>OY728121.1:393279818-394529818 GCA_963277665.1 Viscum album
AAACCCGAAAACACCGCTTTGAGCTAGACTAAAACGGGAACTGGTACACGACAACGGGCCTTGCTGCACTCTTGGTTACGACACTCCCGGGGTATATTCTTTGGTAAATTCATATGCTTAGTATAAACCATTGTTAAAGGAACAAAGATTCACATAAGAATATATGATCATGGATAACCTAGATTGGAACCTAGGGGATCACAAGTTAGGGTATACTTTTCTTCTACAAGTAATCCTTATATGCTTTAAGCTCCTTTTCATGATTATTAGCTAAGTATTTAAGCCCCTAATTATAGCTTCTTTTCTTAGTTAATGGCGGGAAATGGAAGAACATTTCCCAACAACCAATGTGATAAGAAATGCTATGATTTCCGTATTAATACGACAGAGATGATTAGGGGATTAAAATATGATTATTATTTTGGAAAACGTTCACTATTTTGGGGACCCTATATGATCGAGGTAAATAGATTACTATGGTATTTTCATTGAGGAGTAAGGTTGACTTATATTTTGAAGAATCGATGAATTTATGGTGGACTTATAGTAATTTAGGTTACTTACGGGAATGATTAACCTATCTTGGGTAAAATATGTTTAGGTTAGCTAATTTTGTTATAAGATGTTAGGAGTGGTTGATGTTGTTTGGATATGAACAATGAAGTTTATTTTGGAAGACTATGTTATCAAATCTTTCTTGTATTTGAGTTTCAATCTTAGTTTGGTTTATTTTGAGGAATCTTAAGGACCATTATTTACGGAATGGTCTATGATGTACATTGGGTAGTACCATGGAACTTTGAAGATTTAAAAGTAGTTTCCATTCCTATTGGATTCTTTTTGAAGAGTTGTTTTACCTTACCCATTCTATTTTTGTGATAATGTTTAAAAATAGAAGAAATAGATAGTTGATCATTTGTGGATTTTGTGATTCCCTAGAAGATGATTCTTGTGTTTTGATGAGACCAAGTAGTTTTTAATGCTCATCATTTGGAGAAAAGATTAGTTTTGGTAAAAACTTATTAATGTATGAAACTCTACATGAAGGTAGATATATTTCCTTATGTTTTTGTTCTATGTTGTAAATGAATTCCTCAATGTTATTAAAAGGGACATAAAACAAAAACGTTGTTGGTTTACGTTTCCTACTAGGTAATCAAAGATTGCTTACACACATCATAATTTTGGGATTTTCTGGTGGTTAACTTCCTCCTAATAATGTTTTCTATCACTCTCCTTTAGAATGTGACCCATTGTTTTCTCCTCCATGTCCATGTTTCCTACATGGAATCCTAGTATGAGTAAACTCGAGTGGCCTTTGTACTTCCTTTTCCTTCTTTTAATGTAATGGTGTTACTGAATCTTTTTCTGATGTGGGACATTCAATGAAATTTCCAAACCCAATTTTAAAAATTGCGAGGACGCAATTTCTTAAGGCGGGAAGATTGTAACGGCCCGAAATTTTGAATAAATCTTCTTTCCTAATTTCATGTGTTATTTTATTTTATTTTGATACTCAACAAAAATGTTTTATTTGATAAACATGATTATAAATAAAATGAGACCATTGGGTTTTGACTGTTATATGACCATCGGTCAATATGACCGCTATGAACAAAATGTTTTGATTATTGTCTCTAAAAATAAGTAATCTTGGTTAATTATTATAGAAAGAAGATTCGATGGCCCCACCTAGTAGTCTTGGACCGATCGAAGCCCATCTAACAGAACTTGGGAAGGAGGTAGCACCATTAGGCTTTTCTCTGAACCAAACCCAAGCTGAACTTCATCATGTGAAGCTAGAACGGAATCGCCTTCACGAGAAGTTAAAACTGATAGAAATTACTACTCGGGCAATGTTGGCCGAGCCTCCCTCGGACTCTCTCACCTTAGCACACCTTACACTTAGGTCCTATGCTGGTGTGATAAGGGGCTATGTAAGAAGACCGTAACTGCCTTGTGTAATCCTTTGTTTTAAATAAAAATTGGGATTTCTTCTTATGATGATGTTTATGAATTTTCAAATGACCGGATAAATATAGTATGCATATTTTGATGAATTTTAGAAAAAGTATATTTTAAAAATGTTTATGTAAACCTTAAATAATTAAAAATGTGTAATTATTTTCAAAAAATGGTCTTCTACAATTATGTTCAGTACGAAATTTGGAGTCTAATAAGATCAACATGATTTTTGATGAATAGTAAATTATGAATAGTGATTTTATGATTAGGATTAGTAATAAGATCAAATGGATTAGTAATCTCACTTAAAGAAAGTTTTAAAATAATCTAGGCACCTTGATTAAGTAATGTGATTCAATAAAATGGTTAAATAACGGTTTCATAAATTATTATTCAAGTATTAGTTTTATTGGGTGAATAGTGTTTTTTAATTAAAAATTAAATTAAAAATATTTAGAAAATTATTTTTATAAAATGGATTTCATTTTTGAACTCAGAACACCGATATTATGTTATGGTAATTTTTGGCTTTTTTTTCTGAAAAAATGAATTTTCGGTGAATAGTGTATTTATTTAAAAATAAATTTAAAAATATTTAGAAAATTATTTTTATAAAATGGAGTTCATTTTTGAAATCAGAGCATTGATATTTGGTTAGTGTGAAATTTTGGTATTTTTCTGAGAAAGTTGAATTTTCAGTGAATAGTAAAAATGCAGTTTTAGGGTTTCGGTATGTTTAATGACATCATAGCTGTGTCATGATTATGTAATAAATATTTTAAGGGTTGGCCGGCCAAGGGTGATGAATTATTGTTTTGGGTGCCCCATGTGGCCTAACTCCATGGTAAATGCCAAGGGAGAGCACATGGGTTTGAGAAAAGCACATGTGAGGTGTCCCTTGGCCATTAATGGCTTGTCCCCTCACTTTCCCTATAAATACCAATCCCTCCTCTCATCCATTCGACTCCCCACTCTTCCCCAACGAAGTTTTGGTCTCATTACCTCCCTAGGAGTCCTCCCAAGGTGCCCCCAAGCCCTCAAGGTCCCAACCTATGAGGTTTAAGAATTACATTTTAAGGTAAGGGATCCGACCTCTCTCTTTCATTTCAAGTAATCTCTTTTATGTCATTCCTTTTATGCTCCATGTTCTTATGTTGGAGGATGTTCTTTTATACTCCTCTTACTGACCTTTTCATGTTCATATAATGAGATATCCCCTCTTACTCTCATTATTTCGTTTTATGATGTTTTAAGTGGCGCCGTTAGGCTGCTGAAATTTTTGTAACGGATTCTTTCTCCCTTCTCATTTTTCAAGATCTATTTTCATGTAAAGTATTTCAATTTCCTTTTTATTATGTTGGGGTATGATCTCTAAATTTATCATACTGATCTTTTATTATCATATTATGAGAGACCCCATTTTATCTCTTCAATTCAGTATTTTGAAGTTTTAAGTGGCGCTGTTAGGCTGCCGAATTTTTAAGTGGTTCTTCACCCTTCTTGTTTTGAAGTTCTACTTTCATGTCAATTATTTCAAGTTCCTTTTTGTTATGTTGGGGTATGATCTCTATATCTATCATACTGTACTATTATTTTCATATTATGAGAGACCCCATTTGATCTCTTCAATTCAGTATTTTGAAGTTTTAAGTGGCACCGTTAGGCTGCCGAATTTTTAAGTGGTTCTTCACCCTTCTCATTTTGAAGTTCTACTTTCATGTCAATTCATTCAAGTTCCTTTTTGTTATGTTGGGGTATGATCCCTATATCTATCATACTGCAATATTATTTTCATATGATGAGAGACCCCATTTGATCTCTTCAATTCAGTATTTTGATGTTTTAAGTGGCGCCGTTAGGCTGCCGAATTTTTTAGGGGATTCTTTCACCCTTCTCATTCTTTTCAAAGTTCTACTTTCATGTCAAGTCTTTCAAGTTCCTTTTTAATTATGTTGGGGAATTATCTCTATATCTATCATACTTAACTCTTATTTTCACATGATGAGATACCCTATTTGATCTTTTCAAATCATTTTTTTTATGATTAAGTAACATCGTTAGGCTGCCGAACTTTCATAAGAGAAATCTAATTTTTGTCTTCCTTCCATGTTTTTCATTTAAAATGGTATATCCAAGAAATTTCATTACCATGATCATGTATCCTTATTATTCTGTCCATATACTGTTTTATGGGTCATTTATGAATGTTTGACCCATATTCCCTCTCTTTTTAATGTCTTCTAAAACCTCGTAACATAGTCGTTATGCTGCAGAATTTCCGTCTCAAAATGTCTCTCTCTTTTTATAAAGTTCTTTTATATTATTAAGTGAATACTCAAATCTTTTTCTTCTAAAGGGGTATTCACATATATACCAAAATGTTCTATTTTAAATTCTGGGATTTACATACATTAGACCCACCTTCCTTTTCTGTGGGTTTTAAAGTGACGTAAAGATCATGTCTTTAAAGCAGTTTTTAAAACGTTATGATTATTAAATGAAACCCATTTATTTTGTGCTATATGGGTTCTTTATGAAATGTTTGATGATGATATATGTGGCTCACATGATAATAAAGGCAAATTAAAGGGTGTGCCCTGATAGCGCTCCAATGCATTGGGTAATGATGTAACCACTAGAGATTACAATTTTCACGATACCTTGGTGAATAACCTTGGTAATTTTCAAATGACACCTTGGGGATGGTCCTTGGTGATATGTTCATGATTGTCTATGTTAAATGATGTAGCCACATATTCAAGTTAATAAAAATATTATTTTTTATGATATGCCTCATAATTTCTTTCTCATTCCTTAATGTTCTTTTTATGTCCTTATTGAAGTATCTCAAGTTCACTTGTAAAATGTTTCTCTTGTTTCCCTTATTGGGCCTTCTGCTCACCCTTTCTTTTGATGTATGTCCCCAGGTTATGAGATGCAGTAATGAACCTAGGATGAACTTAAGTAGAATCCTTTCAAGTGTTTAATAAGAGTTTTTTTTGTTCTTTTCATGTATTATGTTCCTTGTTTCCAAGACACTAAACCTTAAAGATCCTCAGTTTCGTGTAATGAAATGAAAGTTATGTTATAAAAAGACGGGATGCTATATATTGCACCACAAGGAATATTTATATGGTTCTTATTATGACATATTTTATTATAATTACATTAATTTTGAAACCTCTTTATTCATGTCAATTTATTTATTAAAAAAATTTATGTAAATTTTTTATTTAATACATGTTTGGAATGTTTCCCATCATTATGAAATAAATAAATATTTTTTACATTTGATAATGTAAAACCATGAATTTTTTAATTAAAATATATTCCATTATTTGGTTTATTATTATGAAATATTTTTATGGTATTCTTGTTGAGACCCTACTAGGATCTTTATCTCACACCCTACCTCCACCTTTGAGCATTTGAATATTTTCTTCTTCCAAGTATAAGAAATGGGAAACCACCTCTTGGATGATATGGATATTCTTAATCCATTGGGTTTGGAATGTTTATTCCTTTAAGAATTTGGACTTTTATCTTGTCAAATTCTGAGTACTTGATGATGTAATGTTTTTTTTTTCTGATATACCTGTTTGGATTCATGTACTATATCTCATTAGAGTTTTGAGAATACTAATATGTATCTTTATCTTTTGATTTTTTTTGTGAAAATTATTCACTCTTTTATCATGTATAATGCCTTAGTGCTAGTCTCCAACCAGGGGATATTGGGAATGCCCTTTGATCCATGTTCAGATTGGTTTGGGTATCAGGGTAATATGGTATCCGGACCAATTTGTGATAATGTGGTATCATATGGACATATTGAGCATCTTTCCTTGATGTTAGTATCTAGTTGAGAAATCTTGGTGCGACTTAGGAGGTAGTTTTGAGTGGTTGTTTGAAAAAATCTCAACATACCGAGCCTTAAGTAACCAAGGGTGGTTTAGGAAAGGCATCTTGAGAATTAATTCTAGTATTTTCCCTACTTTTGATTTTGATAGGTTAAGATATGAATCTTTATATATTATATTATGGGATTAATTTCAGTGTTTCTCTTGTTTGATTGTTGATCTGAGTAACCATATGATGTATTCAATATTGTTTGATGATGTAGTATAGGATCATTCCTCCATGAAGACATGATAATGGATTGAAGAGGATGATTGTGTTGAGAAACAATGAGAAAATCCTCCTATGGAATAGAATCTCTCGGATATTATTATGCATGATGTCCACAACCTTGGAAAATCCCCTGCAACCATTCCCATTCAGGCTCTAATTGTAGAACCTCAGAAGAGTGAATCTCATAATCATGCTCATGAGTTCCTTTACTATATACCTCCTATGTTCCATGAATCAAATAATCCTCATGAAGCTAGGAATTTCTTGAGTAATATAGATATTTTTTCAGTTCTTGGAAAATCCTGATTCATTCAAAGTGAAATATGAAACATTCAAGTTGGAAGAACCTAGAAGGAAATAGTGGGACTCTGTGGTTTCAAAAAAGAATAAAAGGGGTCTAAAGTTTATTGAATTCAATTTTCTTTTCACTGACTGTTTCTATGACATGTCTGTGGTTCTAACTAAGTCTATGGATTTTTTTCAAACTGAAGAAGGATGACTAAACCGCGATGGAGTATGTGAATATAATTATAGATCTTATGATGCTTACATAAGAGATTCTATCAAATGATAAGTTCAAAACTCGACAGTTCAAGATGGGTCTTCAATATCATATACATCCAAATGATTTATTTCTAAAACTCGCTTCTTATGCTAATGAGCTACATTGGGAGTTGATGGTATATCATGACTTGGATGGTAAGTCATGGTTGATGGGAGTTTCTTTTTCCACCAGTGGAAATTCTGTGAGTTCCCATAAAGGGAAGATAAATCATGATGGGTCTTGTGGTGGATCTTGGAATAAGGGTTCTTCCATCCCTCCAATAGTTCTGGCTAGAGGCTTTTTAACTTTCATCCAATGTGGGAAGCCTATAAATTTGAAACATGTTTTCACTAAAGAACCAAATATATGTAGTTCTTGTTCTCATTCATTACACTTGAAGGAGTTATTCTATATCATTTTTCTCCCACATAGTGTAATGGGGTCATAAACAACAAAAATTATTATTGTTCAATGAGATATTTCAAGATCTAAGGGGCCCCAACCACAAGAATTCATAATGAAGCTACTTCACACAGTGTAAGACTATCTAGAGAAAATTGATATAAGTCATGTGACTCTGAGAGGTACCATTACTATAGCTTCATCATTATTAACTTTTTTATTTGATACCAGTTCATATCATTCATTCATTATAACTAATATTATGAAGTTACAAAATCTTCATATGGAGATTTTATATTTTTTGATGGATATACTACACCTCTTGGAGAAAAGAGAGAGAAGGTTCACCATTATAATACATATTTTTTATATCTATTAGAGAATAAAATTTCATGAGATTTATAAGTTCTTGATATGAAACTTCTTTATATTATTTTTGGGTTGTATTGGATCATTGATTATAATTCAAAAATTAACTTCCATCATTGAAGGGTCTTATTTACTATTCCTAATTTGGTTTGTGGTATCTTTTAAGGAGAATGGGACATGAGGTATACTAGATAAATTCATTCTTACCTTGAATTAATGGAATTAATATAAGTGTTTTCTTTTTTCATGGATTGTTAATCTTTCAGTATTGAACTTCTTCCAATTTTCCTGCACTATCCTAACATTTCATTTATTATTTCTCTTGTTTTCCACTAATAAGAGAGGTGGAGTTTTCTATTGATTTCATACCTAGTACTCAACCAGTATCTATTAATTCATACCACATGGAACCACCTAAAATGAAAGAGTTGAAAACTTAGTTGGATGATCTGTTAGAGAAAGTATTTATAATCCTGAGTGTCTCAACATTGGTGGCACTTATTCTCTTCGATAATAAAGCTAATGGAATATTTCACCCATGTTTTTATTACTAGAAAATAAAATGATATATGGAAAAGAACAAATATATGTTTCCAAACATTACTGATATATTTGACTAGTTGAAAGATATTAGGTGGTTTTTGAAGATTGATCTTTGATATAGTTGTGACCAGTTGAGAATAAGTGAATCTGACATTTATAAAACTACCTTTTAGAGAAGGTATTCACATTAAGAGTATATTTTAATGTTATTTTTTCATAATAATTCTCCCACAGTCTTTATAGATTTGATGAATAATATTTTCAATGAGTATCTTAATGTGTTAATGTTTGTCTTTATGGATGACATTCTGGTTTACTCTCAGTCAGCTAAGAATCAAGTGCATTATCTAAGAGTAGTTCTAGAATTATTGAGAAATCACTGAATTTATGCCAAGATATTGATATGTGATTCTATATTTGGGATGTGATTTATATGGTAAACATGGTTTTAGAACATGTTATATCAATTGATCCATAGAAGGGAAAAGCTATTATAACATGGGAGCAACCGCAAAATGTTTTCTAGATTCAGAGCTTCATGGGTTTTGTTGGGTGTTATCAATGGTTCATAATTTATTTCTAGATGTTGGATTCTAAGATGACCTATCTCACACAGAAGGGGGTGGTGTTTTCTTAGGATGTAAAATTTTATAGTTCATTTGTTTATATATAGAATATATTGGATTTTTCTCTAGTGTTGACTCTTCCAATTGATGTGTATGGCTATGTGGTCATATGTGATGCATTAGATTCGAGTTTGGGCTATGTTATTTTACAAGGTGATCACGTGGTATCCTTAAGCTCTCAAAATCTTAGGAAACATGGGGATAATTTAACTAACCATTCCCTTGAACTCATAGTTTAGATGATTTAACTTAAGAGTTAGAATCATTACCTTTTCAGAGAATGGTTTACTGTATATGAGGACTATAAGTTTTTGATTAATATCTTCTCTCAAAAAAAATTAATCTCAACCATAGTTATTGAGAAGAGTACATGTAGTATTTTAAATTCAAAATCACTTATAACCTATGGAATGGTAATATAATTTCCAATGAATTGTTTAGAAAAATTCAAACCCAGTTCGTGAAAGAATCATCAGATGAGTGGAACTTGATCAAACTTTTTACACAATTGAATATAAGAGCTTGGGAAACAAGGATCTATGTTGTCTTGTTCATAGTTCAATTCCCCTCCTCCATTATCAAGATTATTCTTTAGGAACATCAGATTAATGATGAATTCAATAGCATTAGATACTATCTTTATAGTTTGGAGATAGTTGATGAGTGGTCATTCTCTATGGAGTGTATTATATGTTTTCAAAACCATTTTTTCGGTACTTTTACCATGAGAAAATATATGATTGGGTATTTCTAAAATTATTAGTTTGTTCTACACCCATGAACCACAGGTTGTTCTAAAACATACAATGATGATTCTCATGGCAATGTATGAGGCATGAAATCAAAGAATATGTTTCGCATAGCTATAATTTCCAATTGATCATGGATGTGAAACAGATACCTTCAGGTTTTCTTCATCCACATCTAGTTCAAACATATATGTGGTATGATATTTCTATGGAATTTTTGGTGGGTTTTTTATGTACCTAGAGAAGAAATAATGTGATATTGGTGTGATCGATAGGCTGACCAAATTGGATCACATTATACCCATTCATGATACAAACAAAGTTGAGGAGATAGGAAATATCAATGTGAAATAGATTTCCTATTTTCATAAGGTTTTATCAGCTATAGTCTCTGATAAGGATCCCCATTTTGCTTCTCAATTTTTCATATTCCTTTAGGAGTCAATGGGATCACTGGTACATTTGAGTATGGAATACCTTCCATAGATGGATGACCAGACAAAGAATACTATATAGATTCGTGAGGATATACTTTGTGGATGAATCCTTGATTTTGGTGGAGCTTATAATGACCATTAGGGACTGGTTGAGTTTACTTATAACAATATTTATGAATACATGATCATAATGGATCATTTTGAGGCCTTATATGGTTAGCCTTGTAAATATCCATTGTGTTGGTTAGATTTTGGCGAATGTTACTTGGTTGGACCAAGTTTATTCCAAGATATGACAACAAATATTCAGTTAATTCATCATAAAATATTGATGGAATAGGTTTGTTATAAATATTGTGTTGATAGTCATAAAATGTCGTTTTAGTTTTTAGTTGGTGACTAGGTGTTCTTGAAAGTTTCAACTTGTTTAGGTTATCGATGGATTTGGAGGATAGGGAAGATTGCTCCTTGTTTTGTGGGACCTTCTGAGGATTTTGAGGAAGTAGAGAAGGTGTATTAACAACTATAACTTCCACCACTTTTTATGTTGATACATAATGTGCTCCATGTATCGCATCTATGAAAATATCATTATAATCCATCTCATGTTTTGAGCTTGAGTGATCTTAACATTGATACAAAGTTATTCATGATTGAGAATCTAGTTAGGATTATTGATTTTAAGGAAAATTTAATTTTTGGAGGAATATAATATTGTTCCATGTTATACGAAATAATTATTCTGATACGAATGAGAATTGGGAGAAGGATGCATTCATGAGAGAGTATTGGCCTCATATTTTTGATATAGAAACTTTTTGATAGGATTTAAAGGATAGAAATATTCTATGGTGGGGTGGTTGTAACATCATGTTACTAGTTTTTAGCTAACCCAAGACCCTCATTTTTATCATTCTTTGGTTGGGTCTTTTTTAGGGGTTCTTAGAGAGAAATTTATAATTTTTTATATGTTTTTGGGATGTGCCAATATGGAGGATAGTTTTCTGAAACCGTGTATCCACCCAATGAATACCGTTAAACATTGGACATTGTGGGTTTTCCCGGTTGATGCATAGTTTGAAAAACCATGAATTTACCTAGTAGGAACCTTGCACTCCAGTATAGGGGAACATGGTTAGGGTTCATGGTTTGACTAACCATGCTCCATGCCCAACTAACCATGCACACAGTAATTATTAATTCTAAAAATTATTTTCAAAAATATCAAACCCCTATTCAACCCCATACGCAACCCATGTCAGCCTATGTAAAATTATTAGGTCATAGATGTTCTCAATAATCCTTTTTTTCTCCTACAACCCCTTTCCTTTGTGGATTTATGTGTGGAAGATCATGTTTGATCCCTCTCCGATAAGTGATTCTCCTCTCACATGTCTTCTCCCACTCTCTCTTTCATTACTCCTTATAGATTATTAAATATCCATGTTTTTGTGGGATATAAACCCCATTTTTTAGGATCTTTAATATAAGTTTTATTTCTTTATCATCATCTTCATTGTTCATCATTGGTAAATCCCACTATGGGTGTTGAATTTGATACTGTGAATAAAGGCAGGTGGTTCCATTTATGATTGTCCAATTGATTAAAAATTGATTTTCTTATTGTTTGAAATTACTTTCAATTGATTTCTGAAAAACCAATTTGTTTCAAATTGGAATTTTTATTTTATTTTACAATTATATTTTGAAAAAAACCAATTCCAATTGAATTGGAAATTGTGGAATATTTTGAATTTGGTGGAAATTGTGAAAAGATTAGATGTTTGATTTTAGAAAAAATGGAAAAAAATTGAATTTATAGAAACCTATGATTGATTTTTTTTGAAAAGTAATGAATTTATGAAAAACCATTGTTTTGGTTTTTAATTTTAACTGTCATTTTGAAAAGGAAAAGTGGAAAATTAAATTGTTAATGATGATTGATTTTAAATGAAATGAATTTCCCTTTTTCAATTGATTTATTGATTTAACACATGTGATCCTAGGTGGTAAGTGGGTTATTTAGGGAAATCATGCCTGGATAGAAATTCCCTAGCAATTTATTGATGGTGAAAACTCTAAAAAAATATCAACGATGGTCTTATCCTTAATGGGATGTTGATGAATCCTATCCAGCTAGATCCCGAGGGACACATGTACACATATTTCAATGATCAATGATATGAGAGTGTGAGTATCCTATAACTAGAAACTATCATACCACAATAAAGATGAACATATTTCTTATTGTGACTATTTTTATTATAATGGAGTTGATCGTAAACTAATTTATTCACACTAGTTGATTTATAAAAACTTTTTTATATAAACTATTTATTTAAGCTATATTTAATATGTTTTACATTATTTTGAAATGAATAATGTTTTTTTAAATATGAAAATGTAAATTCATGCCTATTTAAATTAAATATTAAAGCGTGATTTGGTTTATTAATATGGTTTCTTTTTATAGAATGCTTGGTGAGACCCTATTGGTATTTTTAGCTCACATCATACCATTCCCTTTGGGTGTTTGTCAATTTTACTCTACTATGTCAAAGAAAAGGGAAAGATGTTATTGGAAGAGGTTATGTTCTTGATCCTTTGGGATAAAAGTAATGATTCCTCTGAGATGTTTTAGTTTTATATTCAAATTTTGAGTACATGATGATGTACTATTTTTTTATATATACTAGTTTAGTTTCTAGTACTATCTCCCTTTGTATTTTTGAGCATACTGATATCTTTCTTCATATTCTAGTGATTTGCAACAAAATAATTCCCTATAATATCATGTACAATCCTAGGGGAATTTTTCCAACCTGTGGGGCTCTTGACCACCCTTCGGGCTATATTGGTATTGGCTCAGGTATCATTGTACCAGGATATCCATGCTGGTTCATGAAAATTTTGATATAATAGGAAAATGAAAATAAAGATGAGAAACATATTTATGTAGAAACCAATCCTTCTTATAACTGAATAAGGGAGTGTTATTAAATGGTTTAAAATATTGATATATGCCTATGTTGATATAAAATGATTATTTTCTAGTCTTGTACATGGTTGTGATGTTGATATGTGAATAGAATATACATCCTTATAGAATTAACTGTATTCACTATTGATTAATATTTATCGATGATATTATGGTATATCCTAAATTGATATGAAATTATTTGAAACATATAATTATTGGTATTTAGTGGTTATTATTTAATGGTTTGGAAACATATATTAAATTGGATCATTAACCTTGAAAATTGATTTAATGTTATGGTTTTGTTTTTTTGGATAACTATTGAAGATAACATGATTGAGGTATGGATAAATATTTAGTTTAATATACAATTATTATTGAGATAATAAAGAGTGGATTTATTTTGAATAAGTATGATAGATACTATTGGAACCCATGGGATTGGACTCTTCTCCTATTATTGTATATAGGAATATTCTTCCAAAGAATATTTTAATCCTCCAATTGGTTGAATTATTCACTATATTGGTCATGTATTGGGTCTCATTATATGGAACACACATAAAATGTCAGGAAAATGATATCCCTTTCTCTATTTTAAATCATACAATTCTCCAGTAAAAATGAAAATAAAATCATGAATCTTCTTTTTAAATCCCTTGATGGTGTTGGTGATGATACCCTATAAAGAATAATACCATTACCAAATGGCTGAGTTACAGGAAGTTATCAACCTAGATAAAATAGACACTGTGAGGGAATAAAAAAATGTATTTGATGAAAAGTTACATGGACTTTCCCTAGATCATGAGGTAGAGTTTTTAATAGAACATTTACATGGATTCACTCCAATAACTAAATTCCACTATAAGATTCCCCAATCGAACTGGAGGAGTTAAAGAACTATCTTTAAGATCATTTGGATATAGGGTTAATATTCCCTGGTGCATAAAATTGGGGTACGCTATAGATATTTTTCAAGAAGGGTGGATTAATGTGGTTGTGTATTGGTTATTGGAACTTTGTCAATATCACCATAAAAAAAGTATCTTCTTCCAAGGATTAATGACTAGTTCGATCAACTATGAGGAGATAAGTACTTATCAATGGTGGTCCTTCTTTTGGATGTCATAAATTGAAGTTGAATAAATAAGATATTAATAAGATTTATTTTTGTACAAGTTATGGACACTATGAGTTCATAATGATTACCTTTGGACTTACTAATTCACCTAAAATATTCATAGATTTGATGAATAGATTGATGAGATATTACCTTGAAAAAAAATTATAGGTTTTTAATGACTATATTCTCATTTACTCCCATAGTTTAGAGTAACATTAAGAACATATAAAAATTGTTTTGGTGACATTAAAGAAGGAGAAAATGTATTCTATGTTCATAATATGTGACTTTTATATAAAGAAAGACACATTATTAAGGAATGTGATAACATGCGAGGGAATTTCTATGGATCCATAAAAGGTAAAATTAATTGAGGAATGTAATAAACACACTAGTGTCATGGAAATAGGTATTTTTCTTGGATTAGTAGTGTACTATCGATATTTTGTGATAAATTTCTCATGATTTTATATCCCTCAAAATATGATAACAAGGAAAGGGGTGTGGTTTTTATAAATGGAAGAATGTGAAAAATCATTATGAATATCATGAAGAGGCCAATCACTTTGACTTTACTCACACTACCAATAAATAGAGGAGTGTTTGTTATATAAAATGTTTCTTTGCACGTGAGCCTCAGCCCAGTTGGTGAGGACTCGTAAGTGAATCCAGGAGACCCGGGATCAAATCCAGGGGGAGGCACAATTTATAGTACTGTAGTAGGTATTGTAGTAGTACTGTAGTAGGTATTGTAGCGGGAACTGTGAAGTACTGTAGCAGGTACTGTAGAGGAAACTGTAGCAGGCACTGTTTTGGAACTGTAGCAACCGAGAATTTTCCCCAGTTTGGGCCTTCGGGCTATCGATTTGGTCCCCAAGTCCTTAAGGCCTTCGAGCCACCCACGCCTTCAGGCCAGTAAGGCCTTCGGGCCACCTCAATGCCTTAGAAACACCTTTATTGTAGATGAAAACCAGACAACCTACAAGGGACAAGCTCTATAGCAAGATGAGCAAGGAGCTTTCACCACAGCAGAAGCTATACAGATTGATAGAATGAGAGGGTATAGCACCTGCCATCGGGACAAGCCTGTGCATGCATGGGATAGCCTAGCCGAACACCCATGCGAAGGTGAAGAGATGATTTCACTATGAAGATGCTGGGAGGAGTAGTTCCAAGTAGTTAGTCTGGGTTGTATGTAATGTTTGAAGCCTATGGGCATTGAATTCCTCTAAGACCTTCAGTTCTATGTAATAATTACTCCTATGAGCATTGTAAGGGTTCAACCTCACCCATTAAAATGTGGATTATCAAAAATCAATAAAAAATGAAGGCCTTCGGGACATTGGATGGATAAAATGTTTCTTTGAATAATATATAGTGTTGGGTACTCATTCACAAAAAAGGTGATAGCATATACATCATGACAGTTGATGATCCATGATAAAAAGTATTATACTCATGATCTAGAGTTAGGAGTTGTGACTGTTTCCTTGAAAATCATGTATAACTACCTATATGGTGAGAAGTGAGACATATATACCAATTATAAGAGTCTAAATAATTTAAACACATTGAAGGATATCAACTTGTGTCAAATAAAATGGTTATAATTGGTCAAGGACTATGATTTCCCTGTTTATTACCATCTAGTAAAGGAGAAAAACATGGCATATGCACTTAGGTAAAAAGAATATGATACATTATCAATGAATTTGATTGAAAAATAGCTTATCTTCATGGATAGGAAAAGGATGTATATGGAAATCATAATTCCAGGGAATAAATCCTTCATTTCCCAAATTAATTCCCTACCATATATCCAAGAAAATATCATGGAGGCAAAAATAGATGATCTAGAGAATAAATTAAAGGTGAAATTGGTAATTTAAGAGATGATACTATATTTCCACATCGATTATGATGGTGATATTCTATTTGGAAATAGGCTTGTGTGTCTTTATCCCCTGATACAAATAAAAAATCTATTTCATAATGCACATAGCTCACTATTCCCTATCTATCCCGGATGTTCCAAGATGTATCATGATCATCGATAACACATTTGGTGTTACAACATGATGAAGGATATTTCAAATTATATCTCATGGGGATAGGTGTTTCATTAAGTTAAATTAGACTGAAAAAAGTCCAAGGGGGTGATGCAACCATTGTGTATACCCATGTGGAAATGGGAGAATTTCATTATGGATGTTGCCACTGGTCTATAGAAGATATCCATAGGAAATAAAGTGATATGGTTATTAGATTATTTACACATTCTAAATTCCCACTTCATCGCCATTATGGATGATTTCTCACTAGAACAACATACCAACAAATAAATCATGGAAGTGGTATGGCTACATGGGTTTCCACTTTCAATCATCTATGATCATGATCAAAGTTTTACTTATAAATTTTTTAGAGGACTTAAACATTATATGAATACAAAATTAGATTTTGTTATGGGATTTCACCACCAAACTGATGTCCAATCTAAAATTACTATTCAGATGATTGAGGACATGATATATCCATACTCAAGTGAATTTAAAGGAGTAAAGGATCAACATCTCCCATTGGGAGAGATCGCATATAACAACAAAATCCACTCGTGTATTCAAATTGTTCCCTATGAAACTCTATATTAAAAGCGATGTGAGACTCTCACATTTTGGGATGAAGATTTACATGGAAATAATCTTATGAAAGTGATGATATAAATTGTTCAAGCCATCCAAAAATATATAAAATCTACTTAGAGATAGAAAAATTGGTATGATGATACCCAACGAATGGAATTTGAGTTTGTTGTTAGAGAAACAAAATCCTTCAAATATCATATTGCAAGTGAGTCATGTGGTTTTGGAAAGAAGGGGATGTTATTCCCAAGGTACATTATCCTCTTTGATATCCTTTACTCTATATGAGCAGTGGCCTATTGACTTGCCCTTAAAAAAAATATGGATCATGTTCATGTTGTCTTCCCCATATCTATCATAGGGAAGTACATACACGATCCATCACATGTACTAAATATTATGGTGGTAATAATAGAAAATAACCTCTCATATAAGGAGTATCTAGAGAATATCTTTCACCATAGAGATGAAGTTCTACACAATATGAAAAATCACCTTATCATTGTTCTTTGGAGAAACCATAAGTAATAAGAGGTGATGTGGTAACTAGAGGAAACACAAAAATAGATGTTTCCTAATATATTCTAAGCTAAGAATATGAGTTGAATTTATATGGATGAAGTTCTTAATGGGGGGAATAATGTTATGACCCAATTATAGTAATATTTTTCTCAAGAAATGAATATTTATTATTTTATTTAATATTATACATATAAAACACATATATAAATAAAAAACATATTATTTAATTAATGAAAAAAGATAAATTATTCAATGAATAAAACAATTAAAATTATAGTAATAAAATGGGGGAAATATAAAATATATAACCTATAATGTGAAAATATGGATCACCCCATTATGCTAGAATCAACCCTCCCATGGATAACAATATAAAAAAGAAACAAAATAATAGCAAACTAATAAAACATATTAGAAAATAAAAATATAAAAAATTGGAAGAATTTTCGTGAATATTATGAGAAATAAAGAAGTTTTATTTATAGGAGTTAATATGACTATTGGAATAGTAATGAGACCTTTAGAATATGAACCTGAAAATTGGTAATAATAACTAGAACATTAGGAATTGTATCCAAACCATTGAATATGTAGTTTAACAACATAATAAGAGAATTTCCTATAGATAATATTTATCATGATAAATATAAGTAAAATATAAATATTATAATGATGAAAAATAAATATCAGGAAAAAATTACTCAAAGAAAATATTGTCACATTTTTAATAAACTGTATTTTAATGTATTTCATAAAAATTTGAATTTTTATATTGGTAAATAAAATTAAATATGATAGAAATTTATGAGGATAAAATTAATATCATTTTTGAAATAATCATGTTTAAATTTTCTAAGTGTTTTTTTTTGTAAATTTTTAGAAATAATTCAATGTTCATGTGAATCGTAAAAAATATAGTCTTTCATGTAACATTTGTATCTTAAATTACATCATTCATGATGTAATAATGTCCTAATAATTTCTAGAAAATTATTTTAGCCTAAATAAATATTATATTCCATATATTATTCATTAAAATTCAATAAATATAATTTCTAAACCTGAAAAAAAAAATTAAAAAACCTAAGTTCAAAAGTGTTACCTTAAAATAACAATTTATCCTTTTTTCCACTTTCAATTTTAAGGAACAAAAAAATGAATTATAAAGATTATTAAAGTCTTAAAACCATTTTATCATATTTATATAAGATTTATATTATTAAAATTCACTATTAAAAGTTTTACCATTAATATAATATTTTATTTAATATATTTTTTCAAAAAATACCCCTCTCCTTAAGTATAAATCCCCCCTTCAAAAACAACTCCTCTCTAGATTTCCAAATCCAAATATCTAGCCATATTCTCCCTACAAATCCTATTACAATATTTATGGGTGTTCTGTAGTAAAAAAACTCCAAATATCAAGGGACACTTAGTGTTTTACAAGTAACGTTGCACTAAGTAAGGAGTATGTTTATATTAACTCTTCACTTTTTTTCTTTTTCTCTTTATTTTTTTATGATAATCTTCAAAAAAAAAATATAAAATTAATTTTTTAGTTTTTTATCATTATATTATTGATTTTAACCTACTATAATTTTCAAAATTATGCCATATAAAAATTTCAAACTTCTCATTTCCACTCTTTTGACAATGTCCCATCAATAGTCGATTAATCGCCAACGAAGAAAATGGTGATCCTTTTCTTATCACCAAACATATGGATGGTTGCAATAAATTAATTATGATATATAAATGTAAAAATTTATTTTAATATTCTTTAACTATATATTCTTATATAAATATTACATCTAAAAAAATAGAAAAAACGAAGAAAAAAGGGAAATTTTATTGGAAACATGATATCAAAATGATTGTACTATAACAAAAAAACTAAGAAATTTAATCAAATGATTGTAATTTTTAAAAATTAGTAAAAATTAAAATAATTCAAATTATGGATATATGTTTTAATAATTCTATTTTTATTATTTTGGATGCACAAAATCAAAAAATAATAAAGCGGGATTTAAGGTAAGGGGATTCTCAAACCCAACTCCTTTTTTACGGGTTATCCCTCATTCAATTCAATTTCAGTATGGATATGACTATAATGATTATAAAAATATAATTTCATTGTTATTCCATTTTTATTATTGTATATACATGCTTTGATATGTACTTATAATACAAATACAATGATTTTTCAAAAAGGATTTTCTTTCTAAAACACATTATTTACTCCCCTTGAGTTGTTTCTTCTCCACTCATAAATTATGATTCTTATGAAAAATATGTTTTACCTTATTAATTTGGGAACTCCAAATTTATTCATGAAATAATGATTTATGAAACCATTATGTAACTCATTTCATTACATGGGTTGTTTCATGATTATGAATGTGATATGTTCTATGTGGAATGAATGATTATGTAAATATTATGATGTGTTTGGTGTGTTCTGAGAATTATATATCCCTATAATGCATTGGTTAATGTGATGTATCTCATGAGATAATTTTTATTATTCATGAAAATGATTCTATATTTTATTACAATGATGATTTTTTGATTATGAATATATTTTATTCATTAACATCTTTCTAGATTTCTCTACAACTATGTGTGGTATTTGACCACTATGATGTGATGTTTCATTTTTAGGAATTTCCATATTCCATGCCCATATAAAATTATTCCCTCCTGATTTTTATTATGATACTATGATTCTTATATTATTATTATTATTATTCTTAACCATTTTATATTGATTAATTTACCTTATTCCTCCTTTTATAGGGATTTTAGCTGACCCCCTTTCTATGATGTATATCCTTATGTGACTATATATACTAAGGAGAATGTTATATTTTATAAGGATAAAAAATAAGTCCTTAAATAAATGTATATTTTTTAGTATTTAATTATGATTTGTGAAGATTTCTTTCCAAGATTCTAAACCTTTTGATCGTCAAGTGTATAAATATTATGTTGTTTTTCATTAAAATGGTGTAATAGTCATGTAAGAAATATTAGGGTCACTACAATATACTCCCCATCTGGACACATAATAGCATGATGTAAGTATGTTTATGTCTAATTAAGTCGTATAATAACCCCCACAAGTTATTATAGTATATTCATTGATTTCACCATTTTTGGTTGACCATAGGCACACAATGTGTAATTTACCGGTAAACCCAATGTATCCATGTCATATAGACAATAACCTTGGCACCTCTAAATGATATCCTTAAGAATTATTCATCTATCATTTCTCATATTAAAGTGATCTATCATTTTATCTCAACATCTTTATTAAATAATAGGAAAATAAAAATGATAATTTCCAAACAAATTCAAAATGTATCAAATGTATAACAAATATTAACAAATTACAATGTGACTACTCCGATACAATAATATGGTTTTAGGCTACAATGGAAGCATTTGTGTGGTTCTAGTCTATTCACATAACTATTGACTAAGTTGATAGTTATTTATGACCCTATGAATATAAAACAATATATTTCATATATATTATATTCACAAATATTTTGATTAAATATTTTATTTAATATTAAACTCACAAATTTTAAACTCAAATATCCAGTGATTTCATTTATGTGATTAATAACACTAAAATAACTATTATTCCATAATCCCCCCAATAATAATTATTTATATTAATATATTCAATATTATATAATGAGATTTAGGATTATCTTTGTATATGGACCTCTACACTTCTTTATAATTGGAATTAGGTGAGAATACCTAATGTCGAAGATCACCATCTAGAAACAATCCAAAACTCCCATAGAGAAATAAGCCAATGTTATAATGATAATAAACTTTCTATAAATACTAATATATAATATAATACATTAGTCATGATATCTCATCATTCATGTTCCATACTTGTGTCATCAAACTATATTCTTGATTTATCATTAATTGAATTTTAGAAATGGACTCATTAATGAAAAATCATGGATATTAATTTAGTAAGGAATTTATATTTCAATGAAAGGGTTAGAGATATATTATTCCACTAACATGGATGGGGAAAATAATTTCCTGACTTATTCAATTATATTTATATCACTTATTATGCACATGACATATGTTACCTCACTGTGATCATGTAACATGCCCCAACCCAGAACTCTCTCACATGTCCAAATCAGGATGGTTATGGGACATCAAGACCACCTCCACATACTCCAAAGGCTTGTGACTAGAAGCGATGGTGTAAATAGTATAATGGAAGACTATACACCTTGTTATATAGTTACAATACATCATAAATGAACAATATAAATAAATATTATAGTAATAGAAAATAGATGAAATAGTACAACATACAATTGGTTGTTAAAAGAATAACTAATAAAATAATAATAAAGAATCGTGTAATGTTAGTCTATAATATGTATAATTTCAAACTAATGTAATACTAATAAAAGACCATACTGATATTGATAAACTAAAAAACCATAGTCTTGAACCCCATGTCAGTCTCATCTTCAAGCTCTTTCCTATCCCGCAATAAACAATCAACAAAAAAATCCCTTTCCCTTTTCCAAACCAACTTCCATATAATCTTCTTGATTACTAAATGAAAGCCTAAATAGGGTGTGACTAAAACTGAGTAGTTCAACACCACCATGTATAAATAAAACTAGTTTGATAATATGTTCATTCCATAAAAAAATAAACAAATATATTAATTAATCAAAAAATGTAATATAATTATCAACCTACTTTAGAAACATGTCATAATATCTATGACCATATAGCATAATTATTATAACTGTAAAAAAACCATATAATAATCATAAAATTTAGAAAAATACCTATGTATAATCATTTTAGAATCTAATCCAAGACCTCTATATAATAATTTCAGTATTTAAGAAATTTCCTATATAGAATCATTTTATTATTAGGTCCAATCCCTCTATATGAATTACAGTATAATTTATCCATGACCAATATATAAGCATTTCATCATCTAGGGAGTTCCCTCTATATATGCATTTCAATATCAATCAAATCATCGGTTATAATAGAAGGTATAACATAAAATAACACCATGTTATAATTCATAATTTTTAATTATTCTCATTACCAATTTTATTTCGATTTCCCATTCACGCATTAAATTATATCTTAACCCGTTTTCATTCTAGTTTTCACACCCAATTATATCAAATCTTCACCAGCCATTTCAATAATCAATTATGAAATTTTTCAATGTTATTCTATCATAATAATTTAACTAATACTCCATATCATGATAAAACATACTTTAATCCTTTATCCAATTTATTATTATTCCAGGGTAGCCTCACATAATGGTTGACTACAAGGAAGGTCCCAACATCATTGAATCCAAATAGATCCAATGAATAATCCAGCTCAAGATTTATCATCATCAATTATTAAATTAATTAACTCATGTGGTGTGTCAGCATAATCACACAATATTTAAAATAATTTAACAAAGGAAACAACCCATAGGGTTTGGTTTTATACCACATAACATTTACCATAGTTAAAATAAAAACTTCTAAAGGTTAACTCCAATAATGATCAAGGGGTGATTATTATAAGAATAACCTTAATCAAACATGATTAAGATCAAAAATTATTTCCATAATAGTCAAAGAACTACAGAATGTTAACATGAAACAAGTAGAATATAGTGGAAAACAAAATAGAAATAACTCATCTAGGACTAGATGTGTGATCAGGACATCTATAATGGAGAAAATCACTCAAAAGTTTCATTCAAATCACCTAAGGTTTGAGAGATAAAGGATACATGTGATGAATTATGAAATCATATGTGTATCCTAATATTAAAAGCATTGTTCTTGACAAATACATGTTGTGTAATCCTTTTATGTCATTTATTTCATAAATTATAAGTTATGTCAAAAAACTCATCACCTCATATTAAAATAACCCAGATCAAACATTAGATGACATGAACCAATTTCACGCAATATATTAAGTTCACCTAATGAACCTGTTTCATTGAATCTAATTGAAGATAGTTACATTTCATGTATTATAAAAACAACATGTAAATTTATTATAGATAGCTTTAAACCTATCTTTAGTAGAAGAAACAAACCACCTTAGACGCCTTCCAAACTCATAGGAAACCCTGTAGGCCCATTTAACACTTTTATACCAAGACTCCATTAATTAAAACAAACATTAATCCACAAAAATTAGGTTATTTACCTAGTAAAATATATCCATATCTGAATGAGATTCAACCATCAAAGTTTCAAGGAAGAAGAAAAAACCAACAAATAAGGTTCAATAAAAAACACAAAGAGGGACTTACCTAGAAAAATAAGGGATCATTCATGTTCCCCACTATATAAAAAATCATCCCAAATATACTCCAAGAATTTTCATGTACTCTTTCTGAAAATCTCTAGCCATTGTGATCATTTATCAGACTCCCTCCCCCATGTATCCTCTTGAACATGCCCATATGTCAAATTCACTCGAACTAGATGTATGTCCCTACCCTAGAGATAATTCTCAAAAAAGACCATAATCCATGTAGGATGTTCTTTAAAGTACACATCTACCCAAAGCTTGACATCCTCAACTTCTACCACAATATAAGGGTTAGGATAATATCTCTAAATCATCAACACATGAAACATGACATTCATGGAATTATAGAATTATGGAAGTGTTAATCAGAATTCCACTTGTATAACCCTTTCCACTATCTCAAATGTCCTAAAAACCCTAGTTTCTAGATTTTCCAATTTCTTGATACAAAATTTCCCCAACATAGAAGACACCCAAAGGAAAATACGATGATCAAAATCAAACTCCAGAGGTCATATTTACTATTTTTCATAATATTTCTTTAAGCTATATATAGTCACCAACTCCTTATTGATCAAAATCACCCACTCATATGTCTCCTACATGGGACTAGGTCAATCAAGTGCTAAATTAGCTACCTCAACCAAAAAAGAGGAAAAAGAAATGGACTTCTATAAAAATCCTCAAACGGTTCCATTTGGATCAATTCCTGGGAGATGTAATTATACACAAACTACATGAGTTCCATATGATTCTCCCATGAACCACCAAAATAAGAAACACAGTCTTGTGACATATCCTCCAGAATATGAATATTCCACTCAGATTTACTGTCATTCTTTGGATGATAGGATATTCTCAATATAAAATGTGATCCAAGATTCTTCAAAAAACCATTCTAGATCAATAATATAAAATGAGGATCTATATAAAAAAGTACACATCATAAAATTGTGTAGTCAAACAGTCTACTGAACATAAAGACTATCTAAATAATCAATGGTAAATGTAACCCTGATAAGAAAGAATTGGTCTACCATGGTCAGTTTACCCATGATCACCCATAATTCATCATTATTATAGTTTTTCCTAGGTAATACTATTATAAAATACAAAGTGATGTCATCCCATTTCCATTCCAGAATGTCTAGAGGCTCCAACAGCCCAACATGCCTCTGATAATAAGCTTTGACCTATTTACAGGTGAAACATATCTCTAAAAATCCCATTATCTCCTTTTTCATTCCTAGAAAGCAATAACATATACAAATATTATAAATAATATTTTTCAAAATTGTATGTACCACCCGTATAAAAGATGAAACTCTCTCATAGACTTCTCATGCAAGCCCGTAGGAACCCATACTCAGTCACAAAAAATAAAAGAGACCTTCCTAATGGTGTATCCCCACCATATTAGCTATCTCACTGATCTAAGCCCTCCATAGTAGATATCTTCTCTATCATGATCTATAAAATAAGCATGGTTATTATTGATGTTTATGTCAATATACTCATCCCTATGAATCATGAACATATTGATACATGTTTGCAAATAGTACCTTCATTAAACACTCACCAAAAGACTCTTGTATTATCTCTATCTAAATATTTTGGTTCAATGAATCAAAAATAACATTGAACTTTTCTAATTTATAATCAATATTGAAGGAAAAATAATATTGATACTCAACCAACCTTTTCCACTAAAGGATCAGGTCCCATTGAAAAAAGATGTATCTTAGGCTCTTGTAGTCTGTGTGAACTAGAAACCTCTCACCCAAAAGTTAGTGTCTCAAAAAAAACATGGAATTTACTAATGAAACTAAATCTTTATCATGATTAGGATAATTCCCCTCATATTTTCTTAGCTTTCCTAATCCATAAGAAAACACACAATCCTCCTATATAAAAAATACTGGGAGTCCAACTCTAGATGGATAAAATTACATAGTATATGCTTTAAAAAAATATAGGTATTGTGAGGATAGGTGTTGAGGTCAGCTTTCCTTTTAGATCTTGAAAATATATCACACAAGAATCTGAAAAATCATGCTTCACTCCTTTCTTGGTCAGGTAGTACATCGGTGCATCCAAATGGGAGAAGTCCAGGATAAAGCATTGGGAATAACCAGGTAAACCCAGAACACTCCAAATATAGAATACAATCTTGGGGTTATCTCTATATTCCATGTCTAAAACCTTATTTGGTTCCATAAAAATCCATCCTATAATATAAAAAGTACCAAGAAGTGAAAAATATCAATCTAGAAACAACATTTGGCTAGCTTAGCAAAAAGATGATGCTCTCTCAATGTACTCAAGATGATGCCAATATTTTGGGCATGATCATCCACTGAATGGGAGTACAATAAGATTACATAAATAGAGAACCATAAAAAAAAATTCTAGAATATGATCAAATATCTTATTCATCATAGACATTAATATAATTAGTGATCTCTTTAAACAACACATCATCACTACGAACTTATATGAGTCGTCCCTACTCCTAAAATAAGTCATTGGTATCACTGATGATCTCACCCTCAACTAATGGTATATAGATATAAAATCAATCATGGATAATATTTTAGCATCTCAAAATAGATCGAAGAGATAATTGACATGTTAAAGGGGATATCAGTTCTTAGCAGCCATCTGGTTCAACTTACGATTTTCCACACATAAGTGTAAAGGTACATCATCCTTGTTAGTGAAAATCACTAGATAACCACAAGGGGAGGTATAATTCCATATGAAACCCTTATCTTTTAGATCATCCAACTGAACATTCAATACCTTATTATCTACTAGTTCCATAATATATGGTGGAAAAGAACTTAGCTTGACTTTCAGCACCAACTCGATAGTGAACGTGATCTCACACTTAAGAGGTAAGTGATAGAACACATCTAGATAAACATCTAGAAAAAATTTCTACCAGCAAATGAAAACTGTCATACTACATTCTCCATCATCTACAGATACAATTTCTATCTAATCTATGAGGAAATCAAATCTTCATTAAATTAGCATTGTATTATAATACTGAATATCCCTCTGATTCAATATTGTAACATCCCTAGGTGAAAATAGTTTCCTCCATTTAGAGATAAAAATTTAACCCTCCTCTAATAACAGGTTATATGATTATGGTATAGAAATTTACAATCCATTCCAATAAACAAATCGAACCATCTCATTTATTATAGAAACATTTCCAAAAATAAATAGTAATAACCAATTTCAAGAGAACATTATGTGAAACCTTTTATATTCTCTTACCGTACTCACAATGCTGTATCTATGGTCAAGGAACCATCCAAGATTTCTACAACCAATCAAAAATCATTTTCAAAAATAGAATATAAAAAAGTAATGTTAAGCTCTTATATCAAAAAAACACATTTTTTTCAAAAGGATGGGGTCGAAGCCTCAATTTATTATTTAAATAAAAGACCTCTTTAGAGTGGGTAGAGGGAGACCCATTACATAGCTCGAAGGCCCAAGGCCAAGTGGCCTGAATACAAGGCTTTAAAGCCCATTTTTTGGCCCAAAGGACCCCTCGGCGAATAGTACTACTATAGTACCCACCCTACTATAGTACCTCCACTACTACAGTGCCTACTACAATACTGCCACCGTTAAAGTGTCGCCACGGCTACAGTTCCACCGCTACTACAATACTACTACAATACCTGTAATTTTGTCCATGCTACAGTTCAACACTATCTAGAGTAGAGTGTATAGTGTTTAGTTGACTTTCCCCTCTGCCCTAGGCTCTAGTATGACTCCCCTAGGCTATTCCATCTTTTGGGTACTACCACTCCTTTATAGGGGTACCACATCCACTACCTCAACCTAAATGTCCCATGGAAATACAAATACCTATTTTTTAGGGGTATTTGAGTCCTTATAAAAGTGGGGTACATGTCCTAATCTCCTTCAATGACTCCACTACTTAATTCCCCTACAAAATCTCTAAAGGTGACCTAGTCTACCACAATAATGACACGGAGATAAAAGGTATAAACACTGATACCACATGGGTCCCAACATTACACACTGATTTCAATATATCATAACACAGTCTTGAGATGGTTTTCCACTACCATGGATATTATAGTCACTATTTCCTTAGTGGTAAATAATATAGTGGTGCTTCTTTCCACCAGAAGAAGTGCTCCTAATTTTCAATGATAAAATAAGATGTCCACTGCTTGGGGCCTCTCTTAGATTCCATTCTATGATGTGTTATTTATTCATAATATATTAAAATATATTTAAGAGAAATAAGTTCACATGTTACTTGTTATCATAGATAAAACCATCTTAAAAAGGTCTCTCCATAGATATCTCATCAGCAGCTAAAGATTGTGAAATGTGTTACATGTTAGTGAAACATTCAATGTATTTCATCACTTATTGTCTCACCAATGTCATATAAATGAACTCATAATCCTTCTCATCCCTCATCTTCTCAAGATATAAGTGTCTCATGAAAATTTCCTAAAATTACTTCCATTATATCTCCTTGTCTTCCAAGCTTTCTCTAGAATATCCAAATAATTCTTGGATGGTCTAAAAAGAATGTATGAAATAAGATTTACACTCATATATGCAGATGTGTTGTGGTTCTTAAAGATCATCTGGACTGACTCAAAGATGACTTCATAGGGGACTCTCTCCCTAGTGAAACTAAGAATATGCTGAAAAATAATAGGATGAATAAACATGATCGGATATTGTCATTTGGAATCAAGAGGAGAAAAAAATATGGAGGAATATACTTAGACCTGGGAAAATATGGACTATCACTTTGAGGATCACATCAAATATTATCCATACACAGATGTAACATCTACCAAATAGATCTTAAATTGGGTAATTGATTTAGACCTTTTAATATTTTTTTGGAATAGCATGGTAATTTTCTATGTGGTTTGAAACATGGTACTTCACGATATCTGTTTGGGATCTAAAATTCCATAAAAGTGTATTTGGAATAAAAAAAATTAAAATATCATTCAGTCAATGAAAGCAGTCTCCCTTTCTAAAAATCACATAACCCAAATTAAGATATCATGAAGCTGAACATCCATCTAATCCTCATGAGATATAGGATACTTTGTAAATACCTGTAAATTTCAATTAAATTTTTTTATTAATTTTCTTTGGAATTTTACAAGAATTCAGTTTCTTATGGCACCTGATTCCAAGGCCTGGTGTGCCCAGAATCATTTTCTGAAGTTTGGCTCGGGTACGTTCAGTGAACGAACGAGCGGGTTTTTCTAACTTTTGAACCGGTGCTCGGAATCGAATTCTGAGGGCACCGATGGAATCACAACGCTGGTAATTGCATAGAAATGCCTCTTCCGGAGTTGCATTTTCTCGAGTGTGGTTTTTAAATTTTGGGAGTTAAGTGAAGAAAATAAAATAAAGTGGTGCGAAAACTTTATTTTTATTTCACTTAAATCCACTTAAAATCAACTTAAAGCTGTTTAAGCTGAGTTCAAGTGGATAGGGTACAATTCAAAATATCCTACCCTCTTAGTATGATATTTGTGAGGTAGGGCCCGCACAAGCCCCACCGTTTCTTTTCCTCTAAGTAACGCACCCGCGAAAACTCCTCATTAATGAAAGTCAACTGGGGCGTTTTCTTAAACTCTTAAATTCTCCTATTAAATGGACTGTTAAGATGTTAACATTAATTCACCGAATTAATGGTTCGTTTCTTAACATGTTTTTCAAACTGTTGGCATAATAATAAAATAAGACCAACACCTTTTCTTTCTTCTTGGGTGCGATTTGTTAAGAGGATTTGGAGAATCTGTACCTTCATCCTCCTTCGCGAAGAACGGGAAGAACGCAAAGAAATCGAAGAATGCGAAGAACGCCAAACCCTCGTAGATCGACGACGCGACGCCGTGTTCCGTGACGCCAACGATTCTCCTACCACGATGCTTCTTCTGGGACGTTCTTCCCCGCAAAAATCTCTGATCATCAACAGCTTGAGGTAGGAGATTTCGGATCTTTTAAATTTCCTTTGTGGATTTTATCCTTAACATGGATTTAATTCCTGAAATTAAATCCGTGTATTTTCTTTAACCCTTGGAGATCGCTGACGCGATGCCCTTCTGCGACGATGTGATGCCCTTACGCGACGCGGCGATCCTCTTCTTCCACGACGGTCAATTCCGTGAAGAACGCACGTTCGACGACTACGATGAGGTAGGGGTTTTATTTGAGAATAATATTTATTCTCCTGGTTGTTTTATTCTAAAACAAATAACCCAGATCAATTTTCAATTTTAATTTATTAAAATTGTACCTTGTTATGTTTTCATGTGTTGATTAATTATTCTCAATTGTTATCACCTAACACGGAGGGTGCGGGCCAAACAAACATGGCCCGACAACCCTCCGCAGTTTTTTGTTGATGCGCGGATTGGCAGGTGACGACAAACGGGGCCGCAAGTTAATTTTGAAGGCTTTTTAGTGAAGTTAGAGTCCCGGGACGAACACTGGCAAAGACCGCGCACATATCGGACCACCGAAGCACGTCTGGTGGTCCGCGGAACCCCCCGCCGGCGCGCCACGCCGGCACGGCGGCGCCCGGCGCACCACCGGGAAGACCCGTCGCGGCTGAAGCCGCGGCGGCGCTGGCTAGTCCCACGGCCGCGCGGGACCGCGGAGGAAGGACGCAGCCTTGCCGCATCCGTTGGCGAGAGGCGGCCCCCCACGCGGGGCCGCGGGACCATCAAGGGGGGCGGTGCCCCCTTGCACCCGCTCGGCCGTTACGGCCGACCTGACCCTGGCGGCCGGGCCGCGCCTGTGCCGGGCCGGGCCCCCCTGGCCGGGCTGGGCCGCGTCGAACGGGTCGTACTCGGACCCGGATCGGGTCAAACCGGTTCGGGCCGACCCAGAGGGGGTTGGGCCGGGTCGGTCCGGGCCCAGACCCCCCGTTTTCGGACCTTTTCGGTCTTTTGCTCATAACTTGAGCTACGGGGCTCCAAACGACGCGCCGTTAGCGGCGATGCGATCCTTGGATCGAGACGGTCGTTTCAGTATATCACACTCAAGATTTCGGAATACTTTGGGTTCGTCCGGGTTGGTTCGTACACGGAACCAACCGGGGCCTCGGAGCAGAAACGCTCATATCTTGTGCTTAGGACGTCCGATTGGTGTGCCATCGAATTTGTTGAATTCCTCTAAGTGAGACAGATCTTTTGGAATACTCTGCACGAGGTTTGGACGAAGGTGGAGTATGGTCGGGTTGGTTTTGCCTTAAAAACCAACCGGTCCCCTATGATAAAAAAGCCAATAACTCTCAGACAGGGCGTCCGATTGACGCGTCGTCTGCGACGTTAAGTTCCTGTTGACGATATGAAACTTATGGATACATCAACTCTAGACTATGTGACAGTTGATGTATCAGCCTCTCGGCTCGTGGAGCGGACCCTCCCGAACGAGCTTGCTGTGTGTGGGAACCCTAGAGCTGGCTGCGTCTGCGATGACAATGAAGACAGTACGGGAATCCTCCGTGGGTATGGTAGTGACCACTACGGTACTTTTGGGATACATCAACTCCGGACTACATGACAGTTGATACATCGACCTCTTGGCTCGTGGAGTGGACCCTCCCAGAATGAGCATGCTGTGTGCAGAAACCCTAGAGCCGGTTGAGACTTGACGACTGCTGATCAAACAACTCGGTGTGTTACGGATAGCCCATTGGGAAGCGCTTGGTTGTAGCAGAAGACCCACGGCGGAGGAGTGCTTGGTTATAGCGGCAGACCCGCGGTACTCAACAGAAGGAGTACCTCTGGAGGCTATGAGGGGGAGCGCTTGGTTGTAGCGGTAGACCCACGACGGAGGAGCGCTTGGTTGTAGCAGCATGGAGGAGCGCTTGGTTGTAGCGGCAGACCCATGACGGAGGAGCGCTTAGTTGTAGCGGCTGACCCGTGGTACTCAATAGAAGGAGTACCTCTAGAGGATATGAGTGGGAGCGCTTGGTTGTAGCGACAGACCCATGGTGGGAAGCGCTTGGTTGTAGTAGTGGGCCCACAGTACTCAATGGGTGGAGTACTACAGCAGTCCAAAGTTAGAGGGAAGCTCTTGGTTGTAGATGCATACCCACTGTACTTGATAGAGAAGGAGTTACCCAATAGCTATGGTTTCCACTTCTTGATCGATCCTGTTTGGGTTATTGCGGGGGTTAGTACCTATCGATTCTTTGTGGGTCCGACGGCTTAGATGAATCAGTGGCAACATCTAATCATCTCTGTCATCTTACGAAGTAGTATACCTGTGTGAGCTGAATCTCATTTTTCTTTCCTATGTGGATTGGGTTGTGCTATCCTGTTGGGATTTATGTTTTGCTTTCCTATGTGGATTGTGTTGTGCTATCCTGTGTGGATTTACGTTTTTCTTTCCTATGTGGATTGTGTTGTGCAATACTGTGTGGATTTACATTTTGCTTTCCTATGTGGATTGTGTTGTGCTATCCTGTGTGGGTATACGTTTTGCTTTCCTGTGTGGACTGAGTTGTGCTTGGCTTCGGATGTTGGAGACGAATGAGGATTGATGACTCAGGTATATGTATGGGCATATACCTATGTCGTGTCGGATGTTACTTCGTGATTGTATCTTTCCTTTTTGGTTTATCCTTTTTTTATTCTGGGAGACCTTTGGGGGTCTCAGGGTCCCTACTGAGTAGCTTATACTCACCCCTACATGGGCTATGCCCGCACTACATTGTGTTGGTTGCAGACGACGGACAGCGCTGATCGTGGTTGAGGCTTGCGGAGCAGGACGGTACCTGGAGGTGGACCACAAGGCGGAACGTACTCGGAGCAGACGGCTGGACCCGAGGAGAAGTGGAGGCTATCTGTACCCACCCTTCAGGTGGGATTTCCATTTGACAGCTCGACGTTGCGGCTTTACTTTTCAGTTGTTGTTTTTTCCTTCCAGTTTTACTTTACTTTCAGTTTGGGTTTGTATACTGGCCCACTTACTTTCCGCACTTACTGTTGTACTAGTTTTTACTTAGTGTTTACTTCTGCCTGCTTGCTCTGTGGTGTTTATGGTTTACTTTACAAAGTCAATTCCTTCCCTTTTTACTGGGATTTACGCCTTGGTGCTAGTCGCCAGCCCCTGGCCTATGCAAGGTGGGCTTGGGGTAGTCACGACACGGGCCCCGAGGATGGGTCGTGACAAATTGGTATCAGAGGAGTTCGGTTCTACCGCAAACTCTGATCTTTTTCTATATGAAGCAATAGTGTTTAGCGTATTAGGTGTGGTTATCAGTCTAGGGAGTCCATTGTTGGTGCGGCGGCCGACGTATCCGTACACCAGGACCCTGACTTTTGATTTCCGACTTAATGCATGAAAACATTGATTGCGTGTGTGTTTCAAGTTTTCATTGTGATTACTTTGTGTCATCTCACCGGGTATACTGTTCTAACTGTGGCGCATCTGTTTCCTTTTTCAGGATGGCCCCACGATGGCATCCAACTAGGGTTCCGAGAGTTGTACATGACGACAGCCCGCCGAGCGACGAGGCCTCAGTGCAGGGCCCTTTGACAGCTGAGGCACTTGCGGTACCTTTACCCGCCGAGCCACGCACGTCGCCTCAATGCACAGCATGAGTTCCAGCGCTAGTGACCGCCCAGGTTCCGTGGGGAGACGGACCCCCAGGCAGCCGAGGACTGGCTGGAGGCAGTTGTACGAGTTTTTCGGTTAGTGATGACACCAACAGACCTCATGGTGATCCTCACAGCAAGCCTACTGCACGCGGCAGCGGGCCGATAGTGGAGCTTGATTCTCCTGGTGCACGACGAGGCATCACTACTTTGGACGGACTTTGAGATCCTTTTTCGCTTAGAGTTCTTTCCAGCCACCCTTCGAGCAGTGCGCATCCGGGAGCTACTACAGCTGCGGAAAGGCAGCATGAGAGTAGCCCAGTATGCGGCGAGGTTTACCGATCTCTCGTTCTATTTCACGAACATGGTACGGGACCCATTCATCAGGGCCCAAACCTTCGAGCAGGGGATCAGGCGAGAGATCAGAGCTTGAGTTGTTTCTCACAGCATTCTGACACAGACAGGGGTGTTGGAGCGAGCCCTCTTAGCGGAGAGTTTCCTTGCTGAGCAGTCTCCAGCAGTAGGACCCACCACTAGCTGGCATACGACAGAGTCTTCTGTAGCGAGCAGTAGACAGATGACACAGGGGTCCAAGAGGACTAGACCTACAGGTGGTCGACCGCGTGACACAGGATCGTTTGTGCGAGGCACTCGGGGTGGACAAAGACTTACCATGAGCGGACAGTGTTACTCATGCGGTGGGGTTGGTCACATGGCTCGTGACTGCATGACCCGCCTTACCGAGGAGCAGCAGACGGTTGAGGGGCCACCCAAGCAGAGGCAGAGGGTTGACCGTGGCGGTCCGCAGGGAGCAGGCGGATGAGGTAGAGGAGCTGGCCGAGCAGCAGGTGGTGGGCGACACTTTGAGGCTCTACCACCACCACCACCAGGAGGTCCACCCTGACTGCAAGGAGCTGGTGGACATGGGGGATCTCAACTTCAGGCAGCTGAGGCCTACGATCGTGGAGCCCCGGGAGCAGATGGACAGGAGCGGGACTAGCTCCAGACCTGGAGGCTTTTGTTTATGCTGCTTCTAGCGATGTTGATGTTTATTTGTAGGTGTTTTGTGTCTTTTTAATTTGAGCTGCAGTAATAAAACACACCTTTCTTTTGGCGTTTACCTTCATGTCCTCTCTTTGTGTTGTTACTAAGAGGTTCCGGTTTAAAAACTGTTGACTTGACCCTCACTTTGAGATACATACTAGAGGAGACCCAGTGACCACACACTGATGCCGACAGTGTGACTCAACCCTTAGAGGCGAGAGTAACGGTTGGATCTCTTGGTAGTAGCGTTGAGGCCTTACGACGTCATCCTTGCTATGGGTTTGTATCATCCATGACGGGATTGACTGTATTAGGTGAAGAACGTGGTTCATCCAGGGGATGAGACAGGATTTCTCTTCTCGAAAAAGAAGAAATCTCAGCAGGTCGAGTAGGACCAAAAGGGTCCAAGTCATCCAAGAGTGGATGAGGATAGCTCAGAGCCGGAAAAAGTCTTGTGCTGACAGGAGGCGTAGACCACTAGAGTTTGAGGATGGCGACCACGTTTCCTTATGGGTCACACCTCGACGTGAGTTACGGAGATTTGGCTGAGGCGGCAAGTTCTCTCCACACTTCATCGGACCATTCCAGGTCCTCGGCAGGATTGGCGAGGTGGCTTATCGCCTGGCTCTACCACCTCAGTTGCACCGGGTGCATGACATCTTCCACGTATCTCAGCTGAGGAGGTATGTGCACGACCCGAAGCATATCATTGATGATGGGGAGACTTTTTCGGAGGTTCCGGTGCAGATCGAGGATCGACAGGAGCGGGTCCTACGTAGATGGTCGATTCCTCTAGTGCGCATCAGATGGCAGCATGGGAACCTCCAGGAGAGCACTTGGGAGTGGGAGGCTCAGATGCGTGCTCAGTACCCACATTTGTTTCCCTAGTTTATGATGTATCTTTATGGGGGCGTAATGCCCTGATGTGGGATTGATGTAAAGACCCGTAAATTTCAAGGAAATTTTTTTCTTAAGTTTCTTTGTAATTTTACAAGAACGCATTTTCTGATGGCCCCTGATTCTGAGGCCCGGTGTGCCCGGAATCATTTTCCGAAGTTTGGCTTGGGTACGTTCAGTGAACGAATGAGCGGGTCTTTCTAACTTTTGAACCGGTGCTCAGAATCGAATCCCAAGGGCACCGATGGAATCGTAGTGCCGGTAATAGCTTAGAAACGCCTCTTCCGGAGTTGCATTTCCTCGGGTTTGGTTTTTAAATTTTGGGAGTTAAGTGAAGAAAATAAAATAAACTGGTGCGACAACTTTATTTTTATTTCACTTAAAGCCACCAAAAAGCCACTTAAAGATGCTTAAGCTGAGTTGAAGCGGATAGGGTGCAATTCAAAATATCCTACCCTCTTGGTAGGATATTTGTGATGTGGGGCCCGTATGAGGCCCACCGTTTCTTTTCCTCTAAGTAACGCACCCGCGAAAACTCCTCATTAATGAAAGTCAACTGGGGAGTTTTCTTAAACTCTTAAACACTCCTATTAAATGGACTGTTAAGACATTAACATTAATTCACCGAATTAATGGTTCATTTCTTAAACTGTTTTTCAAACTGTTGGCATAATAATAAAATAAGACCAACACCTTTTCTTTCTTCTTGGGTGCGATTTGTTGAGAGGATTTGGAGAATCTGTACCTTCATCCTCCTTCATGAAGAACGCAAAGAACGCGAAGAACGCGAAGAATGAGAACAATGCCAAACCCTCGGAGATCGATGACGTGACGCCATGTTCCGCGACGCCGATGATTCTCCTTCCACGACGCTTCTTCCACGACGTTCTTCCCCGCAACAATCTCTGATCATCAATAGCTTGAGGTAGGAGATTTCGGATCATTTAAATTTCATTTGTGGATTTTATCCTTAACATGGATTTAATTCATGAAATTAAATCCGTGTGTTTTCTTTAACCCTCGGAGATCGCCGACGCGACGCCCTTCCGCGACGACGCGACGCCCTTCCGTGACGCGGCGATCCTCTTCTTCCGTGACGGTCAATTCTGCGAAGAACGCAAGTTCGATGACTACGACGAGGTAGGGGTTTTACTTGAGAATAATATTTATTCTCGTGGTTGTTTTATTCCAAAACAAAGAACCCGAATCAATTTTCAATTTTAATTTATTAAAATTGTACCTTGTTATGTTTTCATGTGTTGATTAATTATTCTCAATTGTTATCACCTAACACGAAGGGTGCGGGCCAAACAAACATGGTCCGACAACCCTCCGCAGTTTTTCGTTGATGCGCGGATTGGGGGGCAACGAAAAACGGGGCCGCAACTTAATTTTGAAGGATTTGCAGTGAAGTTCGAGTCCCGAGATGAACCCTGGCGAAGACTGCGTGCAAATCGGACCACCGGAGTGCGTCTGGTGGTCCGCGGAACCCCCCGCCGGCGCGCCCCACCGGCACGGCGGCACCAACGGGCGACCGCCCAGAAGCGGCGACGCCCGGCGCGCCCCCGGGAAGACCCGCCGCGGCTGAAGCTGCGGCGGTGCTGGCCAGTCCCGCGACCACCCGGGACCGCAGAGGAAGGACGCGGCCTTGCCACGTCCGTTGGTGAGAGGCGGCCCCCCACACGGGGCCGCAGAACCATCAAGGGGGGCGGCGCCCCCTTGCACCCGCCCGGCCGTTACCACCGAGCCGACCCTGGCGGCCGGTCCGCGCTCGCGCCGGCCGGGCCGGGTCGCGCCTAGGCCGGGCCGGGCCACCCTGGCCGCGCCAGCCGGGTCGGACCCGGTTCGGGCCGACCCGGGGGGGTTGGGTCGGGTCGGTCCGGGCCCAGACCCCCCGTTTTCGGACATTTTCGGTATTTTTCTCATAAGATGAGATACAGGCCTCCGAACGACGCGCCATCATCGGAGATGCGATCCTTGGATCGAGACAGTCGTTTTGGTATATCACACTCAAGGTTCCGGAATACTTTGGGTTCAGCCGGGTTGGTTCGTACATGGAACCAACCGGGCCCTCGGAGCGGAAACGCTCATATCTTGAGTTTCAGACGTTCGATTGGCGTACCGTCGACTTTGTTGAATTCCTCTAATTGAGACGGATCTTTTGGCATACTCTGCTCGAGGTTTAGATGCAGGTGGAGTACGGTCGGGTTGGTTTTGCCTTAAAAAGCAACCGGGCCCCTGGAACGAAAAAGCCAATAGCTCTCATACCGGGCGTCCGATTGATGCGCCGTCTGCGACGTTGAGTTCCTGTTGACAATACGGAACTTATGGATACATCAACTCTGGACTATGTGGCAGTTGATGTATCAGCCTCTCGGCTCGTGGAGCGGACCCTCCCGAATGAGCTTGCTGTGTGCGAGAACCCTAGAGCTGGCTGCGTTTGCGACGACAATAAAGACAGTATGGGAATCCTCCGTGGGTTCGGTAGTGACCACTACGGTACTTTTGGGATACATCAACTCCGGACTACATGTCAGTTGATGCATCGACCTCTTGGATCGTGGAGTGGGCCCTCCCAGAATGAGCATGCTGTGTGGAGAAACCCTAGAGCCTGTTGAGACTTGAGGACTACTGATCGAACGACTCAGTGTGTTACGGATATCCTAGTGGGAAGCGCTTGGTTGTAGCAGTAGACCCACGGAGGAGGAGCGCTTGGTTGTAGAGGAAGACCCACGGTACTCAACAAAAGGAGTACCTCTGGAGGATATGAGGGGGAGCGCTTGGTTGTAGCGGTAGACCCACGACGGAGGAGCGCTTGGTTGTAGCAGCACGGGGGAGCGCTTGGTTGTAGCGGCAGACCCATGACGGAGGAGCGCTTGGTTGTAGTGGCTGACCCGTGGTACTCAACAGATGGAGTACCTATAAAGGCTATGAGGGGGAGCGCTTGGTTGTAGCGGCAGACCCATGGTGGGAAGCGCTTGGTTGTAGCAGCAGGCCCACAGTACTCTATGGGTGGAGTACTACAACAGTCCAAGGTTAGAGGGAAGCGCTTGGTTGTAGCGGCATACCCACTGTACTTGATAGAGAAGGAGTTACCCAATAGCTATGGTTTCCACTTCTTGATCGATCATGTGTGGGTTATTACGGGGGTTAGTACCTATCGATTTTTTGTGGGACGACGTCCTAGATGAATCAGTGGCAACATCTGATCGTCTCCGTCATCTTACGAAGTAGTATACCTGTGTGAGCTGAATCTTGTTTTGCTTTCCTATGTGGATTGTGTTGTGCTATCCTGTGGGGATTTACATTTTTCTTTCCTCTATGGATTATGTTGTGCTATCCTGTGTGGATTTACTTTTTGCTTTCCTATGTGGATTGTGTTGTGCTATCCTGTGTGGATTTATGTTTTGCTTTCCTCTGTGGATTGTGTTTTGCTATCCTGTGTGGGTATACGTTTTTCTTTCCTGTGTGGACTGAGTTGTTCTTGGGTTCGGATTTTGGAGTCGAACGAGGATTGATGACTTAGGTATATGTATGGGTATATACCTAAGTCGTGTCGGATGTTACTTTGTGGTTGTATCTTTCCATTGTGGTTTATCCTTTTTGGATTCTGGGAGACCTTCGGGGGTCTCGGGGTCCCTACTGAGTAGCTTATACTCACCCCCGAACGGGCTATGCCCGCACTACGTTGTGTTGGTTGCAGACGACGGACAGTGCTGATCATCGTTGAGGCTTGCGGAGCAGGACGGTACTTGGAGGTGGACCACTGGGCGGAACGTACTCGGAGTGGACGGTTGGACCCGAGGAGTAGTGGAGGCTATCTATACCCACCCTTTAGGTGGGATTTCCTGTGGACAGCTCGACGTTGCGGCTTTACTTTTCAGTTGCTATTTTTCCCTTCCAGTTGTACTTTACTTTCAGTTTGGGTTTGTATACTGGCCCACTTACTTTCTGCACTTACTGTTGTACCAATTTTTACTTAGTGTTTACTTCCACCTGCTTGATCTGTGGTGTTTGTGGTTTACTTTACAAAGGCAATTCCTTCCCTTTTTACCAGGATTTACACCTTGGTGCTAGTCGCCAGCCTCTGGCCTATGGAAGGCGGGCTTGGGGTAGTCACGGCACGGGCCCCGAGGATGGGTCGTGACATGCTTCGACTTAGTTTCATAAGGAGTGTGATGATTACCAATCTCTTGACAATAAATTTTTAATGATGAGGAGGAATTTTCTCTATTACACAGACGCACTTCTTAGAAACTGGCTAACAATAAGGTCAAACTCAAAAGGTGAAGGCAATGGAAACCCACTGGTTCTTGGTCTCTCTAAACATAAAATTCAAGTGTTTTAACATGATATAGTAGTTCTTTAATTTAATTTATTAGATATAACAGGAATATCATTACAAATTTTATATAAGAAAATATATTGTGTGAAATAAATCTTTCCCATTCATAAACCATTCATGTAATGATATATCTATATGTTCCTATCATGATACTTGTATAAAAATCTCACAAAAAACAACCTATAAGCATAAATCTAAAAAATAAATAACATCATACAACATGTCAATCACCCAAGGGTAAATAACATCAACTGTAATAAGAAAACATCATAAACAACAACATCGTATCAAGGCACCCGAATTTACCCCCATACATTGGTTAGCTACTGTAATGAACAAGCTTATTACCAGTCCCCAACACATATTACTCTCCTTTATAATTTCCCTAGTGATAAACCAACAGAAAAAGAAAAACCTAAAACTCTGAAACCACCTTGTATCATCTCTGATCTAGTGCTCTCTTATATGGAAAAATCTATATAGTTATGGTACCACTAGTTCCCAAGCCCATATGATAGAGGCTAACAACTATAAGTAGTGTTATAATGTGTAATTTGGGGAGACTATACAACGTAGTAAAGTGTTATGATATAGTGTAAATAAATAATATAAATAACTATATGAATAACAAAAAATAGTAGAAATAGTATAGTATACAATGGAAAGATAAAGTGTGAACCAATACACTAAATAATAAAGAATCAAGAAATGTCAGGTTGAAATGTATGTGATGTCAAAATAAAGTAATACAGACAAAAGAGCATGATGATACAAATAAACTAAAAATAACTTTCTCTTGAACCCTATGTCAGTCTTGCCACCAATCTCTAACCCATATAGTAAGAAATAATAAACAACAAGGTCCCATTACCTTATCAAGACCCACATAAATGTAATCATATCAGGTACCAAATGGTGTCCTAAATATTTTTTTATTAAAACTCATTAGTTAAACACCGCTATGTCTAATCAAAATCATTTTGATAATATGTTAATGGAATAAAGTAATGAACATGTGTATTAATTAATCAAATTAATATAATACCACAATTAACTTACTTTGAAACCATGCTGGAATATCTCAGAGCATGTATCACAAAAGTTCCAACAATAACCACAAACCATGGAATAATATTAATAACTGGGTAAATCCCTCTATATAATCATTTCAACATCCAAGCTAGTCCCTCTATATAACCATTTCAATATCTAGACCAAGGACTCTATAATATAATTTCTATATAACTTGGAAAATATGTATAATAATTACTGTATAATTGGGCCAAGCACTTTATATAAGCATTTATGCATCTGGGCCAAGACCTCTATATAATAATTTTAGCATCAATCACATAACAAGTATAGTGAACCATGCTGAACATACATGGATATTACGCCATTTAAGATGAATATTTAGGAAATTATAAAATCAAATTCCTTAGGGACATGATAGTTTTGTTTCATTGAAAACATGGAAACATAATCTTCTATTATGGAGAAAGACCATAAACATCTCCCTTATATCAATTCCTCTTTAGTAATCCTCCTTAAAAACCATTCATTATAACCCATGGAAAGGAAACATAAGAAATGGGTGATCTTATATAATTATTAAGGATAAATATAGGAAAAACATAAGCATAACATTAGTATAGGGGTAATAGAATATGAAAATAACAAATAAAGATCATACCCTACATAATAATGGTAATATACATGAGTCAGATAATAATGATTAGTAGTTCATAAGACATGAATCATATGGGTGATAAGTCATTATAAATCCACCATGAACCATAATCTCATGTCATATAAATGTGGCACCATCATAAATATAGAAATCCATTTCTTGTGACAAGGTAAAATACTAATACCATCAAAATAGTGGATTAGAACACACCTATTTCCCATAGTGTATTTGGATGTACCAATTTTCCATTTTTGATCAAGATTCACATGTTTCCTTTTGTAGACCAGGACACACCTATTTCCCACTATGGATCGACATACTCTTATTTTACATTCTGGATCAAACCCTTTAACTGGTTTCCCATCATTAACTTATGAGATATAAATCTTTACCCATTACATTATATGGATATATAGGTCCCAACCAACACAAAATAAAATAATATATAAATGTTAAATGAGATGATAAAACATTCATCATTTCATGACCCATAAAAAGAGATGGGTTTCAAAAACATCATATCATAACCAATAAAATTAAATGAGTATCATAAAAATTTCACCACATCATAACCTATTGGAAATGTTATAGGATTCTTAATTATATCCTTAAATCATACCCCATGAAAAGAATATGATTTCAAAAGAATATAGCCTATGGAATAGAAATAAGATTCATAAACAATGTATCCTCTTAAATATGCTCTATTCAAATAATGAATAAGAATGGTGTCCTTATATAATATCCCCATTAATGAATAAACTATATAAAAGGATTTTCATTTAGATGGCGAAGGATTTTGAAAGGTCACATGAAGAATTTATTAAGGAAAATAACCTTTTTTGAAGATCACATTTTAAAATATATAACACTTTCAAAATAATTTTCTTTAAAAAACAATTTGAAAAACTAAAAAATGATGCTTTTTAAAATAATTTAAATCAATTCTTAATAAAATATCCTTTTCACTCTGAAAAATGATTTTACAATCATAAATCATTTTGAAAAAAAAAATTTGAAAACCATTTTAAACAATTAGTTTCTAGAATATTATGAAAAAATTTTTTATAAATAACCTTATTAACTTTCAATAGATGTATTAAGTAAATTATAGTCATGATGGTAGGTAAATATGTACATGTCAAATATTCCTTTTTCACCATCAAAAGTTCAGGAAAGAGCCTTGATCATAAAATGAAAAATATATTCCTTTTAAAACCTTTTTTTATTAAAAAGGTAAAACAAGGGTAAAATATTTTTAACAAATCATAGTAAAATATTTTTGGAACGATTTTTATAAGGATTTTTTTTAATAGTAAAAATTTCTAACTGAAGAGAGAAATAAATCCACATTTTATTAATAGCACTTTCATAATTATATTAAGTACAAAAGGGTTTAAAAATGTTAAAAATACATAAAGATATCATGGATAACCATATAAGAAGAAATTTCATGATATTTCTTGAGATATGGATCATAATATTTCGTCAATGTAAGAAGAATCATAAATAATCTCGATAAATAGTGAGATTACCGTAATAAAATGTTACTACTTTGGTAAAATTAAATCATAATAATATGGATATTATAACATTACATGAATCATAAATATCATGAAAATAATTATATTCATGATATAACAATTAATAGGTCATTTTATATACCTCATTTAAAAACAAATATGCATAACATAACATGTATCTCAAAGAAGGAAAATTGAGACAAAATTATATTACTGATTTAATAACATTTGAATCATAAACCCCATGAAATAAATATCACAAAATGGATATTTATATACCCAAAAATTTAATTATAATAATCATATAATAAATTCATGGGAGTTATATAGACCACACAAATGAAATGAGTATTCAATAAGGAATAAGTTTCATAGAAATAAAAGTGAGACAAGAAAACCCTTACCTTAAGTCTTGACTTTTTTCATACACGTTCAAACCATAGGTATAATAAATATAAGTTTATTATAAATCTACAAAGTAACTATATTCTTGTATCAAATAGCATATAATATTTTATTATGAATTTATATTACCAATTTATTAATAATTATATGTTAATGTAATGTTTTGGGTAATATCCTCTTTGTTTTTTGTATATCTTTTGTCATGTTATTCATGCTCTGATTACATAGATAATTATTTTATTATATTCAGGATGTAAACATGATATAAATAATATATATATTTATTGTGAATATATTTATAATAATCTATAAAATATATAAATCTTAAATGTAATACACCGTTCTTTTATACGGTAGGTCGTTTGTACACATGAACATTGTTTCCATTTTATTATCATATTGAAAGAATGAAATTAAATGACATATATGTGTATATATATATTATAATTATATTAGAATAATTATTTCATATATATAATATTATTTTACTAAACCCATCCTTAATACATTCTATGTAATGTGTGAACGAATCATATCACTTTCAGGAGGCGGTAGTCCACATGTCCACAAATGAAGTTATCATATTTAAAAAAATGGAAATAATGAATGTATTTTTTATATAATATTAGCATAATAATAAATACATAATAAATATATTATCTATCAAATTTAAATATTAATTCCATCATTATTTCTAACCTTTTGAGGTGGAAATGGAAGAATGGGCAGCATCGGTTCCTGAGGCGGTAGTCCTCCATACAAACGAACGATGATTGCATATCAAATTTGATGGATGTTTGTTCGAGTGTATATATAAACCATGAAATAGAAAATATAATTATATTTATTAAAATTATGTTATTATATAATCATTTAATAATAATAATTTAGGTGGTGGAGAAAGAAATATAAACAAAGTGTTTGTTGAAGGATGTTACCTCTTCTTTGAGTAACTACTTTTGGTTTTCACCAAATGGATTCCATGGTTGACTTCATACATAAAATTAAGGCTTACAGTATGATATTATGGAATTTGGGAGCTCATTTGGGAAGGTTTTGGTCAATAAAAAGAGTCTTTAAAGGTGTGATAAAGTGAGGGGGTGAGTTCCCTTTTATAGTGGAGAAGGAGTAGCACTCGTATAAATATTTAAAGGTAAATACTATTGAGAGGTCTCCCATACATAAGTTACCTCCAATAATTTTCAATTTTTGAGAAAAAAGATTATATAGTCAAAATATTTCCATAAAATTGTTTTTTGACATGTTTCTAGTGTATTTGGTCCCTTAAATTAATGATTAACCACTATGTAAACTCAGTTTTACCTTAATCGCTATAATTAACTTTAATTAAATTCACTAATCATTTTGGTCAAAAAATAAGTTTAAAATATTATAAATCATAAATAATTATTATTAAAAATATTTAATCCATTTTTGAAAATTCTAATCACGTATGTGATGGAAATTAATTTAGAAATAAACATGTAGATGGGATAAGGCAATAGGTTTTTAATGTGAAAAAAATTGAAAATATTAAACTATTTTTTCATCCAATTTCAATGTAAAATTGGTTCCAATGAAATAATTTGGATTAAATGATGTAATATTGAACTAATAATACTTTTAATCCAAATTAAAATATAATTTTACTATATAAAAAAAATAGATGAAAAAGAAGTTTTCAATTGAAATTCAATATTTTTAATTATTCATCAAAAATGGAACTTCTCAAAAAAACACAAAAAAGTCTCCAAATATAATTTTTTTTCATCCAATTAAAAATATGGAGTTTATTTTTTAAAATAAATAAAATTAAAGTGTAAAAAGTAATATTTAAAATGGGTTCACCATTAAAATGCGGTAAAATTTTGTTTTTGAAAAATACATATTTTAATTCATAAATGGATGTATTCTTATCTCTTGTATTGAAAAAACATATGATGAAAATTAAATTATTGAATGAATAATATAAATATATGTTTAAATAGTATATTTTTTCAATTTTTTTTAATAAATTTATTAATATAAAACTTTTTTGATTGTATAAATATTGTTTTCTATCAAAAGATTAACTATATTTTTAAAAGGGTTTTATTTTCATTTATAGTTAATTTGTCACAAAATAATTCCTATTATATATATGATTAAACCATATTTTCATAATTTAATTAATTTTTCATAACTACCATTCCACCATCTGGGTGACAACTTTAATAATAATTTAATAATATTATTAATAGTACGTTGTAGTTTGGTAAAACAAGGTCTTGCGTTTGACGTAAGCTATAAAAGGAAATCGGTATTGTGTGTAACAAAATCAAAAAAAATAGGGTGAACCAAAAGCTGATGTAATTATTTCATGTATCATAATATTAACATAGTGTTATGTATAAATAAATCTATGCATAGTGCTTTTGTATAACAAAATCTATATTCATTGTTGTGTGAAATGCCTAATATTGAAAAGATTAAATTAATTCAAAAAATATATATGAAAAAATATTAGGGTGTTACATTACACCCCTGTTAGAATTATTTTATCCTTAAAAATTCATTTACGTTATCATTGGTTAAACCCTAGATAGTTACTTTCATAGAAACCCGCATCTTAAAATGAATACAAAAACATCCTTTAATGGGGGATGTTGGAAACATAATGGTTACCCAATGTAACTCAAAACTAGTCTTACACATAGGAAAATATAGGTTTGGAAGGAATATTGGAAATGTAGTAATAGAATAAATAGTTATAAAGAGTGATAAATATCATTGATCACTAATAAGTGAATGATAAATAGGATTTTAAGGGCATCAAAACCATAAATATTTTATGATTTATAAAACCACAGGTTCAACAAAAATGAAGTAATAAAAATAAATCTTTTTTCAATATCATTTTCCTATAATTAAGGAATTAATTTAAAATCTAATAACATAAGTAAATATACATACTTGATTTAATTCCTTTATATTTTTGAAATATAACCCTTTCATTGTGCCTTTCTCAATTTCAAATTCATCTCTTAATCCAATAAAAGAAGGTTGATTTTTCATTTCCAAACGTACAAAAAGATCATGAGGTATAATGGTAATTCATTCCATATATATTTATTTATCATCATATAAAAAAATTTACCATAGGTTATCCAATATTCATATATCTATATATGGTGAGATAATACTTTAATCTCTAAAACCTCATATAATTTTTAAATTAAACTTCCCATAAATGGTTAAACATTTTACCCTTCTAAAAGATGAAAATAAAATACTTTAGATAGAATGTCACTAAATTTATAAAAATCAATGTAACATTTATCCCCCATATCTCATAAAGTAGATGTTTTTTTCACATAAAAAACATGTGAATATATTCATCAAGTGTTATCTTAAATCATGGTAATGTCCATAAATCCTTATTTAAAAAATTCATGTTTCTATATTATGAGTTTTATTTGATATATTCCTTAAATCAATAAATTTTTTAAAATCTATCCCTGTTATCATAAATACTTTTTCAAAAAAATATTTTATCAGTTTTTATGTTATCGATATTAAATTTATCTAAATCAATCATTTGTTTATCCAAACTAAATAGAATTTTCTCAACAACATTAACACCTTAATTTTTACCTTCCCTTAATCAATATGTCACATTTCCATTAAATCACATTTCTAGGTCATCAATACCATTCAATATATTTTTCTAAATATTCAATGGAAAAAATATACTTTATAATTCGTATAACATAACTCTTGAATTTATATACATATACACTTCAATTATCCAAATTTATCCTTAAACCATTACTTAGGCTTCATCATCTTATTCCTTAACACCACTTTCATTAAATATGAAATATGAATCATTTCTTAAGGTTACTAAAACTCAATTTAATCATTTTCTTATGTTTAATGTAAAAAATATTGTTAGATCATCCTATACCATTCACATGTAATTCACTGTCTCCTAATCTTCTACAGTGTAACACATACTCATGCCACCTTCCTGCTTCTCCTCGTGATATATCCACTTAGAACATAAATTTTATTAATTCACATACTTTTCAAATCTAAAATATTCAATTTTAACCGAGTACCTTCTAGTTTCATATATTAAATCAGACCAAAAAACATGGTGTTAGAAAGACTTATTAGAGTAAAAAACCACATAATCATAAGAAATTAGTTATAGTGTGATTAAATTATGAAACCATCTATTAAATCTATGACACATTATTCTTATCATTAAATACATACCTAGACTTATCCTTTGAAATATACCTAGGGATATCACAAAATTTTTCCCATTCTATTTTCTAGTGGTTGACTAAACCTTTTCTTTTATACCATCTATAGTGACCCAGGATTAACATACATGGATATTACATCATTTTAGATTAATATACATAAAATTACAAAAGTTCATGATTTTGAACCATAATAGTTTAGTGTCTTTGGAATCATAGAAATGTAATCATCTATCTTGTTAAATGATCATAAATGTCAAAATTAAAGATCATACCCTTTATTAATCCAACTTAAAAATCATTGCACATTACTCGGGGAAAGGAAACATAATAAAGGGGAATGATCAGATGCTCAGAAAAGGTAAATGAATGAGATATGTACGTATAAAATGGGAATAAGTGTAATCAAACATGATAATAACATTTTAAGATCATACCCTTCATATCAAAGATCATATACATGAGTCATGGAATAATTATCATTAGTTCATAAGACATCAATCATAAGGGTGATAAATCATCATAAATTAATCATAAACTATAATAACATGTCATATATGTGTGGCGTAATCATAAATATATAAAAACATTTCATGTTTCAGGGTTAACTTCCATGACATTCAACATAGTGGATTATGACATACATGTTTCCCATAGTTGATCAAGATGCACTTGTTTCAAATTATGGATTTGGAAGCACCTATTTCCCATTGTGGATCAGAAAACATCTATTTCCCATTGTGGATCAAGACACGCATATTTCCCATTTTGGATCAATCCCATCGACTTATTTCACATCATTATCTCAGGAGATGTAAATTGGTACCCAATTCATTAGAGGGAGATATAGGTCTCACCCATCACATAATAAAATAATATATACACGTTCCATAAGATAATAAAACATTCATCATATCTTAACTCATAAAAAGATATAGGTTTCATAAACATCATATCATAACCCATGAAATGAAATGGGTATCATCAGTATTTCATGAAATCATAACCTATGGAAAAGAGATATGTATCATAATCATTTCATCAAAGCATAACCCATAAAATGTACTGAGTTTAGAAAGAATATAATCTTTGGAAGAGAAATGATATTCATAAATAACTTTTCTTATTAAACATAAACCATTCAAATAAATAATAATAATGGTGTCCTTGGATCATATCCTGATTAAAGAATAATTATATAAAATGACATCAATTTAGATGTGAAATGATTTTGAAAGATCTCATGATGAATTTCATAAGTAATATACACATTCATTGAATATAAATTTTTAGAACATAACACACTTTCAAAATCATTTTCTTAAAAAACACATTGAAAAACATATAAAGTATTATTTCAAAAATCATTTAAAACATTTCTTGATAAAATATCCATTCCATTTTGAAAAACTATTTTCAAAAAATAAAACATTTATTAATCCCTTTTCATTGAAACCCACTTTAAAATAATTACTTTATAGAATATTAAGTAGAAAATTTTCTTTAAAAATTACCCGGTAAACTTTCCAAGTAAGATTCATGGAAATAAATTTCTTGATGGCAGTTAAATCCATACATGAAAAACATTTCTTTTACACTGTAAAACATTTAGGAAAGATAATTTATTGGAAAACATCAAGGTGATCCCATTTAAACCCCTATTTTATTAAAAAGGTAAAATAGGGATAAAAATTTCTTTTACATATCATAGTAAATCATTTTTGGAATCATTTTTATAAAAAACAGTTTTGTGAATAAAATAAATTTCTGACCTAAGAGAGAAATAGTTCCATATTTTCTTAAAAACACTATCTTAATTATCATAAGTGAAAAATAGTACAAAAATGGTACCAATACATGGATATATTGTGGATAACTAGAAGAAAATAAATTTCATGATATTTCTTGAGATATGAATCATAATATTTCATTAATGGATGTATAATCATAAACAATCTTGATAAATTTTGAGATTATAGAAATAAACCGTTACTAATTTGGTAAATTTTAATCATAATATTATAGAAATAATAAAATTAAATAAAGATTAAAATATCATTAAAATAATAATATTCATGATATAATATGTCAAAGGGTAGTATATACACATCATATAAAAAGTTATGTGCATAACATGGCATGTATCATAAAGAAAGCAAATTGAGCCAAAATTTTATTAACGATTTGGATACATTTGAACCATGAAATTAATAAAAGAAAGATCATAAAATGGATGTTTATATACCCGTAAATTTAATTATAAGAATAATATAATACATTCATGGTCATTATATACCCCATAGAAAAGAAATTAGTAGTGAATAATGCCTAAGTCTCTTTGAAATAAAAGTGAGTCTTGACTTTCTTCATAAATGTTCTAACCAACTGTATAATAAATATATGTTTATTATTCATCTACCACAGAAACCTATTACTATATATCATAGAATTTGTGATTTTATTATGACATTATATTACCTATTTATTAAAAATTCCACATTAATGTTATGTTTTAGGTTATGTCTACTTTGTTTTTTATGTATGCTTTGACTTATAATTCTTGATCCTATTATAGAGATAATTATTTACATATTTCTATATTTTAAAAAATTATGTAGATATCATATATATTCTGTATAAAAATATTTATAATAATATAATATATATATATATATAAATGAAATGTAGGACAATATTATGGTAGATGGTAGGTCGTACATATGCATGAACGTTGTTTCCATTTTATTGTCGTACTGATATAATGAAAGTAAATCGAATATATGTATGTATATATATATATATTATCATTATAGGAGAATTATTATTTCATATATATCAATTTTTTTCTAAAAAAATACTTAATTCATTCTATGTAATGTGTGAAGGAATCACATCACTTTGGGGAGGCGGTAGTCCACACATCCCCAAACGAAGTTATCATATATACACAAAATGGAATGCTAGAAGGTATGTTTTATATAATAATTCTAAAAGTATAAATACAGAATAAATATAATATATATCAAATTAAATTATAAATTCCATCATTATTTTAAACTACTAAATGTGTCAATGGAATAATGAGAAACATCATTTCACGTTGCGGTAGTCCACTATACACATGAACGATGATCCAGTATCCCATTTGATGAAATTGTGTATGATTGTAGATATAAACCTTAAAATAAAAACATATAATTATATTTAGGATATGGAGGTTATTGTATAATAATGTAATAAGAATAATTTATGGGTTCATAAATAAATAGAAACAAAGTTCTTGTTGAATGATGTTACCTCTTCATTGAGTAACTCCTTTTGGTTTGAACCAAAGGGATTCATTGGTTGGATTTATTCCTAATGGTATGATTATAGGATGAATTTTAGGATGTTATAATCCTATTTTGGCTATATTTGGATGATATTAAGTTTCTTTATATGTGTAAGGAAGTGAGGGTGGTGAGTTCCCTTTTATAATGGAGGAGGAGTGACATTATTGTAAATATAAAAAGGTAAACACTATTGACAGGCCTCCCTAACATCATGTGCCTCCAATAATTTTGCATTTTCGATACAAGGGATTATATAGTTGATATATGTATATAAAATGGATTTTGGACATGATTATAGGTTATTTTTTCCATTAAGTTAATGTTTAACTACTAAGTAAACTCCATTTTACCCTAATTATTCTAGTTAATTTTAATTACATTCATTAATTTATTGTCAAAAACTAATTTTACCATATTATAAAATAATAATTATTCTGATTAAAATTATGGAATCCATTTTTTCAAATTGTAATATCATGAATGATACAAATTAATTTAAAAATAATCTAATATACTCGACAAGATGATGAGTTTTTAAAGTGAAAAAATTCAATAGTTTGAAATATTTTTACATCCAATTTCAATGTGAAATTGGTTCCAATGAACTAAATTAGATTAATTTATGTAAAATTGAACTAATTATACTTTAAAAAAAATAAAATATAATTTAACTATTTAAATAAATATGATGAAAAAGAAGTTTTCAATAAACATTTAGTGTTTTTCACTATTCCTCGAAAATAAAACATCTCAAAAAAATACCAAAAATAAACCAAATGTATATTTTGATTATTATGAATTAATAATTGAATATTATTTTTTCAAATAAAAATTTTAAAAGTTTAAAAAGTTATATTTAAAATGTTTTCTCAATTAAAATGCAGTAAAATTACCTTTTTGAAAAATATATATTTTTATTCTTAAAATTGGATTTTTTATTATATCTTGTCTAGAAAACATGTAATATAATCATTAAATAGTTGAATTAATATATTAAATATATATAATTCATTAAAATAATTTATAAAAAATATTTATTTATTATGGTAAAACTTGATTTTTTCATGAAAATAGATTTCTAGCAAAAGATTTCCTACATTTTCAACAGGGTATTATATTCATTTCTAGTTAATTGATCACCAAATAATAATTATTATATACATTTGTAAACCATATATTCATAATTTATTTAATATTATTCATAACCATCATTCCAATATCTATGTAACAACTATAATAATATTTTATTAATAATATTAATAGTATGAAATAGTTTGGTAAAACTAAGTCTTGCGTGTAATACAAGTTATTGAAGGGAATCGGTATTTTGTGTAAAAAAATACATAGTGTTTCATATACCACAAGATAATATCATTATTTTAGGTATCTCAAGACTAAATTATTTTTTTAATATAAAAAATACAAAACATAGTGCTTTCATATATGAAGAATATTAAAAAGATTAAATTAATTCAAAAAAATAAATAATATATTGGGGTTTACAAAAAGTCATAATGGTAATTATACCATCAAATAACATCATTAATGTAGTCACAATGTTTAATTATGTTAATTACCATTTCTTCTTTAATTTCTCATTTACTCATTGAATTATATCTTAAGTCGTTTCCATTCCAGTTTTTATAAATAATTAAATAAATGAATCATCATCCATTTCAATAATGAATTAATAAATTTTATAAGGTTAATATATGGAAAAAAATATCCTGATATTCCATGCCATGCTAAAAATTAATTTAATCCTTTATCTAATTATTTATTATTCTAGGGTATGCTCACCCAACAAGTAGCCATGAGAATAGTCTCAACATCATTGAATCCAAAGGGATATAATGAAGAATGATACATGGCATTTATCATCATCAATTATTAAAATAATTAATTTCCATGTTTCTTTAGTGTAGTTTCACAATATTTCATAGACATGAAAGGGGTAAACTATCCATAATTTTTTCTTCTAGACAACCTAACTTTAACCAGCGTTCAAAGTAAAGTTTCCAACCAATAACACCAATAAGTAAGAAGGTAATGATGATCACAACAAGAACCAAAATCGTAAAAGATCAAAATAAAAACACATTTCCACAAAATTCAAATGATTATACCATGATAATAGGTAAAATTATAAAGATATGAGAACCCAAATAGAAAAAACTCACTCGGCATCAAATGTGTGATTGGGACATCTATAAGGGAGTAAATCACTATAAAATCATATAAAAATAACATATGATATGAGAGAGGTGTGATTCATGTGGAAAAGTATTAAATTATACATGTATCATGGGTTTAAAATCACAGATCTTGAGAAATTCATGACATGTAATCCTTTCAAGCTTTTTATTTCCCAAATTAGGAGTTACACTGAAAAATGCATTGCCTCTGGTTAAAATAACTTTTCTTGACCATTACTTTATGTGAACTAGTTTCATATAATGTATTCATTTCACTTCATGGACTTGTTTCATAGTAGTTCTTTAGAGGTTGTTACATGCCCTATAATATATACAAGGTGTGTAAATGTCTTGTAGACATATTTAGGACCATTTAAAAAATAATATATTTAATAGCCTCTAAAGCCTTACAAACTCATTTTAAATCCTCATAAAACCCATTAACATGTTTATACCAAAACACCATTAATTCAAAAAAAATATACATCCCAAAAATTTTGGCCATTTTCCCTAGAAAAATGTCTTTATCTCTAAAAGTGTCTTGATCACTATGGTTTTGAAGAAGAATAAAAACACACAAAAACCATTTCAACTCAAAACTCAAAGAGGCATGTTCCAAGAAAAATATGGGATCTTATAGATCATGTGTTTTCATTGTATCTCCACACATAAATATATTCATTTAATAATATAAATTAATAATTATGACAAATCAAAGGACCAATACACACATCTATAGATAATAATATACAATGATACATATAGCATGTGGAATTATTATTAGTGGTTCTATCCTTAAAACATCACTTTTTCAGATATTATCATGTGTGAACTTGTTGTAAACATGGATTTTAAAATGATTTATTTTTTTAATTTAGTCTAATTAATTCACATGGTAGTAATACTCATACATAAAATTTATCTTCAAGAATTGGCTAGTTAAAATTAGGATGAGTAAAAAAAATTAAAAAATTCCATGTACCCAAATATGGGTTTTCCTATATTAGTGATTTCACCATGTGTAAAAATGGCTATAAAAAGGATCTATGTAAGGGAATCCATGTATTTTAAGGAAATATATCTTCACATAAGTTTTACATAAGGAAATATTAGAGATATAAGTGAATTAGGCTAAATGAGGGATTTTTTTTATATAAAGGCCCAATGTAAGAAAATACTTATATAAGAAAATTCAACTACTCAAGGGAAATATATGATAATTTGGATAACATAAGGAATTAAACTATGTGAAGGGTCATGTGTACAATTTTAGCTATATATTTTTTCTCATGTATATGAATATGGGGCATATAGGAATTCATCTATATGATCCACTAAATACGGTTTTTCATATAAGAGTTATTAAGGCCTTTCACCTGGAGCCATGCTAATTCATTAAAAGTGGTTTTCTAAAAATATTTTAATTTTTTTATTTTGTGGGCATTTAAAAGGGAAATAATTTCCAAGTCTCAGGTTGGTTTTTTATATCAATGATTGGGGTTTTTGAATGTTTCTTAAAATAATTATTCATTCTAGAAATATCTCCCAGAAATGTTGAAACAGTTATGAATTAGAAATTGTGGAACTCTTAAATTATTTTTTTGACAAAGCTTCTTGGAGGTATCCTCTATGGTTTTAAGAAAGGATATATTGTAGATGATGAATATATAAGATGAATATTTTTATGATATGTGAAATATTTAGAGAGTCTTGGAGATATTTTATTTTCTAATTCAAAATAAGGGCACCATGAATTTATCTAGGGATATATGAGGAATAAATAATTGTCATAATTGTTGATAAAAGGGGATGATAAGTATTATATGAACTACTCAGTGTGGTTCTATAATATAGAGAGAATAAAAAGGAGAAATAAGTAATTTATTTTAAAGATATGGTTTCTAAAGAAGGAGGATGTGAAGTAAGAGGAGGATCTCAATAACTCCCTCAACATATTGGGGTTTATTTTGTAACATACTTTTAAGAAACTTATATAATTTATACCATTTTTAATTCATTTTATCGAACATTGAGGGTGATCAAAAGTAGAGGAATTTAGATAGATGTTAGTAGGGATTCATTATTGATTCCATGTAACAACCCTAGTGAAGAGTTATAGTCATAGTACATCAAAAACTCATTGATGTGTGCTCCATGATAGAGGGTAACCATCCCACATGATTAGAAATTATAATCTATTGATAATTTTGAACAAAATATTTCATGGAACTGTAAGGTTTAGTAATAATGATGAATCAAAAATAAAGGGATTGGTATAACTAGGATTTCTTGGGATAAACACAGGAGAGTATAATTCTTTCTCTTGAATTGCTTAAAGAATAATCTCCTTATAGTTAGTCCACTATGTGACTTAGAATTAGATGTTACATTTGATTATAAGGGGTATTTTATTAAAAAAATATAAATTATTATTTATGAAGTGATGGGGAACTCATTGAAATAGTTAACAAGTTGATAGTAAGAAAAAAACATTCCTTCACAAAGTAGAGGAATAAATTTATTATTGTAATCATAGGTTGGATCATATTCATCAACAAATCATGGATAATATCTAAACTCTAAATATTGAAATTGATATTTCTTATAAAAATTTAGATAAGTAACACACTTGTGATATGTTCATGAGAGGAAGAATAGAATGTGGACCTTAAAAATAAGTCCAAAAATATTCATGACATATATAACATAGATTTTTTTGGTCCCATGAAAATTTCAAGAACATATGGATAATATTTTTTATAATATTAATTATTGACTACAACTATATGGGATTTTTTATTTATCTAATGAGAAAATTTTATGTTTTGTATTGCATAAAGAGGAATAATTTTTTAGTATAAAATGAGACTACACACACCATTAAGCCATTTTTATGTGATAATGGAACTGAGTATAACTCAATTGTATTTCAGAACTGTCTTTATAATAGAGAAATTTAGCCTGAGGTATCATTAGTAATAACTCCATAGATGAAAGGGGTTATTGAATTTTGAAATTGGATTTTTAATAATATGTAGAAGATTTTACTTATTAAAGGTATTTTTCTATGTCACTACTTAAAAGATATGGTATAGGTTTCAGTTTACACTCAAAATAAAGATTCTATAAACACCATATAACAAAATATCCTTATGAGATGTGGCATGGGAGAAATAAATCATTAAAATATTTTCATGTGATTGGCAGGAAGTTATGAATCATGAACAAATAAGGAAACAAAGGGAAATAAGTTTATGAAACAAATTTAGTTTCCTTATTATGATATTGAATGAAAATAAAATCATAATATTTTTCAATAAAAGGATTTAATGATAGTTGGGAGTAATGATTTCAAAATCATTGAAGAAAAAAACCGGAGTGTAATTTTGGAATGAGTTTTTTAATGAAAGTGATAAAAATGGTGAAAATATTAATGTTCTGGATGATTTTCCTAGATATAAATATTGAAAAATATATTTTAAGGAAAAATATATATATTAATAACCCTTTCCAACACCAAAAATAAAAAAATGATAGAATTTTATCTATAAAATATTGTTATAGAAAAGTCAGCACCTATACAAAAATGTAAGATGAAAACTGTGCAGATTTAAAAAATGTTATACACTTCTAAAACAATAACATTTAAATAATTTTCTAAATAATATCCATGTGTGAATTCCATAAATTAAAAGTTAGACAAGAAAGATAAAAACTGGACCTTTTTATTGTGTAAACACCTTCACATCATAATGTTATTGGAATAATGTGCATCTTTAAAAATTAAATTAAATGAAAAAGGTCCTACAATTTGAGATAAAACATGATTATTCTATAAAGTGAATGCTCAAATAAAAGGAATTGATGTAAAATATACATTATCCCCATTGTAATTCCATATATATATCTTGTTGTTGTTACTAGTGCATGTAAAAATGGTATGCAATTTTTTTCAATTGGATGTTAAAAATATTTCATGAATAGAATTATGGTAGAGCAAGTGTACATAAAATATCCCATGTTACTTAATAGATTTATTAAATTATTTTATTGATTGAAATGTGATCCTTGGTCTAGGTATTCCAGACATGAATCTTATATTATGAAATTATAGTTTCTATAATTTCTAGTGGATCATAACTGGAATGTAAAAATTTCCAATGAAGATAAATCCATGCTCCATATTTATGTATATGGAATTATATTTAGGAAAAATAACCATCAGTCAATGGATTATTTTCCCCATATGATGAAATAAATTTTTCTAATGACCTTGATAAGATATATCACATAATTGCTTGTGTTACAGGTTGTTCAAAATGAATATTTTACCTTTGTTTATAAGTCTAATTATTACAGAGACCTTATTAGATGTTTTGGAATGTGTGATTTAAATCCAATGACCATCCCAATAGTTGTTCAAACTATTATAGGAAATTGGGATTATAAGAAATAAGTTGATGCTACTTCTTATAAAATAACGATTTGGAACCTTGTATATTTTACATCTACTAGACCTAACATAGAATTTGAAACTAGTTTGGTAGCCATTTTTTAAATTATTTCAAATGAAGATCATATAATGGTTATGAAAATAATCTTGAGAAACATCAGGATAAAACATACATTGGGTTTCTTATACATAGTATAAATGGTGTGTGATCATTCATCATTCCCATATAATGTCTAGGAAGGTGACATGTGGGATAGAAAATCTTGTAGTGGAGGTTCTTTTTTCATTCGAACCTACTATGTTGGATGGGAAAGAACTAAGTATGTGAGTACTTCTCTATGAACAGTAGATCCAAAATGTATTTCATTATAAATTTCATATACTTAGTTAGTCTAAATGAGATAATAATTAGTGGATCCTGTAGAAATAGGCTAGTATCCAACTGTTATCTACCATGGTAGAAAATTTTCCATTAGAAATACAAAGGAATCTTACTCAACACTCTCGATCCATGTATAGAGATCTTTGATATTTGTTTATCAATTAAAAGGGTGAAAATGCGGTGTTCTAATTGAATTTCTTTACACGGATAACCAGATATATGAAATTCTGACCAAACTAATGTATATCCTAGATTTAAAGGAATGTAGGTAAAATATTATTGTTTAAGAACCTCCTTTCCATTAATGAGATTAATTTATTTTCTCCTCTCCACGTAAGTATTATTTTTTCACATGTAATTGTTTTATTTCCATATTGTTTAAAAATAACTACTATGAAATTGATGAGATTTCAGAGAGGGTAAAGTTATGAAATAAATTAGTTATATTCTCATGATAATATAAAGTTTAATGGTATTATTGAACAATTCACATGTTTCCCACGCTTATTCTTGACTCCCATAGGCTTAGAGGATATATTAATTCCATAATTTCATGGGATTATGTTCATTAGAACTATAGATTATTGGAGAAAATAATGGGTCATCCCATATTTCCATTTTATTGTTTAATGGAGATAATAAATTATATCAAATAAATTATATATTTCATCTATATAATGTCTTATTAATATTGACTAAAAAATCTAAAGTGGGATTTTGGAATCATGGTCCATACAAGGTTAGATTTATTGATATTTAAAACTTCTAATTCCCAATAGTATGAATAATCATGCATCATATTTATATTAAACATGTGTTCAATTGAAATAGGGAAGTTTATCATGTCTTATAATAAATGGATATGTACCCGTGTATGGGTTTTCCAACATATGGTAGTTAATCACCTATCAAAAATCTTTTATGTAGAGTTAAAAAAGGGAGTTCTAGAGACATGTGTGAATAATGATAAAACAATATTCTATATATGTGAATTCAGGTGATGTATGGGAATATATCTATATGATAGAATTTTAGTATAAAAATGTCTGACCTAAGATGATACTAGCATAAGAAAATTTATCTATAAAAGATTCATGTATGAAGATTTATATTCATGAAAGAATTAAACTATATAAAGGGTTATGTTTTTGATTTCTGCAATGTAAGGGAGGTCACATGTGGGAGTAAGTGGTGTATGGAAATTCATATAAATGAGCCACCATATATGGTTTTTCATATATGTATTTTTAGGTATATTCACCTAGATCCATAAACATAATTCAAAGTGTTTTTTTTAATTGTATTTAAAGTGATAATTTTTTGTGGATTTAAAAGGAGAATAAAGGGAGTCGATCAAGGAGGATTTTTAGATCTATTATTTTAGTTTTTTATTGATCATTAAAATAAATATTCAAAATAGAAAATATTCCTAATTTGAGGAAGTCATTATGAATTAGAAATCATGGAGATATTAAATGGAAATTTCGAATAAGAATCATGGAAGTATTCTAAATTTTTTAATGAATCTCTATTTAATGATGATATATATAGAAAGTTAACTATTTTTTGTAATGATAATTATAAAGGAAATACTAAATTAATTTCATTTTTTATTTCAAATTAGGAACGTTGTGCGATGATCAAGGGGAATAGGAAGAATGAGGAATGATCTCTACCATTGATACAAGAGGATGAACTACAACACATAAACTACTTGAAGTTATTCTATAAAATAGAGAGGATAATAGGAAAATAAGGAAATTATTTTGAAGATATGGTTTCTAAAAAATAATTATGAGGATAAGTAGGAGAAATATAAAAACACCCTTTATTTGTTTGTGTTTATTTATGAATATATTTTTATGAAACGAGGGTTCTTATAAATTTTTTTAATTCTTTTTCATGAAAAATGTAGGAGAAGAAAAGTATAGGAATTTTTTATTAGATTAGTTTTTATTACTTCTTGAAGAACTATAAAAACCCAAGTTAAGAGTGTTACAACCCCGTAATATCAGTACATCATTGATGTTTTCTCCTTATACTAGAACTTTTAGATTATCCATGTAAAATCTCTATGTATACTCTTAAAATTTCTTACATATAATGATATATGTGTTCATTCTATAATTATAGGTTGACATTGTTATTTTTAAGATAAGATCAAGAAAGAATATGTTAAAAAAAAGTCACACCCTAATTCACCCTCCCTACATAAGGTGTGTCAGGCTATGGTTGCAACAGAACATCATGATAAAATATCCTAATTTATTATGAGCTACCAACAACAGATATTCAAAAATCATCAATTTTTCTCTAAAAAGATATTATCTAGATTATGGGATAAATGTTTTTTTATATTTTCATATCATCTAAAAGTTATTATTATTTTGGGGAACTACTATAGCCTTTAGAAATTAAAAATATTTTAAGGATATACCATGTATATGTTACAAAAAATAATAATAATTATCATATATGATATTAATAAATATTTTAGTAACTAAATATTCTACTAATAAAAATAATAAAGTTAGTTTTCTTTCATTGGAAACTACACCAACAATATTTTATTCTATACACATCAGGTATTATTAGTTTTCCATGCTAGGTATATGTATTATGAATTCCAACATTTCATATGGGACTACACACAAAAAATTACATGGTGCGCAAAACAATCCACTATATGATGTGTAACAGTCATCATACATTTCATGTACTTCACATTCATTACTAAGAGTAAATTATGTGAATACAATGGAATGTCATATTTTTATACATACCAAGGATACTATGTGGATTTACCAACAATTATAGACAATATTTATATCATGACATTAAATGTAGTTTTACATGCCATGTATGTACATAATCCATGATAAAGACTATACAAAATGTCTATCACATGATATTTTAGGTAACAATACTTTCTATATAAGTAATAAATGTCAAAAATTTATATAATGTGCTTGAAATGGTACCTAAAATGTGGCCTCTTTAGTATGTGTGGTGTACACAATTATTTTAAAATTTATAGTTTAGTTTATAAAAATTATTTAAAATAATAATTAATGGGAATAGAAATATATGTCTCTTAATATTAAATAGAATTTTAAGAAATAGAATTAGTTAATTAATTATTTGATTTATTAATTAATTCCTAATGATTTATATTACATAGAAAAAATTTAAATAAGTTCTAAGAAATATAATTGTGTAGTCGTAACATGTTATGATTGGTTCTAATCATGATCATCTAGTGTATTTGTTTAAATTACTTAATTACTTTATTTATTTATTAAGTGGTATTAGGTGATAATTTAATTAAATTTAATTTTATTATCTGTGAATAATTTTAACCTCTTTTATTAAATATGGGTCTAATACGAATAGACCAACTAGGTCCCCACCTGGGCTAGCAGAAACAAAGTGTGTTATCCTAAGACCATATCCAGTAGACCAAGGGTTGGTGGATAGAAAAAAAAAGTAATAATAAATATATGATATGCATTATGACATATATAAAATTACCAACATAAAAACCATACATTAATAATCACCACATCCTCATATGTTATACACAACACAATGGAATAAAAATATATATTTGTTATATACTAAAGACCACAAAGTAATACATTATAAATTTATGTTCAATAGTTGAAAAAAATATAAAGCTCGATACTCTCAAAATAATCCAAACTTGAATGAATAAAAGGGGGATCACCACATATCTATAACTCCAACCAATGCTCTACCAATTATGAATCCCACTGGGATCCAACTAATTTATGGCTCCATGGATATACACTAAACAATAGTAATTGAAATTAGAGTGAAATATACATAGAAATGGAATATGTATAGTTAAATCCCATATAGGGGTGAGTATAAGAATAATCAATAATATTCCCTGAAAACATACAGGTCCTTAGGCTATAAGTCAGATCAAATATAAGGGTGGAACCATAAGGTTTCCCAACACCAAATAAGAGGATTTCCCACAAGATTGGGAATAAACATTTCATTCACACCCAAACAAATGAGAAACTAATATAACATAGAAATAAGTATTCCCTAATAGTTTACTCACTCTAGGGGATGAGGTCTCTATAAATACACCACACACCTTCGATAAACACAACCTCCCATCTCATCTATGAAAATAAATATCAACCACATATAGTTGGAATAATGGAACCACTAACCAAAACATAACATGGTATCCCATTTTATCTAATTATAAGGATCCCCTACTAAACAAGATAATATCATACTCTAAGATACACTACATGCCTAAACATCACCACTAACCTAATATATTAGATAGAGATTCTGACTCACTGGTGCATTTTTATTCCTAGAACAATTATTAAACCACAAAGTCACATTTAAAATGGAACACATAAAATATAATACATATTTTCAGGTAAATATGGTGGTCCAATTCCTCACTAGAAGAGTCATATGATTTCTGAGAGATTTAATGACCTTATATATGGTTATCCTGACCCCCATTCCATATGGGAGTTCCCCTTCCCATCCTACCAGGGGAAATCACACCACATCCCCATACTAGAACTCATAGGGGTGTCTTCTTACAAAATATACATTAATGAGGAGATTAATAAATAATAAGTTGTATCTCAACCAAATTATCCCATATCTACAATATTAGAGTACTGAAAGTGGAACCTTGATCACCATGTATACCATAAGTCCCCATTCACCTGAAGCACTTATCAAACCCCAATACCATAACCATCACTTCATTGACCTGATATCATAATAGGGAACCCACACTTGATCATTGTTTATAAACTGATTGTGAGAGATACCATCAAAGTAACTAGGATTTTAATATATATTTTTATTTAATTAAGTCAATTTAATTAATAGATTTCCCCACATGTAACACCCAACTAAAAAAATCATGATATGATAGGACTGTTAAGTCCTAGACATTAAATTAGTTGGTATGAACAGGAATATATATATTATAATATATATTTATATATATATTGTTTATTTTGTACAAATTTACTTAATTTATTTTTGAGCATAAGTGTATATCATTTTAAGAATTTTACTTTTAAATATATAAAATTAAGTATATTATTGTTAAATGATGATAATATTTAATGATTAATGATATCTTTATTAGTAATTTAAATAAATTAAGAATAAGAAAAACTAATATTTTAAAAAGTTATTTCCTTATAAAACAATTTATCATTTTTTTATGATATTACCAAAATTTAAAATAGAAAATTATAAAAATTTAATTTTAAAAATAAATGCCACTTTTGAATTTAGAATATCAAAATTATTATACAATAAATTTTTGGGTTTTTTATAAAATAGATAATTTTTAGTTCATAGTGAAACATACTTATATTTTTTAATAACTTCAATTTTAATACATTATCACTGGAATGTTTCTGAAAAAAAATAATGTAAAAAATATATATTATAAATTGAAATGATTCATTTGAAAATACTACGTTTCATTTTAAAATAAAATGTGACATAGTTTTGAAAATTTTGTAACACTTTATGAAAACTATTTGTCATCAGTTTCATTAATTAAGTTAGAACTTGGGAAAAATTAGTATGTAGACTAATTATATAGTCAGATAAATATTCTATGATTAATAATAATGTTTTAAATATCATTATAATAAATAAAATTGATAATTCTTTTTCCTATACATAATCTTTATGCATAAAATACACTTTTCTTAAAAACAGGGTTTCACCAGCTCAATTTAAGACTAATTTCCTTATAACTAAAATTTTTATTTTATAAAATGTTTAATATATTTTATATATTAAGATTTATATTATTTAATATGGACAATTTCATTTTTATATTAAAAATATAAATTATAAGGATTAGTGTTAGTTACTATGATGATGGGGAAACAATAATTTGATTTTTTTATATATCATGGAATTAATATCAAAACAATAAAAATAAACAATTTTAAATAATGAGTATTATATTATGTATAAAAACATAAATAAATATATCAATAGTAATTTAATATTTGATCAATACTAAATAACATTAAGAATCCATAATGGTCAAAATGTAACTTTTTTTCTAAAATATTGTTTCTATGCATTACATGATTTAATTTAAAAGTAATTTTTTTAATACTTAGAAATTTAATTAGATTAAATATAGGTTAAATTTAGTTACAACACACAAAAATTTGATTATATTGGTTATGTTGTATGTAACATCCCAGGTAAATAAAGAATATGACATTTTCATATTTATTAATATTTGTGAATAAAATTTTAATATTACTTTAAAGGGAATACTATGTTGGTTGGCGTACCCAATACGCAACAACGAGTTTCTTTGAAATCTTACGTTGCACACTAATAATATAATAATAATATTTTAAATGCTAGTTAACGCCTTGTCGTTGTAATGGCGGGAATGAACAGAACTAACTACAAAATTATTATACATATTTGTTAAATATTTTTACATTTATCCAATAAAAGTTAGAGGCTTAAAATAAGAAAAGAATTCAATTTTAAGTATAAATATTCTAATGTTCTTTAAAAGGTCGATTAACCACCTTTTAATGGAAACCCATTTTTAAAACTACTTTTTGTCAATTTTATATGTTATATTTGACAAAATAAAATCCTTCTTTAGAATCGGGACATCAAAATTTACTTTATGTAAATTTTTGTTATTTTTCCGATAAAGTTCATTTTTTTAATGAATAGTGAAAATGCTGTATTTTAATTCAAAACCTCTTTTTAATATAATTTATTTATATGGTTAGATTATATTTTTAATTGGGTTTAAAGTGTAGTTAAAATTTATTTTTACCATTTAATCCAATGGTGTTCATTGGAATTAATTTCACTTTGAAATTGGACATAAACAAGTGTCAATCTTTTTATAGATATTGTTTCTTAAAAACACGCTATTTGTTTTGACAGTATGAATTAATTATTAAATTAATTAATGCAAATTATATGTGTTGAATGTGGTAAAATGGAAATAATTTTTTAATTTGGAATTTCAAATTTACTTTGGATAAATTTTTGGTGTTTTTCTGACAAATGTTCATTTTTAATGAATAGTGAAAAATACTGCATTTTACTTCAAAACTGCTTTTTCATCTAATTTAATTATATATTTAAATTTTACTTTTAATTGGTTTTAAAGTGTAATTAAATTATTTTTTTATCACTTAATAAAATTTTGTTCATTATAAGTAATTTCACTTTTCAATTGGATGTAAAAACAAGTCAATCTTTTGATAAATTTTACTTCTTAAAAACCCGTCTTTGGTTATGACAATGAGAATTTTTTTTAAATTAATTACTGCAATTTCTATGTTTGGAATTTGGTAAAATGGATTCTATATTTTGAATCAGAAGTTCCAAATTATGTAATTAATACTCTCTTTTTTTTGGACATTATGAATAGTAATGACGGTAATTATCTTTAATTATCTTGATTAATTAGTAATCGGGTAGTTAAGGGTAATAAAATAATATCATAATAATATAAAATGACCTCATCATGTGTCAAAATCCTCTTTTTTGAGTCATGTTCGACCATGGGAAGCATTTTACCAAACTTGAGGGCCCATGGAGTCACATGGGTGTGATAGTGACATTTATGATATTATTTTTAAAAAAGAAGAGAAATATAACAAAGGTTTGTATATCCTAAGTAAAACAATTTTAATTTTGTATAAATAAATTATATATTAGACTATAATTATTCATTGTAAAGATAAAAATATTTCCTAAATCATGGTATTTTTCTAATAATTTTTATACATTAAATAAATAAATTTATTTATGACATCATAATGATGCAGTGATTACCTCATTAATGAATGATTTAAATAAAATGAAAAGATAAGGTAAAATCTAAGACTTACACTTATCAAAAACATATTGGATGGGTGTATTTCTAACCCTTATCACCTTATCCTTAAAATATATCATTTTGGGACTTTTAAAATCTGAAAACCGTTTTATAATAAAGTAACATTTCAAGACTTTCCAAAAGTGACCATCCTCCCTCTTATAAAGGGCCCCCACCTCTACCCCCTTACCCACACCTCTCAAGCCCTTGGATCGTCCAACCTATACTCATATTATCTCTCCACATTCCTATATTACTCATAGAAGCCTCACTTATGGCATAATTCTTTCCAAGGAAGCCTTTGACTCAAATCAAAAAGAGTTACCCGGTTTAGAGGTAATGTATTCTCTCGAGTTTCTTTATTTTATTTTCCTTATTCACTCACCAATATCTTCTTATTATTTGATCCCATAATAACTACCTTATCCTCAATATACTAGTATGTTTTTATGATAAGGATTCTACCTACACTTACACACACCCCCATCTAATGGTTAAAGAACATACTGTTTCTGTAGGTGGCGAATTACTGCCTCACGAAACGATGATTGTTCAATCTTCTTTTAACACCTCTCATGGTGGCCATTATGATGGAAATATATTTATATATTAAATATATTATATTTATTTCCTCTCTATGATTCTGTATTTTATATTTAAAACATACCTTTATGCTTTGCATGTTGTGCAAATGCGATAATTTCATATGAGGAAGTGTGGACAACCGCCCCCTCAAGTGATGTGACTCGTTCATGCCAAACATGTAATTTATAAATAATTTAATTAATGAACTTATGTTACCTATATAACATATATATTATACTTTAATTATAATATATCTATGTCTAATTTATTTTTAAAGTCCATTAATATGACAAAAAAATGAAAGTAGCGTTCATGCGTACGTACGGATTACCGTCTCCATGAACGGTACATTTCATTTCTTATCTCCAAACATTATGGAATGTTATTAAATACATATATAATGGATATATATGATATTTAAATCATGAACACCATTATTTAGATGATTTAATTATAACTACATGGACAATTCTCTTCAAACAAGTTCATTGTTGACTCGTGTACCGAACATCGACAAAACGTATGATATGAACTCACATAATTAACTAATTGTTATAACATGATAATATGTGATATGAATTGAATAATAAAATTTAAATTAATTCCTTAATAAATTATAAATTGACCAAATTTTATTATTCAGGAATATAAAGAAACGAACAAGACAAGTCGGATTTGAGGTAAGGGGATTTCTTATCTCACTTTTAATTCCATGAGACTTCCATTATTCACCAATTATTTATTGAATATGGTGTATTGTGTACTTCCATTTGATATATATTATCATGATTCTATTTATATTAATGTTATTATTTGATTCATTTGGTTCTTATTATCTTTTGGTCATATGACTCGATTTATGACAATGAAGTAAGGGGTTTTTATCTCACTTTTATTCCCGTGAGATTCATGCTATATTTGTCACTATCTCCTTTGAGTGGTGTATGTACTAACCATTATTCTAATCTTTTTATAATATAATTTCATTTATGGGTATTTACATCAACATTGTATATTCCTTATTTCATGGTGTGTACGTTTCGAAAGTTACCCAAATCGGTAAGGGAACCTTTCACTCTCCTCTTTTTAAAAGACTTATTTTTGTTAGGAATTTTAATTTACATATTATTAATTTTGGGATATGTTCTTATATATCCTTATTACTATAAATTTTATGTCCAAGTTATGAGATACCCTTTTATCTCTCATCAACTCATTTTCTGAATTTTAAAGTGACGCTGTTAGGCTGTCGAATTTCTATAAGGGAACTTCTTAACCCAATTTCAATTCTTTGGGTTAAAAATTTACTTCTTGATTATGTCATAATATTACTATGTTTATATGACCTCTGATTATTTTACACTTAATATCCACTTATATTGGGTGTATTTATATTTTTCACACATAATTATGTAATTGATTTATCCTTAATCTGAGGATACCGTCTTTGTACGGGACTTCGTCTCAATCTCCTTTCATTGAGACATATTTTGATTTCTACATGACTTTATTTAATATGGTGTATAAAACCCTTTTGACTTTTCATTTCATTCAAAAGGAATCTTTTTTCATGAAGCGATTTACTAAATGACAAAAGGAATGTTTTTTTGTCTTATGTATGCGGTGACAACGACTTCTCTGCCGCCATGACCATTAGTTGAGTTTCAGCTTCCTCTACAAGCCATAACTTTTTTTAAAAGAAAAATAAATACCATGTTTTACTTTTCTTTTATTTTGGTATTGAAAATGGTTTTGATAATATTTTGATTATATCAATGTGTTGTATTGATATCTTGTGATTGAAATGTGGAAATGTTATGTTTCCTTTATGCATGTTTTATGTGATACGATTATGTTATATTTCTTGGGAATTGATTATGAAGTTGGGTGGTTCTGTGATAAACTATGGGAGGGTGAGCCCGAGATAGCTCTCCAATTCATTGGGTAACACAAAGGAGTTAAACTCTAAGGTTTCTTCGAAGAGATTTAGGTAATATACTATGATGGGTATTCCAAACGTAACCATGAGGGTTACTCCCTACGTAAGAATGTTATGAATGCCTCAAGTTACCTTTATGTTTTATGATTTTTATGTGTATTTCACTACTCATATGATTTCATGAGGTATGTTAAAAATATTATTTTATGTATATATTGATGATCTAATGTTTTGTTTTATTTGTGTATCCCTTACTAAGATTTTTATGCTCATACCAAGTTTTTGAAATGTTTTTCACAGGACATAAAGTGGAATAGGATCAAGGATGGGATCAAGAAAATGTCATGCTGTCTAAAACATGGAACTAGACATGACTCTTTTGTTCAAGAGTTTTTATTTTGTGAAAAAAATGTAAAATGAGTATATGTGTCTACTTTGTAATCATTTAGATGTAATATTTATGTCCTAATTATCTAAAACTCTAAACCTGAAAAGATCCTCAATGTGAATTATTCATTTAATTCAAGATTATGTAATGTTTTAAGGTCGGGTCCTTATAGTTGGTATCATAGGTCAGTTTAGATAACTTTAGAGGTTAGGGTATTCATTAAGCACAAGTGACATTACCATAATGGTTAGGATTTTAGAAAGAGTTATAGTTATTTTTATAAAGTGAATGAGTTTAAGATAACATGAATAAGTATATATTAGTATTTACCATCCTCATAAGATATTATATGATGATTTTACTGATATACTCACAGTGACCTTTTTGGTATTAGTAAATGGCTCGATCTAGCAGGCACCAAAGTAACAGTGGATGTGAAGAAAACTGTGATGGTTTTCCGAACGAGCAACTGAATGATATGGGAGCTGCAATTATAACTCTTGTGGTTATTCTCAACCAACTATATGGATTCATGATTGACCACCTGAACCATAGTGATTTTTATAAGGCATCATATATGAAAGAAACAAATCCCTACAGAAGTTCAGGTAATAATCATAAAGGTAAGAATGTTCAAAAACCTATGTGTCAAAGATGTGGAAAGAAACACATAGGAAAATGTTTCAAAGGGATAGAAAGATGCTATAGATGTGGAAATAAAGGTCATAAATCAAGAACCTACCATAGAAAAAGGAAGCATTCAGTTGACTCTAGGAAAGGGAAAGAAGTTCTTTATGAGGGATCAATTGAATGTTTTAAATGTGGTGTGCATGGTCATTATGTGAACACATGTCCCACAAAGAAGTTTCAGGAATGGGATCACCAAAATCGTACAAATATTTGTTTACCAATACCTAATTCCATTCTGATTGAGGATGAAGAAACTGACATTGACCAATGAAAGGTATGGATTATTTCTTAACATATGTTTTCCTATTATTGAAATCTTAGGATATGATTCATGATTTTGTTTGTAGTAAAGAATTATTTCAGAATAAGTTAGAAAGGAATGGTTAATGGATCATGAAGAATGTTTAATGAGTAAGAAGTCAACATATAAGGGATTCAAGAGTTACGGTAGATTTTAGGATGGTGAAATTCTTAAAATTATTAAGGATCTTTTGATGATGAGATTACATTAGAAGACTTTTTATAGTATGTGTAACCCTGATGTTTGATATATAAAAATTTTATTCAAGGAATAATTATCTTTTCTTTTGTGGATATAGTTATAAAGAACCATTTTGGTTTATATGATCCTTGAATTTGAGGTAATTACTAGTTAATACATTTTGGGAATAAAAATGAAAGTTATTAGATAACCTTTTTGGATAAAATATGTTATGGTTATTTTTGATGAATTTATATCTTTTTGGGAATGTTATAAAATTATGTAGTTTTTGAAAAGGGACAACATAAAAACCATGTGACAACCCGTCACGTTGAACGAAGCTGCGGGAATCGAACCCACAACCAAAGTACAACTGGTATTTATCACCTAACACTGGACTACATGAAGTCTCTGGTTATTTTGACAAATTCTTTTTAGTTAGATGGTTTTATGAATCAAGAATAAGTTTATTTTGGGAAAGGATTAACCTATAATGAAGGATATGTGATTAGGTTAATTACTTTACAGTATGAGACTTTAAGAGTAACTGATGTTATTTGGAGATAAATGTTAAGATTTACCTTGGAAAACTATGTGATTAAATCCTTAAGAGATTTGGGTTTCAATCTTAGTTTATATTACTTCGAAGAATTTTATGGATAGCTGTTTATTTAATGGTCTTTCTTGAACCTTGAGTTCTTTTTGTTGAATTTTTGGAGATTAAGAGTAGTATTTATTTTTATAAAGGATTATCCTTTTGGGGATTATATGATCTTTTACTAACAATTTTGGTTTTGGTTAAGGTCTAAAGACATGGGAAATATATAATTCATCTTTTGTGGATTAGGTGATTCTCAAGAAGTTGAATATAGCGCTCTTAATGTGAACAAGTCATCCTAAATACTCATCTTTTGGAGAAAATATGAGTTTGTGCAAGAAATATAGTAAGAGATTAAAGTCTAAATTACAAGTAAGTATGTTTCCTTATCATTTAGTTAAGATCATAAATAAATTCCTTAATGAAAAGTAACTTAAAACAAAAAAATTTGTTTGTTAAATTTTCCTACTGGGGAATCAAATACTGTTTAACCCATCACAAGTTTGTGATTTTATGGTGGTTAACTTTCTCCTAGACATATTTTCTATCATTCTCCATCAGAAAATGATGGTTTCTTTTCTCCTCCATATCAATGTTTCCATGGAATCCTAGTATATGTTATCTCGGGTGACCCTTGTTCTTTTCTTTCTTTCTTTTAAAGTGATAGTTTAATTTACTCCTTTTCCAATGTGGGTCTTTCAATGAAGCTTCTGAGCCCAATTTTAAAATTGCGAGGACGCAATTCTCAAAAGGGGGGAAGAATGTAACATTCCAGGTAAATAAAGAATATGACATTTTCATATTTATTAATATTTTTTAATAAAATTTTAATATTACTTTAAAGGGAATGCTATGTTCGATGTCGTACCCAATACGCAACAATGAGTTTCTTTGAAATCTTACGTTGCACACCAATAATATAATAATATTATTTTAAATGGTAGTTAACGCCTAGTCGTTGTAATGGCGGGAATGAACAGAACTAACTACAAAATTGTTATATATGTTTGTTAAATATTTTTACATTTATCTAATAAAAGTTAGAGGCTTAAAATAAGAAAAGAATTCGATTTTAAGCATAAATATTCTAATGTTCTTTAAAAGGTCGATTAACCGCCTTTTGAGGGCGAACCCTTTTTAAAACTACCTTTTGTCAATTTTATATGTTATATTTTACAAAATAAAATCCTTCTTTAGAATCGGGACATCAAAATTTACTTTGTGTAAATTTTTGTTATTTTTCCGATAAAGTTCATTTTTTTAATGAATAGTGAAAATGTTGTATTTTAATTCAAAACCTCCTTTTAATATAATTTATTTATATGGTTAGATTATCTTTTTAATTGGGTTTAAATTTTAGTCAAAATATATTTTTACCATTTAATCCAATGGTGGTCATTGGAATAAATTTCACTTTGAAATTGGACATAAACAAGTGTCAATCTTTTGATATATATTGTTTCTTAAAAACAAGCTATTTGTTTTGATAGTGGGAATTAATTATAAAATTAATTAATGCAACTTCTATGTTCTTAATTTGGTAAAATGGACATCATTTTTGAATTTGGAATATCAAATTTACTTTGGATAAATTTTTGGTATTTTTCTGACAAATGTTCATTTTTAATGAATAGTGAAAAATGCTACATTTTACTTCAAAACTACTTTTTCATATAATTTAATTATATAGTTATATTTTCCTTTTAATTGGTTTTAAAGTGTAATTGAATTATAATTTTATCACTTAATACAATTTTGTTCATTGGATGTAATTTCACTTTTCAATTGGATGTAAAAACAAGTCAATCTTTTGATAAATTTTACTTCTTAAAAACTCGTCTTTGGTTGTGAAAACGAGAATTATTTTTAAATTAATTACTGCAATTTTTTTGTTTGGAATTTGGTAAAATGGATTCCATATTTGGAATCAGAAGGTCCAGGAATGGAGGATACCCTATTACGGTAGGTAAAATCAACCAAATCTAGTTGGAATAATGGTACCACCAACCAAAATACCATAGTATACCATTTAGGACCCAGAATGGAGGATACCCTATTGAATGGGTTATGATAAAAGAATGATCCACCCCAAATTTTCCAACACCACTATTCCCTTATTACGAATTGAAAAGAGTCATACTCACTTACACATAAATATTTTTAGAAAAAAAATCTTCATGCCACATATTCCCCATCTAAAACCCAACAATTAAAGAATAGTATTGATATTATAATAAATGATGGGGACCCACACCTCACTGTATAATATGCATATTGTATAAGAGATTTACTAAAAATATGGATTAGTAACAATCACATAGATCCATATGGGAGTTCCCAAACCCATTCTACTTAAGGAAAATCAAAACTCCTCCACCATATTATGACCCAAATGGGATTCCTCCAACCAATACATGCTATATGGGGGAGAACAACCCATAATATAGTGTATATACACCCACTAAACCAAGATAGAAAAGAAATCATACCAAAATGTGATCTTGGACCACCCTTTTCTTCTTAATTCCTCAAGCACCTAAATAATCAATATAGCCATAATACTACAACCATTATTCCACATAACTAATATAATAATGATAAAACCATGCCTCAACAGAGTCCATAAATGGAACACAAGAGATATTAACCCCTTGTAACTATATCATCCCTATGTATCAACTATTTTAATTATTTTTTTACCACTCATAATCATAATTGGGTAAGTTTTCCTAAAATGAGTGTATAAACTAATTGAGGGAGTTACCAACCACTAAGGAGGACACCAAATAAAAGTAATTGATGAACTAGTCTCCCTCTAGGGATTATAGTAAGTTTAGAGTTCTATCCCAAAACCACCTCCAAAATCTCTTGTACTAGTGACTAGCATAGGGTTTAAATATCTTTTAATATGGAAGACCTTAGATTATAAAAATAAGAAAAATAGTCATATCTCCAATGAAAGATCACATATATAAAAAATTTTATAATTAATATATATATATATATATATAATAAACTAAAATTTATATAACATGTGAATGATTCATTAGGTAGACTACATCTCATAATTTATGTGTAAGGTATGTTTAACATAAAATAATACATTAGAACATAGGGAACTATGAATCTTCCCTATGCTACATTTACTCTAGGATAATAATCCAAGAACAGCAGTCACCACCACCATCCTAAACACCATGATCCATATACATCACCATGTATCACCAAGTGTTATTTCCAAGTAGGAAAAGTTAGAACCATATATATCCTACCCATATCTAAACATTTTGTCATCTATTCAAGCACAAAATGTGTTAATACAAGGATTGTGAATGTGTTTTTATAAAAATAAAATGTATGGAATCCCAAAAACCATATCATAAACACAAAGATAAAAGTAAAATCATATTATATTATGTGAAACTCAAAGAATACAGATAGAGGAATATAAGAACACCATGTCATATCAAAGTTATATGTACTAATGTGTAACCAAAGGATGGTCATTTAAGTATAATTTAGACAATATCATCTACTATAATGTTAGGTATATATGCTAATGAACCAGTATTTCAAACTCTATCCCATGTGGGTTACAACATAATGAAAAAAATTGAATTCTCATAGTAATGAAACATTTGTTAAGTCTAATTGGGAACCCATCCATACATCACATCTCAAATGAAACCCAAGAGTTTTTAAGGAATCACAAATATAATAGATTTCTATTCTGTATAGAATTCCATCAACTACACTATTAGAAGCTATAGAGGGGAGCCTACCCAATTTTGGAGAATTCTCACTAGTCGATGGAGTATCCCACTAACAGATTTATTTACACTAAACCAATTATTAATCTCTAGTGTTAGTAATTTCATGCAACATGTACAGCCTCATGAGAATCATAATTGGAAATCCACTCCTCACTGGAAAACACTTCCATTAAGGAAGTTAAACTTCTGTATAGAGGATCTCACCATGGGCCATTATGGGGATATGTGACCCTATCAATATCATCTCATAAGTCTGGAATTATATTTCATGGTAATTATTTGGGATTACATAACCTACACATGGGATGAGATAGTGAATCTATCCTCATCAAAATGGGGGGATACTGAAATCTATTTATAATTGATTTGTTTGTAGGAGAACATGTTCTCAAGAAATGTGGTGGGATACATACATTTATCATGTAGTGGTAATTATCTTTATAAAATTCTCAGATCCATTATAATCATCTACACAAATATAAAGGGAACAATATTCATGAACCACCTCTTATCACATATCAGATTTTGATGATTAGATCTCCATCATATTTTTTGTGATAAATTACTCATTATGGACTCCTCATAATTTCAAAACTGAGCCTAAATAAAGTGATAAGTCTAAATTTTTGGTATTTAATTAGTAAATAGTGTGATCATATAGTTTAAAAAGTGTATCACTATGAAAAAAATTGGTCGTATGCTAGAAACTCAAATAGCTTTCAAGGATCCACACACACGACGTGTAGGTTAATATAGATAATGTTCATAGCCTAGGGTAGTGTTGTTCATGTTCCCCATCCTCCTATTTCAAGTGAGAAATTAATAGATGACCATTTTTCTTAACCCACATGGTATATAGGGTCAATCAACCACCCAAGAATGTACAACATACATACACAATGTTGTCATCTAGGGGTATGTGATGTGTGATATTTATCTCACCTGAAATCATATATTCCATAGCACTAAAAGATCATTAAATCATTTATTTAAAACTACACCATATGTAGTCATGCTTTTTCCAAGAAACTCAAATTCTCACCAATCATCTCATCACTAATAGAAAACTTGTTACTAATATCAACTAAATACCTCACTATATGCATCAATAATATTAAGAGAATCATGGGAAGTCATTATTTTGATACCACTCTCATGAAATGAGTCCTATTATCAAATCCAATAGGTCGTGCTTCATAGGGTAGGGAAAAAATAGCATCCTATGACGTATTTGATCCACCAACATCTAATCATACACCTATATACCGAAAACCTCTAATATTTATTGTGAATAAAAAATAGTAGATATGAGGTTTGATAATGATTCAGTCAAGGGATGGATAGGACTTGATTACCTAACATAAAAAAATGATCAATATTTTCTGAAATGGTGGGAGAAAACCATAAAAAAAAAGATAATAATCAGGATTGTCATTGAAACCCCTATAATAAATCACATGAGTGGAAACTAAGGAAAAGGGGGATGACCGAAGTAGGCATAAGAACAAATATATAGAATCAAATATATAAATTCCATAATTGATAGGGCCATATGTAAATGATGATTTTTGATGAAAAATATTAATATGTCTTTAATAATAATAATGGTTGGATAAAATACATCAATCGCAAATATATACCTCAAGATCATATTAATATTTGGTGAATGACTGACATGCATAAATTTTGTTGGAATTTCTATATAACCTTCTATGATCCCTCAAATTTCCTTTGATCCCACACCTCAAATTCACTAATGGTGTCTCTTCTCCAATCTCAATGTCTTGTGTAATTGAACAAAATGATTTTACTAACTAGGGTTTAAATAGAGGATTTCCATGTTATGATATCAATTGAACAATTTAACTAATTATATAATTAATATTCCTCTAAATATACCCACAAATTACTACTATCATGGAACCTGATATATGAAAATATTTCATTATCCCTAAGGAGAAATCAAGGTTTTGGACTCAAAAATAGTGTTTATTTTCCTATATAATGATATATTCTAGAGATACAAAAAAATTTATCACAAATTCATGCATATATGAAAAAAATAATACATTTTTAATTAATATATTTTCCTCAAAGACTAAAGATTCATGAAATCCCATGATAACTCGGATATAGTGTGAGAATAATGATTTTGAATCATTGGGGCTATTAGATAATTTTTTGAGGACATATTTAAGATAAATTTATAATTTTACCTTTGAGGATTTCCTAGAATCCAAATCTCAAAATTGGGATATATCTCATTTAGGAAACCCCAAGTCTTTAAATCCCCCTAGCCTTAAATACCCTAATCCTTAAAAGGGAATAAAACTAGAATTATTGAAAAGGGAATCTCATGAAATGACCTCATGTGGGAAATGATCCACCACTATAGGAACTTCCTTCACCTCTGATAGTTTAAACACCAAATAAACGCAATAAAAAACTTCCTAAGAAGGTAAAATCCTTTTTTATTTTCAAGGATATCATCTCCATCCATTTGATAAAACAAAATAAGAGGAAACATTCATTCACTATATGTAATTATTTTCTAGACATTATACTAAAATCTTATCCTTATACGTGGGTCATCCCACCATGTGAAAAAAAAACCTATGGATGATCAAAAAAAATAAAAAATTTGTTTTGAGATAATTTTATCTATAGTGGGAGGGACTCACTATACACATTTAAAGATCATTACTGGTGGTTTTAATATGATAAAAACCCATCCATACCATACTAAAATAGTTTTAGTTTCAAAAACATCCAACATAAAGACCTAAAGAGTTACTAAGAATAATTTTCTTTTGGACCTATATAATATGAAATACCATTTTCTTCTTGTAGGCATACATGAACTAGTTTCACTATATTCTTTTATAGAAGTAACATGAACTATCTTCAAAAAATTAGACACCATCATAAATTGTAATCCCCACATCCACACTATTATCTATAAATGGTTTTCACCTACTATTATGGTTTAAATAGTTGTGTTGTCACCACTCATTAATGAAATCCGCTGACATTAACCTTATCCGTAAAACTAACTTCTATTACCCACTCATCATCACCCCACTACACATCAGGTGGAAGAATCCACCACAATATGAAGTGGGTGATATTTACTATTCATATTACACTATACTATCAGCTCCAACATATAGGATAACTCTATACCAAGATATTATAATTGATAAAATCTTTATAAAACATGTTCCTCTATTTCATGAAAAATGTTTCCATGTGATGGGAACACACAAAAAGATTCACAATACATTCCTCAATGAGGGTCAATATTCACTAGGTCATTCCCCATCCAGTATATCCATATTTATAATCACCATAAACACTATGTAATAACCAATTTTGACTTATGAATTTTATGTGCATGCTCCAAACCTTTAGAAAAATATTTAGGTCCATCACCTGAGAACATATAGTTACAATAGATCTCTAAGTCGACATTTCCAAAATCAATTGAATGTGAGAATAATATCACTCTCAACACAAACAAAAACTTATAAATATAATTTTTCAGGAACCTCTTATAAATTTTTCAAATAAATTACACTATTGGAATTAGCAACCAAGAACCCAATTTTAAGGTACTTTGATTTCACCAATAAGCATGGTTTTAATATTATGAAGAACAACTTTTCTATATAAATCTATATGCTAGACTATTTGAATTTACAACATAGATAACACACTAATTTCATGAAAATGGAAAAACCCTTGGATTACTAACAGACTCCTATAAAAATCCATTCCATGAAGGGTTTGGTATAGATGCTTGTAAATGCTATAGGGGTTCTCAACATCCCACTCAGCAATATTCACTGATCTACCTTGGAATGTAAGTAAATGCATTCATCAACCATTTAATGTGGGTAAACCATGTGTTAACATGGGAAATCATCCACAAATCCCTATATACTCATAGATAAGGAATAATTCTCTATGAATAGTGAACACTAATCTATTATAACCATCATCATGGTATTGAATCATAATTACAAATGGATTGACCTTGATCGACACAATGAAGGGGGCCTCACTTACTATTGATGAATGGTACCATATCATCAAAAAAATCACCCATAAACTAAGGACACAAGAAAAAGATAATCAATTATTGTTGAGTTGGGTAACTATTCAACTATTCTCTTCAATGAGGATAGACTCATATCACTAGAATGGGTGAGTGAATGAAGTTCACTATCATAAGAATCTATCGCGCTTACTAGGATTAAGCCATGGGTTTCATGGGAATATCTAAAAAATAAATATATTTTTCATGTTGATTTTATAATTTCTTCATTAAACAATATGATGGTTTGTGAGGAACATACAAAAATCATACCATGATCAGCACCCATAGATTCCTAACCAATGTTATCCATCAGAAACTCCTTCTCAAAACACTATCTATCAAAACTCTATGTATCACAAGAACTTGGTAAAGGTGGTGGTGTTGGTATTGGTATGTTATCCACATAGAAATACTCTCACACCTAGATGTGTTTATATAATCAATCCCATCAATAATAAATAGGAGTTTATAATAAGGAGGTTCATTATCTCACAACCATATCCAAATAATAGGTCCATCCACAACACTACTGTGACTAAAATTATAAAGAATGATTATCTGATCCCATATCTAGATTGCATCTCTACCAATAATACATGTCCTGTTAATCCCCACTCTATGAACCATAATATTATTTAGTGTGTCTTGAAAAAATAGTAGAAAATAAAAAACTCATCCTTCATATAGAACATAACAATTTTAAAAGGATTTATTTCTATAGAATTCCTAACAAGTTCTATGATCCAAGATGCACACTTAGTAATGGTCATGTCACCTTTCTAAGGGTTAGACATCATGAGATAAAATTTTCATCCCGTATCAATGCTCAAACTCCAACAATGGTAGATCTGTCCTACCATAATTTATGATAACATTATCCACTAACGACCCACTATAACTTATAAGATACTAAATTCATGACACATCATCTAGTCAATATAAATACTAATCCATATTTAAATAAGCAACTCAGACTTCAACCAATCCTCTTTCACTAGAGGGTCAAATTCCACCCAACCACATGGTCCTCTTTTATCACAACCCACACAACATATCCAAACTATAGGTAGAGTCTTCTAACATAGAAATTATTACCAAACTATTTACAAGATGGATAAACACTAAGAATAATGGGGATATAATCATCCTAAAATAATTAGAATGAATGTTTCTCAAATTTGTTACATAAAATATGGCCTTATTTCTTAATAACTTGGGGTGATAGGATCAACTACATGCATGTGGTATCCACAATGCTCCCTCTATATAAAATCTTACTATTAATGGATATCACATTTCATGAATAAACCTACAAGGATTAGAGAATATATAGATGGATTGTGGTTAAAAATTTCATGAATTATTAAACATTTTTACTATATAATTCATGTACAAACCTTAACCATAATATACAATGTTTCATAGAAGATTAAAGTTTATTATCAGGTTATTAGAGCCTTATAAATTATACATGTCATCCCCGAAACCTAAGCTTGTACCTTTTTTATAATAACCAATATCAGGATATCATTAACATTATAGTCCTATGTTTCTAAATGAATTCCTCAAATAATCAATTACTCCCAACAACATCCAGAGGGAAACCCACACTTTGATACCACTATAACTTGAAATAACCTACAAGATCCCCTCAAGATCACATAATAACCCTAGAGTTACACCCTAGGGACACCTTTATTAAGCTAGGGGTTGGGGAATTACACTGAATAGGCATATCTTACAATATTGTAGGCATAATCCAATAACAACCTACAACTAATATAAAACTCAGATGAATAAAAATAAATAGTAACACTATTATTATGGATATATATTATCAAATTAACTATATACAACACATTCATGAGATTACATGTAAATTTATATCACAAAAGGTTAGTGAAATGGATATAAATCCTCTGACGAGACTCTAGAACATAGAGAACTATGAAGCTCATATATGTTGTAAGTACTTCAGGATCACTCTCTTTTCACATTAATCACCTCTTCCATTTTTAATGAATATGATCTATCTATTACTCTAAGTATCACAAAGCATCAGTTCTAAACAGGTTATGGAATCTCCATGCCTATCTGGCCAACCCCATTCTTATGCTTGATCTATAAAAAATCAACATGTATGGGAATAAGTTGTTTTTAGGGGTGGGAATAAATAGAACTAGTAGTATGCCTAAAAAATCAAAATGGAAACAAAAATCAATATGTTATATCAACTCCATGTATGAGAGATTCCAAAGAAGAAGAAACACTATAAAAAATGACTTATGCTAATATAAATTTATTGACAGATAATATATTTGTTGGTAAAAATGAGTAATTCCAACAAATATTAAGTTTTATTGAAATTGATTTTAAGTAACAAAAGTTATTTTTACCAACAGATATATCTATTAGTATTAATCATTTAACACCAAAAAATATTTTACCAACATTTAAATATATTTCTTTATCATACTAATAACAAAAAAAATTCCAACACTTGAATCTATTATTAATGATAAATATTACCAACAAATATTTAACCATTAATAAAATATGTTACAATAATTCATTCAATGATAATAACCAATTAAGATAATCCAAAATTTTTATATAAATTATTATTTTTATGACCAAATAAAATATTTACTTTTAGATGTTTTATTGAAAATATATCATTAATTATTTTCAATTTTCAATTTTATCTAAGTATAAACAGTGCTTATATTTTCTAATTTATTTAATTTAATAAACATTTAAATACTTTTTATAAAAAATTTAAATCATTATGATATTTGAATTTAACAAACCTTATAAATAGAAACATGATAATGAATAAAAAAATAATAAACATAATTGGAAAATATGTTCAAATAGATCATTCAAAAATAATACCAACATTTTTTTTAAATATGTTGAAATATATATTTCACAAATATGTTGAAATAGATCATACTAATACCAAAATTTTATAAAAAAAATTATTAACTATATATTTTTTACCCTAAAATATGTTGAAATGGATCATTAAAAAATAATACATGTTTATTTTAATCCAATAAATTATTTAATAATAAAAAAAATTAATTTTATTAGAATTAAAATTTATAATTTATTTATTTATTTATAATTAACCCTAGCATCGATCATGTCCTTCGTCACCCACTCTTACCTCCTGCTACATTGAGGTCTTCTCCCCTTGTGCTTCCACCCCATCGTCGTCTTCCCCCCTCTCCCACTCCACTAATGTTGCCTGCTCCCATCACCCACCCTGCCGACTTCATCTCCCCCACATCAATTACTGTCGCACCTCCTCGGCTACCCAACTCCTTGGATTCCCATCATGCTATCCCACTAATAAAGTCTCCTCCTCCTCCACCGTGCTCCCAAATTCATCACTAGGTACATTTTCCTTCATCAGCCACCCCTTCAGTTCGCTGATGTTGGTCATTCTTCATCTATTGTGAATTCTCCTCCCTTACTTCCCTGGCTCGTAGCCTTTTCCATTTTCTCCTTAAAAGTCATCGAAATTAAGAGGAAATATTTATTTTTATGATCATTTTATTCAACTACACTCAAAATATTGACCAGCTAAGGGGAAAATTTGATTTTGCGTAAGAAATAAATGAATTAGATTGTGGAGAACTTATTGGTCATGAAAAATTGTGAAATTTATGTCCCTATATCACAATTTTTGCTTTTAATATTGAGTGAATTACACTATTTTATATTTCATATTTAATGAATTAAAACACCATTCTAGTCATCATAAAACCAATGAACCACTTCAAAACAGTAGTTATTCATGGGTGAATTTAATCTAGTTAATGATAATACACTGGTTACACTGAAAAGAACCCAACTCTCTATACTAGAAAATTAATTGTTGCACCCTGTTTTGATTTTGTAAAGATCAAGGGACCTATGATGATTAATGGACACTTTTCTGAAATATATATTGATGATACTCCTTTCATGTTTCATTCTAAGGTATTAATGTCATTTTAATTAAACTAAAATGTTTTCATTATATGGATTGTAGTAAAATATACAATCCACATAAAAAATTCACACCATAAATTGGTGTAGATTGAATGTTTTACATATGAATTCACCCCCAATCATCTAATTAGAAAGGTATTAATTCTTAATTTTTTTGAATAATGTTTTACCATTTGTGTTTTGTTAAATTTCATTTTTTGATTTGTTGTGTGGAATGACCCAATGTTGTGTTTTTTCATGATTAATGTATAATTATCTTTTTTTGTGGATTTTGGATTCAATATATTCATTTTATAACATTTATCATCTAGTGTACCATTGAATTTTATATTTAAAGTATATAATTATAAGAGTTTTTATAATCATGCCTTGTGTTCAAAGATTTAATTAGTTGAAATATAGACAAAAGTTGACATATTCATTGAATTTTATTTATGTTTTCAGCATTACAATGATATTTTTATGTCATTTAAATTAGTGTTCCATGATCATGAATCATATTTTATTTTATTATTTCAAATTAATTATTTTATACACTATTTGTAAGTTAGTTTCTTTGTTAATACACAGCTAATATTTTCTTTGTTAATTGTTAACTATTAGTTTTAGTTCCCATGTTAATTTCATTAATCACATGACTTTTTATTCATTGTTGAGAATTTTTATGTTACAGAATTTTCATCAACATACTTATAAATTTATGGTTGAAAATTTTTCATTGAATTTGGAATAAATTTCGGTCTTATCATTAGGGAATTCATAAACCAGGTACATACAATTGCCTATATTAAATAAGTAATAGTATATAGAAGTACTTATTATTTCTTATAAATTGTTTTCAAGACATTTTATCAAATGGAACCAAATTGTGATGCTCGTGTCATTGTTGTGTCCTTAGCTTTTTAGGTGTGTTCTGGATAATGTGGGTACAATTGATATGTTTTGATTCCACAATTTCACTAGAGGTTGGTCCTTGGAATTTTTCTATTTGTTTGTGGGAAATTTTTCAATGATTAATGCTAATTGAGGTTATTATAACCAATTCATAGACTTTTATAAGGTTTTGAATAATTGAATGTGCTGGCTTGAGTAGAACAATCAAAGGTGATCTCAGTGATTGAAGAGTTCCAAATTTCCAAATTTGTTACCATCAACTGCAAGGTTTTATACATATTGTCATCCATTTCTACTTATTGAAATTATTATATTTGTGCGTAAGGGAAGAAAGATATTAACTCCATTGGCTTGACTATTTTTTTAAGGATTCTAAAAACTTTCACAATTATTGAATCTTATTCTCGTTTCTTAAAACCATTTGAGAAAACCACATAAAATACTTATTCTTATTTCATGTTTTCATATTTTTTTATGTTCTTTTTTTTTTATCATAAGGAGTTACAATATACTAAAGAAAAATGTTGTAAATTGGTTATTATTAGAAATTTTTCAGGAATTCTAGTGTAATATTCTTGTTTTGTTTTGTAATATTGTGTAATTAAATTCTTCAAGACTTTTTTTTATTAAATGTGATTTGGAGTTTCACCCCATGTATAATCCTTATAATCTGATTTTATCCCTTACAATTTATATGGGTATTAGGGATCGAGAAGAAAACAACACAGACATGTTATTTCAGTGTGTGAAGTCAATGACTTGGATGTTTTTTCAAGGATTCCAACAACTTTCTCACTCACTGAATGTTACTATTATTTCTTGTAACCATTTGAGAAAACCATGTAAATACTTACACTTATTCCCCTCCTCATTCACTTGGTTTTCTCTATTGGGTAATACCTCCTTAAAAATAAACTATATATGGCCTCCCAAGTGTCAAATGTGTATTATTTATGTTGGAGTATCCATATACTTACCTCCCCTTAATGTAATAGAGGAATAATTTTATACATAACTCCTTTTCAAACAACCCTCAAGAGGGAAAGTATTCATTATTATTATGAAATCTGTATGAAAGTGTAGGCATCATCTCCCTGACCACCATGTAATATTGATAAATATTCCCATTGATGTTTTTTGAGCACATACATTCATTATCTTGGTGATATCATGATGTTTGAGAAACCCCCTCACTTGGGTAATTTCTAGGCCTCTCAACCTCAATAGAGCTTGATTCCAGTATTCTTGGGCACATGATAGTGGTTTTTTTCCACCAATTTAATCCCACATAGCATGCCATGTTCATCCTCTTTACATACCTTCATAGTGTAAAAGAATGGATCTCGTGTATGTGAAATTTAATTCCTTCATTTAGGGGCTTCAAAGTGGATGATATAGAGCTTCTTAATGCCTCAATATGAACCTGAAAATAAGATTTATACATTGATAATTATAGTAATCTAATCCATTTGAAAAATTTTAAAATATGTGTGTTCTAATTTGAGTATATTTTTTATATTTTTGTATTTTTTTAATTTAAAAATATATATAAATCAATTAAATAATTTGAACTATCCATTACAATCATACTAATTTATGGTCGTGGAAAACGACTATGAATACACACACATAAAGCTACAAAATCACACACATAAATCTATCATATACATATAAGAAGTCTCTCTGGATTGAAATAAAGTGTTTTTTAACATTAAAAGAATAAGAATAATAATAAAAATGATTTTAATTTGGTCATGAATCATTTGGAATTTATGAAAGTATGTGTTTTTTTTGTAATCATGTTTTATTTAATTCTTCAGTTCTTATTATACTAAAATAGATTTTAGTTTTTTCCTCTTACATAATTCGGATTATCTGATTTCATCCCTTTTTATTTATCAGGGTATCTGGGATTATTAGTAAGAAAAATACAGAAATGTTATGGAAGACTTATGTGGATGATCAGATTTTAATTTCCTTTTTAGGTATGAATGATGGTTATTCAAATGTTTCCATGTTTATAAATTTCAATGTTTTGATGTTATAGGATTACAGGTTTCTATATTAATTGTTTTACTAATTTTTAGGATACAGGTTTCTAGGATTCAGGTTTCAAGTTTTAAAATTGAAGGTTGGGTTTAAAAGATATTATGTTTTATGTTCAATAGTTTTTAGTTTGTGAGAGCCCACGTATGCACAAAAATGTTTTCAGGTTTCTAAAAATAGGATTATAGGTTTACAAAAATAGTTTTTCACAAATAGGATTGTATTTTTCACAAATAGGTTTCCACAAACAGGTTTTCATGTTTTCCCAATTATATTTTTAATTTGTGGGAGCCCATGTATGACCATGTTTTCACAAATATGTTTTCACAAACAGGTTTTCATAATCTCATTCTCCCCCAGCAAACATGGTTCTTACTAATTTTTATGTTCAATAGTTTTTATTTTTCAAAAATAGGTTTGTAGGATTATATTTTTTTTGTTATGGGTTTTTATGTTACTAGTTAAAAAATTACAAGTTTTCCATTTTGTATGTCATCTAGTTAAAATTTAACTGTTTGTAGGTTGCAGTTTTGTAGGTTGGTATGTTAGAGGATTTCAGGTTCCATGATTATTTGTTTACATGTTTGTAGGTAAGAATAATCTTGATTAGTGGTTTACAGTTTTATAGTTTTTATAGTTTAGGTGTACATGTTTACGGTTTTATAGGTTTTTCAATTAATTTTTTTTTGATTTTTAGGATTATAGGTTACATGTTTTCAGCTTACAATATACAGGTTCACCTGTGAACTATAAAACTTACAATATGCAGGTTCACATGTTCAAGGTTTGTAGTTGTGAACCATTCTAAACACATCAATGAACTTGTGAATTCTTCCATGTTTCCATCATTGATTCATTCATTAAACATCCAATTTCTGGTAAGAGAAGGTATGCCCATTACCCAGTTAATGGATTCATCAAAGTTTGTATGTTAAAATTGTTCATTTTCACCCATTTGTCGACGTTTTATTCCTTTATAGCTATGATAATATTGTTAATATCGGAGCAAAGGATGGTGACACTGATGATTGGAATTGTGTTCTGACATTAGTTCCACTGACTAAAAAAATTTGATATCATGGGTACTTTTCAAGTTATTATTTCAAACCTAATGTCATGTCTTATATTTCTTATAAATAAAAGGTTATCTTTGAATGTTTATTTCCTTATTGTTTAGGTACTACCTTTGTTTAAAGTAAAAATAAATTTAAACACAAATGCAGGAAGTTCAACAAAAATGTTTATTCCTTGTTGGGCAGGTACTACCTTTATCTCTATCATGTAAGAGTATTTCTGTCACTTGTCTATGTACCTCCGTCAATTCCATATGATGTATTTTCTCATATGTTTGTTCATAGAATAGAGATGGAATGGAGCTGGCATAGACTGGAGATGGCATGGATGGGTTGTAGTTGGCATGAACTGGAGTTGACATGGATGTGGCTAGAGCCGGATGAGCTGGAATAGAATGAAGCTTTCATGAATGGGGCTAGAGCTGAAATGGATGGTATGGGTATGGAACTGACATGGATGGGTTGGATATGTTGGTGTTGAAGTCGCTGAGGACGATGGGTTAGATTTTCTGCGGTGGTTGATCCTATTTTGGGGGGGCTAGTAGGGGGTGGGCAGGCTGTTTTGTCTAGAATTGTGGGATAGAATTGCGGAACAATCCTAGTGGGGATCCAAGAGGTTTTGTTTGTACTGAATTTAATTATTAATATAATCAATTCTTGTCTAAATTTTAACATGTTTTAAAATAATATTTAGTTTAATAATTAAAACATATATATTTTATATGATAAATTAATAAATATAATATGAAATTTTACTGGTAATAAAAAAATATATTTTTTATTTAAATGTAATTTATAAAAAAATATTATATATTGATAATATTATCACCAACAGATAATTTTGACACCAAAACCTATTGCTAAACACTTTAACTAACATATATATTATCTATTGGTATTATTATAATTGTAACTGAACTATTTTATCTGTCGCAAAAACATTTAGCGATAGAGTTTTTACCAGTAGTTTAGTGACAGGGACATATATGTTGGTAAAACTTTTTACCAATAGAAAATACACTTTTACCAATAGATATATCCCTATTGGAAAAATTGAAATGTTTTGTAGTGAAAAAATGGGAAAAACACAACATATGTTCATCTTTATGCTCCTAATACTATAGAGGAACTCGACGAATTTAAAGGGAGGATAATACAGACATACTCTTATACTATAAATCTCAATGAAATACATGTAAGTGTAAACCATCATAGTTCTAACACATGAGGTTTATAACATAAAAGAAATTTTTGGGTTCTATGAGTAATGAATGGTGAATTATGTATGATGATGAAAACTGGTTGTGCATCACATATCAAAGGAAACCCATGGGGTTTTGAGAAATAAAAATTTCTACAGAAGACTATACCATAGATAATTCTAAAAACCACACTTATAGAAACTATAGAAGGTATCTTGACCATTTTTGAATTATTTTTTCTTATCTAGAGAGTATCACACTCACTAATGTATCAATATGGTAGCACTGCTCTATCATCTGAGTTAACAATGAATACAACACCATGTATCATTACAAGAATCATAAATATAAATTCATACCTCTTAGAGGATTCCTAAATTAAGGTAATTCAACTAAAATATATTGGATCTCACCTAGAAAATAATGTTGAATACATGATCATTTCAATAATGACCCGTAGGTTGGGGATAATTGACCTAGGAAATGAGGATGGATACCTAACACTTCACGTGGGGTAAGAGAAAGTATCTCACCCCAATCCCAATAATGGATACCTAGAATTTTCCTTAATTAAACCACATTGTGATGATCAAATGAATTACAGAAGAGATGTGATACCTAAACCTATTAGGGTGAAAAGAAAGCTCTTGTCAATATGCTCTGACCCATCCTCACTATCTACCAAAATCCAAAAATAATTTCTCAATTTTACCTAATTGTTCTATATCTTGGATTGTGGAAATTATACCACCATCATGTTCATCTAAAAAAATCACTCAGGATGGACTCCTCACATGTCAAAATATATGCTTCAACACTATGATAAGTATTAAAGAAGGGTCTTGACGAAGTATGTAGCTTTCTCAAATAGTAAATTGTGTGTAGCCCTAGGACAAATCATGTCTATTAGTTTTTTCCCTGAATTTTGTGCATGTATATACACACACAAAAAATAGGTTGTCACAAATAACATGTAAAACCAAGGGTGTTACATTTCATGTACCCCAGACACCCATGTGAAGTGAAAAATGAGTACATAATTTTTTGTCATAATCCACATGGCGTGTAGGTCCAATCGACCTCCTGAACATGTACTCTATATAAATTTTATATTGTCAATTAAGGTAATGTTATGTGTATTCAATCACAATGTTTGTGATATTTAAGTCCCTTGAAACACTAGACACCACAACACCCAAATACATGACTTCTGATCGATTAAAATTCATGTTGTAAAGTTGGGAATTTTTTAGGAACTCCTGTTATCATCTATTTTACCACCACTAAAACCAAATACACAACAAATATCTCCTTAGTCATCCACTATATGTTTCATTATTTGATAGAGGTTCATTGGAAGCTAGATTCTCAACACAACTCACATAAAATGATTTCTGAATTCAAATACATTAGTTTTTTTATCGACCCACAAAGACAAATTTCATCATTTTCTGTTAAAAATAATTAAAAAATAAATACCCGATTTAATGAAAACACTAAATTAATCAAAAAAATAAATGAATAAAAATTTTATCTTTCAAACAATTTCTCATAAATGTGATAATTCCTAGTTAAAATATCTACTAAATACTTTACTATTTGAAATTATGTTAATTAATAAAACACTTTTTATAAACAAAAAATTAGACTATATCTCAAATTAATGTTTTTTTACATTTAAAAAAAAAGAAATCAAATTAAAAAATTAAAAATTGAAAATAAAATACTATAATTTAAACATGTGGTTTGTTGTCAACATGAAACTTAACCCCATCCACTATGAAATTACCTACTTCTAAGAATTTTATAAATAAATAATATAATCCAAAACCTATAAAAGGTTATAAAAACAATATAAATCAAGTATTCCCTGGAACAGAGACTCTTCCATAGTTATATATAGGATAAAAAGTATACCAGGTCATGTGGGACCTCTTGTATATTTATTAGTTGGAATTGAAATAGTGGATTTGAGAGAATATTGAGTATTATATAGTTTATCCTAGTAGACAGTGTTTTTAAAGATAAAAAGAGTAATATAAAACACATCTTAAAATAATATCTAAGATAAAATCACAATAGAAAAAAAGATAGGAAACATAATGTAGCTTGATCCAAGTAGATTTGATTATCGGATGTCCTAGAATTTTTCATTTGATGGATCTTGGAAAAGATTCTCCAAAAATTATGGAAAAGAGAGTGTCATGTGGCCTACTCTGTAGCACCGGTTCTCATGTAAATGATGTTATGTTCTTATTTGATATAGAGAATAAGTTTTAACAAATTTACTCCCACATAGACTCCATATGATCATGTAATTATATCAAAGAGATATTAATCATAAGTAGACATTGGAGAATAATATTTATTAGTTAAAATAACTAATTCTCCATTTATTTATTCAAAATTATCTTTTGTATATTTGAAATTTTATATTTAAAAGTTATATCTTGAAGGCTATCATCACCTAAAGAACAAATATTTGTGAACTTGAAAACATTAAATAGTCATTTTATTTGGAAAGGTGACATGGTCGGTTCATATCTTAATGTGGTCAGCTCATTTTCACATGTTGTAAGTCAATTACATCATGTGGTAAGTTGTTTCATCCTGAAGTCACTATATTAGAATACATGGTCAGAATAATAATTTGTGAAAAATTATACATATCTTGAAATGGTAACATTATCTCTCCATGAGGTAGATAATTTACCTTATGTGTTTAATTCACTGATATGTATGTTCAGGCCTTTATATATCATAGTAGGTTGATTATGTATGTAATAAGGTGATTATAAATTCACTATAAGATGAATCTTAAATTTGTGGTTAGTTCATGACATAGAATAATATTTTTCATTTGAATCATGCTATTAATTTGGTTCATGTGATAAGGTTAAGTATAATGTTTGGTAAGGTGAAATAGTAACTTCACCTTCACATGGTAAGGTAGAAGGGTAACCTTTAGACTTATCAATTTTTTTAATTTTATCTAGTTAACATCTTTCTAATAGAAAACAAGGAAATTGTTAATTATAAGATAAACATGATTTGGGATCATTAAAAGGACATGTTGGTGGTCTAATCGAACAATATCACCCTTTTGACAATCTCAAATCATGACATTAAAATTGAAATTAATTTCCTACATCAAAAGTAAATTTATAAAGGATTGAAATAACTCTTTAAAAAGTTCTTGAAATCATGAGAAAAATTCCAATAAATTAAATTAATTTTTATTTATAACACCCACCAATTATTACTCCACTTTTTATATTATCAAAAGGAAACAACCCAAGGAATAAGATAAAATACATATGAGAATAAAAGAGAGTTTTGAATTAATATATAAAAATATATTACAAAATGGGAACAATTAGACTATAATAAATCCCGATAATAAATGCTGATTTAATTTAGAATGAGGGTCATATCTAATTTCTGTAAGAAGGATTTGATCCTTTATGTAGAGGTAGGAAAAGATGTAATCTCAATAAAATATGAGGAGGTAAGGTCTATAATAAAAATAGACCTTGAAATTGGTCTTAGCTACTGAAATTATTGGGAATGAGTTAAGCCAAAAGGAATGATGGTAGAGGAGGTAGTAAGCTAATAGTCCGTCAAATCTTCTCTAATGATTAAAGGAAATCAACCTGATTCTCCATAAAGGAATCCAAAAAAGGATTCATTTATATAAGTTTATAAACATGTGAATTTAAATAATTATTTGGTGGGAGAATATTCACATCCAAATAAAGAGTACTAAACATCCCTTTTCGATTGGACTTTGTGAAGATCTTTCTTAGATAATAATCAATCACACTCTTGATTGTTTCTCGGTTTTGACTAGTTTGTTTGAAATCCTCACAAAATAAAACAATCATGATGGAAACATGTTTTTGAAACCCATCATACACAGATTCATGATCCTTATTTAACTCTTCAACCAAAAAATTTTAACTCATCATAATTGAACTGTTTGATCTTTTCTTCATCAATAACTAACTGGACAGTATGAGGATAAGACACAGGTATAGGCTGAAACACAACATTAATGGACCTCTAGTCTAATTGAATCATCATGTCAGATAGATCATCCTAAATTTTACCAACCCAGGATCTCAAATCTAAAATCTCATTCTATATTATCTCTATTGTGAAATTAATTCTTGGATAAAGGTGATTGATTGCCAAATTAACTGCTTTATAATTATCTACTTGTCTCACTTTCTATAAAGGATTATTAAAATTAAAAAATTCCTATTTTAATGTTTCCAAAATATCCTATTTAAACACAAACATGTTATTTTTAGTGACACGTGAATAATATTGAATGAAGGGTGCCTCAAAAGTGGGAGATGAATCACTAGTTGGATGCCTACCATCTACCTTAGGAGAATCCTCCACATATCTTTCTCTCATTGTCTATTCCTAAACTCTAGAAAAAACATCACCTCCATATTTACTATAATAATAAATAATTTCATCATGAATTTTATATGTAGAATCCTAAATTCTCTCTTGAATTTCAATCTCAGTAGTCCAAGATACTTCCAAAGATCATTTAAAAGAGAGAATTGGATTCCCACTAGGTTTAGGTGGACTGCCTCCATGATCCTCATCATCAGAATCATGTTATTCTAATACCATTAAAATAGATCATGGGAACTTCTCCCCTTTTGAATTTGTCAGAGGTATATAGGGGTACCCTGAATAAAAGGTTATCCTTGATATATATTCATATCTTCCTCAGATCCCACTAATATATCCCATTCTTTTTTATCCTCATTAGCTAATCCAGATTCATCATTAAGGTTGAGAGATTCTATTTATTATTATTATCCTCATTGTCCATATATACTTTCCATTCATATTATTTAGTATAAGAAACATTATTTTAGGAATACTCCAAAACCCCATCGGGTTCATGACCTACATCTACCAGATCCCTAGGTCTAATAGGATATATTACAAGGTAAAACTAATAATTCAATTTCTTTATATCATCCAACCATTCCCATTTCCATATATTCCAATTGACATTCGTTTTCTTAAAAATATTTTTGGTATGAAAAATCTATCAGAATCATTTATCCCACCAAGGAAATAATGTTTTTTTACTCTAGAAAATAGTAAATGATCATAGGATAGGGTAAGGAACTAAATCATTATTATGGAATACATAACACAACCATATGTCCTATAACATATGTTAAAATATTTATTTGAACCCCATTGTTCATAAAAAAATAAAAAAAGGTCTTGATTACTCAGGATAATAATGCATCATTTTCTTTGGCATATTATATGCTAAATAAATTTAACTAGGAGCCTACATTTACCAATCAATTCAATAGTAGTGGGTCTTCTAGGATCCCAATTCCCAATGAAATCATCATGTTAATTCTAAAATTAAAAGTGTAAATGATTAATAGGATATGAATTTTGATAATCCTCATATGATCCACTGTATAGTAGGACCAACCACTATTCCAAATGCTTTGATGATAATTAAAAAACATCACCATTTATCCTTGATTTTAATGTATCCCTCTTCTATCTTGGGAAGAAATAAATTTTTACATAAAACACTATGAATTGATTTAGATTGAAAGGTCCACCATATTATTTATAAAAATATGGCCATCTTTGTTCCTGAATCACATTCCAAACCAATAATCAGAACGACATTAACCATTGAGCATAAACATCTATTTCTATTGAAACTGGATGATTAATGAAATATGGATTCTTCATATTCCTTAATGCACTCAATTTGGATTTCAACTTCTTCAACTTCTTTGAATTAGGATACTGAATAGGAAATACAGTTTATAATATTCTCCTCATCCTTGGATTTTTTATTTTATTTGATATCACTAAAAGTTCAGAAACAGATGGTTTTGTATAAGGCTTGTGTTGGATAGAGTGAGAGGTTTCAGATCATAGAGATCGATCCTCTCAAAAGATATTAAAATGATAGAGTATATCGAATGTAAAATACAAGAATTGATTTAAATTACTATTCCAAATTTAATTTAAATAATTTAGGGAATAAAATAATAATAATAATAATAAATAAAATACCACAAAAATATTTTCAGGAAAAAATCATTGTTAATAGACATAGTTATTGTTATTTTTGTGAATCTATTAATCACATAATAATTGTATGAATGTTATCTGCAAACTTATGGTAGTTATATTAACCTCCTGACCGAGATATTCATAATAATTATGTACTGATTATATGGAAAGGTTTTAATGGAAATCATAGTGATCATCTGATTAAATACTCATTACTATCATGGTGACCACATGAGTTAGAGTTCATAGTAGGCATGATGACCACATGAAAAAAATCATGGTTAGTCTACTTAACATGTGAAGCATAATTCATGGTTACTTTGAAAAAATCTAATAGAATAGAATTTTAAAAAAATAAAAAAGGAATTAATAACTAAACATAAATTAAATAATTTATAAATAATTTATCATGCCCAATTATTCTATTATATAATTGATTCTATAAATATTAAATGTCTATGTAAATATGTCACAAAGTTGACCTTTCGTACCAATGAATTCTAAAGTTATATCACCTTTATGGTAATGATATCCCATAAAGTGATGTCTTATATCAATATGATTTTTTCAATAATGTGAAATTGTAATATTATAAATAATTATCACACTTCTATTAACATAATTTATAGGAAAACTTTAGAATTGATATCCATAGTCTAATAACATATGTTTCATCCATTATATCTATGGATAAAAACTACCTGTAGCTATGTACCCAAATTCAGTAGTGTATAATACCACTATTTTCTATTTATTACTACACAATGTCACTATATACATTCCAAAAAAGTGACATGTTCTAGAAGTAATTTTTCTAACTTACATCCAATAAAAGATACATCAGAAAAATTGACTAAGTTAAATTATTTAACTCTAGAGTATAACAGTCCAATTTTTTGTATTCATGGGGTATTTTCATATCCAGTTGATGTTAATATTTTTTTCTTGATTTATATTATCTCAGATATTACTTAATTAATTTAAATATGAAATCATAACTATGTATGTGGTTTGATCAACCAGTTTCCCAGTTTCATCAAGAACCAACTTCTGTCTAGTACTCGTCTACATTGTTTCTAAACACCCATTTGCTTCCAATAGTTATGTAGTATTTGGGCCTCTCAAAGAGTTTCTATACTATATTTATTTCAAACTAGTCATGTTGTTCTGGCATTGATATTACACAAAATTCATCATTAATAGAATGGTTGAGATTCTTAGTTTCATGATGTGATAAGAAAGAATGAGGGTTAACCAGATTTCCAAGAGAAGAAATATTATGAGATCCATTATCCATATCACATACTACAACATCTGAGGAATTATATATTTGACTTCTAACAACTCTAGTAATGGACATTTTTTACACCTTAATCTCACCCACAGGTTCAGGTTCATCTATTCCTCAGAACTGGGTGAGTTATTTATAGGTGGTCAAGGATAATTGTTACTAGGTATAGAATTTCATTATAGACAAGAAATTTCATCCTAAATATTTTTTAAAGATTTATTAGGATCACGTGGATCTATTTTATCAAATTTTACATGTACATATTCATTCACAATATTAGTTTATTTATTAAAAACATTATAATATTTTTCGGTTGTAGAATATATGAGGAAAATTCCTTAATATCTCTTGGAATAAAATTTTTCTAGTTTTTATTTTGTATTGATTGTGAATACTTTTAATCAAAAAAAATCTAAACTAATCTTCCTTTAGTTTTATACCATTTCATAATTCATAAGGGGTCTTCTTTAAAAGATTTCTAATTAAAACTCTATTAATTATACAAAAATCTTTGATAGCATATTCTTCCCAATAATTAATAGGTAAATCATACTCATCATTCATGGTATGGTGAATTTCTTGAAGTTTTATATTTCTTCACTTTACTACACCACTATGTTATGGGATTCTAGGAGTAGAAAAGTTATTATTATAGCCATGTTGTGAGAATAATGATTCAATTTAGGGATTTTCAAACTCACAACCATTATCACTTCTTAATGTTTCAATTATATGTTCAATAATATTTTCTACAAATCTTGAATATTTTGATAAAAATGAATGAACATCAATTTTATGTTAAATGAAAAAGACCTAAGTATATATTGAGTTATCATTTACTATAACATAGGCATAATTTTTTCCTACTATACTAAAAAATCTAGAGTGTCCAAACAAGTCCATATGAACCATCACAAATGGTTTATAATTTGAAACTTATATCATTGATTTTAATGATATTTTATGCTATTTTCCCTTTTTATATAGATTATAGACTTTTTATTTTGGGAATTCTAGCTTATGTATATCCTTACCTAAACCATTCCAAGTTAGATTCACGAGAGATTGAATATTGAAATGGGCCTGTCTCTGATGACAAATCAAAGATTACTTGTGAAATGAAATTGAAAAGGAAAAATTTTGAGGAAACAAATAATCTAAACATAAAACATAAACATTTTCAATTATCAAAGTATTAAAAAATGAAATTTTGGAATATATTTTTTTAAAATATTTATTTTTAAATTTAACATGAGGACCATAATTATATAGTTTTGAAATGCAATATAGATTATTTTTTAGTCCATATACATATAATACTTTAGAAATAAAAACTTTACTAGTGTTACTAATTTGGAGAAGTCCAATTGTCTTCCTTTTTGAATTTTCACAGAAACTGACATGTATATAGTCAAATTTAATTAAATTTTTGAACCATGAATAGTCTGGAATCATGTGTCTAGAGCATCCACTATTTAAGTACCATATATATTTATTAGAATTACTTATTTCGGTTTCCTAAAAAAATTAAAACAATAATGATTTTGGTACCCATATTTTTTTGGGTCCATATATGTTAGTAATAAGGGCTTTTAGAATCCATGATTATTTTAAAGATTTAATATAATAATACCTTACCGATTTATAAATTAAGACCTTATTTGGTCTATCAAAAAAAACTATTAATCAAAATTGTAAAAATAGATCTTGGAATAAATTTTATTTAACAAATATTCTTAGTCTAGGTTGATATCTTATTTGTAGTGTTATATTTTTTAGTTTTAGGTTTACCAAGCATCAAAGTAAGATATTTTCTTCCATTGGAAAATATCTCCAGATAACTCTTTAATTGTTCATTATATAATTTAATATAATTATTATATTTAAGCATTTGAGCATTTTTATCCTTCTCTACTATAAGATTATTTTTAGAGTTAATACACATAGCATAATTATTTTTTAAACTTTTTTATTTATATTTTAATTCATTATATGATTCTTCATGTATATTACAATATTCAAATAAATCACCACTAGGAAAATGTTTATAATATTTTTTAGTTACAAAATTCTTTGAAATGTGGTAATTTTATTTAGAAAAAACATTTAATATCTCATATGTGTTTTTCATAAATCACATATTAGAATTATCACTTCATTATCCTCTTCTTGAATCTGATTCACATGAAATGTCCTCTAAGGGAATCCGTGTTGATTTTATAGAATTTTTATTTCATTATTCTATATATTCATAATTTTTCTTATATTTTAACATGGTAACATCTACTTTGATGTTTTATTTTATATGACATTCATAAAAAAATTATTTCCTTTAAAATCATCTTTTTCCAATCTTTACACTAATTTCATTTGTCATTATTAGCACTGTAATTGGGTTTCTTGAAGAACATATTCTTTTTATAGGAATTTTTTAAACATCTACCCAAATGTTCCATTTCTGCATCCCTATCATCAAGTGATTCTTTATCACTTGATCTTTTTGTATTGATCTTCTATTTTTATGATGAGTAATAAGATTTAAAATAAATATAATTTATTTTTGGTATAAGCACTTCCTCTTTTTTTACTTTTAGTTCTTCATTATACATCATTAGATTTATAATTGTTTTCTTTCACTGGAAGTGTTCTAAGGTCACATGATTCTCTTATGAATACTAATATTTCTCTCCAACTTTCTAGTAAGCACATGATAAGTCACATGACTTTATCCTTGTCATTAATTGTATTTCCCAGTGCATGAATCATGTTAACTATCTTATTGAACCTGGGATACATCAAAGATATTGATTCATAAAGCTTCATTATTAAATTTTCATATTTAATAGTTCATGTGTTTAAATTCATTTATTCAACATTATATGTTCCTTCATGAGAAATAAAAAGGGTATCTCAAATTTAAAAATTAGTTCACGGTAAGATGGTCTCTTAAATTTATATTCACCTAAATAACATTACAAACCATTACTAAATTTATCATTACAATAAAATGAATCTTTATTAGTATAAATCCAATTTTCCTTAGCAGTTTTAGGTTTTTCATGTTTATCTTTATTTTATATGAATATATAAAATCACATAATTTATAAGTGAATTTTCATCTTAATATTGCATTGATCATAATTATTTCCATTAAAATAAGGTAACAAATAAGTGTAAGTTCATTATTTTTTTTATTATCCATAAATAATAAAATTTAGAAATGAAAAAAAATATGATCATTAAATAAAACTAAATCAGAGTTAAAATGATTTTTGAAAATACATTTATACAAAATGTTTGTCAAAGTGAGTAACTCAAGAGGGGTTTGGGTGAATTTAGTTCCTAATAAAATTTATTTTTAAAAAAATTAAAAATAAATTCTCTATTTATTTAGAATGTCCAGTTAATCAAAATAGTAGAAATATATAAATCATTCCTTCAAAAAATTTCTCAAAAGTGAGATTAAGGCTCATTTAAAATATAATTTAAATGCTTTAACATTTGAAGTTAAGTTACATATTAAAACACTTTATATAAACAAAAATTAATTCTAACTATCATTGTAATGTTTTCATATTTTATAAAATAGAAATCGATTTCAAAATTTAAACAACAAAACTAGATAAAAAACAGCTTAATTTAAACATGGGGTTGAGTCATTATCTATGATATAATCCCCTCCACTTGGAAATCACCTGCTATCAAGAAGTTTATTAATGAATAAACTAATCCACAACCTGGATAGGATTTTACTAACAACATTACACAAGACAATCTAATAATAAATCCCCTTCCATATTTGTATATATAATAAAAAAGATACTAGGTCATTCATGACCTTATCCATAGTAATTCATGGAAATAAAAATAATGAAGTTGAGAGAATATTGTCTATTGTAAAGTTTATCATAGGAGACTCTGTTTTTACAAATAAATAGAGAAAAATAAAATATATATTAAATGAATATCTAAGATGGAAATAGAAATAGATAATAAAATAAGAAATTTAACTTAGTTTGATCTGAGTAGCATTGATTATCTAGATTCATTTAATATTTCTTCAAAAGGATATTATACATGTTTTTATGAAAATTACTGAAAACAGAGTGTTATAGAGTCTTCTTTGTACCACATGTGATTGTGTAAAGGATTCTATATTATTATCTAAGTAAGATATGATATTTTTTGTACTACACTCCCACATATTCTCAACACAATCAAATATTTATCTTAAACAGATCTTAATCATAAGTATCCAATGTAGAATAATCATTATTCCTTAAATGATTTGACGCTAAATTAAATTCTTCAAAACTCACAAATGTAGATTTGAAATGATCGACCAGTAAGTTATGCGTGGAATTTTTTCTTAATGTAAATCACGATAATTCGATCTCAACGAAACATTACCCAGACAGTTTATATGGAATGTTGACACATTTAATTTTTCTCTTTACACAATCATCTATTTTAACATGCAGTAACATGACATCTTTATGTGGTAACATATTTCCTATTATGGTCACTACATTATAATTCATTTTCAATATATTAATTTATTTAAAATTATACATACCTTGGAATGGTAATTCTATCTCTCCATGTGTTATGTGATTTCCTTCAGGCAGTTACTTCATTTATTTACATGATCGATCTTTTGATTTCATGGTTAGTTGATTGTACATATAGTAAGGTGATTCTTAATTCATGGTAAGATGAATCATCACTATGCGGTGAGTTTATGACATTGAAAAATTTACTCATATGACTCATGGAATGAAATTTTTTCATGTGGTAAGTTGATGTAAAATGTACATTAATGCAACATAGTAACATGTCCTTCGCATAATAAGGTGGCATGGTAAGCTCTATATGTATCCATTTTTTTCAATTTTCGTAGTAAACTATTTTAAAAAATAAAACATAAAAATATTTAATAAAAATATAAAAATTATTTGTGTTCATTAAATAAATAGTTTCTTGTTTAATCCAACAAATTCTTCAAGAACATTCCATATATTGTTTTCAATAATGTTATTAACAAATAGATATTTCAGATAGGTGATAGGTCAAACAGTAGGAAGTGGAATCGGATGAAGATACATCTAAAGGAGTTTTCGAATTTTGTGTGATCAAATATATACTATGTCATGGTTATTAAACAAATAAATAGAATGAAGTTGTATCAGATTTTAGAATGTACCATATAGAGTTTTCTCGATGGATGATTGGGTAGAGATTACCAAAATTATAGGTGGATGAATAGATGTTTGTTTAAAAAACTATAAGAATAAATTTCATAACTATTGTTTGGAATTAATTTGAAGAATAATAATGTACTTTAAAGAAGATAAAGTGTGTAGAAAAGTTCACTCTACATAGTGACAACTAACTAAATCCAATTTGATAAGTGTCTTACTATTACTACAAAACATTATTACATATTTTATATATGTCAGGAGCATATTCACTATTGATTGATTATAGTTAATTTCAAGTGTAAGGATACTCTATACTTAATATAATCATTTAATATGGATTGGTATCGAGGGTATTTGGTTTTATTAGGTTATTTCCAAAAAAATGTCAATGACTAGAAACATTTAATAAGTATTGAACCTTGTAAATTATTTTATTCCTATGGTTGGGTTTGAATGTTTTTTTTCAAAAAAGTTTTATCTCTGTAAAAATTGGTGAATTTTTCTTGATAATAAAGAAAAACATAAAATTAAAAGATCACTAATTCTCCCCTCCCCCTAAACTCTATGTGATCATATAGATCCCAATTTTTTATTTCAAGTGGTATTAGAGTGAAAGTTCACTTTATGGACTCTTTACTAAAGTTTTTTTGAAAATATAATATTCTATATATGTTAATAACGTTTTTAATAGAAAGAAGATTCATGTATTATATGGGAATAACTATCATATAATGAAATATTGAGTATTTCATTATCTTATTTCCACTAGTTATGATGTTCTTCAGGTTATTAAAGATGGTTTCCATACTTATTCTAAATGTGTTACATTGATAACTATTGATAATAAAAATGTAGATAATGGTGTATGATCAATAAATTCAATGCCTTCCTATATCTCTAAATTTGTGTTTCATAGAGTTAATATAATTAAAATAGCTAAAAGAATATCGAATAAGTTAACAAATATTTATGATGGAAATAAAAAGGTGAAGACTTATATTATAAAAATATTAATATTGAGGTATGAATATCTTAATATGGGTGATAATGAATCTATTGGTGACTTTATTACAAGGGTTAATGATATTTTATGAACTGTAAGATGTCTTAGTGAGAATTTTGAAGATTCAACCATTGTTGAAAAAATCTTATGAATTCTACCTAATAAATTTGATACTAACATTTCATATATAGAAGATACACATCATGAAATTATTTCTTTATATAATCTACATTGTACCCTCATCAAATATAAAATTATATGTGAAAATTATAATGAAAATAAGGAGAAATATGATCAAGAAATAAATTTTAGGGCTACCAAGAAAATAAATTATTAAAAAAATGTTATGTAAGAAGTTCATGATTTTATCACCAAAGGATATGTTAGTAAAGATTCAAAGTAATGTACAATGTCATGTTACCTATGAAGTGATTTGTCTACTGAGTTGTTGGAAAATTTTCTAAAAATTATTAATGATGAAAAGGGAGTGAAGATAGTAATAAATATGAATGAAATTCAAAAATATACCTCAATAATGAGTCAAAAAATTACTATTCTAAAGGATATGATAAAAAGTTGCTAATTTAAAAAATGAGAAATGTGTTTTCTTGGTATGGGGAAGATGAATATAGTGAAGAACAGGCTAAAAACTCTAGTGATGATTCTACTGAATTACTTATTATTGAAAAAGTGAATCTTGAAATGTTAAATTGTGATGATAGTAGTAGATATAATGAAATATAACAAGACACATTGATAGAGTTTATGCATAATATAGAGTTCAAATATTGTCATCAAAATATTATAATAAATGTATTATAGAAGAAAAAGTTCAACAAATAAAACCACTTAGTGATAAATAAATTATTATTTCTTAAAAAAATTCAAAGTATCTAAATGATATTGATCATATTACAGTGCTTCATGATGAAAATAAGAACATCAACATCATTCTTGACAAGTAGCTTATGTTGAAGGAATATTAATTAGATATTGTTTGATAAAAACTTATTAAATATTTTCAAGTAATTAAAAATTTATAAAACTCATTTACATAAGTTGTTCAAAGTATTAAGATGTGTAATACTTATATAAATTAAGAAAATCTATCCTATAATATTAATTTAAAGGAAGAATGTGTGTTGGTGAAAAATCATGTCATGAATCCTATATATGTATCTAATATTAAGTAGAGTTGAAAACCCTAATGATTTAGATGTTTCAATGTTTAAAAAAATTTGTAACTGTTGGATATTATTTTAAGGCTGAGAAAAAATCTAAGATGAATATACATAGGGTGAGTATAACAGTACACTCAATAGGATCCTCCCCGAAGCCTATCGTACAAAAGTAAAGAAAGCATACTAAAGCATAGTGAACAACAAGTGAAACTAACTCATCACCTAAATAGGTATACTATGTTCCCAGCCTCACCATGGATACTCTCACCAAGTAACGCATACAAGAATATATCATATAATAAATAATATCAAGGGTACCCTGCTACTACTTCCCCACTGGTTTTCTGCTTTTCCCCAAAATCGCACGTCTTGAGCATCTCTCTCCAAAAAGGCTTGCTCGTAGACACCTAGGCGAAGCACCACAACATGCACCTCGTGCAACAAAACCACCACATCCATGTAAGCAAAGTAACCAGGTAGTTTCTGGGAGACACCATAGCTCGCATAACGTGTATCATACATCTGGTATTACACCTCAAGCCATTACAGCCCATACACCGAGAAAGGATCCTCAATCCATCACATCCTATAAACGTTACACCTATATTAGTCCATAGAAAACTATATCCAGAATATATGTGTGTGAATAACCATAATCCATTAAATCCCTCTACACACATATATGGGCAAAACTAACCAATGTGTCTGCCATCACAAGTAACTACCAAGAGAAGAGAGCGGGGCCAAAGGGGGTAGTCAGCCATCCATCCTCCCACCGGAATGTTGGGGAACCCCCCCCCCCCAGGGCTCAGAATCCTCGGGGTGTCAGTTTCCCTTAGTGATAGAATGGATTAGTGTATAGAAACACAAAAAGTATAGGATATACTATATCTCACAACCACACTATGGTCATAACCTAGTCTTATACACAACTGTAGATAACGTCTCTTAGACTCTGGGCTGCTACTTCTAAGACTAGGTGTCCTATAAGCACACAACCACTTAAAGAGCTTTAATAAATTATTCCATTGCCTTTTTATTAGTTTCAATTTACGTTAATTAATTCTTTAAACATTAATTAACCAATGACAATTCCACATTAAATTTCATTAGCATCACACCCAAAGTCCACTATCCCTTTAAAATTACAACCTCATCATTATGTTCTAGCAAACTCCAACCCCATGGGTTAACACCATTTATTCAAATATTCATTACAGAATTACTTTCCCATATTCCCAGGCATTCTAGAAAATCATTCTATGCTACTAAACACAAGGGGGATCAACACGATGAGTAGATGTACTACCCATCGAGTCTTTGTCTCCTATAGCAAGAGTGTAGACCCGTCCTCACTTGAGAATCTAAACACGGAAAGCATGTGGCCTGCCCCGCGTGTCTTTGCCTCTTTCGGAAGAAGGGTAAGCAAGACCAGCTACCTTGAGCAGTGGGGAAAAGTAAAGTAGATAATCAACCAATAAGAATCAGTAAGAATCCAACAATCACATCCATCCCATTCCATCGTCCCTGGTGTCCTCCCTGACACCCATATGCATAAACTGATGCATCTCGCCACTCTAGATGTCATCTGCTGCCGAAACCAAAAGGCCTTCATGCCCCCACATATCACAAAACCCATCCAAGATCGCATTACAACACAAGAATCAAGAAAACAAACATCTTAACAATTAGGATCTTATCCCTTTTACAAGTAAGAGGGTAACTCCGAACCCTACAAGGAATTATCCTTTATCGACCAACCAGTTATTTAATCCATATTGGATTAACAGATTTATTATAAACATGCTTACTGTACCAATTTTATTAACATTAAATTACAACAAGAAGAACCAAATTCATTTCATGACTCTTTATCTTTATCCAAACAATTATCAATTTATTCCAGGATTTACGTTCTTTAACAATTTCAATTATGAATGAATAGCTTAGTAAATCAAGCATGGATATCACATTATCTATAAAAATCAAGAGGCAAAAACATATGATCGATATCAATTTATTTATCCAGTTCAAATATTTATTATGTCAATTCCATTATCATCTAGTGGAATAAAACATGATAACTATATAGTTGTACATATAAGAAAAGAAAAGAAATGAATCCCCTACCTCAAATAGTTATTGATGTTCTTTATATGAGAATAGTCCACACAATGGGTCACGATCCTCCTCTCGTGACAACTGTATCCACCCGAGGATGCCACGGTACGACCGCACCAACCAAAACCCAAGAAAATTCCATTATATGCATGGAGATAAGATGTTATAATAAGGAAAGGAGAAACAGTAGAATATGAAACCCAAAATAATGACGATAAAACTTACCTTATATCAAAGATTGATCGATACAGCTTGGTTTCATCAAGACAAAGCAGAACCAATCCGAGGAGGAAAGTTTGATTGTGAAACTCCTATGAGAAGGAATGGGATGTTCGAGCATCTCACACCCGAGAACAAGGAGGAAGAACAAGGGAGGAAGATATCTTGTCCCTTTTGAAGATTTAACGGAGTGATGGTTTAAGATACGCTTAATTTCCAATTAAAAGCGGATCACATTAAACCATGCATTTTGACCAAGTAAAAACATCCCAAGCCTTAAGAATAATTAATATAGGAGTTATGGCCTTTGAATCGGCCTTAGTGTCCTTAAAACGAGGCCTTAAATGCATTTTACATCAATGGAAAATGCTAAAGGGGCGAAACTGTAGGAAGTTGGAAACACTATTCACAAACTCAAAATTTGGCAAAGGAAAAACACTGTTCATGAACCTCACCGTTAGACAATGTTCATAAACCTCACTATTAGACACTGTTCAGGAACCTCACCGTTAGACACTCTTCATGAACCTCACCGATAGACACTGTTCATGAACCTCACCGTTAGACACTGTTCATGAACCTCACCCTTAGACACTGTTCATGAACCTCACCGTTAGACATTGTTCATGAACCTCACCGATATACATTGTTCATGAACCTCACCGTTAGACACTGTTCATGAACCTCACTGATAGACACTGTTCATGAACCTCACCGTTAGACATTATTCATGAACCTCACTGTTAGACAGTGTTCATGAACCTCACCATTAGACACTGTTCATGAACCTCACCATTAGACACTATTCATGAACCTCACCATTAGACACTGTTCATGAACCTCACCATTAGGCGGTGTTCATGAACCTCACTGTTAGACACTGTTCATGAACCTCACCATTAGACACTATTCATGAACCTCACTATTAAACACTGTTCATGAACCTCACCGATAGACACTGTTCGTAAACCTCACCGTTAGACACTATTTAGGAACCTCACCATTATAAAACTATTCACGAACCTCACCATTAGACAGTGTTCATGAACCTCACCATTAAACACTGTTCATGAACCTCACCGATAGACACTGTTCATGAACCTCACCGTTAGACACTGTTCATGAACCTCACCGAAAAACACTGTTCATGATGGAACTGTTCACAGAATTGGAAATTTAGCAAAGGAAAGAGAGGTTGTCATTAGAGGTTACCGATAGAACTCTTCACCAATGGAACTATTCATAGAATTAGAAATTTGGAAAACTATTGGGGATAAGTAACCTTGACCTCCCGAAACACCTCAAACACCATATTTCCACAAAGGAATGGACCGAAGAGGTCCGAGCCATTACAAAAAAGGAAGGAAATTTCATTTTTTCATAACTTCTCTCTGAACCATAAAGTGAAATGATCATAGATTTTCTATAGTGGGTGTTTTTATTTAATGAATAGATATTTTATTTTTTATGGAATTTGAAATTTTATAAAGATGGTATAATGAGTTTTTTTATGATTCAATCAGAATCAATGGTATTGTATCTATTGTCATTGGGGAAGGAAGTTGAAATCCAAAAGATCATTAATTATTTATGGGATAAAATTTAACATGTAGTGTGATTTAAAACATTATGATGATGGTATGTAAATTGTGTATATAGTAGATTCTTTAATTTTTAAATGACTTGAAGATGGGAAAGTTTAAACCAGAGTGTCATGATGCAACTGAAACTTGTTTCAAGTTGGTGATGCACATATTTCATGATATCTAAGAATGTTGGAAAGAAAACCCATTATAGAATAAAATTTTATGGAATATGTGTCAAAGTAATATGAGTATGAAAATAATGAGAGAATTTATTTGTTACATTTCTATCATGATATGAAGAATATATTGGTTTGGTTCTGTATACAAGAAAGGGAAGATTACAAACTCAGTTCATAAAAAAATTGAGAAACATTCAACTCATCCCTTGGAGTTGATTCAATCTAACATTTTCCCCCATGAGTAAGCAATCATTAAATAGGTATGTGTACATTATTTATTTTATGGATTACTTTATACACAATACATGTATTTTATTTTTTGAAAGATAAATTAGAGGCTCGAAAAATATTTAATTCATTTAGGAGAAGTGTAGAAAAAGAATGCGGATATTATGTGAAGAATATTCAAATTGATAATGGTATAGAATATACATGTGTTGCATTTTAATATTATCTTGAAAAACATGGAAATAATCATTTTTTTATAACACCTTACATTCTAGTGTATAATTTTGTTTCCAAAAGAAGAAATATAATTTTGGTGGAAATGGCATGAACTATATAGATCAAACATGATACATGTGTGTATTTTTGGAGGAATTATATTAGAGTAGCAATTTGTATTAAAAATTACTATTTCTATAGAATAAACTCTGATTTTAATCACTATGATGTGTATTATAAAGAAAACCCATCTTTTAAACACTTATGGGTGTTTGGCAGTTCATGCATTATAAAAGTCAGGGATGTGAATCTTAGAAATATCAATCATAGAGGTGGTGATGGAATCTTTCTTAGATTCCATAATAATAATAAATGATACAAGTTTAATAATAATAAAATATGAAATATTTTTCACTCTATAGATTTCAATTTTATTGAACATTTTGATAAGAAAATTTCACAGATTTTTGAAAATTGTTAGAAAAGTGAAATGAAGTGGTTGTATTTGGAAAACATACCAATTTTTTAAATAATATTATTATTATTCAAGCTACTTAAGATGAATATTATAAATCATAATTATAAATTGTTGAGAAAAAATTACATTCATCACATCCTAGGATGTGGATGAATGTGTAAGTTCAATACATCATTGGAGATAAATGAAAAAAGGTTTAAACTATAATAACATCAAGTATAGTTTCATATACATCTATATATTCAAAGGTTGAGCCAAAATATTTATAGATTATTTAGAGAATAAAATGTAGAATGATTTTATGAATTAAGTGTTGGATATAATTTAAAATAATTATACAATGGAACTTGTACCCAAACCAAACAATTAAAATGTGATTAGAACAAAATGGTTGTTTCAAAAAAAGTTGAATGAAAAGGGTGGAGTGAAAATAAACAAGAAGAAAAAATTTGTAAAGGTTAAAAAAATTTCAATGAATTGACTTTGATGTAACATTTTCTCTATTCAGATGATTTAAAAAATATATATATTTCTTTCTATCATTTCAAAATTAAGATATAAAATTTTCTATATGGATCTCAACTTATCTTTTCATAAATGATTTCTCTATAATGAAGTTTATATTGAAACATTGTATGGATAAAATATTTATTGAGATGAAATATATATGTTAATATTGGATAAGGATTTGTGTGGGTTGAAGAAAGAGTTGAGATTGTGGTACTATAAATTGGACACTTTCATAAGGAAGTTTAACTTAATGAAAGGAATATTTTATATAAAAGTCTATGTAAATGAAAATATTGAGGATTCCCTCATTTTTTTCATTTATTATGATGATATAAAATTCATAGGGGATGATTAATAAGAATGTGAAATTTTTTCTGAGGAGATTATGAACCTTATTAAGATTTCAATTCTTGATCAATGAGACAATTTATTGTCCTACAAACTTCTAAATATAGGAAATATATTTTCTTATATCAAGATAAGTATGACAAGGAACCTATGATGATGTTTTGTATGGAATATTCAAATAAAGTTTCCATAGCTATTTTAGAGGTACCATAGTTATAAAAATATGTAGAAGGGAAGGAGGTAGATTGTAAAGAGATTATAAATAGGGATGGAAGTTTATTATATCCAACAACTTCAATGCCATATATAGTGTATTTTGTTACTCTTTACTCCATATATCATAGTGGAAAAAAATAATTTCATCCCATTGTTATAAATTGAACTATCAGATATGTTAAAGTTAAAACTAAATTTGGGTTTAAATATTAATGTGGATGAAATATTGATCTATTTAGATATATAGATTTAGATTTGTAAGGAAGTTTAGATGGCATAAAATCCATATTTAGTGGAGTTTTTTTTCTTGAGATAAAGAAATATTATCGATAATACAATGAAACGATTCTTAAAAACTCTTAGTATAATAGAATTTGATTGTTTTAATGTTACTCGAGTTGTAACATAGTTTATTTGGATGAACACATGGTAGGAATATTTGTAGGGTTTTTTCAATTTAAACCTACTTTAGGGATGTGATAATCAATGTTCTATAAATATCACTAAAAATAGTTCAATATTCTCTTTCTAATCATATTGATATTAAATATAAAATAATAAAGACCATCTGGGAAATAATTAATTGAAGTCGGATTGTATTCCTTCAATGGATATTTTTACTGGAATTTAAAAAAAAATCCAATGGAAACATTTCATAATATGAGGTCAATAATGGGTATTCAACCTCCCTCTATTCAAGGATATGGTATGTGATTTTCATCACTCTTCATATTATCATTGTATAGTGTTGTCAATTGGGAGAAAAATGATCTAACATAAATTTATCTATTGGTAGGTTCTTTACCTTTCAAGGGAAAGCATGTATTTAGGGGGAGCTCTTAAAATGGGCTGTATATGTTTTCACTATTAGTGTAAACTATTTTAATAAATTTTTAAATTTGATGTAGGAAAAATTATTATTGTAGGATGATGTAATTTTTGTGAAAAAATATCTAAGTGGAAGAATAAGTTCCTTATGAGGATGTCACCTCTTATGGATACCATTGGTTTTTTTTCAATGATTCTAGTTTCCTACACTAAGATCAATCTTGTATGAACAGAATTATTGGATAAGAAATCCATTTCTTGGGTCATGTAATTTAAATTATTTATTTTTCTTTCAAGAAAACAAAATCCAATGGGGGGATTGTAGGGAACAAGATAGTTGACAGTGTTTTAAGGAAGCTGGAAGATGATAAGAATGTGTTTATTTATCCTATTATGAAGAAATAGGGTTTGGTCAAATGTATTTAAATTTTTTAATATAAAATCACCTTAAATTGTTAACCATTCAATAAAAGGCCATTATATGGAGATTTTTGACAAATGTTTTGGACCAAGTTCATTGGATGAATTATTCTGGACTAAGGTTATCATCCTTATTTTTTTCTATATGTTTTTCCAATTCTACTAAAAAGATTTATCAAATAGTGTGTTTAGTGAAGAAAAAATAAAATGATTCTATGATATTATTAATTATTTATTATCATAAGTTTTGAAATTACCCATGATCCTATAAGAAGTTTAATGTGGGAGAAAAAAATTATATGAATGATGTTCATAAAATTAATTTCTATGGAGATCAGTAGAAAGATGCGAACAAAAAGATTTTTTGGATAATTGGAGTTTTTATTTGAATTTTATAAAGGTTGGATGTAATGTTAGTATGAATTATATTCAGTCAATCATTTTTGATGATTTTTTATAAGTGGAATATTGTCAAATAACAAAGTTATGTTTCTAAGGAATGTATTCAAATGAAGATAAATTTGATGAGGAGAACCATATGATTTTTTTAAATTTCATCAATCAATGTCCATCAGATAAACAAGAGATCAGACAAAAGTCTCCAAGTCATTGGGAAAATGCTTTTGCTTGATGTCATTAGACATATGTTTTTGTATAATGTTCATCAGTCAGAGATTGGAGTGGGAAGGCAACTGGTGGAGTGTTCTAATGAATTTCATCGGAAAGAGGTTGTGTCTGGATAAATATTGTCAAAATGTTCCAATAAATTTATACCAGAACATCAAATAGAATCTCATTAGATGGATATGTTTGTATTAAGTTGTTAAGAGACGAATGATTGGTATAATTTTTTACAGTTTGGTTGGTATTTTTGAAGATTTCATAATGATTTCAAAATTGATTATATTATGTTGTTCATTAAATGTTACAAATTTCATGAAGTAATTATTTATTATTCTAATTGAATATAAATAAATGTTAAAGGGGATATTTGATGTTGGATCATAATGATCACTCAATAAAATCAATGAAAGGATGGTTCCAAGTGGGTCCATAAAAATATTAACTAGGATGAATTGAATATAGTACATGTTTTCCCTAATTTCTTAAAGAAACATTTCTTATATAAATGGGTTTGATACATCAATGAAATGTTACTAATAGTTTTTTATTTGAGTTAAAGCACTGTTGATGTGTATAGACGATCATATGAACTATTTTTAGAAGCATTAGTCCTGAAGATACTAGATAGAGTTTTCCATTATGTTAGTATTAGGCAGATAGTATGAACATATAGATATCCGGGCTTTTCATACATAGATATTACATCCTTATTGATGAATATTCACTACATTACACAAACACGCACCTGATGATAGTAATAGTTTAGTGCCTTTGAATACTTGGAAACACAAACGCTTTCCCATAAGCGAGCTTCATCATCTCCCCCTATGTTCTCGATAGCAAACACCCTTATTTGATATATCATAAATAATACATTTCTTCAAAACATTGGGAATGGAAACATAAGAAATGGTGACCTCAGATGCACAGTATGGTTAAACAAGGGAGATATGTCAGTATAAACTGAGCATAAAGGTATGAGGACATGAACATAACATTTGAAAACCATACTGTGCATATAAAAGATCATAATCATGAATCATGGAATAAATATTGGTAGTTCGTAAGACATGAATCATAAGATAATAAAATAAAATTATCCATGAGATAATGACATTTTCATAAGACATGGAATTTGTGGAATACACAAAAGCATATAAAATCATTTTCTTATTAGTCAAAGCTTACCATCAAGGGTATCATATACGAGTGGGTTTACACCCCCAAACCATCATATTAGTCAAGGTTATCTCCCAAGAACGTGATAACAGAAAAAGTATCTTACAAAAACTGGTTTAATCCCCATTATAGCCATGTCTTACTAAACTGAGTTCACTCCCCGTTTCAGTCCTTTTTATCTCATGAGATATAAATATATACCTAATTAATTAGATAGATATACAGGTCCAATTTATCACATAATGAAAACCATATTTATGGTTTTTAAAATATCATAATAATTCATCATATCATAACCATTGAAATGGTATGTTTATCCTAAAAATTTCATCATATAGTAACCTTTTGTAAAAGTGGTAGGTTTCATAATCATGTCGTCGTCGATAACCCATGAAAAGAAGTCAGTTTTATAATAATTTCCTTATGGTATAACCCATGGAATAGAAGTATATGTCATCAACACAATGCAATAAATATATAAATCATTTAGATAAATAATATGAATGGTATCCTTAGATCATATCCCCATTATGTAATTCCCCAAAATTCTAAAGTAAGAACATTGTATTGGATAGTGTCTATGACACCCAACACCAAGTGCATAAGGGAATATAATATCTCAAAACATTATAATATTTTTATTATTGTAAATAAATCTATTTTGTGTATTGAAATGCATGAAATACTTAGTTAGAATGTTTCGTAAGTAATAATGGGTTTCTTCAATGGCTTGAATTACACGCAAGACCTAGTTTTACCAAACAATAATATGTTATTAAAAAATTATTATTTAATATAATAAGATATGATCTAGATGTTAAAATATGGATTATTAATAGTATTAAAAACCCTATGATAATATATGTTTCATGATAGTCTAAGATAAATTCATTGGTTAACAATTATTTATAAATGAAAATATAACCCAATTGAATATAACAGATATATTGTTTTTTTTATGTTCCCAAAGGTTTTTTATCTTAATAAATTAAATTAATTAATAATATTGAGTGATATTAATTAATTCAATATATTATATAATTAATAAAATATTTTTTACATTCATCTAATATATTTGATAGAAATAAGATAAGAACAAACCAAATTTTACACATAAAAACATATATTTTCCTAAATATAGTTTTACCACATTTTAATGGAAATGCTATATTAAATATAATTTTGTGAACTTTTATAAATTTTATATGTCAATAAAAACAACATTTTTTAATGAAGAACATAAAAAGTATATTAGGGTGATTTTTTGTTATTTTTCTATGAAATTTCATTTTTTGATGAATAGTTCAAAACTGCTTTCTCACTTAATTTATTTCTAAGGAGGAATTGTATTTTAATTTTTTTAAAGTCACATTATAACAATTATATTTAAATTAACATAATTTTAATCATTTTAATCAATTTTATTTTGATATTTGACACAAAAACTTATCAAACATTTGACCATTTTTACATTAAAAACCTGCTTTGTCGTCCCATCTGTAGGATTAAATTTAAATCAATTTAGGACACTTATGTAGCTGGAATTTGTAAAAAATTATTTCATATTTGGAATCATAATAATTTATAATATAATATAAGGTAAAATTATTTTTTTCCAAAAATGATTAGAGAAGGTGATTAAAATTAATTGTAGTGATTAAGAGAAAAATTAGCTATATAAGGGACTAAATCATAAACTTAAGAGCCAAAAAGACCTTGGAAATTGTCCCAAATCCATAGAATGTTCATATTTAGTCCCTATAATCACTTTTATCTATTTTTTTCAATTATTTTAGACACTTTTCATAGGAAAAACTTGGGTGGAATTCCTTTTTCAAAAATTTACAAGAATGTTAATCCCCCACCACTATAAAAAAGCACTCACCCCTCCCGCTTATTTATATCTCTCAATACATTTGTCTCACAAGAAAACTACTCTAATAATTCCTCTAAATCCCTAAACTATAACTAGAATCCTATCCTTTTTAATAAATCCAACTAATTAATTATTTTTGTATAAACCAAAAGGAGTTACCCAAAAATGTGGTAACATTCTCTAGTAATTACTTTTCTTTCATTTACTTCACCACCCTTAAATTAATTTTTTTTCATTAATATATAATGAAATAACTATACTAAATATACTAATATTTTTTATTCAAATTTTTATACCTACACTTATACACACTTCCATCTAATGGGTAATGAACTTACGATTTATGTGTATGTCAAACTACCGCTTCGCACAATGATGACGTTCGTTATTCCTTTACCACCTCTCATGGTTAGGAATAATGATGGGAAAATTATTTTTAAATGATATGTATTATATTTATTATTAATTTAATCTTTATTAATTTTTATATAACAAATAACATTATGCTTTCCATTTTTTGAAAATATGATAACATCGTTGGTGGTCATGTGGACTACTGCCTCCTCAAAGCAATGTAACTCGTTCGCACTATACATGAAACGTATAAAGGATGGATTCAATAATATTGTGTAACATATATGGTATAGATATTATATTTTAATTAAAATATAAATATATATCATTTAATTTTTATTCATTCAAATATGGTAATGAAATGAAATTAGCGTTGATGCATACGTACGACCTACCGTCTCCATGAACGATGCACTTCATTTTTCATATCCAAATATTATGGATTATTATAAATAAATATATAAAAGATATATTTTATTATTAAATAATTTTTTAAATTATGAATAATATGAAATCATGATCAAAATATAAAGAACAAAGATAACAAGTTAAAACATACTCAACAACATAGCCAATTAACATTCGAAATAGTTAAAATAATGAAAGGTTATTAACAAATGGGTAATAAGATGTTATAATAATATCATATGTGATATAATATATATCTTAATGGTTATTTTAAAATTTCTTCTCATGTTTAAATCCATTCTACGTTATTTTAATGTACATTTACCCAAAAGGAAAATAAAGTTAAGATATTTTTTCTCACTTTTATTTTGATGAGGCATACACCATTAACACCAATTACTTATTTTGTGTGGTGTAAATACTAACCCTATTGATATAATACATCATGAATTATTTTATCTTTATGATATTTAAATTTTCCACTTCATGATTATTGCTCTTGGGTCCTCCAATTAAAAAGATACCATGTAATAAGGGATATTATCTCAATTCCCATTATTTGAGACATATTTTTTTATTGTTCACCTTATTTCTTATATATAGTGTACACACTAAAACTTTTACATATATTATAATTATTCAATAATTATAAATTATATTATGATTTTCTAATTTATTTATTTCATCATAGGGTATTTTAATTAAGTGTTACTAAGAGGAAAATAATTTCATAACACAATTTCATTTCTTTGGGTTATATAACATCCTCATTTTTGTTAATATTATTAGATTATGTTTCTAATCACTTTTTACTATCTATTTTTGTACTTAAAATAATTTTATATGTATTTAAATTAGAAACACATAATCTATTTGTTGATTGATTCTCACATCAATGTTGTGGTATTTTCAAGGGTTTACATCACAATATCATTTTGTTCGGGATTGTTTATACTTGAATTTTCATTAGAGGAAATTATTGGATCATTAATCAATTAAAACTTTCATATTATTCTCCTCTATTTATTAATGGAATTTTCCATGTAATATTACCATTTTCCAATCTTTGGAACTCAAAATATTTTAGAAATATTTTTTAAGATAACCCAACTTCATTTCTCTTTTAGTCGAAGATATTATTTTCTTATCAGAACCATGTTTTATGAAATTCTTTAAAAAAATGTTTTTAACCATTCCAAAATGATTTATTAAATTCAGTTTTACCCTTTTGTCTTTTAAAAATGTTTTCAAAGGAATCTTATAGTCACTTTTTGAACAAGTCATTTTTCTAACCTTTTTAATAAGGAAAAGTAACGTTTTTCCCTTTTATAGAATGTACATATTTACCTACTATCAATTCATTGAAGATTACTATTCATTTTTTAAATAAAACTTTTAAAAAAAATTAAAGTATTTTTCAAAGATAAGGATTTAAAAAAATCAAAATAAAATGTATATTTTCCTAAAGAATTTTTTTAAAAGATATTTTTATAGTATTTGCATTCATCATCAAAAGAAACCATTTATTTTTACACCACATGAGATATATTATATTGATACCATACTTATTATTACTTTTTATTATTTATTATTTCATTAACCAAGGATAGTATTGACATCACTACCTTGATTAGTTTTAGTCCCCTTGAAATATTCAATTTCCTATTCTCATTAAACATTGAATTTCCCATAATTATCCATATCATCTATCATGGATGTGTTTATTTCCTAAACTATATATCATTTGGGAATAAGGTATTTACATTGAATGTTATTTGATCTGTAGGGGAAATATTGATAAATCTATATCCTTTATATAATATAGATATTTTCTAAGGAAAATTGTTTTTGAATTAAATTGATTATTTGATATAGGAGGAATGCTTTGTATAGGTATGATACAGGTGGGAGTAGATTATAAATATCACCTCGATTCATCAGTAGTCTCATAGGATGAAAGTAGTTGGTGAAAACCCTTTTGAGTTTGTTTCTAAATTAGATTAGTTTTAAACTATATTTTAGAAGGTGTTGATTGTAGTATGATAAAACTTCTAGTGAAAGGTCATGATAGTAAAGAGAACATGCACCTGGGAAACATAGAATTAAATAATTCAGCATTTTCTTAATTTAGGTTTAGGTAATATTATCCATGATATTTTTTCTTTTACATTATCTATGGATGTATTTCTTCATTAGTCCCTTGTTTAAATAGACTTTGTTTTTAGTTATTTACCTTTCCATATTAATTACTTTAAGTTATTAACTTCATGGAATGTGTTCTTAGTTATTTACCTACTAATATTGGTTATTATTATTAATTCATTATTTCTTATATTATACTACACTCGTACTGAGAATTTGAGCTCAGTCTTATTTTATTTCCATTCACTAAAAATCTGTAAAGTGCGTTAAGAATGATATTCAAGGATATTCTAGATGGAATAAATTTATCCTTGAAAGGAAAAAAATATGTTTTAATTGGGAAATTTTTTTATAATAAAATAAACATGTATATATCTATTTTACCAAGATTACTAAACTGTTCACTCCTTTAGGATTTTATTCTTTGTAATTATGCTAATTTAATGAAAGTAAAAATTAATGCTAGGATTATGGGGTCGGTTCACTATAGTGGGTATTAGAGAATGTTTAGTAGAAACCTTGGAAACTAGATTGAGTAAAACATAGACTATGGAACATAGCTCTATGATACGCATTGAGGATAAGTATAAAAGAACCTCATAATATTTTATTAAGGTTAATATTATGTGGAAATTCCTAATAATTCATCCATGTTTGGATACTATAATTGGATGTGTTTATGAATAGATTGGCCTATTGGTAACAAATCTAAAAAGGTGAGTTGGGCTTTACTAGAGTATAACCTAGTACATGACATCAGGCCTTACCGCGCACCTAGTTTGACACTCCGATGGGACATTATGATGATAATTAAAATTTTATTTATACAACATTATGATGTATTTGAATAGATAATGAGAATTAATGGCCTAGATTAAACCTATGGTTTCTTAGATTGAAAATAATGTGTTCATAATTTGACATCCTATAAATGATTATATGATTTTAATGATATGATAATTTATGCTCACACTATGGTCTTTGGTTTTAGTAAATACCCTATTCTATAGTATAAATACTAGACTAAGGAATGGCCTATGTGGAAATAAATGTTTGATTAATTTATGTATTAGGTTTGTATTGAAAACCTTAGTTAAAAGGCCATTTAGTGACTAAATTTCAAGGATTTACATCATATTTATTTTGTAAATTATATTAATATAGTTTTAAAAAAGGGAAAAATATATTCTGAGTGATAACCCATCAAGTCAAACAAGGTTTTTATACTTGAACTAATGATTTAAGAATAATAATGGTTTAATAATAACCACTAACCTATGCAATTCATGGGTTAATTTGTAATTTTTTTAGTTAAATAATTTGATAAATAAATATAAATGATGAACCTATAGTGATACTTTTTCATTTTAGAGATTAATGTATTAACCATATTGGATTTGGATAATAGTTAGAGACAAATTTAATGACTTGACTCTCTTTTACATGCCTTAATATATGTTAAAAGTGTATTTATGTACATTAGGAATCAATGATAATTTTTAGATATTCATTTCTTGAAGTAATGGATAAATTGGAAATTTATCAAAGAAAAAACAATGTTTTAAAATTGTGTTTATATAAATATTTTAAGTAATTATATTTCCTAATATCCTTAATTAGTAAAAATACTCAATGTTAGGAAAATTATTTTATAAAAATTGTTATCCTAATACCTTAATTTTTTTGAATCAATGGTCTTTTAAATCATCAAATATTTACAGGTTTGGGGACCACAACTTATCATTTATAATTCACTTGTTTTTGATTGATGAACTCAATAACTACCAATAATTATTTACACTTTTCCTCCATGTACATATCTCCAATTTCCACTAATGTTCTCCTACTTTGATACATAGTTTCATGTTAGTCCATGTGACCTCTGTAAAATGTTTACAAACACTTCTCTTAATGTGGTATTTCAACATAGGAAATATATAACTATGTGTTACCAAGATATATTTTTAGTTGTGATGGCACAATTTATCTAAGGTGGGTAGAATGTAACACACCAAATTTCTTAAGTAAAAATATTGCATTTGATAGTGTGTATGAAACACAACACGAAATGCATAATATAATATAAATACCAAGACCATATAAGATATTTAATATTATAAATAAATCTATTATTAAGCTTTTAATTCATGAAATATTTAGTTAGTGTGTGTCGCACGCAACAATGTGTATTTTCAATGGATTTCATTACACGAATGACCGAGTTTTACTGAACAACATTAGATTATTAAAATATTATTATTTAATATAATAATATATGACCTAAATATTAAATTAGTGGTTATGAATAGTATTAAAAACATATGAAAATATTTTTTTATATAAATCTAAGATAAATTCATTGGATACCAAATAATTAGAAATAAAAATATGAACCAATTGAATATAAAGGATGTATTTTTATTCTTATTCTCTAAAAGGTGTTTTGTATTAATAAAGAAAATTATTTAATATTAGTGAGTGATATTAATTAAATATATATATTATATATTCAATCAAATATTATTAACATTAATCCAATATATTTTATAGGGATAAGGTAAGAACAAACCCAATTTTACTCATAAAAACCTATAATTTCTAAGGATAGTTTTACCGCCTTTTAATGGGGATCCAATTTTAAATAAAGATTATTTAAATTTTATAAATTTAATATTTAAAAATAAAATTCATTTTTTTAAATATGAACATAAAATTATCTTAGGGTTATTTTTATCAATTTTCTATGAATTTTCATTTTTTGATGAATAGTGAAAAATACTGACTTTTATTTCAACATTTCTTTTTTTCAGAAATATTTATATGAATAAATTATAATTTAAATTGGGTTTAAAGTATAAAGATATAAATTATATATTAATTAATACAATTAAGTTTATTTTAATTATTTTTTATCTGAAATTGGATATAAAAACATACCAATTTTTTGAACATTTTTACTTTAAAACCCCGTTTTGTCGTCTTGTCTAAGGGGTTAAATTTAAATTAAATCCTTCCAATTATGATATTTGTTTTTTGAAAAATGGATTAAATATTTTTAATCAGAGTAATTTGTAATTTTAATTTAGTTCAACATAGATTTTTTCAAAAAAAAGATAAGTGAAAGTGATTAAAACTAATTATAGTGATTAAGGGAAAAATAGCTTCAAAAGGTACTAAACATTAATCATCGAAGAAAAAATGACCTATAAACTTGAAAAAATACATTTTGTGTTCATATTTTGACCTTATACTCTTTTATATTAAATTTGGTCCATTATTTTAGCTAAATGTAATAGAAAAATCATGGGTGGAATTCCCTTTTCAAAAATTTATATGAATGTCACTCCTCCTCCACTATAAAAATGCACTCACCACTCCCACTTATTCACACCTCTAAATCCATTTGGATCACCCAAAAATAAACTCCAATAATATCCAATAATACCTACCCTAAACTAAAATCCTAACCTTGGGAATAAATCCAACCAAGTAAGTAGTTTGGTATAAACCAAATTGAGTTACCTGAAAATGAGGTAACATTCTCCATCGATCAGTTTTCTTTCATTTACTTATCCTCTCCTAAATTACTTTTTTATCATGATTATATAATGACATAGGTATCCTAAATATATTTATATATTTTTATTCTATGTTTTATACCTAAACTTACACACACTTCCATCTAATGGTTAATGAACTTACCATTTATGTGTATGGAAAACTACCGCCTTGCAAAATGAGGTCGTTTGTTTTTCCTTTACCACATCTCATGGTTGAGAATTATGATGGAAAAATTATTTTCATATGATATATATGATATTTATTATTATATTATTCTTCTTTAATTTTTACATAACACATTCCATTATGCTTTTTATTTAGTGTAAATATGATAACGTTGTTCGTGGATGTGTGGACTACCGCCTCCTCAAAGTGATATGACTCGTTCACACTATACATGGAATGTATAAAGGATGGTTTTAATAAACCTATGTAACATATATGACATATATATTATAATTTAATTATAATATTCAAATATATTAATATTTTAAATCTTTTAAATACAACAATTAAATGAAAGGAGCGTCTATGCGTACGTACAACTTACCGTCTCCATGAGTAGTGCATTTCATTTCTTATCTCCAAATTTTATAGATTATTATAAATACATATATACTGGATATATAAGAAAATTAAATCATAGTTTGTATTCTTGATATCATGAAAAAATTATCAATATAATAAAACAAATTATAACTAGTTAAAACATACTCGAGAACCAAGGCAATCAACACCCAAAATAGTGAAAATAATGAAAGGTTGTTAAAAAAGGTAATAAGATGTAATAATATGATCATATGTGATATTATAAAAATGATTATGTTTTATATTATAATTTATTGAAATTATTATGACCATTATATAGGAATTTAATGGACATTCACCCAAGAGGAAACATAATGTAATAGATTCTTGTCTCACTTTTCATTTTGTGAGGCGTACACCATTAACACTGCTTACTTATTTTGTGTGGTGTAATTATAGACACATTTGATATAATATATCATGAATTATTTTTTCTTAATTTTATTTAAATTTTCCATTTTATGATCATTACTTTTGGGTCTTACAATCCAAATGATACCAATTAATAAGGGACTTCGTCTCAATTTCCATTCATTGAGACATATTTTATTGTTGCAAACCTAATTTAATATATGTGGTTTACATGCATCCAATTTTACATATAATTTTATGATTATTTAATTCATAATGGTATTTTGAGTTTAATATTGAATAATTTCTTAAAAGTTTATTTGAATTTAGTGTTACCAAGTGAAAAGGAATTTCATAACACAATTTATTTTCTTTAGGTTATATTACTTCCTTATTGTCTTTAATATTCTAAGATTATGTGTGTAATAATATTTTTCTATCTATTATCTTATTACCATTGGTTTTATGTGTCTTTTCATTTAACACACATAATATATTTATTTATTTATTCTTACATCAGCATTATAGTCTTTTCAAGGGTTTACATAACAATATCATTTTGTTCAATATTCTTTATACTTGAATGTACATCAGAGGAAATTATAGGATAAAATGTCCACTAAAATATTTAATTTTATTATCCTCTAGTTATTAATGAAATTTTCCATGTAATAATACTATTTTTCCAATATTTGGTAATCAAAATGATTTAGAAAATGATTCTAAGAAAACTAGACTTCATTTCTCTTCTAGTCAGAGAACAGATTTTCTTCTAGAAACCCTATTTTCTGAAAAGATTTCTAAAGTTCTTTTAACCATTCCAAAATTATTTATAAAAGAAATTTTTATGATTTTTATATTTTAAAAATAATTTTGAAGTAATATTCTTTTCTTTCTTATGAATAATTCATTTTTCAAACATTTTTACCATGTAAAATGATTGTTATTTTAACCTTGTACGACATGTACAGATTTACCTATCATCATTTCATTGAAGCTTACTTTACGTTTTTAACAGGTTGCATTAAAAAAATGTTTTCAAAAGTAATTTTCAATGAAAAGGATTTTAAATTTTTTTATCAAAATAAAAATTATATTTTCCTCAATAATGTTTTTAAAAGATATTTTTATAGTATTTACATTCATCAATGAAACCAACAATTTTTTACACCACTTGGGATATGTTGTGTTGATACCATCCTTATTCTTTATTTGGATGGTTTCTGATTTCTATGAAAAAAGATAGTATTGAAATTCACTACCTTGATTCCTAGTAGTCCCCTCAAAATATTCAGTTTCCTATGCTCATTGAACAATTATTTTACCCTAATTATTCATATCATTTATCATGGATATGTTTATTTCCTAAACCGTCTATCATTTTTACATATGGTATTTACATTGAAATTTATTTGTTTAATTGGAGAAATATTGATAAATCCTTAACCTTTACTCAATAAAGATATTTTATAATGCACATTTCTTTCAAATTCAATCAATTGTTTGATATATGAGGAACTAATTAGATAGGTACGATGCGAGTGGTCCTGATTATAGATAGACCCTCAATGCATCAATTTTCTCATGGGAGGAAATCAGTTGGTGACAGATCATTTCTGTTTTGTTCTAAATTACAGTAGCTTTAAAAATTATTTTGAAAGGTCTTTATAGTTGTATGTTAAAGAGCCTTGTGAACATTCTTGGTGTTAAAGGTACCATGTACCTCGGATACATGGCGTTCAATAATTAAGAATTTCCTAAATTTATATTTTGTTATTATTATACATGATATTTTTTCATTGAAATTATCTATAGATGCATTTCTTTCTCATTTCATTTATTGAATGGATTTTTTATTAGTTTTTTATTTTTCCATATTATTTACTCAATTAATTCTCAATTATTGACTACACGGCATGTATTCTCTATCATTTACCTTTCCATATTGATTATTCTTATTGATTCATTATTGTTTCCATTATACATTAACCTTAATGAGAAGTTTTTCTCACCATTATTTTATTTCTTTTCCATAGGAATATAAGAAGTCCACTAAGAATAATATTCAAGGATATTCTAGATTGTATAAATTTATCCTCTAATTAAAAAATATATGTTTTATTTAGTGTAGTTATTTGTAATACAAGACTCATGTATGTATCTATCTTATGAATACTAATAAACTCTTTGATCCTTCAAGATTTGATTAATTGTAATCTGGACAAGCTAATGGTAGTAGACACCGAATTTGTGATTCTGGGGTCATTTTGCTACACAATAAGGCTTAGGTAACACCAAAACATGTCATCTTAAATGAAAAATAGTTTTGAAATATTATTTAAAACATTTATTTTGGAAAATATATTTTCTGCTCTGAAAACACCATTTTAAAATATAAAATTTTTCAAAAACATTTTTCTTTGAAAATAACCATGAAAAAATATATAGTATGCATCAAAGTTATGATTGTTTATGTTGTCAGAAAATTCAATTCATGGTGTACACATTAAATCAAATATTCCATTCACATATTCAGTAAAATCCAAATGATCATTTTTTAAATCAACATGAAAATTACATTAAAAAAATTAAAAAATCAAGCATGTGTAAAAAATTCTTAAAAATCATATGATAATAATAAAAAAAATTGAAAAAATTTTTATAATACATTTTTTTGGAAGAAAACAAATTTCTGACCAAAGAGAGACATAAATTCTAGTTTTCTTAAAAGAATTTTATCAATTATTATAATTAAAATAAAGTGATAAATTTTTTGTGTTGATATAAAATATCATGAATATATATAGGAGAATAAAAATCATAAGTTTATTGAGATATTGATCATAATAATTTTCTATCAAAATCATCAACATAAACAATCGTGTTAAATATGAGATTATATCATAACATAATCACTATTTTGGTAACATTAAATCATGATCCCCATAAATGAATAACATAAAATGGATCATAAAATATCATGAGTATAATTAAATTCATAATATTACATGTCAAAGTGGTTGTATATACACATCATGAAAGAATATTAGTGTATGAATGAAAATTGAGATAAAAATGTCTTACCTTATGTATTGATGTCCATCATACTTATTAAAACATACTTTATAATAAATATAAGTTTATTATACATAATTTAATGGTTAATATTCACATATATTGTAAAATATATGATTTACTTATGCATTTTTATTATTATTTTATTAAAAATTCGATGTTAAAGCCATATTTCAGGTAATAACTACTTTTTTGTGTATGTTTTGAATTGTTATTATTAGTACTCTTAATTTGATCAAGGTTTAACCATCTCTATAATTTTAACAATGATATAAATATCATATATATTTAGTATATATTTATTTATTGTAATCAATAATATTTAGTAATAGAAAATGAAATACACCGTTCATGCAGATATTTGGCCGTACATATGCATGAATGTTGTTTCCATTTTCTTATCGAATTGAAAGATAGAAAAGTTAATTATCAATATATTATCATTAAATAATAATTTTTATGTAATATATATATATATATCATATTATTATTATACTCATCCTTAATACCATCCATGTAATGTGTGAACGAATCACATCGCTTCGTAAGGTAGTCGTTCTCCGTACACAACAGTGCCCCTATCATATCCCCACAAAATGGAGAGCATGAAGGTATGTATAATATATTATGTCAATATTAATAATAAAGTCATAAATAGCATATAAAAAAACAAATCCATCGTTATGATTAGCATTGATAGGTGGTAATGGAAAAAACAAGATATGGGTTCACGAGGTAGTAGTCCACCGTACATTGGAAAGATGATTTCATAACGCATTTTATAGAAGTGTATATGCATTTACATAATTATATTAACAATAAAAATCTAATTATATGGTAGATAATGATGTTATAATGTCATCATGGTATAATAAGAATTAAAAGGAGTGGAGGAATAAATAAAACGTAAAATCTTGTTGATGAATGTTACCTCTATTTCAGGTCCCCTCCTTAGGTTTGAACCAAAATCTGTCCTAGGATTTATTTCATTATAAAATAAGAATTATAGGATAATATTATTAAATTTTGGAGGTTATTTGGGTAGGTATTTTCTGGAAAAAAAAATATTTATGAATGTGTGAAGAAGAGATTTTATGGGTGGCCTTTTACAAATGGGGGAGATGACAGACATGATATTTTTTAAAATAATTGAGTAATACCACATTCTTAGTATGTCCCAAGGGTAAAAAATGAACCATTACTAAACCTTATAGGTTAAATGGTGGAAATATTTATATCATTTAGTTTTTAATCAAGTTTATAGTTCTTTTATACCCTTATCTATTTAGTTTAACAACTCAGTAAACCCCTTTTTACCTTAACTGCAGTAATTAATTTTTATGCAATTCACTATTCATTTTTTGTCAAAAATTATGTTGGAACTATTTTAAATTTTAGATTATTATTATTATTACAATATAGAATCCATTTTTAAAAATTCTATTCACATCAGTCGATGAAATTAATTTAAAATTAATCATGCAGACGTGATGAGAAAGTGGGGATTTGAAGGGAAAATGATGAAAAGTTTACAAAGATTGTATATCAAATTTTGATATGTAATTTATTCATATGACCTAAGATAGACTAATTAATTTATAATTTAACTAATGTAACATTAAAAATTACTTAAAAATATAATATCAATTTAAAAATAAATTAAATGAAATGGAAGTTTTCAATTAAAATTCGGTATTTTTCACTATTTATAAAAAATGAAACTTTTCCAAAAAATATAGAAATTTACCCTAATATAATTTTTACATTTTTATTTTAAAAATGAATTTTATTTTATTAAATTTATTTTTCAAAAGTTTCATTAATTAATTTTATTAATTTTTAAAAAATTACATAAAAATTTAATGAGAAAATAGTATTTTAAAAACATATAAAGTCTTTATTAAAAAATTTAGTATTTTTATATCAATGTGATTTAATTATACAAAAACATTATAATTAATATTTTAAATGTATTTATTACTATTCATATCACTATGATTAATGGATAGGATATAACAGTCATGTTTAAATAACCTTATTAATAATATATCTTGGTTTTTTTAAAACTCGGTACCATGGGTAAGGCAAGATAAATCAGTGTTCATGTGGTATAAACTCTAAGTTTAGTACATGTGAAGGGTAATTTATGCAATTCCTTAGGAGAGATACATGGAACACATCCTGAACTTGAGAAAACTTTAGTGGAAGCACCAGAAAATAGGTTATTATTCTAATATGATCAAGAATTTTAAAGGGACTGATATTCCTAAGGCTCATTTCCCCCTTTTTTGAATCTCATAACCTTTTTTCATGGAGAAATTATTATAAAATCCTTATAAACAACATCAAATTATAGATCACATTGGACATTTTGAGCAGTAATTTTCTACTGACTTTGAATTACCAAGATGTGCTAATAAATAGATCTAACCTTCTCTACCATTTCATTGGCTATCTCATGTCCCAATAGATTTCTTTCTCTAACATCATCCCAGCACATTGGAGATCCACACTTATTTACATAAAGGGATTCATAAGGAACCATCAGAATTCTTGAGCGAGATCGACTTTTGTAAAAAAAACTCAACTATAGGAATCTTTTGATCCTAAACACCTTTTAAATCCAAATAATAAGATCTCAATATATACTCTAATATTTGAATTTTTTATTCAGACTAACCATCTAGTTGGGGAAGATACGTAGTGCTGAAACTCAAACATTAATAAAGGGATTATTGAAGACTTTTCCTAAACATTAAAATAATTCTTGGATACTGATCAGACATTATGGAATACGATACTCCATAAAACCATAACACTTCCTTATTGTATATCCTGGAATGTTGATCCAAATAGATGTATTCTCTGATAGTGATGAAGTTTCGCGACCTAGTGAGGTGATCAACAATTACCTAAATAGCATTATTCCCTTTAGAATTTTTTGGTAGTCCAATGACAAAATCCATGGTGAGGTTCTCTAATTTCCATTATAGAATTGGGAATGGATGTAACATCCCTTGGTCTTTTATCTTTTATTCTTAACTTGTATACATACCAAGCACCAAGATAAAAATTATGTGATGTCTCCCTTCATGTCATCCCACAAAAAATTATTATTTCAATTATTTATACATCTAAATACTTCTAGGATGAATAGATAATGATAACTATGACCTTCCTCTAACCACTCATTCTTCACATATGGTATGTACGAAACACATACATGGTTCCTAAACCTTATCATTCCATTATGATCATGAATAAACTTAAGATCATTTCTATCTATATTTTGTAGCTCTACATCATCTGTTTACACCTCTTTAATCATCAATTAGATGGATGGTTGAACCTTTAATTGAGAAAGATAGTATTTCCCCCTTCCTTAATAATTTCCATATCCATAATTTTCAAATCCAAAAATATTAGATTTTTTTATCCTTATCATGGATAATCTAGCACAATCCTTTTGAATCAAACCATTGGACACCTTGTTCTATTTCCTATGGTTTTAATGTAATGAGTAGTCATAATATTTAATTATATATAACTATATTCTTAGGAACATATTAAAATAATTTTATTTTAATATATACTTTAACCTTTAATGAATGGTATATATATCACACTTTTCTCCATAAAGATAATGCCTCTATATATTTAATGGAAAAAATACAACAACTAACTCCAAATCATAAGTTGGGTAATTTTTCTAATAAAGTTTCAATTTCCTAATGAAATATCTATAATAATTACATTATTTATATTAATACATCTCAATTTCTTATTCGATGAATCATTATATATTACAAACCCCTCTACACTACTCGGTAATGTAAGCATAGGTGTGCTGACTAATCTTCTCTCCAGTTTCAAGAAATTTTCTTCACATTCAACTGTCCAGAAGAAAATGGCTCCCTTACGAGTTAACTTTGTCATTGGATTAGATATCCATGATAAATTCTCCACAAACCATCTATAATATCTAGTTAAACTAAGAAAACTACAGATCTCAGTAATTGGGGTTGGTCTGGGCCGACACTCAATGGCCTCCTTCTTTGATGGATTTATTGATATAACCTATCTTGAGTAATATTACACAGAAATGAAACCTTTTTATGAATAAATTCACACATTTTAAATTTTTCATATAGTTTCTTATTATATAGGTTCTTTTTTTACAATTCTAAATTGGTATTCATTATCTTCCTTGATCTTTATGTAGATAAGAATATTGTCTATAGAGACAACCACAAACTGACCAAGGTATTGTCTAAACACTCTATTTAATAAATCCATAAAAATATTAGTAGAATTAGTAATACCGAATGAAATACATATATATTAATAGTTTACATACCTTGTATGAAATTCTGTCTCAGGAAATTCCTCCTTCAGGACACACAATTGATGATATTCGTAATGAAGGTCAATCTTGTAAAATTTTTCATCTCTGCACAGTTGATCAAAAAAGTAATCAATACAAGGAATAATATGCTTGTTAATAATTTTGATCTTGTTTAGCTCTTGATAATTAATTTTGAGATTAATCTATCCATCATCCTTTTTAATAAAAATAATAGGTTCAAACCAAGGTGACACACTTGGCTGAGTGAATTCCTTGTAAAGGTTTTCTGGGAGTAGCTTATTCAATTCTTATAACTCAATTTGTGTTATTCTATAGGAATCCATTTAAATTTTAGTGTAACCATGTAAGATTTATATTGAGAACTCAATGTCATGTTTTTTGGAAGTCTAGAAAACTATTTCAGAAATACATCAATAAATATCGAAAAAATTAAAATATCCTTGATGTCACATTTCTTCCAAATCATCTAAGATAAATAACCCTTCTAAATGGGAATTAAGACCCATAAAATGGACTTTATCTCCATTATAAGTTCATATTTATCACCCTATTTATAAAATATAATTATTTTTTAATTAGAAATGGGACTTCCCTTACTCAAAAATTGATGTGTGGTTTATGTAGATAAATCCAATACAATCATAGGATTTCCTAAAATTCAACCTGAGGAATAATGTCATGATTTTCATGATGAACATTCCCACTGATTTTAATGGTAGAGGAATCAAAGACTTGAGATATGATCATCATACCATTATGGGTTTTTATAGCTAATTCTATATCTAGTTTTTGGGTGTAATCTTGATATCCTTATAATATTCTTTATATATGAATGAATGGGTAGACCCATTGTTATATAAGTCATTAGTATTTATAGAGTGTATGGTATGTATACCTTTCAAAATTTCATTATCATACCCCTCTTATGAAAAAGTGACCAAATTATATTTTCCATTTTCCCTTTACTTAAGAGTTTAATGACTTCAATCATAATTATTAATCCTTGGGTTTGGGAACTGGTTGGCATTATTCCCATTGAATTTCACTTGACTCACTAAAGTGTGGTGGGTTCATTATGTTCATCATTCCCTATATTTACATTATTAACTAAATTATTCTCATCACCTCTGTAATAAAGAGTTTAATGAACTTCCCTTCCACACATAAAAAAAATTTATAGACCACTAAATAAAAAATCCTCCATGTTTCGTCCCACAGTATGATTTTAAAGGAAATATCATCTTCTTATCTTCATGTTTTTTAGAATTTATTTTGAACTCCTTATTAATTTTTCTATCAAAACCTTGAGATTTATATGTATCTACAACTTACATGTCCAACTTTATAGCACATCGAATAATATATTCATAGCTAATGAATTTTAATATGGATAACACACTTCAGAGACTTTGTTTGAAGCCAATGAAGAATCGATCAACCATACATTTTAGTGGGATGATAATACCAGAAACTTACATCACATGTCTCGTGAAATATTCCTCATATGTACCAATATATTCATCATCCATTTTATTTAAGTCTAGGAACTCCTCATTCATCTTTATATGTAGAACACAAAGAAATCAATTATTGAAAAATATGAGCTCATACTCTTACCAATATATAGAGTAAATTTTATCTTGTTTCTTGGTATTCTTGATAAGATTCCAATATTTATGTGATTCAACTTAAAAAATGTTGAAAACCAAAATGAATTTTTCATTTTATGAACACTAGAGAATGTAAAATATATTTTCAATGGTATTAATCCATTATTCAGTAACTATTGGATTAGAAGAACCACTGAAATATGGTGGATGTTTCCTCATGAAGGATTCAACAGAATATTTTCCCCTCCATTGATCATTTCAAAGTCCATCATGATTCATAGCATGATAAATTTTTATGAGAATAACAATGATATTTTCCATCCCATATCTTATAACATTTGGATGCTCAGGAGGACAATCATTGAATTATTTGAATCACAAATAATTAACATGATTCCTTTAGGATCTATCATTTGACTAAAACCAAAAAACATAGTGTGAGAAATAATAATCTTTATGGGGATCCATGTAATCATGAAATATCACTTGTACTTTATCTAAATCATGAAAAATCATTAATCTATGAAACCTTAGGTTTACCCTAGGCCATTCATTGTAATATTCTATTTAAAACCTTCATGATGGTTTATAAAGTGTTTTTAAATTTCCATAGTATATCCCATGAGAGTGTCAACCCAGGTGTGCAGCAAAGGGCCATTATAATGAAATAGTTCATGATCAATGCAAGATCAATATGGTGTTTTTAGGTTTTTTACCCCTAGGTAAATCTATTCAATAAACACATGTATTATTAATAAAATAATGCATTTCTAGCAAACCACTCATTCTATCATTTACCAAAATTCCAAGACATTTTTCTATACTTTGAATCATCTATAGACTTATCCTTAGACATGTCCTTTGGAATATCACTAAGGTTTTCTTATCCTGGTTTCCAAAGGTTAACTAAACACATCCTTTTATACCAATTATAAAGACCCATACTTTTCATATATAGATATTACATCATTTTTTATGAATATTAATTACATTTCACAAACACATGCTTGAAGACCAAAATATTTTAGTGCCTAGAAATATGGAAACATAAACAATGGTCCATAAGTGAGATAAATAATATTCTACTAAATTTATCATTACTATAACTCCTGTTTTATATATCATAAATAATTAATTTTTCAAATTCATTGGGAAAGGAAATATAATAAAGGGTGATATCAGATGCTCAGTAAGTGTAAACAAGTGAGATACGTAAGCATAACATGAGCATAAGGGTATGAGGACATGATAATAACATTTAAAAACCATACCCAACATATAAAAGATCATAATCTTGAGTCATGGAATAATGATTGAATTTTAAAAATACATCAATCATAAGATAATCAAAGAACATAATTCATGAGAGCATAATAATGGAATATGACATTAAATTTGTGGAATACACATAAATATAGAATATCATTTCTATATTATTCAAGGATCGCTGATAAGGATATCTTATTGTAAGGGTTTCACTACCCAAATCATCATAGTAGTCGAGGTTCACTCCCAACACCATCATAGTGCACAAAGACCCTTACTGAACTGGTTTTACACCCCATTACATCTATGCCTTACTGAATCATGTTCACTCTCTATTCCTATCATGTCTATCTCATGAGATTTAAATCATTATCCAATTCATTAGAGTGAGATATAGGTCCCACTTGTCACATAATGAAAAATATATTTATGTGTACCAAAATACCATAACCATCCATCATATCATAAACCATGAAATGAAATGGGTATCATAAAAATTACATCATATCATAATCTATGGAAAATACATAGGTTTAATAATCATTTATTCATAAATTAACCCATGAAAATAAGATGGCTTCATAAAGATTTCCTCAAGGAATAACCCATGGAACAGAAATGGGATTCACAAAAATTGTGTTGTCAAAAAATAAGTCATGAAAATAAAGAATATAAATTATATCATTGGATAATAACCCCGATAAGGTATAGATAACTTCAAAAGATGCCATCTTATAAGGAAATAATTTTGAAAGATCATTTAAAACATTTCCTAAGGAAAATATCCTTTATGATATGAAAAAAAAAATTATAGAAAAAAAATATTTTGATAAAATATTTATTTTAATATAATCATAAAAAATATAAAAGATTCTTTGAACCAATGACTGGTATTGACATTATAAAATTCAATTAATGTCATAGATGTTAAAATTAATATTCCATTCACATTATCAGTAAAATCCAAAGAGGAATTTTTTGGAAAACGACATGAATATTCCTTTAAAAAATTGAAACAAATAAAACATGTGTAAAATTCCTTTTAAAACTCGTAAGAGTGTAATAAAACATTTTTTAAACATATTTAAAAAACATGGTTTTGGAAGAAAACTAATTTTTGACTGAAGACATAAATAATGTCAGGTTTTTTTAAAAACATTTTCTCAATTATTTTAGGTTCCAAAGAGTGGTAAAAGGGAAATATTACATGAAAATATCGTGAATAATCATATTATAATATAATTAATTTTTTTGAGAGTTTTATTGTAATATTTTATCATCAAAAGAAGAAACATAAACAATCCTGATAATAGATGAGATTATAACATGACCTCCTTACCATTTTAGCAACATTGAATCATAATCCCACCAATTAATAACATAAATGGAATATAAAATATAAATAGGATAAAATAATTCAATATATTTCATTTCAATGTGTCTTTAAATACACCTCATGAAAAAAAAATAGGTGAATAACATAATGTACGCCTCAGAGAAGGAATATTGTGAAAAAATCCATTACATTATGTCTTGAATTCTATCATACCCATTAAAAAACCGATATAATAAATATAGGTTTATTATAATTATCATAAATAATCATATTAGTATATATTATACAATATATGGTTTACTTATTCCCTTTTATTACCAATTTATTAAAAATTTCATGTTAAAGTAATATTTTTGGCAATAATTACTTCGTTTTTCATGTCTATTTTAACTTGTTTTTTTGGTCCTATTATATTGATGATGGTTTCATCATATCCATAATATAAAATATCATATATATATCTTATATATTATATATTTATATTTATATTTATATTAATTCATAAAATTTAGTGATATAAATGAAATACACCATTCATGGAGACGGTAGGTCATACGTACGCATAAATATTGTTTCCATTTTCTTATTGGATTGAAGGAATGAAAATTAATATATATATATATATATATATATTATAATTCTAGAATATTTTTCATTTAAAATTTGTCACATATTTCTATTAAACTCATCCTTAATATCTTCCATGTAAAGCGTGAACGAATCACATCGATTTGTGAAGTGGTAGTTTGTCGTACACACGAGTGACATTATCATATTTCCCATTAAATGGAGAGTATGAATCTTTGTGTGACTTAATAATTAAAAAGTAATAATTAAATTATAAATATTATATATATAAACCATAAAACCATAATTATACCCATCCATTAAAGGTGATAATGGAAAAATTAATTACATCAGTTCACGAGGTGGTAGTCTTCCGTACACACGAACGATGATTTTGTAACCGATTTGATTAGAGTGAAGATATTTTTACATCATTACATTAACATAAAAACATATCAGTATATGTTAAATACTGAGTTTATTATATCATAATGTTATAATAATAATTGAAGGTGTTGTAGTATGAAATAAAATAGAAACACTCATTGATGAACACCATCTCTTCTTCAAGTCTCCTCCATAGGTTTGTACCAAAATCATTCCAAGGATAGATTTGTGTTCAAATTAAGGCTTATATGATGATAGTATGGATTTTTTTAAGGTATTTGGTTAGGTATTTTATGATCTAAAGTTTTTCTAAGGTGTTGTAAAGATTATAAAGAGTGTGGCATTTTATAAGTGGGGGAGAGGGCACACATGGTATTTTTGAAACAAATTGACTACTCCTGCATTTTTCATATTTCAAATGGATCCAAAATGGATCATTATCAAACCTTATAGGTGTAATAGTATAAATTTTTTCCATAAAAGTATTGTTATACATATTGATAATCCATTTAACCCCTATATTTTTTGTTTAACCCCCCCCCCCAGTAAACCCATTTTTACCTTAACAATAGTAGTTAATTTTAACATCATTGACTATTCATTTTGGTAAAAAATATGTTGGAATTATTAGATATTATGAATTATTAGGAATCAAAAATGGACTCTAATTTTCCATGTTCCATTCATATAAGTTATAATAATAAATATAAAATTAATCCGACGGAGTCTACAATAAAGCATGTTTTATTGCGAAAATGGGTAAAATATTTCAATGTTTTCATATCCAATTTCAAAATGAAATTAATTATAATAACCTAAATTGGATTAATGGATTTATAATTGAAATAATTTAACAATAAATGAAATTTAAAAATATAATTACACTTCATTAATAAATTAAATAAAAAGAACATTTTCAATTAAAATTTACATTTTCCAATATTTATCAGAAAATTAAACATTTGAGAAAAATACCAAAAATTCACCCTAAGATAATTTTGACATTCTGATTAAAAAATGATTATTGTTTTATAAAATTCATTTTCTAAAAGTTTTCATTTATTTATTTTATTATCGGACACTAAAAGATATAAAAATCATTTTTTCTAGAAAATAGTATTTTCAAAACATATAATGTCTTTATTGAAAAATTATTTATTTTTATATAAATGTGTTTTATTTATACAAAACCATTATACATAATATTAAAAAGGTATTTATTACTATTCATTTCAATATATTTAATGGCTAGGTTATAACATCCATGCTTAAATAACTATGTTAATAATATATTTTAGTTTTGATAAAACATGGTATCATGTGTAAAACAATCTTACCTGGTGTTTCATGTAGTGGATGATTAATTTTATGTTGCGTGTAACAAATTCCATCAATGAAATTTAATTTATTAAAAAAATCACAAAAAACAAAGGTGATATAAAACAGGTGATCGGTCGAACAATAATAAGTGGCATCAGATGGAAATATATCAGGATGATTTTTCCTATCATGTGTTATCAGATAAGAAATAATACATAGGGATCATATGGATAGGGATTAAGTAGTGGTATCAATCTTTATAAGGTATCAAACAATTTTTTCTAAATAAACAACTAAACAGATCTTACTAGATGGAAATGTGAGGATATAAATATTTATATGCATGATTCCAAGGAGAATGTTCTTTCCTATTGTTGGGAAAGAATGTAAAAAATAATAAAGTACTTACAATAAGAGAAAGTGTGTGGAAAAGTTCAAGCAGCACATTGAAAACATACCGAATCCTATTGGTAGAAATTCCAACTTCCCTTAGACATTTTTACATATTTTATCTACATGAGGGGAACATGCATTGTTTTTTTATTATAGTTCTTTTCAAGTGTAAGGATACTCCTTTATTACTATTACCATAAAAAAGAATTTTTTTTCTATTATATTGTGTGATATTGGATTATTTCCCAAACCCTACCTTGGATAGTATACTCTTACTTAGTAGTGAACCATATAAATACTTCTTCTCATATAGTTTTTTATATAGTTGTTTCCCATAAAATTGATATCTTCTTAACTGAGGGTGTGGGTTGTTTCATAAGGAATAAAACCCTAAAAATAAAATATCATTGATTCACCCCTCCTCCTCTATGAGATCATAAAGTTCCCAATTGGTCCTCTCATGCAACATCCTCCTAGCTAACACAAATGTACCAACTCCCATCCAGTGGTGTTTGGGATGGGTTAATCTCTTAGAGTTCAATTTTTCTTGTAAGTCACTTTATACATCCATTCCACACAAAGGGAACTGCCAAATACTATCTGAAACCCTAGTATTCATGACTCCCACAAACTCCAATTTGTATCCCACCGCTACCAACAATCTTCTATAGAAAACCTAACATTCCATAATAATGAGGGTTTAACTCCCCTGGTATCGAAATATTTTCAATAGATTCTACAACTATACATTGGGTATGTATAATATTTCAATGGATAATATATCTAAATATCCCCTAATAAATCTCACTAATGGCCTTTGATAGTTATGAGGACCACAGTATCATGATCTATGTGAATATATACCCACAAACCACTTGTTCAAATGTGTATCCAATGTGAGGAAAATTTCAAAGACCCATTATATGAGAGGTATATAGAATGCACTAAGGATTACATGGATTGTAAATAGAATATATCCATTTAGGCATATACTGATTCCCATCTCACTATGTGAAACTCAAAATACAAAACATCCCCTACACTAAAATTTATATAAACCCTATGAGGTCCTTGACATGTATGGATGAGAAATTTTTTTTCTAACCCATAGCTACGTGACATGTATTCTCATCCACAAGGTGTGTGAGACCCTAGGATTACCAATATCATATAGCTTGGTTGATTTTTCATCATGAAACTCAACATGGTTCGTAATAATACATTTTATGTACCTCACTTGGGGTTTATGAAAATGTAATTCCCCACACACTATGTTGGGTAGCTGGTGAACCAACATGGCATATCTATGTGTAAAACTTTATATGTGGGAACCTTATTGATCCTTCATCGAACTGAAAATCATTACGGTATGTGTTCATGTTTAACATCCTATATGATTTGGTACTGTAGGTGATGAAATTCTAAAAACTTCCCCAATCCACTAGTTATGTTACAAATTGCCCCTACATGGACCTTAAACCATCAATAATAGTTGAAATTGCTGAATGAAATAATAAAATAATATAAAAACCTATCAGGAAGAAGTTAAAATAACAATTCATACCTCATAGTATATAGTAGAAGCATCAGGTTTTAGTCCATGGTTTGCCATCGTTGTATCCAGATCTGGTTCTGATCAGGTACCTTGGATGAGGCTCTACATTCCTTTCCCTCTCTCATCCTTCATCTCCATGGGGTCAACAAGTGGAGAATGCATTCTCCCAATATGATAAGAGAGAGATAATAAGTGTAAGGGGGAAATAAATAAATATATAAATATAATATGGATCCATTAAAGGTCCAAATCAAGACCCTTAAAATAGAAAAATCTTATACCAGACCTGGGTAAAATATTTCATTCTGTAAATAACATCAAGGCCATAATCACCATTAATGGATCTTTTTAGGATATACTTATGTTTTTACATGTAAGAAAAAATAATATTTATTTAATAAATATTAAATTTCTCCCAAAAATCTACCCATCTTGCAACCGCTCTAAATTCCATACCAAGGGTAAACTTCCCTTCATGAGAATAATTGAAACATTAGAAACTATTTCTAGAGTTGTTTCCTTGGGAAATTATCATTTTACCATTCGTAATGAATGTGGATCCAAATATCAATAATGATTTTTCATCCACATTGGAAAACATGCATCACTATAAATCTTTCATGTCTAGTGGTTATTTGGTTTGACCATTTTTTTCTAGTTTAACTCACCTATGAGTGAGTAAACTTTTATAATGGATGGGGATCCTAGTGAGTTGAGGTTGTTTGGGACTCTAGATGTTCCCAATCCAATCAAGGAGATATGTAAGGGAAGAGAGACGCACTGCAACTCAAACAAAGTGTGGGATCAACGAGTTATTTTTCCATGGGTAATTTTAATTTTATCTGTGACTGATAAACCATATAATATATAAAAGATCACCATCTTGTCAAATATTTATTATTTTATTGAACTATTATTTATTTGATACATAGTTTTTTTGGTTCATTAAGCATAATCACATAAGGTAATTAAATTAATAAAAAATATATCCATAAAATAAGAAACATTATTACATGTAAATTCTTTTTCACACATGGTTATTTAATTGTAAATTTTCTATATATTATTGACAAGAATATGAAAAATAAAATAAGTAATATTTTTATACATGTTAAGAAAATTAATCAAAAAATATGTTATGCTATAAAATTTGTGCCATCACATTAGCTAGAATTCAACCATAATCAAAAGTATTGGTGTGGATCACCTTAGGATACATTAAATTATTTTGTGGTTATAATGAAATATTTTAGTAGTGTTAACAACGACTTCTTTGATAGTATTCTATCTATAGGACGTTGTGTAATTTTGTGGAAAGAGTTAATGAAATTTTTGTATAGTATTTCAACACTGTTTACTGAACAAATTTGAGAGTTTCAAGTTATTTTATTTGGAATGTAAATAATACTAAAATAACTTTTAACTAAAATTTTTGTGTCGCTTTCTAGGTTATTTTAAGGGTAATGTAGATCTTTTCCACTCGAATATTTAATCGAATGGATGTTCGGATTCCAAAAGTGATGGTTGTTGGGATTTTATAAAGTAGAGAGAGAATAATTAAATAATTCGTTAATTGGGTTGAAATATATAATCAATATATCTTACAAATACTTCTGTATTTTTTATTGTAGAAATTTGAATATTTAACCCAAGAAACATTTTCATCACTATTAGATAGAGAAAACGTTCTCATTGGAACAAAAATTCATGATTTGTAAAGGCACATTAGCATTTCACATCTATCAAAATATTTCTTTTATGGGACCCTGATGTGGTGATGATGCAACATAATGTAATGGATTCGTAAGTTTGATTCCATGTAAAAATGTATGGTTCTATCAAAATATCACGCATAGGTATTTTTTGTGCGGCATTGGACATTCGTTGGGATCATTTTTTTGAACCGATGAGAGGTCTTTTCTCCCAGAGGATGTGGCCTCTGCCATGATTTTCATTGAGATGGATCTCTTGCTCCCTATCCAGGATTGGATTCATCTTCGTGTGGAGGGTATAGCGGAGTAAAATGGGTCCCATAGTAAGGGTGGAGGTTCTCATACCATATTGTATTCAAAATAAAGTGTAAACCTTATCCTCCCTTCTAGAAACTAGAGGCTCCACGTGTTCGAGTGAAAATTAATTTTTTTTATTGATACACTTTTATGTAAAAATTGTGAAACCATGTGAGTTAATAGAAAGTAATCCTATATCAAAAAAAGTCACAAAATCATTAAAAATATTTTTTATCTTAATAAAAATAAATTATAATATAAAATAAATTTTAGAGAAATTACATTCGTTGGAGGTCATCCTTGGGTTTATCTTCAAAATGTAGGCTATCTTGTCAAAATTTTGAAGTTACTCCTCAATCTTTATCTTATATTAATTGAAACTGCTTATCAAGATAGTATCTTTCTTATTTCTCCACCCACATTTCTCTTGATTAGAAGAATCATTAATCACTATACCATACATTCTTTCAGAAACCTCATGTGAGGCGTTAATATGGAGAGACCCCTCTATAATTTCTTATTTGATGTGAATAATACGTTCCCATGTCATATCACTATTTTTTCCTCCTTAAAAACTTCAAGCTTCTAGACACTAAGCTCCTACTTAGTGGAAACCACTAAATTAGTGTTTGGAGCAATGGGAGATACATCTGAAACAACAATATTGTCTTGCATTTGGCTTCTTGATTCCCGAAGTTCACCATCATAATCACTAGTAGTGTGAACATCATCCCTATATTAGGTTCTTATCTTCATGGATTACTTAGACACAATTGGTTTGGGTATGTGTTAGTAATATTTACGTCATTTTCATTTATTCCACTTAATAACAATTCAATTTCCCAAATCCACATTTCCCTTCTGCCCCCACTTTCTTTAAGGGGTGTCAAGTCCTCTTTCAAGTATTCCCATAGCACTGTCAACTGAGACTAATCTAGAGTTTTCATCTCCCAACTCAACCCCACAAGGTCCTTTCCCTTCAATACAATTATCCATAGGTTGTGGAATTTGGATGCTAAACACTACCCAAATTAAGCACCGATGCTCTCCCAGAGGATGTGGCCTCTGCCATTTTAGGGAACCCGATGAGAGGTCTTTTCTCCCATAGGATGTGGCCTCTGCCATGATTTTCCTGTAAGTCACTTTAATTGTTTGTTTTATATATTTTAGGAATTGTGATTTATTTCAAAATGTCAAAGGCAAGGCAAGGAAATACCCGGCTTGGTTTTTTGAGATATATGGTTTTTAATATATTTCAGGAATTGATATATATGATTTTTTGAGATATATGGTTTTTAATATTTAATTGTTGGTGTCATTATTGACTTCATTTGTTTTTTGATGTATGGAATATGAATTATTGACATAAATCTTTGTTTTATATATATATTGTATAATTTATTATTTTTTATTGATGATATAAGTATACACCTCTTTTGTGCGCCACAAGTTAATATTGCCACGCGCCGTGCGCTTTTGCGCCGGGGGCCCTTGTCGCCATCGTGCGCCATGCGCCGTAAATAACTATGGTCAAGAGTTAAGTGGATTTTTGAGGGGGATCACAACACTATATTTTTTCATGTATGCATCAAGGAAAAAAGGAGGTCATAAGACCCAACTTGCATATAGAGGATTGTTCTTTTTCAAATGAGAGGGATGTGGTGGGGGCTAAGGTGGATGAGCACATGAAATATTTTGTGTCTGGTCCCAATGCTCGTCTTCCGAGAGGTTATCCAAGGGGGCCGATGGATATTTTTGATGTCATCACTAGCAGGGTGTATGGGGAGGACAATGAAAGATTTGAAGAAGTGTCGGATGAGCAGGAAGTTCATGATGTTGTCTGGTGTCACGTCCCGACCCTACCCGGGCTCGAGCCGCAACCACCCCAAGCCCGCCTCTATAGGCCAGGGGCTGGCGACAAGTCCCGAAGGCTAAACAACTCGGGGAGGCCTTTTCCTGAGTACCTGTACACCCACACGCAACACACTCAATGAAAAAGTGCAGATTAAAAGAAAAAACAAGCAGAGTAAAGCGAAACTGCTATATATATATCCCACAAAAGTGCATCGACCTCTAAACAGTACAAAGTATATGCTGAAGGAAAACTGTAAAGAAAAAGGGCAAAACACGCGCCCAACCAGAAAAGTGCCACAACTCGGCAACAGGTAAACAAAAGAGAAACAGCTGAAAGGATCCCCCACCTGGAACCCGACTCTGACCACCGTACGCGGTCCAAGCTCTCGAACTCCTAAGCTCCGTTGAAGTCACGACCAACCTGTCTGTCGTCTGCAAGGGAACACCAAGTTCAGGCAAAGACCAAGCAGGGGTGAGTATAAAAATACTTAGTAGGATTCCCTGAATGCTCGAGGGAGCAACAAAGGAGGTACTGAAGAGGTGAGCAGTAGATCAAACATGGGAGAGAAAATGGAAACAACTGAGAATGTAGTAAAGAGTACAGCTCAACCCAACAAGAGGAAGGAAGTAGACTCGTCCAGACACAAGGAGCTGGAAACGGTGAGAAGATGAACTTCTCGTCGACTCTTCGCTACCTATAGCAGGTGAGTAGGATCATCCAACCACGAGAAGCTAGACACGGAAATCACGTGGCATACCCCGCGTGTCTTCGCCTCTCCTGGAGGGAGAGTAACCAAGCCCAAGAAGTAGGTACTGGAACAAGGTATACACATATATATATATGCTCAATCAAGAAGCCCAAACAAAATCATAAGGGGATCTCTATCTCGTAGCTCAGCCCAAGAAAGTGAGTAGCAAACAGTCCCAGTAGTAAACACCATCGATGCCCAGCATCCTGCACGTCTGCCCTGAACTGCAAGTCAAGGGGCTCAAATCACCGCACCTTGACACTATCCACTTTGGGTGGCACTAACTCGCCCGCACGGTTTTAGGTCGCGTCCCAAGGACGCGTCTCGGTGGGGAAAGCACCCCTCGTACTTGAGAGTTCTGGGGGAAATTAAAACCACACCTCATCACTGTCACACAGCCGAGAGGTCCTCAAAGTCAAACTGTCACAACACCGACTCGTACAACCAAGGGTCCCGCTCCGGTAGTCACGGAGAAAAGCCACAGACTAGCCTAGTAGAAAGGAATGAGTTTGAAATGCCAACGGGTGACCCACTACCCAGCCCTACTGGAGGGTAATTCATAATAGGATATCGGGTGACCCACTGCCCAGCCCTGCTGGAGGGTAAACCCTAATACATCATCAGGCGACCCACTGCCCAGCCCTACTGGATGGTAGACCTGGAATAAGTCGATAGGTGACCCACTGCCCAGCCCTGCTGGAGGGTAGACCTGGAACAAGACGACGGACGACCCACTGCCCATCCTTGCTGGAGGGTAGACCCTCAAGAGGTCTTCGGGTGACCCACGGCCCAGTCTCTGCTGGAGGGTAAACCCTAAGAGGTCGTCGGGTGACCTACCGCCCAGTCTCTATTGGAGGGTAGACCCTAAGAGGTCGTCGGGTGACCCACTGCCCAATCTCTGCTGTGGAGGGTAAACCCTAGAAGTCAGTGAGCAACCCACTGCCCAGTCTCTACTGGAGGGTAAACCCGAAGAAGTCGATGAGCAACCCACTGCCCAGTCTCTACTGGAGGGTAAACCCGGAACTGCCCTGGCCATCCCTACTCGATGGTACAACACTGGCCAACAGAACTCGGAGTGGGTATCTTGCAACCACCCAACTCCAGAACAAAACTAGGGGAAACCACTCAACCCTGCTGATCTAAACCATCATGAACAGGACCAGGGGGAACCCACTCAACCCTGCTGGTCAAACAAACGAGAACAGAGGGACCCTCTACGTCGTGAAAGGTCGAAGGTATGTAAAGCAGAACACGACACGCACATAGGGCCCACACGACGTGTGGACCCAGGTCAACCCCAACCGAGCGTACAAACGTCCTTGGGTACAAACCACAACGTGTACCTCCATTCATTCTCGTATACTCCTAGAGTATACCACGTTTCCAGCCCAGAGGCTAACGTGCACACGACACCCAACGTCAACGCGAAGGCATAAGCGTAACAATTCCAACTTGCCACCCCATCGGCCCAAGCACGGCCAACTCCAACTCTTCAAGCATTACTTCACTCACACGGGAGTGCATGCGATCACACGCCAAGAGTCCGTTACAAACACAGTAGAAGAACCGCCACCGGAGCACCTTACTTGCTTCCGCATTTAAATGAGGTCTCGAAAGAGACTCCACACATCCAAACGGATCACACCGTTGTAATCCTCACTGAAAAACATGCGAGATAGACTGTTTACTCGCCCGAAACGGTCAACCGGTGAATATGGTACTATTCACTATAGCCAGCCCGTGTGGGGCCCACCCCAAGATCCCGAAACTGAACAAACGGATCACACCACTGCGATCCCCTCAGAAAAACACACGGGATTGACTACTCAATCGCCCAAAATGGACACCCGGTGAAAAAAAAGTACTATTCACCGTAGCCAGGTCGGGTGGGACCCACACCACGATCCCGAAAAAGGTCGGGCGAACTGCGCCATCGGGATGCTCTTGGAAAAACACGTCAAATTGACTGCTTACTTGCATGGAACGGATTTCCGGAGAAAAAGATGCATTTCGTTGTACCGCACACGAGCGGTGTTACGTGGGACCCGCATCCCGGTCCTGAAGCACAACGAACGGATCGCACCGCTGCAATCCTCTCGAAAAAGTACATAAGATGTATTATTCACTTGTCCAAAACGGACACCCGATGATAAAGCTGGAAATCACCGCCAACTCCCAAAACGGCCCTCGCGGGGCCCGCACCAGTGTGCGAAATTAAAGCGGGCAGACTGCGCTAATGCAATGCCCTCGGAAAAACACCCAAAATTGACTGTTCGCACGCCCCGAACGGACGCCCGATGAAAAAGTTGTAAAGCGCCGCACGCAGCTCGAAAGACGGGCCGTGGGGCCCACGCCTCAACTCCGGTTTCGACGCCCGGAACCATACTGGAAACTTCGCCTCGACACCAGGGTCGCAACGCCAATGACGACGTTCAAAACGGACATCGGATGTGTCTGCGCCGCCCAAAATAAAACCCCCGAAAAAACGCCAATTCACCTAAAGGTGTGTCGCGCCTCCGATGCCCCTCGTTTCGGGAGTTAAAAACCCCCGAAACCATCTCAAAATCTCCATCTCAATTTAAGGGACGCGTCGCCGCAGAGGGTGCCCAAAACAGACGCCCTGTGGATGATTTATGATTTATAAATCATTTCCATAGTAATAATAAGAATATTATTATTATTATTATTATAAACTATTTTTTTTTTTTACGGAATCCACCGACCGACTGCTTTCCACGAGGAAACCCACCACTGGCGGGTCTCTGTCTCCCGAGCGGGGTCACGCGCCACGACCCCGGCTGCAGCGTCAACTGGCCGGCACAGCCGGCCAGTCCTCCGGCTCCGTGCCCCCAGCGGGCGCCGTCGCTGCCCGGTCCGCCTCCAGCAGCTTGCGGCTGCTCCGCCTCAGCCAACCGCCATCGCCGCCTGCTGAGGATTCGCCCACGCCGCCGCCTCTGCTGACGCCCGGACCGTCCTGTTCCGAGCCGCCACCGCCTGAACCCCTGTCGCGCCGCCTGTTGCTGCCGCCCCGGACCGCCGGAAACCAGGGTTCTTGGCCGGAAATCTTCTTGGGGCCACCCTGGGTACCCCGGGACCTCAAAAATTCAACTGAAACATCCGTTGGAAAGCCTAGAATGAGTCCTACTCGAATTTGGGCTTCGCTCGACGATTCGACAGAGATTCGACACAATGAATTCAATTTAAAGAAGATTGCGAAAATTAAAAACGGTAAAACGCGAGCCTACCTCGATGGGCGTTGCCCGACGATCCGTCGGAGCCGCCTCGCCTCGTCGGAGGTGTCGCGTCTCGCCGGAGAGGAGGAGTTCTTCCTTGGGAGGGATTGCGCCAGGGATGATCAATGGTGGGGAAGGGAAGGTGTTTAGGTTTAAATAGGAAAAAAATTAATTAAAATCTTAATTAATTTAAAACTTCAAATTAAGCTGCATCTGAAACGCTCGACGGGGTCGAGATTAAGCCTCTCCTAGAGTAAACACCACCTCCCGAGCACAACGGCGGTCTCAGAATTTTAATCCGAGACCGCGTTCAACAGATATAAAATTTAACGTCCGAAGTCGCTAAATTACGAAAACGCCCCTGGGGCCATTTTTCACAGACGAGTCGTGCCCGCGAAAGTTACACCCCTCCTAGGGTAAACGACACGCTCTGAATTCAACGGTGCCCTCGGTTTTCCAATCCAAGCAACCGTTTAAGAGATACTTGAGTTAATCCATTAAACGAATAAATTAATTAATTAATTTATCCGTTTAACGTTCCGGTAGCGGGCGAGGGGTCCAAACGTCCCGCGCCGACATGCTTTATGTCGTTCCTAGGTTAAACACCTCATTCCGGACCCATCCGTGCACTCAGATCTCTGATCCGGATTACCGTTTAGTAGTTATTCAATTTATTTGGCGTGCCCAGTGTGAACGCACTGAAAATTTAATTCCGGCCACACCGGGAATCGGAATCGCACGCCGTCTGAAGCCGCTGCTCTGGAATAATATCATGAATATTCCAAAGTCTTTTATAGCCAAAAATTGGGTTCTTAAATCTAGTCCCCCAACCATGAAAGCGCCCCGGGTCCCGATGGCTTCCCTTGCTCTTTCTACAGGTCGTCATGGGATGTGGTGAATAGAGACCTTGTTTTTTAAGTTCATGACTTCTTCATTGGTGGGAATCTTCCTTGTATTTCATGTGCCACGAGGATATTCATGGTGCCTAAGGTTAAGGATCCTCAATCCTTGAACTAGTACCGCCCCATCATCTTGTGCAATGTTCCCTATAAGGTTCTGGCATGCATCCTCAATAAAATAGTGGAATCTTTTCTCCCATGATGGATTGCAGAGGAGAAGCATGATTTTATTAAAGGTCGGAATATTCAAGGGGTAATTGGTCCAGCCCAAGAGGTGACTACTGAAACTTATCAGAGATTTTATGGGAGCAACTCGGTCATCATGTTGGTTGAGTGGAGCTTCTTTCTAAGGGTTCTTTCCTATATGGGGTTCTCGCAATGGGTGATTGTCCTCATGTTTCAATGATTCAGCTCAGCTTGGTTATCTATTTCATTCATGGGAAAGAATTTTAGCTTCCTCAAGTATGTCTGGGGTCTGCGGAAAGGGGACCTCCTCTCCCCATCTTTATTTATCATTCATCGGGATGTGTTGAGTCGGTACATTAATTTGCATATCAACTTGGGAAGGATCATCTTTTATCACAGCCGGTTCATAAAAAGTGGCATCTCTCATCTTATGTTCGCTAATGATACTATTATTTTTATCGATGGTAGTAGAAGAGATATACGGGGATTAATGAAGTTTTTGAGGAGTACTATTCTTGGACCAGGAAAGTGGTAGATAGAGAGAAGAGTTTATTCTTCACAACTAGTAAGTGCTCGGATAGGAGGGTCAATTCTATGGGAAGTATGCTCGGAAAGAAAAGAGGTGTGTTTCCAATAGATTACCTGGGTGATCCGGTGTCCCCCAGGAAGCTTCTCATTCGTCACTTTGATAAGGTTATTGATTACATCATGGGGAGAATCCTGTACTGTTCCGATGCATGTTTTCTCTACTCTAAATGTTTCAAGAATGGTTATCACCCAAATGGAGTGAATTTTGGTCTCATTCTTATGGGACAGTCAACTGGATGGAAAACACCACTGGTTTCATAGAAAAAGTTTTCTATACCCTTAGCGGAGGGAGGTATCAACATCAGGAATGTGAGCGGAACGTGGAAGGGGCTTCATGCTAAGCTTTACTAATAAATAAATATATTATTCACATAACAAAAAAATATATATTTATTAAATATTAAATAAAATAAATAAATAAATTTGTATTCACAAACCAATGAATATATATTTATTTAATTTGTTCTATCAATAAAACATGAATAAAATTATTCCTTAATCTTGAGAATAATATTTATTCCATTAATTAAATTCAAATAGAATTTAATCGAGATCAATAGAAACACTTACTATGTGTCCCTCAAGGATTTATGTTCATTGGTATTAGGAGGTCTTGCCAGATGTCTCAGATTTATATCATGTAATGGGTAAAGATAATCGATAGAGAGAACATAATGTCTCAATGTTGTCAACCACATATGAATGATTGATTTGTAATATAATCAGTATATCTCAATATCTCATCAACTAGTTTTCAAAATAGACTCATAAACCTATTTTCTTGATACATCTATCCTTAAATATTTGAAATAAAAATCATGACAAGATGGAATTGGAATTTATGAAATCATAATATTTCAATAAAAGGGATCATATATCATATTCCATGAAAATGTAATGGAAAATCCTTCTCCAACACATTATTACTATGAATTCATTCAGGAAGTAGCCAATGTATCCAACTTCACCATGAACAATTATCATCATGGATTACAAAATACATCTAACTCTATGAGTCATACAATGCATTAATAATAATATTAAAAGTATAAGGAACATTACACATGCTCATATATTGAAATATCTGATGACACCCAAACATGTAGAATAACTACGGGAGATTATATTCTCATCATATCCCATTTTTTAAATTTCCAACTGTGAAATTCATGGGAAGAATCCACATATAATTTCGATTACTAGTACTTGATATTCTACATACCATCTGTCCTATTATAGTAAATTATACAAACACATAGATATATTTAAGAGATATATCTATAGTATCCCAAAGTTCTCATCATATCAGGGAACTTCTATGACCATATAAATTCAATAGATATTATGTTTAATTATCACATCAATGATATGTAGAAGAAAAATCAATATGTTATTATATATTTGTATTAATATTCACTTCATTCAATATACCAGTAATCTATAGTACAATGTAATTTGTTATAGGGAACCAAATCCAACAAAATTACACTTTCCCTAAATCTAACTACTCACAATATGTTAGTCATCACATATTAAACATGCATCCGCTGAGTATGGTTTTAGCTGCTAGGACTACCATTTTATTTGTCCTGGGTTGGTCTCGACACATGCCTCTATAGTGAATCTATTTAATATAACATAACAATCATGAAAAAAGGTATCAATTATTTATTTATCTGAATGTCCCCCTCTTGTTCACATGTTAGAATCCTAAAATCCTATAAAAATCCATAATCATATTTTATCATAAAATGATAAACCTCTTTCTTATGTTATAACCAACAACTAGAACCTGAAATTACTAAACTGCTTATTACGTCGTATCAAAATCCACTATAGATATGACAACCACTAGTTTAAATAATATTTATTGCATATTACAATATCCTTATAGGTGATACAAGATCAAATTGAACTAAATAAATATAAGTGTTCAATTCCATTGATCACTAGTCTTCTCACTTCTCCAGACACTAGGAACTCATCCAGTTTTACTTTTCAATGTACTGTAAGATAGTTCTAACTAACAGTATATGAAATTATGTAATATTTATTTGATATAAACCTATTTTTCTTCATATTTCATTAATATCAAAAATTATTATAGATAATGGCACATGAGATGAATTCATAGAATCTAATCTTGTGAATTTTATAAATCTTCATAATCATTTCCAATTCCAATCTATATTATAATGGAAGGATTATATTCCAAAAAAAGATTGGTCATAAATTTTTTGAACCTGTATTTTTTCGAAACTATATTAATATATATACTATGAATGGATTTATTAAACACATAGATCTATTTTTCTGATATTTTTCCCTAGAACATTGCTATTACATTAACTCAAATTGGTGAAATTTTATTCCTTAGTCATGAAAAACATGAAAGAAATAACAATAATTTTCTATATATTAACAATATAACTAACTTAGAAAACATTTAGTTCTCCCATTAACCAGATAGAAACAGATGTCACTCATACTTTTCAAATGAATATTCTGTGATAGTTTGTCATGATTTATCCATTAATTTTGTAATCTTCATATCTTATTGTCATTTTCAAATGTCAGAGACCCTTTTAGATATTAATAGTAGACATATACCATGGGGACACCTTTTTGTAGAATAATATAGAAATATTTGGTAAGGATTCCTCCAAATGAGGTGGCCTTGACAATCAATAACACAAAATGATAATCACAGAATTTTTCTTTGATCAGTAGAATTCAAAAATGATTTTAGTCATGATGACAGTGGAATATGTTTTGTCATAGACTAAAATTTAGATAATCAATCATGTATTATTGGTATCGTCTTATACAATTCAGTCTCAATTTCTCTTGAATAATCTCAAGCAGTACTAATAATTAGAAACATTCAAAACATAGAATACTAAATCTTAATACCAAGAGTCCATTACTTGAATATATATATATTTTTTACAATATTATCATGTTACCATTTACTTATTCTTTATTGGAATTTTTATTATGAAGGAATAACACATGTATCGCCCACCATGGTGAACCAAAACCACCTATTTAGTGATGTATTCCTATATTGAATGTGTTTCAAGAACTACTCCTCCCACTAAGCATAGCGATGTCTAGTATTACCATGATAATTTATTTGTATCCATATCCTTAACTATTATAAGTCAACTCTCCACCCACAATATTTAATGTGATATATTTCCTTTAGGGAAATATAATTGATCTTGACTAGATATTTGTATGACTAGTGGCTATAGGATCATTTCCAAAGATCCACCTTAGTTTTTTAATGTTTCTTTATATATAATATTATATTTTAACATATGGTTTTTAATAAATTGTTATTGTAGTGTATTAATATATTTATATCATATCATAATTTATATGGTATCCATTAGAAAATATAGTTTAGATATGGTTAGTTATTTCACTTATATTTTAGAAATATGTCTTGGATGGTATAATTCAAGATTTTCAATATATATAAGACTCATAATTAATCATTATTTTACTTTGATCAATTAATTTATGTATATAAAAAACTATTATTTTGGTATAACATTTACTCCACATGTGTGATCAATGATTATTGGGATAATATGTTCTTCAACAAGACAACTCAAAGATTCCAATATCTTTATCAATTGCACTCATTTACTTCACTAATATTTTTTGAATCTTTTTAAAGGAATATCTTGAAGAACATGAAGTTGCCTTTATATTTAGACTAGTTCACATGGCCATTTTGAAGCAATTTTAAAATCATTGTGATGTACTTTTAGGTAAAAATGTTTTTATCTAAAACATGATAAGTAGTTTGTTTGTATATAGATTACCTTAGATCAATTGAGACTAAATACAATATTAAGGGAATAAATAAGCCAAGTACATTCATTTTTATTTTAAAAAAAATTATCATTCCATAATTAATTAAGATACTTATATTTTATATTTATCATTCATTGAAATATATATAAGTGATTCAATAGTCACTAAACTAATAGCTTAGTATTTAAAGTAACATAAAAAAACTTATTCCAAAAAGAAATAATGTCTCATTGTGTCTAGATAAAAATTGAGATAAATATTTTGGTAACACTTATAGAAAATATGAATTAATCTATTTGGTTATGATAATTGTGATATGCCCTTGGATTATATAGGAATAACCCCTAGTCCACTTATTTTGAGTCACTTTATAACCTTCTACTCTTTCTTATTTCTTATTTTTTAACTAAAATTATATTATATGAAAATTTCATTTAATATAAAATTGATGAATAGAATCTTGATTAATATACCTGAGGTGGATATAACGACTTGCTTCTTAAATTCATTGTAATTTATTTTCCACTTTCATTGATTAAATGACAAGAATATAGCTTATTATTCATTATTCTAACCTCTAATCAGTTGTCTCTTTGAATTATGTTCAGAAGGATATTTTCGATGTATATTGTCTATAGGAACTTCGACCTTGAATTTAAATCTTTTCATCATAATGGGAATAAAAATAGGTTTCAACTAGTCCGTATTTTCTTGGTGAAGTACTGAAAAAGTTTCCTGAGTGAATTATGATGCTTTTTATCCAGGATTGGACAAATAAGGATAATATTGTTTGTAAGGATAATAAATAAAGATTACAGGATAATTTATATTCTCAGTGGATTCCCAATTTCTCTAATTGAGTGATACACCATAGCATTTTGAAATCATGACCAGTAGCAAGATTTAATTATTCTAGTTTACACTAATATAATTCCTTGAAAATATTATTTATTTTAAGATATTCCCTCTATTTATAAAGAGAAAAGAGATGTGTTATTATATTGTAAGAATCCATGTCTTTATGTTGTATCATCAACTCTACGGTCATAGTTGACAATATAATACAACATACATAAGAAACATCCTCAACATATATTTTATAGGATTCCCTTTCACTTTTTCTCACCTGTTGGGGTGGCAGAATAGTAATATAGGATTCCAACACATTATAAAAACATTCTAATAATATCACATCACATAAACGATTTTACCACATCAGAAAATTTGTATCTGTATATACATACCCTACGTTAAGGATTAATTTCACTGTTTTTGTTATTTTACATTAAAATTTTCTATAATAAAAAAAACAGATGACTAATACTTTAAATGATTACAAATTATGTGAGAAATAATAAACATTTAATTTCTCAAATTATCCCTCTATCAAATCAAGTTTCAACAACCCACACTATTGAACTCGGAATGTTTAGTTTCTTGTATATTCTAGTGGAAATTATCCCCATTACATTTCTTAATGATGTAGCCTTTAGACATGAATACCAAATAAAAGTGAATGGGTAGGCAGACTTTCCAATTGAGGTATTATAACTCCTTGATCTTTTCAGTGTATTCCCCTATCCTAAATTATTTACATGGATTTCATCAACATTTTCCTTGAAATTTTTAATGAATAGACTTCAGATATTAAACTCAATAAAAGTTTAGTTATATCATCCTAAAACCCTTGTGAGAACACCCTGATAAAGGTAAGTGTCCTAAAATTTTAAATTTACATCACTTAGTTCAATGGTTTCATTTTCATTCAAGTAATGTAAGGCTTTGTCTAAATTAATATTAGGTTGAGGGATTTTATTTAATTAAGAATAAATCCTATCTTCTTTTATCTTTTAAATGTATTTTTAATATTAATTTGATGTTACATAATTAATTATCCATGCTGGATTAAACAGTTACATATATTCCACTTATTTCAATTCCACATTTACAATTTTATTCTTTTATTTATGTTATTTTACTCGTGAAATCATAAAATAAATAATGCAAACACAGAAATAATTAATTAAATAAAATTACAAAATCATGAGCATATATAATTATTTATTTATTAATCAGATAATATATCAACCTATAACATAGGGAAATAACTACATTTTCCAATCATTGAATTGGATACAACATTCCACCGATACACCTATGTATCACCAAGTTGGAATCATTATGGTTCTATGATGAACTACTTCCATGAATCTTGCTATGATCCATTAATTAAAATTATTTATAATTCACATGTAGGTGAGGGAAACTAATGGATTGTTTAAAGGGAAATTATATAAATATTTGTGTATACACAGGTCCTACATAATAATGGGGGGAGTCATGACTCATAGGCCATCAAATCTAATATAATAATAAATAATTACAAATCCATGAAATAGATTTAATTAAAATATCTGACACATACAGAGGTCTTGGTCAAGCTCTTGAATAGTGATACATGAAATTTATACACCAAAATAAATGGTTAACATTCATTTTGTCTTCATTATTTTTAATTAAGATTAAAATTTTTCATTAATTATTTAACAAATTTCATTTTATCTTATTGACTATACAAATTCACTTGAAGATAGCCTTAATAAAGGCATTAATGGAAAATAAATTGAAGCACCGATAGTTATAGATTTATGAAAATAAATTAATTGATCATGTAATTTTATTAAAAACCTTATCAAATTGACAAAAATTTAATGTTCAAATAAAATATATATAGGTTATAATGTATAAATTTTCAATTTAATATAATTTAATTCTTTTAGTAATTTGGATAGTGTGTGTCATGTAAAATCTAGATACGCAATATATACCCTTTTTGTTTTGTATCTGGTTTACATTATTGGGAATCTGGCGTGATGTATTGGCCAGACTAAATGACATGTACATTCTAGTTTCATGTCGTCTACCTTCTTGTCGTGTTCCCAAGATACTCACCTGGGTATTCGGCATGTATCTTGGAAGCTTACATGGAATGTATAGTCCATCTACATACTATATGGTCCAAATGCTGCATAACTATGAAACCCACTGAAATACTTATCGTGTTCTCAAGTGAGAGAGTACATGACGTGTGGAATCAATCTATACACCATTTATCTCTAATGATATGTGTCCAAATAACTCTATGTGTATCTTGAAAGAGGTAATTAATGAACTACATGTTGTGTACACCCAATAAACATCATGTATATCATCAATGCTCTAGGTTTTTAGTCCCATATGGTTTTACCATATATAATGTCCAGATGACTAGTGGGATTTACACTGCTAACCCATGTATACTACATGGCATTTACACATTATACATTCCAAGAAATATTATAAATGTGTGCTAGGGTGGCAATACAACACATAATGTACACCATGTTTAAAAACTTTGTGGCATGTCAGGTAACCCACAACTTGGATAGGTGAAGTGTATTAGGGTACACAACATGTACTTCTGAGTATATTCTATGAAATACTATCTTAATAGAAAAAAAATTTAAGGTACCAATGAAATATCAAATAATTATTCATTTATTATAATAAATTTATGAAATGAAACACTAAAAAACAGAATTAATATGTTGAAATAATGTTAATTAAAATCAGATTAAGGAAAAAATCATATGAAATGAAAATTTAGTGATTATCATGTATGGATAAAGAATGAAATAAATAATTATAAATTCAAATATAACCTATCTCTCTCATACCACTTAAAGGTTTCAAAATTTTCAAAATCATGTGATGTCAGGTGATACATTTAATTTTCTTCCAATTTTTACGTTCATGAAACCATGAGTGAGGATCATTCATGTTAAATTTATAATTGATTTATTTATACCTAATGAAAATAAATACCTTTTATTAGGATCCTTTCTTAAATTATGTTTTTGAAATATTGAAAGACCATTTTTTTGGTTGACTTAATTATGATTTAAGGATCAAAGGGTAAAATATCTCTTGAAGTGATCAACATGTGTTCCATCAATCCCTAAGCAATGCCAATTGTTTTTTGGGTGCTTGAACATAGAATCAGTGGTCTTGCATCATTTTTTGGATTTCTCATCCCTGAATCTTGATGGAATCTCTCTTACATTATCATTCATGAGAAGGGGAGAGAAGGGGGAATCAATAGGGAATTAATTGTGTGAAAAAAATCATCTATTTTTAAATACCCATACAATATCCATTACAAGAAATTTATAAAGGTATGGTTTTGGTTAGATTATTTTTTTTAATTGAACGATAGTCCATAAAAAATATTTAAACATTCAACAAAACCCCTGACATATAATTATTATTATTATTATTATTATTATTGTGCACACTTACAAGAAAGAAATGGTAAATAATATTACCTGGCTTGTAAGTAGTTATTTATCTCCAGATATATTCTTGGTCTATTTGAAATCCTCCGAATTTACTGAATACCCCAATAAATATATTATTAATTTATAAATATTTTATTCACATACTAGTGAATAATTATTTATTAAATATACAATAAACTTATTAAATATATTTTTATTCACATATTGGGGAATAAATACTTACTCAATTTATTCGATCAATGGAACATGAATAGAATTATCAATTGGTCATGAGCATAATACTTATTCCATTAATTATTTGGAATATAATTTAATTGAGTTCAATGTAAACACTTATTTTGTAAACATTTAGGATTATTTCTCATTATAATTTGGTGGCCATGCCTAAATTACAAGATTACAGTCTCATAATGGGTCAGGGAACAGAAGATAAAGAACATAATGTGGAAACATCAATTTCCACATATGAATACTCATTTTATAATATAATGCTTCGGTCCCAATATATCATCAAGAAATTATCACATCTGTTTCATCAACCTATTCTCTTGATATATATTTCTTGGACTATTCGAAATAAACGTCATTACACTGTAGCCATTGAATTTATGTGACATTCATATTTCAATCTAAGGGATGAGACACCAAACTCTATTAATATTGAAGTAACAAATCCTTCCTCAACTTATTATTAATAACATTTCATTTATGATACACCCAACATATCCATCCTCACCACGAACTTATATCATAATGGTTTAAGAAATATAGATAATTGTGTGAGTCGTAAACTGAATTAATAAAAATCTTAAAGACTAAGGATCATTAAACATTATCAAAGATAGGAATATACGATGACAACAAAACTATCATAATTCCCACTAGAGGGTTTGTTCTCATAATCTCCCATCTTAGAGATTACCATGTGTGAACTTCATGAGAAGAATTATCATCTACTTATGAGTACTCACACCTAATGGCCTATATTCCATGTGTCCTATCATTAAATTTTATCCAACCACAGAACTGTATTTAACAGATATATCCCTAGAATCTCAAGGTTATCATTATAGTTGGGAAATTCTATGACCTTATCAATGAAACAGATACTCTATGACATTATCACATCAAGTTTAGGTAGAATAAGAATCCATATATGATAAGATATATATATATATATATATATTAATATTATCATTTTGGAATATCCAAGTATTCTAACATTCAAAGTAGTTAGTTATATGGGAACCAATTCCAACACCATCAACTATTTCATTAAAATATTTCTAGAGATTCATATTTATAGTAATGTAGGATAAAAAGAAACTATCCATTATTGTTTTCAAAAAATTCATTGTAGCTATGTGAGAAATCATAATTAGGCTAGCCTTATCTCTCTATCTCTATCTCTCTTCTTATTTTCCATCCATGAGATCATTTGTTGTGTCAAGGCATATTATGGCCTCTCTTCATTCTCTTTAACCATATAAGTATATTTATGTTAATATTATTCATATAAATTATTGGATAGTTTTTTAATGAAATATGTTTTTGTTGTATAGAATCATCTTGTCCCTGAATCCAATGGTGGTAACCACCACTTTTTCTCTTCCTAAAATCATCAACATTATACATGAAATTTGAAGAGTTGAAACAATATTCATATATAAAATTTATTCTATGTGATGCAAGATATTTTCCTTTATTCTATATTTATATTCAATCATTTCCTCATTAAAATATATGATCAAATCATCAATGTATGATATAGTGTGTCAAAAAAATTCCCCAAAATTATCCTTTGATCTGGGGAAGTATATTTTCTTGTTTATTTCTCTACATGTTTGCAGCTTTCAAAAAAAATTGTAATTATTATTGGTTAGACATTTAGGATTGGTGTTTAATTCCAACCATTTTATTTACTTTGACATAAAATGATATGTCTATAAAATTTATGAATTTGTTTTGACACTAGAATATTTATACTTCTTCCTCCCTTTGTTCTAATCTACTGTTTATTCTGCCTTTAAAGTCTCATAATAACACATAATTCCACTTTTACCCATGAATATGTGCCTTTGTTAACTTAATTTTTTGTCAACACCATTTGATTATTATTTTATCCTTTCAAGAAATTATCCATCTATGAATCCTTCAAAATGAATCTTCTTCTATATATTTATTTATTTAATTTTGGATTAAATTTTGATTCTTTGAGTAACAACCTCATTTTCAAGGTACTATATCTTATAAATTCTCTGTTTTACACTTGATTTTCGGATTCCAATTACATTAGTATGTTATTTAATTTTTAGTTTGAAATTAAAAACCTCTTATAAATTTATTTTAAAAGAAAACTGTTCGTCAAACACTTTTTGTATCCAGTCAATCTCTACTTCAACATGATCCACATATTAAAAAGATTAATTTTTTAGCCTTTTAATATTTCAAATTTTAATTCTATGGAGAATAGGTTCCTCTAGAGACCCCATATGTTCATCCATCAAATCAATTATACATTTTAGTTTACTATATTCCTACTTTTTATGTTAGTCCCTTTCAAGAGTATCCAACATGGAATATTTAATACATACTTTAACTTAATTTAAACTTCCTACATGTAGACTTATTCATCATAAAATACATTCAAAAAATGTTATTCCTTTAAAAACTCATTCCAAATGAGTTTCTTAGTTTGAATCCCCTTTTAAAGGGAACATTCTATGAGGCTTCTTTTTTATAACTTTTTCACTTTCTTCATCATTATTTTTTTTGAATCCTAACTAAAATTTTCCAACCATTAATGTATTAAGTAAATAAAAAGATTACCTTTCCTTCTAAAAATATTTTTCCCATCATCAAAATTCAATCCATAAGTGGTAAAAGTTCACCATCAACATCTTATTCACATTCACCTCCACTGAAAATGTTAAATTTTGTTCCATTTCCTTGAAAAAAATCAACATATTTTAGTGACTAGTTTTTCCTTCTTAGATTACTCAAATTTCATAAGTAATACTCTTAACAGACCATCAAGGTAAAACATAGATAAAACATTTCATAACGATTTTAGAAATTTATATTAAATAGAGGTTATAGTCAATGAAAATTTTACCTTAAATTATCAATATCCTTAATTTTATCACCATGTTCTAGATTCTCTGAAACAAATTTAGTTATTTAGGTAGAAAAACTACCCTAAATTTTTTCATGGTACATTTTTATATCATTGAGCATGTTGTGATGTACTCATATCTGAGCCTCTTAAAATTTTCTATCACCTTCATAAATATTGAAAAATGTATACCACATTTCATTTGAATTAGTTATTCTAATCAACTATATACATATCTAATGTAATAAGGTTCTTGTTATATTTTTTAGAGATTTGGAATTTTCATTGTGATTTTTCTCTTCTAGATTTAGTCGTAGACCGTATTTTTTTATAACTAATAATATTCCCATGAATAGTAGTAGATAAAACATCCATTATAAGAGATTTATGATATGATATCATCATATTTTGATAAATATAATAGTTATTACCAAATATGACTATAATTCCATAAATAATTTTTTGATTCTATATACTGAGCTTCAAAAAGATAGATTAATCCCTTGTAAACTTCACTTCGATTGCACTTTTTTACCTTGGGATTCTGTGAGAGGGGATGGGTGAATTAGGGTGTCATGTTTTTCTATTTAAAATGGATCTTGTCCCCATTTTAGTAGGAACTTATTAAGCCTAACTGATTTTAAGTCATATTCACTGAATAGGTGAATGTTGAAATGAAACAGATCCCAAAAATATTTTACTTGTTTCACTATTGTGCGCTAGTCCACATATCATATAATGATGTTGTTTCAATCATACCAAAATCCAATAAGATTCATTATATTTTATTATTTATAATTGTTTTTCAGTTTTTTATATGTTCCTAGAACAATAAAATTATTATGAATTCTAGTATCGTTCAATTACTCCCTTTGAATACTTCTATCAACTCCTACTTATGTACTACTATAGATAAATCCCACATTAGTTTATCAACATGAAGGTAACATCCCTTTTTTCAGGAGTGTATGATTTTATTTTCCTATTGAAAATAATAATTTTATTCCAAAACATAATCTTTAATCTGAAAAATATCCACATGTCTGAAAATGACTGCATGAATCCTCCTTATGCAAAGTAACCTCATGAAACACTATTCACCATTTACTAAATTTGTTGTCTATGTACTTCCCATTACTGACTACACACTATGTTTTATAGATATACCCAAAAATATAATGTTCTTTGAGGATAAATTTCATGAATGACTCCTCAGAAAACTACTTACGTAACACATTCCCCATGAAGCACCTTCATGAAATATTTATTGAACATTGACATCATGACCTGATCCCTACATATTCACCATGAGGTTCCATCTTCACAGATGATTCTTGGTCTCATCGATCATTATATTAATCTTTATATATTATATAGATTTTATTCAGTCCATAATGAATTGTTGGGTGGGTTAATTATAGACAAAGACCATAAACAAATTAACTCATAATTAGATTTATTGGGGAACCCTTTTCTAAATACACTATGTATTCTCTTCATGGTATTCCCACCATGAACGTTTTTCATGAATCATATTCCATGTTCCCCTATGTAATCCATGTACATATTTCATGGATATCCAAAAACATCATTCTGATATTGTGTGGTGTTCCCATGATCATGGAATCCATATGTAATCAAGCTACCTCTATCCCACTTCACGAGAACCCCTACCCAAAATTCCTTATAGATTCCACATAATCTATTTAAAAGGCTATGTAATCTCCTTCATAGACTGTGAAATCATAATAAAAAAACCAATTCCTTTATTTGAAACAACATGTAATTCCCCAAATGGTCTTCCACGGTCTTTAATCTCGTTTATTCAACCCATAAATGGGATTTCAACAAACATAACATCAATACCAAATATCACCTCGAATCACCTTGTTTCCAATACAAACAAACTATAACACCCCATATCTAGTAACTAAAAGTTTATAGTTGTTAAAATATTATATAATATATATATATATATATATATTAATGAAATAGAGCTAGTATTTTTTCATTTTTTGGAAATAAGAAACATAAATGAACATTACAGTAAATTGAAAAACATAAATGATATCCACTAAATACTTAAAAATTTATTATTTGTACTTGAAAATCCCAAAGTCACATATATTAATGTTCATGGTTTCATGGGGAAATGAGGGGAAATATAAGAGTTTATTAACATTCTTAGTAACTTATAATATACAGTAAAATTTATCATACCTAACCTTGTAATCAATAATTTGACAAGAATAAATAATTTCCTTTACAAATGGAGTTGTAAGAATAATACTCTCATGGATAAGTTAACAATAAATGAATTCTTAGATAAGAATAAATGATATAAATATGATGTAATTAATAATGATGGACATTAAAAAAATACATTTAAGGCCATGTTCAATGAAATCACACATAAACATGTAAGGATTATACCCAAAACCACACCAGTTTTTCACATGTGACATACCAATACATTGAGGGGATGTATAATTCTAGGTACCACCCATCATATAATAAGTCTAGTGAATAAAATATATAAAGATGTTGTCAAAAAAATAAAAAATAGAATTTACATTTAGAAACAACACACATAACAATGTATAATTAATCAATAGGTATCCATACATTAATAAAGGATACATGAAATTTTAATATTTCACAATTAAATGGAATAAAAATCTTATTTAGGTGAATATCCAAAAATAAACTTATAAACAGTATGATATTCAAGATGTAATGGAATATACCTTTATCAATATAATGATAATTAAATAATTGTGTAGGTTATATTCATATTTTGATGGTATCAATGGACATTAGTATGTATTAATATATTCAAATTTGTTATTATTATTCATAAAGAGGTCGTGAATCATCCGAATAATATCTCCTATTAGTATCAATCATGTTGTACAGTTAGTATAATTTTTTATACACTATGTGATGATCGAGTTAATACCTAATCAACCTTTTTCTACGTTATTTCCCCAAGGTTAATTTGATCCCATATCTATATTCACTTGTATTATCTATACATGGATTTCAATGATAAGAAATCACACTCTTTAATATACATAAAAATTAGTATGTTCTAGATTTATAATAATACATTATCAAGGTAATATAAATATAGTTAATAGAAACATCTCATTAATAATATGATAATTAATTCATATAAATCATGTAAATAACATTCTATAATGAAATAAAAATTAATTCTGTAGGGTTACACAAATAAAGGATAAGAATGGATTAAGGACCCTTATATCAGATTAATAAAGGATTTAGAAATTTCTATAATGAGAGGGAATTAGTAATATATCATTAAAAATATCAAATAGATGAGAATAACATGGAATTATAAGAATTAAAATTTACTAAAATGGATTTAAATGGTATCCTAACAAAAGGATTGCAACTGAAATGGAAAAATGTGGGATTGGTAAACCTTAACATGAAAGGTAGATTCTAAAAGACTCAAAATAGAACATTATAACATTAGAAACTATTTTTAGTGACTATTGAGAGGTAAAACAAGAGTAGACTCATGGTCATTAATTATATAGTGAAGAGGAATGAGATAATTAATTGTTTTTTATGGTGAATGAGGGTGTTTTTTTAAAATTTCAATGAATGGGACTTGGAACCTACGTTAACAAAAATACCATTGTAATTAACATTGATTTTTCCTATGATATTTTACATGTAGCAATGGATTTTTTGAATTCATTTCTCTAAGAACTGAATTCCTCTAAAATATATTATTCTGGATGTGGAAAATATTATTATTCATAAAGAATTTTTTTACAATATTTAGAAGAATCTTTAGGGATTTAAAGATTACTCATAGATTTTTAACATTAATTATGTTTTATTAAATTACATTACTTTATTGAATAAATTTGTTTTTTGGAAAATCCATTAAATTACTCATTAAATCATGTTTATTTCATTATGATGTCATAATAAATATCATATATTCATACCATATTTTACATTTTCCCTAAAAATTTGGCAACCTCATAAAATTAAGAAAAACTCACAATTTCTAATTTTAATTTATTGGTTCCAAATTTAACATATATTTTATGAAAATATTCATCTAAATATTTAAAATTGAATTATTAAATAAAACTAGTACTTTATTTCAAAAATATCTCTTTTAGTACCTAAATTTCAAAAATCACCTACATTTTATTTTGAGATTTATGATTATAATTATATTATTTTTATCAATATGCATATATATTATTAACTAATAATAACTTTTTTACCAAAAAAATTATATGGTTCTAGTTTCATATTTTATTATAAATTTAATTTTCTAATTTTTTTATAAAAAAGTTTTGTATTATTATGATGAAATAGTATAATTTACATAGTGATACCTTAATTTTTATGGAATTTTTAACTATTATTGTATAATCTGATGTATTATATCGGGTTTTCAGTCTAAATCCTCACTTATAGCATCTTTAAAGGTTCTATCCTGTATGGAGCCATTAAAATTGGAGAGGCATAAGGATACAACTATATCCCAAAAATGAAATCATTTCATGAAAGTAAAGACACATCCTACTTAGTAAAAATATTAGGGAAATCATCCAAGACTCTAGGAAACCCCACAACCTATAACTCTATAGAATCTAAATATTGTGTTTCAAAATTATACAATAATGTAACTAAATATATATTACCCTTCCAATGATCTTGCTCAACGATGAAGATTACACATTGTCCATCCTCATCCTAGAACATGTCTCTAATATGAATGAAATAAATGAAAACACATACAAAATATAGATAGTTTATTCTAACCCATTATCATCTAACAACACCAACACGCCTCATGAAAACTATTCAAACCAACAATTGGAATAGTCAACACCCAGGGAACTACAAGCCTCTACCACTTGGGTCCCACGGAGTAGAACAAGGTGGGTTTACTGAAGGAGTTTGATTCTATAGAGTCAAATAAGGAAAAACTAGGCTAAAAGATAAGAAAATTATACCTCAGAAAATCTCTAATTACTCTATCATCAGAACATCCGCATGATGAATCTGCCCTTATCTGGATCCCCTACCTCACTAAGGATTAACCCCTCCAAATCCACAACCATCCCTATATCCTAAAATGGAAGGAATTTCATGGGGTTATCCTCATCTAGGCCCATTTCCTCTCATTCGATAATAACAATTTTTTCCCTATTGTTGATATGGTCTCTAGGTAAACTATTACTGTTGGGGAAAAAAATGAAACCAACTGCCATCACCTCATTGATACCCAAGGATAGATGGGAATTTAAATCCCCACGGATCATTATTTACATAAGAAAATAAAAAATGTGTATTACCATTAGTAGGTTTATGATAATTTCTTTCCTAGAAAAATGATATGAAAACCGATGAGGATGACACACTACTAGTAGAATCCTTGATGGTTTGGATGCCTATAATGAATGAAAAAACTGGTTGACACCCTGAATATCTCTGATACATCATAAATCGGGATGACCCTAGATTATAATTCATCCTCTCAACCACCTCAACCATTTTCTACATCTCTAGATATGTAGGGATCATAAATTGTTTGACTTCATACCAAATAACTAGGAATAATGCCTCATTGAAACATCGATATCTAGACTCCTCGTTAGAAAATTGATTAGGGATGAAGCAGATATCCTAAAATCAGACCATAATCTCCCACTCACTCAGCCCCTTGATAAAGTGAGAGAAACACTATCTAATTAATCTCCCATATCACTAAAGGTAAAAATTATATATGAAAAATCCAGTGAAAATCATCCCATGAAAAATTTACCTCTTTATACTCCATAATATATATAAACCAACACTAACACAATACTCACCATATATAACTACCATCTAATGTAAATTAATTATTAGGCAAATATTAGAACTAACAAAAAGTGATATTAGGATCCTCCAACCAATACACCATTTCAAGATCATAGATTATACCTTTATAGTTATCCATACCCTGATACTAAAACTAAAAAATAATACTCCTCTAATTTTTTTCCTTATTAACTAGGAAAACCAACTTATAATCAACCATTTCATATTTCCAAACATCCAAATCGTAAACCATGCATATATGAATATCCAATATCTCTCAAAAACAACAAACCGTAATCCTATGCCAAATATAATGGATTTTTTAGTTATATTAATTTAATAAGATTAATCTAATTTCATCATGATCAACCCATTTCAAACAATAACATAACAATAAGGATTCATGTACATGTCCTAGTTATCTTCCCTACAAGAAGATCCACATCACAAAACACATTTCTTGATCACAAGTTCCTTGCATCAAATCATTGAGGTACTTAATTATTATGTCCTAATAGGTATCCATTTCTCATATCACATACATTATTATATTTTGTTCATCACCATACCAACACACACACCTATTCCTAACTCCAAACCCAATCTTTATTCTAAAAAAAGATATAATAGAAACTTTTCATCACCCACACCTACATGGAACCTCTCTTGAGACTGTAGTTAACATGAGGGTTAATCCTGAAGCCCCCATCCAATAATACATTAGTTAATGAATATCACCAAGGGTAAAAAAAATCATATGGTTTTCATGATATAAAAAAAGGATCACAATGACCCATTAATGAAATAATATGTTAACAAAATATAAATTCAAAGATAAAATTTCAATATTGTATTACGAAGCAACTCCATAGCAAAACCCATTCTCCAAGCTAGTATCATTTATCATGATCCTCTAACTCACCCTGTAAAGATGATAAATGTTTATATATATAGGGGTGACCATAACATGTATTCCCTATAGAATTATACCCATGAAATTTTATGAAAAAGTGGAAGAAGCATACTAATTAATTTGTTAAAAAATAAACTATTTGACAAGAACCTATCAGGTGAACTACTAACCATCTTCATTATTTCTCCATAATTATATATCATATAAATGATTTCCAAAACCAACTAAGATAAGCCACCTAAATGGTACCTAAATAAATTATGACATGGATAAAAAGGAATCCTGGACCCCAAGGCTTTGCTACTAGTTATGAGACATCATAACAAGTAATAGGGAATAATTTCACAATAATAATATATCATAAATATAAACTAGTACATGTTAAATGATCAACTACCTACATTACAAAGACTCCTCAAGATAAAAAAACCAATAATAAAATATATAATGTCTCAAAATGGTACATCAACACAAAGTCCTTAGATAATATCAAAAAAGCATCATCTAATAAACTATGTGCAATAAGTGGATCACATGATCCCCTAGTTGTTGTTATCTCTCAAGGTACCTCAAATAAAGTACATCCATAGACTCCAAGCATAACCATTTCTTTCTATAGGCATGAAACATGAAAATATGAAAAAATTAAAATTAAAATTTAGGGTATGAGAAAAACAATCCTAGTAGTATCTCACAAGAAATTCTTTAATAAATCCATATCTTCTTTAAAATAAAAAATGGCATGGAAATATTTTCACTATTAATATCAAAACATGATTTTCAAAACATTTCAACCGCTAATATAAAATTGGTATAAAATTTAATTTTATTGAAATTAGATAGATATAATAATCTATTTCAATATAGGTATGAATAATCATTATTATTAAAAGAGGAATGAATAAGCATTTAAATATAAACACTATCATTTATAAATCATTTACTATCATAGAACCATGGTTAAGAGGCATGGGGTTAGGTTAGTATAAGTATTCTCACACATCATGGTGAAATATGAACCTATTTTTTCAGAAATTCATACGTATTAGTGTTCGGGAGAATATCATTTCACCAAAAATAGTTAAATCCCTACCATCATCAAAGTTTAGTTAGTGTTTTCATCATCAATTGGTTTACAAGTAGATTTAAGACAGACCGAGTGTTTGTTCATCCATCCTAACTACCAAATATTCCAAATTCTACATGGAAAATCTATAATACTTGGTATATAATTCATTTTAATCAATCATTTAAAAATATACCCATGTTCAGGTTTCAAAACTTTTCCCTATCATTTCAAAAACCAACATCAAATACTTTTTATCAAAACTCATAGATTTCAAAATATCCCATTTCATTTAAAATTAATAAATAATTTATTGTATTTTACCCTCATGAAATCATTATAAATGTCTTCCATCAAATAATAATTTTATTTAAAATCCATATTCTAGAAATTGAAACTTTATTTGATAATTCATAATCAAAATAGGTTCAAAAAATAATTCTTTTTCAAAAATAAATCAAAAAATTTGAAAAATTAGTTATAAGTATTTTTAAAATAAAACAATATGTAAAGGTTTAAATTGAAATAAATGAATTAAAAAATAACGTACCTTAATAAAAATATCCTGAGACACCCAATGTGGTATCCAAAACCTGTGAGGAAGAGGAACCTAAAATAGTAAAAGAAGTTCTGTACACAATGATTAAGAAAAAACAACCTCTAACACCATTATGTCAATCAACCAACAACTGGGCTCCCAAAACACCCCTCAAAAGGATATAAAAAATTGACAGAAGTAATGTTTTGGGTAATTTTTTATTAACACCAATGAATTTATAGTTCAAAAAATAAAAAAAATATATATATATATTTAATTTTCTGTTTTAGTTGAATTTGGTCATGGAAGGTTTAAAATATTTAAAATCTAGATCTAAAAATTTTAATGAATCATAAGAATTAAATTCCAATGATATCAATATTTTAAAAGTATCATGAAGAGTTATACAAAATACAAAGAATAAGAAATTAAAATTTTAATGACAACAATCCTTCAAACCAAAAAGGTATCTATGTAAGGGAAATCTAATTTTACCCTTATGTAGTGCATTACTATCATGTGATGGTAATTATCTTTAACCATATGTAAGTAAAATTCCTAGATATACCCTTAAATAGCTAGAAATTTCCCATATAAATACTTGAGAAATTAGTAGTTACATTTATGCAGTGTAATGGTTACCCTTACGTACACTTTAGAAACCTAAGGTTGCCCATATAAAAACCATATAAAATGAGCTCTACATTTATGAAACCTTTTAAAAGAAAGTAATACCATTTTTAAACCATTAGGAATTTGGTATTATGCATATTAAATTCCAAAAATAGATATCCTTCCTTTATAAAACTAATCGATAACTTATCTTACCTTGAAAAAGCCTTTTAAAATTTAATATTAACCTTATGAATAGAATCGGTCCAATAGAAGGGTAAATATTACCTTGAAAATTAATAATTTTTCTCACGCAATTGATTACAAAACACCTAAAATACATATGTAGCCAAAATAAAACACCAAAAACCAAAAATATACATGGAAGAAATGGTTGGGATATTAAAATTCTCCCCCATAAATTCTTTCTTACCCCAAAAATCATGTCAAGAAGACTCCATATCAATGAGAATAGGGAAATTCTCTCTCAACAGTTCCTAATGCTCTAAATTATCATTTAAATTAGATCCATGATCCTAAAATACACAAAATAAGGGGATCAATTTTACATTAATAACCTTTATCTTATAATCGACAATCTAAACTGGATGCTCAGTAACTGATCAATCAAGTTCCACATCAAGGTCCTCCTAGCTAAAGATGTGAGATGGGTCAAAGAGAAACATTATGAGTTTTGAAACACGAAACATTTTTTAGATTGATTTCATCAATGGAGGAAAATATAAATGGTAATCCATCTTACAAATCATATAAACAACCTGAAAATGTAACATGTATCATGATTCTATCATTCCTTATTTTCCATATATCGGTGACCCAACAGAGGTGAAACTCTCAAATAAACCAATTTACCTACTAAGAAATCCCAAGGTAATCAATGAAAATGAATATAATACATAAAATGGATTTTTTTCAATTAGAATTCTCTAATGTATTAATTGAATATTTTTTGTCATCTATTGGACCATACTAGGTCTAACTAGGGATTCATCACTGAATTCTTACGAATATAGTGGAGATTTACAAGGCCAACCATACAAGGCCACAAAATATTCCACATTAATAGATGACTGGAAGATATTATTATAGGTAAACTCAAACAATTCCAAATGGAAATAAAAATATCCTCAAAATCAAGTACAAAATATCTTATCATGTCCATAATAATATGTATTTTCTGTTACACTAATCATCTATTTGAGGATGGTATGTCATTCTCAACATTACCCATGACCCCATCAACTCATCGAGGCCTCTCCATAAATTATAAGTGAATTGGGGATCCCAATTAGAAACTATGACATATATAACCCCATTTAATATTATGATCTATTACACATATAGATTTCCCATATTACCAAATTTGGTGTTCTCAGAAATGTTAATAATGTGAGTTGATTTGGCTAGTCAATTAATCATCACCAATATTTCATTATTTACTTGAGTTGTACATGGCCACCAAATAATAAAGTCTATTGATATCTCATCCAACATCCAATTCATCACTTGGTTTTCTTGAATTAGACCAAGAGGATTTTGAAAATTGACCTTAAACTTCTAACAAGTATAGTATTGATAAACAAAACTAAAAATGTCTTATTTCATATCTAGAATCTAGAAAAAATTTCACACATCATAAAACATTTTAATGGGGATAGGGTCTATTAGTGATTCATATTTATGTAAATACCCCATAAAATCATTCCTCAGTGTCAAAGGAATAACATAATGGCTCCAGAAACATATGATATACTTTGAAGTTAGAGACCACCCATCCTTGGTCTCCCCACCATATAAAGAATTCATGAATAAAAATAATAATTATCAAGGTATTGTTCATGGATAATCAACACAAAGAGTGATAATTTCAATAGAACACTCATCAAAAAAGCAAACATCCTATCTTCTCATTATTAAAAATGCATACATTCCAAGAGAACTATCTGATTCCACTCTTAAGAAGATTATTTCATGTCATGGGATGGATGTTTCTAACTCAAATAATCAGATTTTATATTCCCCTTACTAGGGGTGTAGGTATTAGTGAAATCAATGAATCGGGTACTCTACCCATTTCCTCTTACAATTATTTAAAAATATTTTTGAGAATATATGAGTTAATATTTTATGATTGATGTAGATTGTAACAATTTATTTGAAAATTTAATTCCTACAAATATTTAGAGCATGCATCATAGATATGAGTTTGATACCATGTGTGGGATAGTTCTTCTCATTAGTCTAAATTTGAGAGAATAATAAGCTACCATGTGATCTCCTTGTAAGAAAACTAAACCCTAACCAAATAACAATTCATAAAAAAAGACTAAATTGACCTTCCTAGATTTTGGATGTTTCAACACCAGAGATGAATTAAAATTAATATTCAACAATTTTAAAGAACCCTAAAATTTGGATCCCAAACAAAATTTAGTACCTTATGAGTGATATTGGCCAATATGGAATATATCTTTGAGTAACATTTTATAAAAGAGTTTTAATTCCCTACCTGTCCTATGAATATCTATATCTTAATTTAATTTTTTGGTTCCTCCAAAGTCGTAACATATTTCACCTTATCGTGATCAATTTAATTACCATGTTTCCTTATAACTCCATTTTCTACATCCAAAATATGAATTTAGAAATATTTTCATAAATTATATAATCCCAAAAGTTTTCCATAATGGCTTCCAAGAGATGCACATGATCCTCCACAGTCTTGGAGTAAACCAAGATTTCATCTGTAAATGCACTATGAAAGAATTGAGATACTTGTAAAATATTTTATTCATCAAATCAATAAATATAATAGGAGAATATATCCGACCAAAAGTCACAACATGGTACTCATAGTGTCCATACCTTCTCCTAAAATTTGTTTTAGGTATATCAAACTACTTGATCCTAAACTAGTGATAACCATATCAAAGATCAATCATTGAAAACCACTTCACCCATTTTAAGTAATCAAATGAACCATAAATTCAGTATAATTCATATTTTTTTATCATGACTCGATTGAGTTTTTGATAACAAAAACAAAGGAGAATTGTTAAGTTGGAATTCTTGTAAAAACGAACTGGCACTATCTAGGGAGGCACAATAGGTTGAATAAAGCCTTTAAACTTAAATTAATAAAAATGAGTCTTTAAATAATCTAATTTATTTGGTTACATATGTTAATAATGAATAAAAATAGGCCAGTACCTGGTACCAAGTCGATATAAATCTCTACCTCTCCCACTAGTGTAAAATCTGAGAAGCTAGATGGAAACATTCCATGAAACTCAACCTCCAGTAAAAGAAGATCACCATATGAATAATTTGGAATCCATTCAGATGAAACCACGAAAATGATATTACACATATTTATAATAGGATTTTTGACTCAACATGACCTCAAGTCCCATTCTCCCAAAAATCCGGGGTAGAAAAGTTTCAAATATTTTTTAAAATAATCAAAGTAGTTATAGTTCACATAATTAAAAGAACAAATTAAAATAACCATTTAATGTTCCTTTTTAATTTATTCTTTACTTTGAAAGGATTAAAATTTCTTAAAACAAGAGTTAAAATATTAAAAGAATCATAATAATTAAATTATAATTATTTCAAGCTTCTAAAACCATAAAAAGAGTAATTGAAACAAGATTGGGAAGAATAAATGAAAATATATGAAAAAAAAGCCTTCTTTCCCAAAAGGATGAAGTGTATAGTTAACATAGTTTTAACATTACATTGATAATTTTTGTCATATGAGGGTTAGGAGGTTTACCCTTACACTAGACACCGACCTAAAACTACCCTTATATAGATCTATATTACCCTTATGAATCCTTTATAAATTTGGTGTTACCTTTACATAGTGCATAAGTTACCCTTATAAATCCTTTGGAATCATATGTATACCCTTATGTGACCCCTATATTAAGAGTTATACTGTTACAGAACCTTTGAAAACTAAGGCATAACACTACACAACTATTATAAATTTGGATTTAGGATAACATAATAGATAAAATGAAGAACTTACAGTTATTTAACTATGGAAAATATCCACATACGTTTACATAACCTTTTTAAATCATGAGTTTCACTTATGGAAAGAATAAGTCATATTTATGGGTAAAAACTAAATTTAATTTTTTTACATAAAGGTTTAAAAAACACATATAAAAATTTCAAAACCTAAATAATATATCAAAAACAAAATAAATTACCTGAATTTAAAGGTTAGGATGAAACAAATCATATTAATTTAGTATTAATGAATTTAGTAAGAAGGCACCACACAATAAAATACCCATTGGGGTTTTATATCATGAACCAACATCCACTTTTTTATTGTAATGAATCTAATTTTTCAATGTATAACTTCATATTATTATATGGATTATTTTTAGAGCCAAGTGTTGTGATGATAAGAGATTTTGAGTCCTGGTGATCCCGAAATTGATATTTGAAAAATACTAAAAACATTAATATCACACACACAAAAATTTTAATGAAAAAGTATAATATCTATTAAATGGAGTTTCAGATCAAAAATATAAGAAAACTATTGAGTTTAAAGAATAGGTGTTTCCTTGGGTATGAAATAATGTTTTTTGGAATCAGGTGTTTTTTTAAAGTTCTATCATGGGTGAAAATGATAAAATTAATTAATTTAATTAACATATTTCACTGTTTCAATGTAGTGACCTAGTATCCTCTATTTAAACATGGCTATTCCTAATACGTAGGGTTATTTACATATTCTATGGATTGAAAAGATTCATTTTAGGATAATTGGAAGATGACATTAGCTCAAGATTAGGATAAGGATTTTGTGCCAATGGTGTTTGTGGATTTCATCAACTACGACAACACATGACTATTCTTCAACATCAATAGATCCAAACTCCATGTCTAATATTTGATTTTTTTAATCCCATCCCATTTTATTATCAATTTTTTAACATAGATCAATTCAAAAAACAATAATTGAATCTCACATTGATGATTTATTTATTTATGATTTATTAATTTGTTTGTTGTTGTTTATACCTATTTTTTCATATTTTTCTATGACAATAGATTGAGGATAAAAATGAACAAATTCCATGGTATTATCATCATGTTTATGGTTTTGGTTTTTCTTCTCCATTTCTTCACCAATTCATCTTTGATATTTTCTTGGCGAGCAATTCTATGAATAACTGGTGTTTGATCTTTTTTAGTCATTCAATGGTAAAAAAGATCCTTATCGTGGGTATAGCTTGATATTGATTTTGAGATCATCATTAACATTGGGTGATTCAAGTAGGAACAAGATTGGATAAGAGGTCTCTCATTTCCTAAAGTGGTACACGATGATGATATGTGAAAAATAGGTAGTTTTCTAATCTTATTTGGTGGATCGAATCAAGTAAGGATGCAACAATAGAATGTGATTGGACCAGAAATGAGATAATTTGGAGTGGTTGATAGCGGGGGGATATCCAAGGGACACATCAAACAATATGTAAATTATAATAAATTTCCAACTAAATTGTGTTTAGTTTATTAATAACTATGTGTTTTCCTTTTTCTAATGTGATAAGTTTTATGTGGTGAATATAAGGATCACACACCGGTGACCCTCCCCAAAAATCTCAATGTTTAACCCTGGGTTGCATGGGTAATTACATGGATAGGTACACAAGATGGTACATGGGCAGTCTAGGAGTGCATGATCATGGAAAAAAGGTATTGGTAGGGTGATTCCAGACCATTACACATCATTTACACATTAGTACAGATCATGTTATATGGAAGCACATGGGTCGATCGAGGGTTGTCTATTCACACCAGGTACCTTCAGTACACACTGTGTACCCCCATTTATGTTTTTCTAGAGTTCTTTGTTTCATCAGTTTGTACTAATATCTATTATTTTTATTCCCTTGGTTTATCCACTTGATGGTACATTACATAATTACATCCACATATCTATATTTTATTCCCATCTAGAGGATAAGCCTTAGATATATTTTGTAGTGTCCCTCAATTTGATAGAGGTGTGATCCTCTATCATTCTTTCTTGTACCCATGGTGGGGTTCATGGAATCTATATGACCTCCTTGAACAAGTAATTTATTCCCCATATAAAAGGTTATTTATGAATGGTTCATTGTATCATTGGAATCTAATTCCCTATATATAAGGTTGATCTAAATTGGGTTTGTGGTGTCCAAAAGGGGTCTTGGGTTTGATTCCTTATTATTTTGTTGATATCTTTAGAGACTAGTGATTTTTCTTGCTTGGGGCCCAAAAATCATGATCTCTTGGTAGAATTTTTATTATGATAGAATGGATCATGGAATTATTTATCCAAGAATTTGAATTTCCAAGTTGCTTTAATCAGAATCCTATGGCTAACAATTTGGTTAAGACTACTTGGAGGTACATCATCTATCCTGAGAATATCTATATTTTTATGTGATTTCTATATTATTATTATTATGTAACTAATATTTAGGTTTTTTAATGTTTTCAGGGTGTTCTACTGAGTATTGTAATACTGGCCGCTATATGGTGTTTTCCCACAGCTATAATGTCTTAACCAAATGATGAACCATATGAAATTTTCCTAGAAGGACAGAGAGGATGTGGAGCATAGTTTGGGCTTGAAATACCGAGGTGTTTTTTGGGTGGTTTCATTGGAAAATATTCTCCTCCAACATATAAGGTTTTACATGTTTTCAGTTTCATTTAGGTGGCCTTGTATTTGGCCAGATTATACTTTCATATACTTTTATTATACTCTGATTGTGGGATTATAGATACATTCATGAATTCTTATTAGGTGTTTTACATTTTATTATTTTATGGTCTTGGAGACATGTGCTTTTGGAAAATTACATTAGGATAATTCCTCCCAATTGTGTGATATACCTACATGGAAGTAGTCTCCATCCACAAGCCTATGGGAGGTGGGAATTGGGTAGCCATGGCTTGGGCTCCATTAGGCTGAGCCATGAAATATTGGTATCAAAGGTATTCAATTAAACCTTATGACTGTAGTCTGTGAGATTGGTTTTGGATTTTAGGGAATCAATGTTTAAAATTTTAGAGTTTCTCTTTCAGTTCATGGACCCCAGTGGTGGTGCAGAGGCATACATATCCATTCCCTAGGACTTTGAAAGTATAGTTGCTGACTTGGTACATGTTAACACATGTTATAAAGAAAATATTGGTACATACAACATATAAAAATGATTTGTAGTTTCCATGTCCTTCTTGGGATATCTCCCCATATATAATCTTTGACTATGATACATCTATTTTATTTTAGGATACCTTCATGAAGTAAAAATGCCCGAATTCCATTTTGTGATCTTAATGATGATCCACTAGGTGATGAGTCTTTAGTTCGGGGGCATGTATATGAGATGGTAACTTCAGGTGGTTTACCAACTATGACACCACCCATCAAGTAGCAGTTAGCACTGGAAGAACCAGATGAGGATCCATGTAGGCTGAGTGTGCTACATGACTTTCAGAGGTAGTGACCTTCATGGTTTTGGGGAAATCTAGAACCCCATTGGCTATGAATTGGAAATAAATAGTCACTTGATTTTTCTACCTTGTTAGGATTCCTAAATATCAAATGAAATTCCTTATAAGGATTCTTCTTTAGGTATCTGATATGAGATGGTAGATTTTGGTTACTCAGTCACACAATGAGACAACTCTCTCTTGGTTAGACTTGAATCATCACTTCTGAGAGGATTTTTATCTGGCTACATTGGGGTCAATGTGCATCAGGGATATTCTTAATATAAAACATGGTAGCATGACTATTGTGGATTACTCTGTGAGGTTTCCTAACCTCTTAGGGTACTCCCTAGATATTGTGAGAGATCTGATCATTACATCATAAACCATTAAGTAGGTATTACGACATTATAGTAGGGTTTGAGTGATATTTTTTCTTTGAGTTTCGATGGGGAAAGTGGGTTGGGATTCCCATTTATGGTTTGATTAATGGTTATTTTATGGCCTCATTGAGTCAAGAACATCAGGTTTTCCATTTGTTCTATCTTCCCTGGGACTCCGAATAGATCCCTTATCCATACATGGGTACATACCAACCTTCCATTGTTTAGTGGTCATATGGGTTTCCAAACCCAGTGACTCTTGGGGACGTACGTTGGTTGACAGGATGGGAGGTAGGGCTCAAAATAGCCTTTTGGGGGGAGTTTTTTTACTACAGTGGGACTCTCTTATAGATTTACGATATTTTAATGAATCTATTACTAATACCTATACGAGAATGGTTACACTAATGAAATGACTATATGTTAATCACATTTTATATGAAAAATAAATGGATCTCTTTATTGAACCCATCTACATGTATCTGAGGTTCCCAATCATTTTCCAAATAATGGGTGTATGCTTATATATTGAAGCTGCATAACAATGTGCATTGTAATATGATTCCATGTAAGGAAGTGATTAATATTTCAAGGAGGAGATTGTGCCATTATGTGAAGTCCTATGTATCTTGATTATTGCGGGAATAAAAACCCACATAGTTCATTTTCATCCTTAAGACTGGCCCCAAGGAATATACCGTTGTATAAGGGGTTTCCATACCATTCCCCTATTTATTAGATATTTATAATTATCAATGAGGTTTTCATTTTTTTCTAATAATCCCACATGTTCTATGTTTGGTGTGAGAAACAAGGTGGTAGTATATGATCAGACTTATGGATTGTAGATATGGAGATTGGGTATTGGAACAATCCTTGGGGAGTTCAGTAAAGAACTTAGGCCTTGATAGGTAGTCATGTGTATCCTAAGTTTGGAAGGAATATGAGTCATCGTAGTTCAGTTTGAATCAAGGGCCTACATGTTGAGGCTTCTCTAGATGATAAATATGGAACTTGAACCTCAGGGAGAGGTGGAATATGTATCCTTAGTATGAAATTAATTAGAGTAGTTGTAGTTCCCTTTATTTTGATACTTATACATTGAGGCTACCATGTACCATTTCAAAGGTTTAGAGTGTGGATGTCATACTCATCATAATTCCATAAGCCCATGCGAACCATTCTAGTTGTGAGAAATAAGGGATGTTAAGTAATCAGTGTTATTTCTTTGAGTAAAGGAAATAGAGACTGTGATTTCCCTAGATGAATAATATGGAGCTCAAACGTTGAAGATAGGTAGTTTATGTATCCTTGATATGGAAATAATCAGACTTATTGTAGCTCTCTTTATGATGGTGTTTACACACTAAGGTTTCCCTATTTTTCATGGATTACACACCTAGGGAATATAGTGATTTTCAAGTCCTAAGTTTACCTATTGATATAGCCTTCTCGTGAAGAGGGAATCACACGCTAAAATTGTCATGTCTTGGAATACATCACATGTCCTGGCTCAACACATATTGATGGTGTTTTGGGAGCCAGTGTGTCATAGTTCGAGGGGTGTTGCATGTTTTTTTTGATGGCTCAGATAGACATTGTGAGACATGTCCAATATGTCTGGAGGCCAAAGAGAGTCTTAGCTAACTTTCCAATAGGTCATTGTAAGAGCATGGTTATCATGTCTAGATGATTTTGAGAGACTCAACTGACATGGGAAGGCACCGTTATATGAGTTAGGTGGCGTGTCTGATAGATTCCTTTAGTCCTGGGTGAAATACACATGGGCTTTTAAGGATCATGGTGATGCCGACATGAGAACTATGTGAATTGTTCTGCCAGGTCTGGAGTATTTTTCATGTCCCAGATGGTGCATTGGGGGTGTGTCTTGAGATCTGGGTGACGCTTCCTTAAGTTATCATGTTTCTTTGGATGGAACACACAAAGCACATATGGGTAAGTGATTATGTATTCTGCTTAATCCTTCCACTCTGATTCTTCATTCTCACCCTTGTACTACGAATTCCATAGTTTAGTTTGATGTTAATTCACTTTAAGTCTTGTGTGATCCATTGGTCTTGTGGGATTTCCTTCGAATTACCCACCAGAGGACCTTCACATGATCTATGGATGATCACATGAAGTTCTTCATACATAGAGAATGACTACTTTGGCTTCCCATTGGAACATTACCTGACGGAAAGTTTTCATGTCGTATGATCTCTTCAATAAGTATGTAGAAGTTGGGAGTCAAATCCTCCATAGTCGGGGCGTCCAACATGCATAGTATCAATAAGAGTACAACCCTTTCTTAAAGTTTTAAGGGGTAATTTAAAAGTATACCCACCCCTGATACTCACCAGTTTTCATGGGGTATTTGGCATGAGTGAAGGATGGAAATAGTGAAGGGGAATAGTTCCATTCGGTTTCAAAATTCTCTTCCATGGACTGATTCAGGTTCCTTTCCTAGTATTCATGGATCATGAGACTCCTCCATCAATGCATCCTTTATCTAATAATTTTATGATTATTGAAGATTTTTTTTATCACGAGGATGTGTCAAAGGACCTCTGTGTTGTCACCTTGAAATGTCAAAGGGTCCTCGCTAGATCTGAGTTATTATTGGAAGACACTCATAAGACCTTGGGTGAACTATCTTAAGGTCTCACAGTTCTATGCCATGGGTGATCTGGGTGTGTCACATTCCATCCAGCGACTGATAACACCTATCGAATCTTCCCCTTTAATTCCATTTTTTATGTGAAAATTTTTAAGAGTTATGTGATATTTCATTATTGTTACTTAGAATATTTCTTCTATTTTTTAGTGATGCATCACATGACCAAAAATCGTCATATGGGGGTGCATCACCATTCCATGGAAAAATCTACTCTTTCATCCTTAGAGCACTACGACGTTGCATGGGACACATCGTATGGTAAGGATGAAAAGCCAAAGGGATCTTGATATGTGAGGAGAACATGTCTTCGAGGACCCATGGCATATTCTTGGTCACCAGGGGCACGTCACATGCCAATCAGTGACCAAAAACACAACTCACCAATCCCCTTTATATTTCAGTTGTTTAATTATAAAAATTTTAAAAATTATTTGAGCTTTCAAGAGAAATATTGTGATTTTTACTCAAATTTTGGATTTCACCTTATGTGACCAATATAGGTCATATGAGGAGTGTGTCAGCATGTCATGGAAAAATCCATCAGTTTGTGCCTTGATCATAGAAATGTTTCATGAACTAGCATGAGGACATTCATGTGGTAAGGATGAAAAGATATAGTCGTTCGGCAAGGTCAATATGTAGTCTCTCGGTGTCTCTCTAATTGATTGGGGTGAAAATGTCTTGTCTCTTAGGGATTGTGAATGCCTTTTCCCTCCTCCCTTTTACCTACATCATTTTATTTGATGAAAGATCCCAGTACTTTCGAGTTGGATTGAATATCATTAAGGGATTATATTCTTCCTAATGGGGATTTGGTGCATGACCTTTATGGCCGCTGAGGGCATCTCTCTTTGAATATCATGCCTCATTATTTTTGAAGGATTTTTGATAGTTTGTTAGGTACATTCTAATGAAAAACTCACCAGCCAAGGGGAGTTCATTTGATTGTCTGGAGGCCTTTATAAGAGATGGAAGGTTTTTTGAAGGGTGCTCTGTGGGAATTTCTGTGGGTTATACACCATGCATGTAGCCTTCACATGACCTTGAAATGGTCACACAATCGGGATTCCCTTATACGATCATGTGATTCATGGGTTTTTGACCATCATACTCTTCATTTTCATTTATAGGTAAAATAATACCCATATTCATGTATTTATTTCTTTTTTATTTTTCCAATTATTATATGGTAGGAATCCAAAAATTCCCCCCCCCATTAGAAGAGACATCTGAGGGGACAAGGACTTGGTTTTATAGAAAAACTAATGCCTGCCAGAGACTTTGATAATGTTGTGAACCAATTCTTTAGGTAAATTTGTTCTAATGGGTGATGTTTGGTATTAAAAAAATACAATATATAGGGGGTGAAGGAAAGTTTATTCCACCATCCACCTTCTTATCTGAGAATTCACTCTATTTCGCCAGTCATAAGACCATTTCATGAACCCTGACCATATACTCTCTCTAAAATCCTTCATTGTGATTATGATTCACCAAATATCTTTTTCATGGCTACATTATGCTCTAGAACACGTCTTCATCAGTAAAGATCTTGTTTTAAGTAACCTTTCAATCTTCTACTGTGAGGGATATGGTTTTCCTCAAGCGATTTGTAGGATCCATTGGTCTAATCATTAAATCATTGGAGATTCACGTGACGATGTTCAGGTCATGCAATCATGAGTCTCTAGTTTGGTCATGAAACATACATGATTCCTTACAGGGGTTATTAACCCCAGAAAATTCTAGAGATCGGGATATTAGTGAAATCTTTGATGTTGTTCAATAACCCCTTATAGAGTCATTAAATGAGAATTATACCACTTCATTCCCCTATTTTATCTTGAGAATAATCTATGTTTCCTGCATCTGACATTTTCCACATAATTATTTTCATATGGCTTCTTGTTCTTGTAGTCCTTCTTACAAGATGTCGAAGAGGGAGGCAAGGGAAATAATCACCCACTGTGATTCCATGGTGGAGAACATGGATCCAACATGTTGTTGTTCAGTCAGGTTGTATGAATAGAGTCTGATGAATTTTATGGGGAAAAAATTATCAAACTATCCTTATTCATACTTCTTTCACCATAATTTGGACTTTTCTTACCAATTACACTTCAATCCCTCCACCAAATCCATCCTTTATTCCCTATTTATAGATCTGTAGGGCCTGAAATATTCTTCAGGATTACATTTCTCTTGGGTAAACATCATCTCTGAAGGGGACCTTGAGGATGTTCATCTGATGAAATTCATTCCAATAGAATTTTATGGGGCTGATCATGTATCTGACCGGGACATCGATATTTATCTCACAATAACGTGGTAGTCAGCTGATGATCAAACATATGGTTGGATCTCTAATTGGGACATCCACTTGGGGGGAAGCTTTGGAATGGATTGTGGATGGCCCTTCTGGGTTCAATATATTATTTTTTTAATTCCCCATGGAGTTGAAGGAAATCAAGATGTTTGAGGTTGTATGTATATCACTGACATTAGCATATTAAAACTGTAATTTGATGGTGGAGTTGTTCATCCATTGGAACCTGGATATGAAATAATTTCACATCACACATAGATAAGTCAAAATTAGTCTTTGGGACATGAAATAGATTTGTTGTGTGCCTATACTCTATAAATTTATGATGAATTCCTTCCATCCCAATCTTCCCGGGATGATGTGAACATGAATCCTCCTTTAACTCGATAGCTGATTAAATTTTCCTAGAAGACCCACCCAAAATAGGTTCTTCATGGGGGGACATCCCCTTCAAAAACATGGATCGAGTATTTTATTTACTAGACACATCCTGAGTTAGATGTTAGGAAGTTGAAGCCCTGACTGATGAAGGATTTTTGTAGTCCATCATGTTCTTATTTTCCCACAGTTGAAGGTTGAATGTTCAGAGATTGGGTATGGGATGTTGTCACTGGTGTTGACTAGTTGGTCCTACTGGATGGCTTACATTCCATGTAACTGATATGGTACTTTCATCTAACTAAATAGAAGGTTGGAGTCTGAGTATAAACTTTTATGATGGAGACTAAGATGAATGAGGAGGATCATGTTGGACTGGAAATCCCTATGTTGGAAAAGATTTATCGCGTCCTCTATCATGTTTATAATGGAGATGCTGCTTGTAGAATCTCATGCCCCTTCCAAGTGATATGGGGTTGGAAGTGGGCTCATCTGAGCGGTTTTGAATCTCTAAAAATTCATGAAATCACCAATAATGAATTTGTACCGTACTTGTAGTGTATTAACAGGGTAAGACCAATTATATTGATATTGTAGGAAGTCAGAGATTTTTTGAAATGTCATGAATGATTCTCCTTTAAGACATATGGTCCAGTTCCGACATTATATTTTTTTCAACGATGGTAAGGATGTCCTTAGGGAATATGCTTATACAATGTCCCTTTATGAGGTGTCTCTTTCTACCCACATTATTGGGGACCTCATTTGAAAATGGTATGCACTGTTCCGGTTTAGATGCCATTTATTGTGAATCCCATCAAGATATCCTAACACTATCCAAATTAGATCAAAGAAGAACCCAATGGTAGCTCACCAACTTTGGATTCACTCATATCCCAACATGCAATTTTCTAATTTGCTGAGTTAGGATTTTCATCCCCGAATAGTTGAATACAATCCCAAGCTTGGAATGATGTTGGATTCTAAAGAGTCAAGAGGCTCCGGTATCAACATGAAAGTAATTAAAACTTTTTCCATTGTTGGTAAAGGCATATACTACTTTTCCTATATGGGACGTGCGTGACATGATATTTTCCATTCCATCTTAGCAATGGGAGATCTAGAAGGTGAAGTATTCTGAGGACACCCATTGGGATATACTGATCCTCACATAGGTTATTTTGGATGGTTAATATTATATCATTTTTCCTCATAGAATTAACTTTGATGAACATCCTAAGGAAGTGAGGGAATTCCTTGGAATTATTGATGTTGTCTTGGCGAGTCCCCAGGGTCCTATATTTTATTCCCCATGAGTTCACCAAATGGTCTTTCCATGAATGCTTCAAATTTTTTAGGATGAGAAGGGTTACTATATTATTGAGGAAGCAGATATTCTAGGTTTATTGTGTCTCTTATGATTCTATGGTGTCCTTGACACCATGATGACATCCTTTACATGTATGGATTTAGGATGAGGTTGTTAAAGATAAAATTCATTTCATATCTATGGAAACTAGCTCAGTTGTGATAAGGCCATGTAGTGGTCCTTGTAGTAATTTCTATATTCTTTAGTTTTGGTTCTCTTAGCTCGGACCATCTGTCAATTTAGATTAAGGTATTTTATCTTATACCACCTCTCACATTAATTTAAGGTCTTTTAGCTCAGACAATAAGATCATTCGATATGGGGTAGACATTCTAAGAATGATCCAAAATAATATGAGGTATTGGATCCTACCATCGTGTTGTTGGGGCTCATGATGATCGGAATTCCATTTTGGTAGAGTGAAATGTTTGGTTGAAGACCATTGGTGCATATGAAGGATCCATGAGCATGTGTACATATTCAGAAAAGAGACCTTGAAGCTGGGTATCTTTTCTAGGGGATATGGAATATTTATGATGGTAATATTTATGTGGTTGTAATACTAGAGTTTATAGGCCTACTTGAATATTTGGAGCATGGATGATGTAAATAATACCCCAAATTTTTGAATCCATGAGTATGTGGTGGTGCAGGCATGTTTGGTATGTCCCATGACATTCCAAAATGTAAGGTTCCTCCACAGAGTTTCAAAGGCACATAGGGATTGAAGCTCATTTATAAAAAAGATTATATGCCTTTAGTTGGTGGTTTAAGGCCTTTATGTGTTGGAAGTATTCCAAGAGAAAGATTATATACACTTTATTTAGAGCACTATAAATGATTTGAAAAGACTCAAACATCCCCATAGTGAAGTTGTGTGTGGTACAAAGGCTATTCTAGAAGGGTTTGGGCACCCTAGGGTAGATAGATCATAAAGTGAAACTTGAGATATATGCCCACTACATTAAAATAAATAGATGTGGGCCATAAAAAGTTAATAAATGAGGTTTTCCAGCCCATCCTTAAGGAAGGGAATTAAACACGATGGCATAACATTGAGGGTATCGAATCCTCTTGGATAGTTTGGTGTAGGGACTTGTAAATCACAATTAGGAGTGCTTTGGTCAGGAAAACGATATGAGAAAATAATAAAAGTAGTTGTTTAGACATGATGAAATGTTTAGTGCTACTGTTATGATGTCATTTCTCATGAGAATTAGAATTTCATTTTTCAGAATGGTGACTTTGTTTGATGGCCATAGTCCCATATGCAGGAACCATGGTCATGTATACATAGTCAAGAAAAGGTCCCTTGAAGTTGGATATACAATCCATGGTCTATGGAAGGTTACAGTGATTCATGAAAACCCAAATCATGAAGCGTGTATTTTTGAATATGTAAAATCCAAGTAGGTTTTTAGTAACCTAAAATCTATGTCACTGCCTAGCGAACAAATTCTCATAGTAATGAGATGCGACAAACACTACCATACTTTTTTCCAATACCAATGGTTCTAGTGAGAATAACATGGATTTCAGTAGGGTTATAGACACTATGATATTTATGAATCTTATGTTTATGGACTAATGTTTTTCCTAAAATATTATAATGGAGAGTTTAGTGGGAAGGTTCTTGACTTTTTCCCGAGTTTCCCTTTGATGGTTTTTGACCTAAGAAGCATTGCGTCTCTTTTATTAGCAGTTTAAGGTATTATTATTTAGGCAATTATGGGCTAGATTTTATGGTCATACTTCTTGACTAAAACCTAGATAATTTATGGTCATGATAGACATGGACCTAATGTAGAAGATGTTACACACGATATTAATTAGGATGACCAGGTTTATGAGTTCCCCAATGTCTTCTCATACATGGGATGAAAACTTTGTAAATTGTATATTGAGTTTCCCCCGTCATGATTGATGATATGGGATAGTCATACAAGGGGTAGTTCAGACACGATGAGTTTTTTAGTGCTTCTGCGATGATGTAGGGGCTCATGCGAATCGGTACAATATTTTTTAGATTGAAACCTTTGCATGACTGCCATAGGTGCATATGTAGGAGCCATGAGCATGTATATATATTCAAGAAAAGGTTCCATGAATCCAGATATCCTTTACAAGGGACAAGGTATGTTATAGTGATTCAAGACACCCCCACTCACAAAGAGTGGTTTATGGGTTTGAATTTCTCTTAATGGATGTTGGAAGAACCCTATACTCTAGTTGAATGAGGTAAGTATCTTATGGTCCTTTGATAAGGAATGAAAAGTGGGATTTGGTATACATATTTTATTTACATGTAGGATGATTTTTTACTCCATGCAGTATAAAATCATGTTGTGAGTACATATTTTATCACAGTTTAATGTCATGTGGTGAGGACATACATCCACGTATTTTAACATCCTAGGAAGAGGATTTATTTCCCTTCAGTTTAACTTCTTGCTGTAATGACGTACTTCTAAGCAGTTTGATATCATGCGGTGAGGATGTATTTCCATGTAGTTTAACATCGTGTGGTAAGGAAATACATCCATTCTATTTAACATCATGTGGTGTGGACATAGGTGAACTGTCATGAGTAAATGGGAATGTCATGGTTGGGTCCAATGATGGAGATTGGTCATCACTATGTATCTCATGATAATGAGAGTCAAACCAAACAAAGTTTTTCAAATCCATGAAATTTATAATCTTATGTTGAGAATGATGCAACATAGTTTAATGGAATTTTCAGGGAGATATGTGGGTAGTTTACGGTCATGTGGTGTGGATTGTGATATGAGGATCCAAATATGAAGATGTGCAGTGTGGTTCCTTGATTTAACCTGACTTGAATTAGGACCAAAGAGGTCTCAATGACACTACACACTAGTCTGTGGCTGGGCATGATGAAAAAAAATTCATGAGCATCACTATGTATCTCATGAGTATGTGAATCAAGCCCCATATAGTTATGGAAATTCAATGTCGTTTAATCTCATGTGGTAAGGATGAAGGACTACCATAATTAATTTATGTGAACATTATAGTTGGGAACAATACTAGTGTTATGGGTATCACAGCAAATCTCATAAGGATGAGAATCAAACCACACGTAATTCTGGGGAGGTTATGCAGTTAACGTCATTATGTAAGGACCCATGGTATGCCTTTTATGGTTTGGTATTTGGAATGGTAATGGACATGTTGTATAACTTTATCCCTTGATTGTTAGTATAGGTCATTTACGCAATTCCTAAGATCATGTGTGTAATTTTTTGTGTGAGAAAAAGGAATGGATCATATCATTCAGCAATGCAGGGACAAAACAGGGGTACAACATAGGTATTTTTGTACCATGTAGTGGGTGGACCAAGACATTTAATCAAGGTGTCCCTATGTATCCCATTGGAAATGGTAATCAATCCATGTGTAGTTCTATAAGGACTATGTATTGTAACATCATGTGATGAGGAAATGGGTGACTTGGATTGATTGGAAAGGGGAAGCTATAAATCCATGTAGTTTTATATTATGTGATAAGTACATTAGATCACCCATTGTGAGAGGAATAAAATCAAATGTCTGGCCGAAAGTAGAGGTTAGTATATCACTACATATCCAACGATGATAGGAATAAATCCATATGTAGTTCTTGAGAGGTTGTGCAGTTAAACATCTTGCAGTAAGGACGACCCCCCCCCCCCTCCCATATAGTTTAATGACATGTGGTTAGGATGAATTTTCACAATTTAACGTCTTTTACTCAATATGATTCATTCAATGCAGTTTAACATCATGCAGTGGGGATGATTGATGGGACTTACACTGATGTGGATGCCCAATTGATAACAGTTATTCAAAGTATTTCTTGAGAAATCATGCATTGGTGGGTGGTCTGAAATTCTCTCCATCCACAGTGGCTATTTAATAGGCTCAATTGTGATAGAACATATTTATTATGTAAGGTCCTTCCCACATGGGCTCCAATTTTGAAGGATTATTTTCGGGTATCATTAGGGTTCTAAGAGACAACCCCAGTTCTCCATAGAATAATGTATAGAGGAAAACTTTCTTATTGAAGGATCATTATATCTAGTTCTAGGGGACCTTTATGTTGTGCAATTTGTGAAAACTTTGTCATCTAACAATTCCAACTAGTCTAGTCATCTTTGTGATTATTCATCATTAGAGATTTTTTTTCAAATGGCTATTAGAAGTGATGATAGTTGGACCTATTTGTGTAGAACTTCATAGATCTCGTAAAATAGTGAGTATGGAAGTTCTTGTGTTGCAGTTTGTGTGGTGGTACAGTATGCCCATAAAGAATCGATGAGTTTATCCTGCCATGACTTCTTATCTTTTTTTATAAAGATGAGCTCAGAGCTCTAAAATTGATAAAACAAACATTACACAAGACGAAAAGGAGACATTTTACATTTTTCCCTGGAAAACTTCTGTAGTATATTTGATAGAGTCTTATAAAGGACTCAATCTGTCCATTTATCACTGCATGATAGTGAGACGAGCGATTGGACTTTATGTTTTACACTTAGTAAATCTTATTTAACTCTATGGAACATATTTTGGTGTCGTTTTTTTTCAATATTTTGTGAGGGACTGTGAACCTAGGGATGATATTGGATTTAAAGAAGTTTATTATATTCTTCTTCCTGAAATTCCTTGCGGGGTATATCCTCATCCCATTTGGAAAATAAGTTAGTATAAGTATGTACGTACTTTAATTACTTAGTTGTGGTGAGGGGATATGACCCCGCAACATTCATCCCATAAAAATGAATAGAAAGGAATATCTAACCATATGCATCAATTTATAGGGCTGATGGATGAAGTTTACATGAATTTGGAATGCATGAAATTTTCTAGTGAATTATATATAGTCCATTATCATGGTCTTCTAGAAATATTCAAACCTCCATATTTGGTCAAAGAGCCTGGTTCTCGATTGATGATCACCACAAGATCTTGTGTGGACTTCTGCCATGATTTTGGGAGCTTCTCGTTATGATATACACCTGGGGATAATTCCATAAATTCCATGTTTTTAGTGAACCTTTTTCTCACCTGCATCGTCCTTTAGGATAAAGTTTACTACCTATTGTTGTATTTGTTCCCTTATGGGTCGATCTGTTCAGAGAGTCCCATGTCGAAGATAGTTGATTATAGGCTACATCCATCCATGGGTGGTCGTGGGTTAATCTGCCTATCGGGTGATTTTGACTTGATTAATCTCTTCTATATAATATACGATGATCGATGATACCATTCTTTGATGTGTGATACGAACGGTTTCTTTCTTCTGATCCGGATTGGCAAGGACTAAGGTTGTGTTATCCAGTGCATCATCATGAGAATTTAGTGATCGGGGAACATGATTCAATGTTGGATCAAAGGGGAATTATTCTATCAATCCCCTGAAATATCCAGTAAGAGGTTCCATTTCTTCCTTCTTAATGGAATATTAATAATTTATCTACTTTGTCACTAGTTTTTAGTGCACTTTGATATTCAGGTAGGATATGTGTAGTTTAATGGCTAGTTTCAATCCAGCCAGGAGGGGTTGGAACTTGGCCTCATTATTTGTGCATCTTTCAGACAATAAGAAATAGTAGGGGGAAATTATTTTTCTGGAGAGACAAATACAATCCCTAGACTGAAACTATTGAGTTTTGGGTTTTCCATTCTTTAGTAGATGAGACTCCAAGAGAAACCATCACAATATAACACCCATGGTTGGAGAGTTTCATGGGCATAAAGAACACTTCATCAAGATGCTCAGTGTCCACCGATGTATTTTTTGGGGTAGGATGTGTTTTGAGGAAGTCATCTAGGCCTTTCTCTTTCACTAACTTATATGATATGAACTAAATGTAATATTGTCATAGAATAACTACCTTTATCAACCTTTCTTTTATTACATAGTTAAATTTGATTTATTACATAAAACATTCACTTAATACAGTATAGAATATCAATAGGTCTAGTGTCTTTGGGGATTAGGAACATTATATAACAACATATAACATGAAACATGATGTCTTTATTGAAAACATCTTTTACATGACCACCACATTCCCTCGTAATTAGCATTGCATGGGTTAACCTGAGGACATACATAAGAAAAGGGTGAGCTATAAATCATAGTAAGGGAGTAAACAAGACATAAAATGAAGAATATAGTACATGTTAGGAAATATAAATATCAACGGTTCATAAGAGAAACATGAACATAAAGGCATGATATAACATGATTATCGTAACATGGTAATGTGGAAACAACACTTAATAGGGTATTAGCATGAGCTCAAGATCATTGAACATAGAGCATGAGTAAACTCTCATTTCACTTGAATTAGAATGAGTGAACCCTCATTTCACATGACATATCATGGTACTAATCTTTACCCAATTCATTGAAGTGCTATCAGGGCGCACCATTACTAAACATTTCAATTCATGCATAAGTGTGCCACATAAATCAAACAACATGGAGTAATTCAACATCATCATTTAGTCCAAGAAAATAGAATGTGGAGTACATACATGAATATCTATAAACAAGAAGTAAATGTGCATGAAGGTGAATACCCTTGATAGATAAATGGGCATTGTATTCACTACATAATGAATTTGTCTTGGAAACTCGCGATTCAATTTCGGTAGCATAACAACGTGTCATAAAAATTAATAAAAATGGTTGATGAGAGATAAAGGGTCGTATCATCATATTTACATGAAATGGATAGTAAGGGGGTCAATAGATACATGTCCCAAAAATTTAATGGAATTTAGATTCATAAAAAAAATTGCTTGAATGTAAATGAGGAGAGAGAAATTCCTTATGTAATTTCCACTTGGTAACGAGTGTAAAATGGAGGTATTAATGAGAGAGAAAGGTGTCTATAATCATTTAAACATAAATAGGAGAGTATGGGGGAGGTTCTAAATCATACCCCAACTTTTATAATTTAAAATAACATGGAATAACTATATTATGAAACTTGGATAAAATTATAAAGGAATCCCTTACTTGGAAGTGTGATCCCAAAGTCTTGGGATGGGATTGACAGAGGCTTCTTGGGAGCTTGGGGTGCCTTGGTAGGATTTTAGAGATAGTAGGTTAGAGGTTGGATGAACTCCAAAGTCTTGGAGTGAAGAGGAAGTGGGATATTGGGTGGGTTTATATTTGAAAAGAGATGGAATTATTTATTATTTAGGTTTGGGACACCACACATTAAAATAATCAAAACCACTAACCAGCCCATGGTTTTTTCCAAAGGGAAGTGGAAAAAATTATTTTCTAAGACCAATGGAATAAATTCAAAAAAAATATTAGGTTTTCGTTTGTGTTGGTGAGTCACACTCTCAAGGAAATCAATTTAAAAAGTTAAAATGTTTTATAAGTCATGAAGGGTCTATTAAAGAATTGTAAAATAAATAAATAAACCTAAAATCACATTATATTAAAGGTGAAACATATATAGTCTGAACATAATTTTTATAGTATTTTATTTCATCCCTATTATGTCATTATGATGTCATAAAACACATTATATATATAAATGGTATTTAATTTTTACCCAAAAATTCGACTATCTTAGAAAATTATAAAACAATTCACTGTTGGATAATTTTGACATCCTAATTCTAAAAAAATATTAATTTTATCTAAATAATTTTCTAAATATGTGATTTTTTACATTTAAAATAAAAAATGGCATTTATCGAGAATTCAAGGGTTTTGACAAAAATACCTTTCAAACCTTAATAAAAATCACAATTGTTTTCACAATAATTGTATGGTATTTTATAATTAATAAAAGGTAATTTAGTGACAATATTTAGTTAAAATATTATTTAATTCAGAAACCCATTAATTCATCAACATGGAATTCATAACTAACTAAAAATGTTATTTTTGTTTTAAAAACCATTTACAAAGTAACAATAAAAAAAGAATGTATATAATCTATACAAAAATAATGTACATAACCAAAGTACTAGGGTCTGGTTACATAACCCCTTATAACACCTGAATACGACCGAAGGGTATGGTGTGTGATGTTTACAAACTCTTGGGGTGGCTTGGATATTATTTCTCAGGTGGTAATCTCTATCAACATCCATTTCCCTCGTAGGTGGTTCCATTCGAGCTTAACGTGTTGAAGATCATCTTTGGCTTGATCAAGAGTGAAGCCTAATGATGCCACATCCTTTCCGAGCTTTGAAAAATGATATTTTATGTATAAATTCTACTAGATGAGGCCATATCTTCCTTTTTCTGAGTAAATTATATTGTTTGTCTCCTTATATTTATACTAATCATATGATCACTATTCATCAGCTTTATTAGAAACGGTCATTATTCATAATGGTATTTTAAAATTCATAAAACCAAGGAAGTGAATATGTTATATAACATTTTTACATAACAATATATTTAATTAGAACAAGAGTAATTTTCAATAATAAAAATTTTGGGTCATTACAATCTTCCCCCCTTAAGAAATTTCTCCCTAAAAATTTCTCTTTCTGAAACTAAAACATGTGAGGGTAACTCTACTTCATCACATCCTCGGGTTCCCACATTGCTTCTTCAATCATGTGGTTTTGCCACAACACTTTGAAGAGGGGATCTATCTTATTTTGTAGAACTTTTTCCCTACGATCTTTGATCTTCACGGTCTTGTCTTCATAAGAGAGGTCATTCTCCAATGGCACCACCTTTGGATTGAGTACATGTTATGGGCTAGGATAGTACTTTCTCAAAAGTGATACATTGAATAAATCAAGTACTTGAGATTGGTTCGGAGGGAATTCTAGTCAATAGGCCACTATTCTAATGAAATTAAGGATATTAAAGGTCCAATATACCTTGGAATAATATTTACCTTCTTCCCAAATCTCATAACTCTCTTCCACTGTGATATGCGGAGGAATTCAATGTATCCAACAACAAACTCGAGGTCTAATTAATGATTATCAGCATATCTCTTTTTTCGACTATGAGCAGATTTAATGTGTTATTGGATGGTCTTAACCTTCTCCACCATTTCTTGGACAATTTCTAGACCTAGAAGTTTTTCCCCTACTTCATCCCAAAATGTCAGTGTTCTACACCTCTTCCTATAAAGGGCATCATAAGGAGCCATTTGGATGCTTGAGTGGAAACTATTGTTGTAAGAGAACACAACTAGAGGGATCTGTTGATCCCATCCTCCTTTGAATTCTATTGAGCATGATCTCAACATGTTCTCAAGTGTTTGTATAGTCTACTCAGATTGGTCATCAGTTTGAGGGTGATAAGTCGTATTGATGTTCAACTCAGTATCCAGAGCATGTTGAAGACTCTTCTAAAAATAGGAGGTGAATCTTGGATATCTATCAGATAAAATTGATAATTGTACACCATACAGACTTACCACTTTTCAGATATATATATATTCTAGTTTATCTAATGATAAATCCTATCGAATTGTAATGAATTGTATAGTCTTTGTAAGATGATCCACAACAACCCTGATAGCATTGTTTCCTTTGGATGTCTTCGGAAGTCCAGAGACAAAGCCCATGATGATGTTTTCCCACATCCATGCTTGTATGGGTAATGGTTTCATAATCCCCTTAGACTTATTCCCCTCATCCTTCACTTTTTTCTATACCAGGCACTTTGATGTAAACTCAGTGATATCCTTCTTCATGTTTTCCCACCGATAATGTTCTCAGAGATCCAGATACATCTTTGTGTTTCCTAGGTAAATGGAGAAATTTGAACTATGAGAATCATCCAAAAGTTCATTCTTTAACTCTGTATTTGATGGAACACATAATCTTGACCCAAATATCACAATTCATTCTTTATAGACATTGAACTCTGAGGATTTCCCTTTTCTGATTGTTTCAACCTTCTTCTGAATTCCCACATCATCCTTTTGAACATCATATAAACTTTAAAAAAGAGTCTGTTGAGCAATCATTTGTGAAAGTATTGATGATTTTCCCTTATTTATGATTCCCATGTCAATATTAATCAAATATAATACGATTGGATCCTTTTCAATTCTCATCAATGATAGAATCGCTGGGTCCTTTTTACTTAGAGCATATTCCACCTTGTTCACTTTCCTATGGTGGTAATGGATTGAGTATTCATAGTCTTTGTTCAACTCTAAACATATTCATTGGATCATGTTCAACTCTTTCTTAGTGAATATATACTTGATAATTTTTTGAACCGTTTATATTTCACACATCTCCCCAAAGAGTTAATGCCTCCAAGTTTTCAAAGCGAATATTACTACAGCCAACTCCAGGTCATGTGTTGGATAGTTATTCTCATGAAAATTCAATTTCCTTAAAGCATAGGTAATGAATTTTTCATTTTGCATCAACACATATCCCATGACTTTCTTCGAATCATCACTAAATACCACAAAAAGATCTCCACTTGTTGTTAGTGTAGACACGGGAACAATGATAAGAATCCTTTTCAACTCCTTGAATATCCCTTTACATTCATCACTCCATGAAAACTTCACTCCCTTATGATTTATTTTGGTAAGTGGGTTTGACTATCGTTAAAAAGTTCTCACAAATTGGTGATAATATCAATATAAACCCAAGAAGTTATAGATATCCATCACCGATGTTGGCCCCAACCATCCCTTTATTATAGATGTCTTGGGGGGAACCACAGATATTCCATTACTTGTGATGATATGACCTAATAATGAGATCTCCTTCAACCATAAATCACACTTGTTGTACTTTGAATAGAGATTCTCCTTTCTCAAGGTATATAGTACAATTCTTAGATGCTCCTCATGCTCCTCCTCGGTTTTGGAGTAAATTAGAATATCTTCTATAAAGACTACCATAGATTTGTCTAGGTAATCTCTAAAGGCTCTATTCATCAAGTCCATGAATATTGATGGAGCATTTGTGAGTCCGAAAAGCATTACTATGAATTTATAGTACTCGTACCTTGTACGAAATGTATTCTGGGGGATATCCTCCTTCTTCACCCTTACATGGTAATATCCTAACCGAAAATCCACCTTGGAAAAGTATTTTTCTACACATGGTTGATCGAATAAGTCATCAATTCGGGGAAGAAGATTCTTTTTCTTTATCGTGATTTTGTTGGGCTCACAATAATCAATTAAAATGTGCACTAAACCATCCATCTTCTTGATAAAGAGAACTGGAGCACCCCATGGGGAAGCACTTGGGCGTATCAACCTTTTATCCATATTCTCCTGTAGTTGTTTCTTAATCTCCTTAGTCTCCACAACAGAAATTCTCTATAGAGTCTTGGATATTGGAAACTCCCTCGGTATAAGGTCAATTGAGAATTCAACATCTCTTTTAGGAGGAAGACCAGACAATTCCTTGGGAAACACTTCAGCAAATTCCCTCAAAATAGGCATGTCTTCAAGGATTTTTGCTTCCTTATACCCAATCATTTATGCCAGATACACATGCCCATAGGGCAGTAATATCCGCACTTGAGATGATGGTGCTAAATAAAATTCATCTTCCACCTTTCCCTTGTATAGAATCATGGGTTAGTTCTTCATATGTATAGTGATTTCCCTCTCATGGATATTTATGTTGGCTATATATAAGTAAATTCAATCCATGTCGATAATTGCATCAAATTCTACTAGAGGGAGTATGATGAGGTCCACCAGGAAGATAAATCCACAAATTATGACAAGTGAGGAGTAATATTCTTAGGATGAAATGATATACCCATTTTCCATACTCATTTAAATATTTACTTCCAAGATTTGTGGTGGTTTTGGGATTGTTCTGCTAAACGTTCGTGATACAAAAGAATGTGTAGAACCAGAATCAAAAGTATGTTCTCTATTCTTGAATGAATAACTATCGTACCTATCACCACATCAGTTTTAGGGTTCACTTTAGCAGTAGTGATGGAAAAAATTCACCCTTTCTACCTTGGAGTTTGTTGGATGCCTCCAAAAACCCTTGGCTTAGGGAACTAATTTACAAGGTGTCTGAGTTCTTTGTAGTTGAATCAATTAAAACCGTGTTGAGGGTTGAACTAAGTGTTCCTATCCTTTTTCACAGCCGTGGGTTTCTCTTGTCAGCTGTTAATGGCTAGGTTCCCTTCTCTTCCACACCAAAAGAATTTCCACATCCCATTTAGGAAATTTTTGGGGTGCTTCTTTCCACACCTTTGGAAAGCGGGGTGTTGGATCTTCTTAGCACTATTGGATCAATCCATTAGACCGCCAGAATTGAATTCCACCTTACGCTTCATAGCCCAATGATACCCCTGAGATTCATTGATCTCCTTTTCGACCATGAGCGCACATCGAATTATTTCCTCATATCTATTAAAGTCATGGATCGTCACGGCTTTCCATAGGCTAGGTTTTAGCCCACCAAAGAAGCATTCAAATTACATTCGAGGGTAACGACAAAGCCGGAGGTGTATCGTGCAAGCCTTGTGAAGTTGTACTTATACGCTCTAATGGATTCTTCATATTTTTTCTTGAGGTCAAGCAAGTCCCTTTCCATCTTATGTCGGAGGTTGCACAGAAAATATTTATCCAAAAACATCTTTCGGAAATCCTCTCATTCCAATTCCTAGATCTCCTCCTCAGGGTTCATATTTTTTTGTCAATGTCTGCCATTGATTATCTTCACCCTCCATACGATATGCATCCATAAGAAACTTCTCTTGTTCGTAACATTGAAGGATGGAGGAGATATTTTCAAGGGATTTGATCCATTTTTCGTCGATTGAGAGATCAGATGATCCATTGAAAGTAGTAGGCCTTTGTCTCATGAAGATCTTGATTACGACTTGTTCTTTCTTAGGGGGTGTTGAGCATTCCTCTTGACCCATGTTTCTATTCAAATATTGAGTTAATTGAGAAAGTATCTGGACAATGTTCATGATTCCTACTCACATTGGATTGGGAATCTCATTGGAATATTCATCACATTGATCTTTGCAATGTTTGTTAGCCCAAGTCCCCATATTACCGACAATTGGCTAGAATAATAGGAAATTTGTGGGTAATACATAAAGGGTAATCTAAGGAAAAAAAATCAATTGACTTATAAATAACTTTTATTTACTTAGCTTATGAATCTATGGGCTTCAATATATGTTATCCATGATCAACTTCCTAACATATATTCTTAGGGGAATTTTTTTATTCCCTTAACAATGGATCATACTCAGCCTGGGAATTTACCAAATCATATCCCCTATGAGTGTCATAACCAAGAGTCCAGCAAGGCCCGCTGTCGTGTACCAGGATACCTTGGGTCAAGCCTGAAACTCCTTTTTGGAGTTTTCACTTCTAGGTACATCTGTTCCAGAGCTGCCTCTACCTGGTCATATACCTACATGGATGTATTTTCATGAAAAACAACTTACTCAATACACACAAAAATTTAGGGATGTCTTTATTATACATAGTTTTATATTTAACTCATCACTTGGGTTTTCTAATCCTATTCCCAAAAATAACTAAACCTAACCTATGATACTAACTATAAAAACCTTGTTTTTTATTACACACTCGAACATGATTTATTAAATAAAATCTTCACTTGATACAACATAGATGATCGAGAGGTATAGCGTATTTGGGGATCAGAAGCATTACATAATGACTTAAAACATGAAACACGAAATATTTATTTAAAACATCCTTTACATGACCACTACATTCCCATGTACTTACCATTGCAAGGTTGAAGAATTATATTTCTTCTTACAACAACACCATTCTGTTGAGTGGTTCTATGAAGTTCCCAGTTAGGATCCAAGTATCACTGAGAGGGGGAGGGGGTTAATCACTGATATCTTTTTCTTTTTAAGTTTCCCCTTTCTGAAACAACCTTCGCCTCCTGTTAAAGAGTTTCTTACATACTAAACACACACAACCACAAAAACACAAGATTTATAAGGTTCACTACTCAACAAGAGTAGCTACGTCCTTGGTATGGTAAGGAAACAATCCAGTACCACACAATACACTAGAAAAAAATCCTTTGATGTGGAATACAATGATTAGGATATACCCTTACACTCGTGCAGCACTTTGAAAACAATCCAATAGTGTGTGTTCTCCCTCTTAGAACAAATAGGGCAATACAATGGATCGGTTCTTCTTAATGAGCTTATAAAAAATCCAATCTTTGAAAGAAATTCTTCACTTTCCTAACCAGAAGATGGCAGGAACCCCTGAAGCAAAACATCCTATGTACCCACTTTAACTTTCATGACCTATACCTTCACGCCTTATACTTGCGCACATCTTCTTCTTATTTCCTACCCAGAAGCTGGCAGGAAACCCTGGAGAAAAGCAGCATGCGCACCCACTTTGACCTGCGCGACCGAGACCTGCATGCCTAGAACTTGCGCGCCTCTTATTGCATGCTTCCCTTCACACGTGCTACCTTCTTGCAGCCTACGCGCCAACTAACACTTGCACGCCTCCAAATTGCGCGCCCCCCGACCATTGCACCTTCTAACAATCTTACACCTGCACGCTCAATTATCTACTTGAATGCCCAAAGCTCAAAGATAATTCTCAAGTATTGAGCCCTTAAGAAATTAGGTGGCTAGTCGTCTACTTATAGGCATTTTGAGGATTTTCATGACTTAGACCTGCGTGCCAATACGTGCGCGCCACCACCTGGGCGCCACCACCTACGCACCAACACCTACGCGCCAATTTCTTTCCATTCCCATATTTCTGAAATAATGATATTTTTTGAAATATGACTTGTGTGCCTCTACAGCACTTGCACGCTGCCACTTGCGCACCGCCACTTGTCATTTTTTGGATATTATGATGTTGAAATGTGTTTTTCCAAAAACACTTGTTTACTCTCTTTATCATTCATACGGCTTGCACCACAAGTTCTCCAAACTTGAGATGATTGTAAAATACAAATTAGCAAAGCATTGTCTGATTTTCAAGTTCTTTACAAAGTGAATTGATTTAGAATTTTGACAACAAATATTACACTCGTAATAGCATTCTTTTCTTACTTCCTTAACCATCCAACTTGGTCCCAACATTCTATGTGCTGAGAGGTTGTGATTAATTCCTTTTCTACTATAAAAAGTTTCAAAATCAGAATTTTGAAATTCTCCACCCTGATCACTATGAATAGTTATCAAAGGAAGGTTTTTATAATTTTTAACTTGGGCTCTAAAACTTTTAAAATAAGAAAAAGCTTCATACTTATTTTCTAGAAAGTAGACCCACGTAAATCTGGTGTAATCATCAACTAAAAAAAATACATAATACCTGCCTCCAATGCTTCCAGTTTGTGTAGTACCAAAAAGATCCATATGCACTAACTATAATGCATCAGTAGTTGAGGCTTCACCAATTGATTTAAAACTAGATTTATGTTTCTTTCCATATTGACAAGGATCAAAAACTTTTGAAGAATCAAATATAAGCTCTGTTAGATCCTTACCTAGTCTTTTCTTTGAAATTTTTCATATTTTCTTTAGGTTACAGTGACCTAACCTTCTGTACCACAACAAAGAATAATCTTCCATTGAACTAAGGCAAGGTAGATCTTGGATCCTTAGGTCTTCTAAGTTATGTTTGTATACATTCTCTTGCCTATGGGTAGAAAGAATAAACTATTCCTTGGAATTGTGTACTAAGCATTTTTCATTCCTAAAATTCACAAGGTAGCCTTCATCACATAATTGGATTATTCTAATGAGGTTGTGTTTAAGACCCTTAACAAATAAAACATTTGAAATCAATGTTTTTCCAAGAATAACGATGTTACATATACCAATAATTTCTCCCTGAGCATTATCTCTGAAAGTTACTTTTCCTCCTTTCGTCTTGATAATATTTTAAAAGTAGTTTTTGTTACCAGTCATATGCTGGGAACATCCACTATCCATGTACCATGTATTTCTATTGGTACTCTCTCTATTTTATTGAAAAAAGGAGTTAGACTTTCAGAACCCAAACTTTCTTGGATTCGGAAATTTTAGAAAGAAAAATCTTAGGCACCTACATTTTCTTAGAAAAATAGGATTTATGAAATCCTAAAGACTGAGTTTTGTTTAAGGAACAATTTTTTGCCCAATGCTCACCACACTGACACTTAGCATAGAATGGAGCAGTTTGAGGAACAAAATAATTATTGCTAAAAACTGTTTTAGAACTAGTATAACCAAAACCAGAACTATTCCTTAGTGTTCGGAATTGGGAATACATTTTATCCAAATTTTCCTTACCTAAGGTACAGTTTGACAAACACTTCCTCAAGGAAAAAATTTCAGATTTTAGTTTGATAACTAAATTATTTTCTTCTAAAACATTTTATTTTGAACTAGAGATAGGATCAAAATCATTTTTCTTACAAATTATGTTTTATAGATCCTTAGAAAGTTTATTCTTCTCAGAATTTACTTTCTCAAGATTTTTTGAAATACATTCAAAATAAACATTTTTCTTATCAAGATATTTGGAAATATATTATATTTCCTTAGTAAGAATTTTATTTCTAGAATTTTCCTTATCATGATTTTTCAAGAGTTTTGAATTTTCAATCTCAAGGAGCTTAGAAAACCTAGAAACTTCTTCATAGGTAGGTAAAGTATTATTTTCATCAGAAGAATATTATCCATTAGAAGAGTCATAATATTTATCATTACTATAATTTGAATTTAAAGAATCATTGGTCATGGATTCAGCATTGTGTACCTTATCCATTAAGCAATGATTTTTAATAGGTAGTCTGGCTATTAGACCAAGATTCTTCTGTCCAGAAGATTTGTAATATGATGATTCATCTGAAGAGTCACCACCACTGGCACTCCAAGTGTCATTATCTTTCAAGAAATTATTAGCTTTATCATTGTAGTACTTATTTCTATTTCTCTCATAATGATTTTCCTTTCTTTATTTTCTCTTAAGCATAGGACAATTAGGTCTTATATGTCTATCTCTCTTGCATTAATAACAAGTGACTTTTGAATCTTTCTTATCTTTCCTTTCCTTTTTCTTATATCTGGATTGAAAGTTATTCTATCCAACAATCTTGTTCATCGTTGGAGCAAGATTGAAAAACTCATTTTCTGAATATTCACTTCCACTAGATTCGGATTGAATAACAACCTTCTATGATTTGGATCTAGTAACTCTCTCAGGAGTCTTGGATTTTGAATGATTTGAAGTTGTAGTAAAAGAAACACTTCCATTCCCATTCTTCTTCTTTACATTATCAGCATCTCTCTTCATTCTGGTCTCATGTTGAAGAAGAGTTCCTAAAAGTTCATCAAGAGAAATTTGAGTATCCTTTCAATTCTCATCAATAGTAGTCCTCTTCGATTCCCACTCATTTGGCATAATTTCTATGATCTTATCAACAAGTGCTTCATCATCTAATCTATTCTCACCCATATATTGTAAACTATTCACAATAGTCATGAATATTTGTTGCACCTTACATATGAGTTCTTTATAAGGAAAGCAGAAACCATGATATTCTGCTCTGAGTATGGATCATCTAGTTTCAATAACTTTGGAACTTCCAAATTGAGTAACTTCAAGTTTCTTTCAAATACAATTTTCTGCTTCACAAGATGAAATTTGGCAATATATATTTCTAGTCATGGAACACAACAATTTATTGAGTACCTTATAATTTAGTTGATATTCATGCTTTTCTTGATTGGTGAAAGTACTAACTTCCTTGTCAGGGATTTTATATCCTCGAGTAAGCATAACCAAATTATCAACTCCAGTATTGATAATGAAATTATTTATATGATTTCTCCAATATTCATAATCATTCCCATAAAAAATAGGTTGTCTTGTTGGATTTAGATTGTCAATGGAACCAACATTGATTCCTACCATATTAAAGAAAAATCTCTCTACAAAAACATGTTAATAGAAAAAGTTTGTAAATAAAGAAAAAATTCATCAGCGAGGAAAAAGATAGAAAAAGAGTATCTCTAAGAAAAATATGAATCTGAACATTATGAGTCTGAAAAACTGATTCCAATAATAAGAATAGGATGAATTCTCTTTTGAATCTAATCGTGATATTAATTCAGATTAAACCAATCCTCTGATACCAATTGTAGAGATGGTATGTGAGTATTTTATACTCTATAATACCAAATGTAGGATCGAAATAATAGAGATACTGAATTAAGTATCTAATGATGCTCAAAATACAAGATCGGGATGAATTGTATACTTTAAAAAATTCCTTTGGAACATTTAAAAATGATTATGTTTAATAAGGTTAAACAAGGTAATTCACAAAACCTCAAGTTCTACACACTTGCTTGATTTCAGAAATATGATTCCTAGAATGTGAATCTGAAAATATGGTTCCGGAAAATGAAACATAATAAAAGTTTAAAAAGATAAGATTCTACCATAAAGAATATAGAAACATAATAAATCAGAGTATTCAAAAATAAGGATTTATAAGATAGTTACATACTGTCCTCAACAAATAAAATGCAGCGGAAAACTTGGAACAAACAAGTAACAAGTAGTAAAACTTTTATCCCCAAGAGAAGAGTATCCAACAACCTTGGATAAAGGTACCTTGATTTATAATTTCAAGAAAGTATGTTTTACCCACACTAGTGTAAGCCCTTGATACGAAGATCAGAGTATTTTTTCTATCCCCGTAATCCCTCAACTTTCAAGGTAGTCAGCACCTCTGTCTTCCTCAGCAAGGAAGACCTCAACTTCAAGGTAGTTAGAACCTCTGTCTTCCTCAGCAAGGAATTCCCCAACTTCAAGGTAATCATCACCTATATCTTCTTATCCCCAGAAGCCCTCTAATGTAACCAGCAACATTCAGAGTCGCACAAAGAAAATCTGAAAAATAATTTGAGTAAGCACTAAGCATGGGAGTCCCTCTCAAGAAATCACTTCAACAGCATGTAATCTCTAGAGTCATAGAACAGTGTTCAAAAGTTGTAATATCATTCAAATGATCTTCTATTTATAGTCACAGCTCCAACGGTCGACTTCCTCCTCCAATGGTCATATTTTACCTTGAATTTCGGAGGGACATGTACACGTGTCACTCATACAACAGTTTGTTAGTAACTGAATGCACGACATCATTTTATAAAAAAAAGTGTAATCAAAAATATGGTTACATAACCAAAATCCAATATTCAGAATGTTATAAAATAAAAGTTCAGAATCTAACCAAAAATGAATTCAGAGTCTATAATACAAGGATATTCAAATTTTGTTTTCTAAGGAATTTGGAACATGAACTCTATAAATTCCAAACTATGAATTTCAATGAAATTCGGAATCTGGATTCACAAGAATTCGGAACCTGAACTTACAAAGTTCAGAGTCAGAGGTCATGAGAATTTGGAGTCATAACATACAAAGTTTGGATTCAGAATTCATGAGAATTTGGAGTCTGAACTTACAAAGTTCTGAGTCAGAATTCATGGGAATTCAGAGTCCGAACTTACAAATTTTGGAGTATGAATTCATTAGAATTCAAAGTCTGAACATACAATGTTCGGAGTCTAAATTCATTAGAATTCGGAGTTAGAACACATAATATTTCAGAGTCTGAATTCAGAGAACTCGGAGTCAGAACTCGGAGTCTAAAAATAGAATGCACTTTATCTATGTATTATATGATTCCGAGGTTTTAGTCATGAAACCGTATTTTACACTTAGACAAGATAATGAACAATGAAAAACATGGTAAGGATAAATTCCCTTGGGGAAGGAAATTTTTCCTTATAGAAGTAAATCACAGGGTAAAATGAGATTTTCCTTGAGATAAGGTGTTTGTGATTTTCAAAACAAGAAGGAATGGTAAATTCATAAGGAAAACTTATTGACTCAACAATCTCCCCCAAGTATGAAGGAATGGAAAACTCAAAGGAAAGTCTTATTGACTCAATAGTAATATCTTCCAATTATATAAATTTAACATTATAAAATGAATACCATATATTGAATTATAATTTATAAATTTTTTAATGAGTCCATCTTCATTTTACATTTTAATGAATAATAAAAATGATAAAATTTTCTTACCATAGTCAAGGATAAAAAGAGTTTACCAAGGTGTTAAGATAAAATATTTTTTAATATAAAAACATAAAATTATATATATCCTATTTTATTTTCATTTAATTACACCAAATATTCCCATATTATAATAATAGTAATTTTCAGCAATTATTCTAGAATAAGACATTAATATATTGAAGTATATTGAAAAATTCCATGTGTTTCCTCCTCCAAACATATAAGAGGAAACAAAGTATAATATATTATGAACACATCAAGAGACTCTTATATCAGAAAATACCCACCTGAATCATTTTATAAAATCCCATCCAATGTCTTAGAGGTCATGGATTGATCATAATACTATCCTTTCATGAAAAAAGGTGTAATCTAAAGGAGGTTTCTCAATGAAGGGGCATAACATTTAACTGAGTAATTTCAATTTTATTTATTCTAATACTTACTATAAAACTATTGTATACATCATAATATGAAAAATATAGTATAAAAAATTTAAAAATATGTTATTATTATGATTAAACAGCCACTTTACACTCCCTTTCCATCAAATGGTAAATGAAATTATCGCTTGTGCATACATGTGGACTATCGCCTCCACATAGCGATATGAATAATTTTCTTTCACCATTTTCATGGTTATTTATAATAATGGATTTAATAAACATATATGATATTTATTATGTAGTAATTATTCAGGAATATTATAAAATATTATTTTTCTTTACATCATTCTTTTTATTAGAAAATGAAAACAACATTCCTGCGTACGTGTGGACAACCATCTCCATCAGTGGTGTAATTCATTTTTTTTATCTATAACATTTATGAATAATTGTAAATACGTATATAATGAATATATATTACATTTTTATTAATTTTATTAATATTATATATATAATGGAACCATGATCAATTTAAAAGGACCATAATTTCGAAACAAAAAATTTCCTGAAAAATGAAACCTTTAACAACTAAAATTGATGTTTTTAATAAATAATTAATAATAAATTGGGGTATAACTTTTATAAGTGGACCACATATGTTTCTAGAGGTATGAATATGGTTCTATTATAAAATTATAATAAATTTAAATTTATTATACATGATTTTATTTAACTTATTATGTAATACATGCATGAGGCAAGGTTTTTATATTACAATCTCTTTTTTATTAGGATTGTTTATGATTAAATTTATGATAATAAAATTATCTAATATATCTATAAAAATATTATAATTTTTATTATACTATGTAAATTTCCGGAGATTACAATTTTTACTTCCATTTTCATCTTCTGAAGTACTCAATAGACAGAATGAATGTTTTTAAGGAAAGTCAACTTTGTTTTCCTATTAAATCTTGAATATTATTTAAAAATGTTTTAAAGAATGTATTTATTATTAACCTATTATTGTTTGAAGAAATTTTACCCATTTTATAGTTCTGAAAAAATAAATTTAAATTAATTTTTTTTTATTTTTGGAATGAGGTACTTTTCAATGAATGTGTGAACAAATTCATTATTTTAACATGTACAACATGTATGTAATTTCCCACCATCATGAAAACTATATGATTTGAAGATTAATTTTCATTTTTACATAGTTATATTCAATTAAACCTTTTTCCTTAAAATTTTATAAAAATATTGTTTTTTGAATAAGTTATTTTAAAATAAAAATAGTACTTTCCTCAAAAAATGTTCCAATGATATTTTAAATATATTTTCATATATGAAAAAATCCATTGATTTTAAAAATTCTATAATGAGGATATGATCTAATGATATCATATTTATCATTTCATTGTATGGTTTATGATTATGATGATTAAATACTAATGAAACCCATATTCTTTACCATGTGTTTTGTTATGATGAAATGATAAATGTTTTCATGATATTTGTTTACACTAATGAATGGATTATGATTATGTGATGTGTGTTCCTGATATATCCCTCCAATGAGTTGGGTAAATATTAATGTTTTATGAGCTCAAATGGTATATAAAAGGGCATCCCAATGCCAAAATAGGGTACACTATATGTTATCCCAAGCCTAAAAAAGGATACATAGGAGGTTATCTTAAGCATGAAGCAGGTACAAGGGTGGCTAGCCCAAGCATAACATGTGATGAATGTATTGGTTGGTATAATTGGCATGATATTTATAGGATTATAATTATTCTACACTTTATAAAACTCTTTTATTAAATGATCTTATGCCAATGTTATTCTCCTTTGGATCATGTTCTATGATTCCTTTATGATCCATGCCTTATAAACTACCACGATTTATTCCATGACTCATGATGATGATATATGAATTTCATGGTATATTTTTCAATTGTTAAGCTCATGTTCTCATAAAATTACGCACACATTATACTTAATAATTTTCTATATCTCCCTTTCTTACCCTTAATAATCATATGAGGTCACCCTATATTATGTTTCCTTTCCATAGAATAAGAAGAATGGTTTTATGTATGATATGTCTAAGAAGGGTTCTAGTTGTGAATAACTTAGTGTGAGATGATGTATATCTTTTATGTACATGTTTTTTATGTATCCATGTTTCCAAATACAAAAAAAAAGTTATGGTTTTATCTAAGATAATAATGATATATTATGAATATTTATCTAATAAGATGTAATATTTAAGTAAAAAATGATCATTTTCCTTAGAGTGATAAAGTGGTAGCATTAACATTCCCCAAAATATGGGAGCACTATATGAAAAAAATTATCTAAATGGATAATAACATTGGTAATAATATCCTAAAATTTTTCAAGGTCAACATGAGAACCATTGTTAATCAGATCCAGGTAATAAACAATAATTTCTTACATGATCACCTTTTTACTTGGGATAACTTCAATCATATTCTTCATGTTGCTAAGGGGTTTCAAAGATTTTATAACCTTATAATGATTATCGAATAAAATTGTGTTCCTATGACATTATTTTATCTATTTATCCTAAAATTTCCATTTAGTAATTCCTCCATAAAGATAATTTTATCATTTTTCCTTGAAGAAATTTTAACCTCCTTGTTAAAATGAGGCAATTCAAACACCTCCTCAAGTATATTATGAATATTATCATGATCATTTTCAAAGAAAAAAATTGTACCCATACTTAGATTTAAAAACCACCTCCCTCCATGTTTTTACTTTGAACATTAGGTTTTTATGTTTATAAGCATATTAAAATAGATCATTACTACATTATGTATGGGATTAAAAATGGTGGAAAACACCCTTAAAATCAAGGTGTCTCATACAATAATTTTTATATTTAATGGTAGGGGATCCCATTATTTTTTTGAAATAATGGAAGTCAGGATCTGATGATGATCATAGTTTTTTAAGCATTTGTGGATTTCACTTCCACCCACTGATCCAACATAATAAAATTAAAAAAAAATTCAATTGAATTTTATCAACACAATTGTAGTCACTCATTTCTTTGCCTTAATTTTTTTTTTAAAATACACTTTTTGAAGTGGGAACCTTATAGAAAAATTCATAGCATCATATTGAGCCACACATACCCCCACAAAAAATTTTCAAATTTCAAAATTCAAAACTAAAACTAAAACTATTATCACCACCTCATGCCACATATCACCTTTAAAAAATCAAATTTCAATTTGAAAATTTCGAATGAAGCATAGTCACACTACCTCAGTCAATTAAAAATCCCTAACCTTACATGAAGTTGGAATATTAATCCTTTAGAAAAAACATACCATCCATCATGTCACCCATAGCACACAACTACTGACTTAAATGTTGTCTTACATTTCCACCTGTAGAATAGAACCATCAGCTCATTGATGAGACACGTCTGCATTGGAGGAATATCCCAAAAACTAGTGAAACCCGTTGCATGACCACAATCATTATTATAATGTAGAAAAAACTAAAGATCCACTATTATCAAAATTGGATCCAAGAAATATTTTACCAATATATGAAAATGAAAAATAGTAAATACCTGGCATCAGAAGCAAAAAAAATTAAATCCATCACTGAGATAACCTTGATTAATTAAAAAATCCATTGCATGTCATGCATCCTGGAAGACCATACCTCTCACACAAATACATCCCAAAACCACCTTGGAAAAAATCTCACCCAACAAACCTATGAAAGTTATATGGACCTGTAATATAGAGAAAATTAAGAGTGGAAAAGTCTTCCACAGTAATACATTATAAAGACAACACCATCAACCCCATAAATAACAACATCATCAAACCTGCACCACCGAAATAGAGAGAAACGCTCCATAAAAAAGTCACCATCAAAATATTATACAAGATGTTGTACTCAATAGGATGAAACAATATAAAAACATCATCACAAAACCATTTGATTTAATTATAAAACAAAGTACTGGAAGTCACTAGTTGATATGATCCATCGACACTAAATCTCAACCACAAAGATTATCCCAAACCCACCTCAAACACACTCGTACTGAGATGATATGTGGCCAATCATAAGAGGATGGGTAGCAATATTAGAGGAGGGAAAACATTCCAAGAATAATGTTTCTGAACCTCAGACAAACAAAATACCTAACCATCTGAGTGCCTCCATGAAAAAAAGATGGAGTTTATCATAATGGATTGAGTGACAAGTGTATAGGTGGGAGAATATGAATGAAAATGATCATTCCATAAAAATTGAACCAACTAAATTAGACATCCAAAATAATGAGAATAGGTGTGAGGAAAACTATGAAGAATGAGGTGAAAATATGAAAAACCAATATCAACATGAGAACTAACACTAGAGAGGAGGATCAATATCATCATGGATGCATAGGAAAAATAAAATTAAAATGTGGAAAATCTAGGTCAGTGAAGAAGGGAGATCAAAATGAGAAGGATGAATCAAGCTCACTATGCTGGAAGGAGTAAACTGTGAAGTTGGGAAGTGATATGAAGTGGCCATTCACTCCATTTCTAGGGGGAAGAAACCTAGTCAGAGGAGAAGTGCACATAAGAGAGAACGTTGGGAGAAAACAAATCCATCATGGACTACACCTATCCTTATCTACTCGTTTCATATTCCATATATATTTATCTCCATGGAAAGTGACTTTTACCATGTCATTAGGATAAATGTGTTCACTACAAGAAAATAGGCTTTTAACAATGATAGCCTTTATCAGTGCTAGAAAAAATCAATGATAAATGTGGCCTTTATTATTTATAAAACAAATACTAGTAAAGGGAACCTTTTATCAACACTTTTTATCATTGATAAATTCTACACTTTATCTGAAAATTTTTTATAGCATTGATAAAGGTTACCCTGTATCAACTCATTATTTTTAGCAATGATAAAGGGTAACATTATTAGTGCTTTATTTTGAGTTCCCATAAAGGGATCTTTTATTAGTGATTTTTTAGTGTTGATAACTGTCTGAAAAAATGAAATAATTAAATAAATTAAAAACAAAAAAATTATTAAAAAAATATAAAAAATATTATTAATTAAATAATTATTGATAACAATGAATAAAATGATTATACTATAGATAAATTATAAATACTAATACAGATTATATATTAAATATGTTGATATATGAACAATAAAAACTAAACGAATAAAAAAATTTAAAAATTAATTTGAGAAAAATATTAAGCATTTTATTAATTAAATTATTATTGCTAATGTTAATAAATATTATATATTAAATATATATGTTTATATATGAATGTTTATAAGTATGATTACAAAATTATTTATGATTTACATTAAATAGTTAATATATTTAGATAATAATGGTTTATAATTAAAAATAATATGAATTAAAAATACTAACTAATTGCATTGAGTAATGGATAATGTTGAATTTTTTATTTTTTAGTTTAACATAGATCAAATGTGTGTTATAATGATTTCTCATTATTATATGTAAATAATACATTTTTATATATAATGCGTATACACAAATCTCTATGCAATTAGTGAAATATTATAAAGAAACACGTACAACTAATATTTATGTAATTTATTCAAATTTTAGTATTTATTTCATAAGTTTATTATAATATAACGCATTTAATATATTATGGTTTCAATTGGTAAATGTAATTTATTTATTGTTAATATTATTAATCTTAGGTATTATTTCTTCATTTTTAATATTTTTTATTTTTTTTATTTTTTATTTTTTGGGAATTTAATCAATATCTATTATTTATTTTATCTATATTTATTTACTATATTTTAATATTTTTAATATTTATTAGTTTTTATTTCAATATATATCCATTTTGTAATAATTTATATTTATTTAATAAAACTTATCCATTCTTTCAATATTATTAAAGTGTAAATGTTTTTAATTATTCAATTTTAATCATTTTTAACATGCATGCACATAAGATTAAATAATCATTGATAATGTTAAAATTATATTTTAAAAAAATTAAAAATTAATATATTTATAAATGAATATTTACTATGTTTTTACATTTATTATTATAAATAAATAATTTTATTTTAAAATACTATTTAAATAATTATTAATAAATAATTATATATATTTAAATAATTATAAAATTATAATAAATTTATTTAAATAATAAATATATTTACTATAAATATATTTATATATTTTAGTTATATATATATATATAATGATATAAATATTTTTTTTTAAGTATTTATATAATTATAAATATATAATTATATATTTAAATAATTATAAAATTATAATAAATATATTTAAATAAATGATATATTTAATATTATATATATATATATATATAATTTTATACATATATTTACGAAAAAAAATTATTTATAATTATAATTATATATCATTTATCAGCGCTTAAGTAATAAGCATTATTAAAAGGAATTCTTATAAGCAGGTTTTTACTACTAATAAAGATAGAGATTTATCATCACTAAAAAAGTGCTGATAAATATTCCTTTTATAAGAACATATTGACTTAGTACTGGTAAAAGGAATCATTATCGATGCTTTTTCGAAGCTCTGGTAAAAGAGTCTGAATCTATTTTAAGAGCCCTAACCATAGAGGACTAGTTCATCATATCTAAAGCTCGCCGCAAAATAAACCTACTGCTGACACTCCTAGTTGAAAAATAAATGCTATAATCTATTGTAGAATCAATTCTCCAACAATTCCAATGTTCGTTTATATGGTCCAAATGATTCAATGGTTGAATGAAACCAAGGCTCCAATGAAATCCATGTTTTTTTATATCTCTGCATTATCTCGATTATCCACTGAACCTTCCCATACCCCATATGTGTATCCCAACAAGACCAGTTGCATTATCATATAACAAAACATCCCAAAATGCACTCGTTCTTAGATATAGAGAAGTATCATCTTTCTCGGTAGCATGGGTCTCTCTTTGGGACAACATAGGTATTGTGCGGCTTGAAATATATGAAACCCAATGTTGGGTTATGTTGTTGCGAGGCATAATAGGCTACCAATACATATATAACATGAAATATACCTCTTCGAAATCGTCAACATTTGAAAACTTCATCCATATAACGGTCATAATTTTCATTAGTTTGTAATATTTCATTGAAAATCCCTTGGGAACCTCTTTCTCAAATTTTGATAGATAAATCAATGTGCTATGATATCATTGATTCACTTATAAACCAAATAAAATTTTTGACTCACCAATCATATACATCTTGATATCTTACCTCATATGATCCACAAAATAATTGAATTGTGCTTTTTTCCAATCCTTAAATATTATGTTTTCAACATAAATGAGTACCTAAATCATTTGATCATTCTCCTTCTTGATATAGAGGTTGTGATCCAATCTACCACTCTAAAAAATCATTCTTAGTTACTGATCCAATGTTACACACGTATAAATTATGGCATTAATGTCACAAATATGATGTCAGTTTATAGGAAATTGATGAAAAATATATTTACAGAGAATTTTTAGAATTTTTTTCCCTTAAAATCGACACCCAAAATGAGATATGTTGATATTTTGTCATTGGTTTCTTCAAAAACATATGCCAATATTTTTGTAAATTTTTTCTAGCAGTGAATTCTATAAAAACTAATTCCAAAAATCTTTTAAAATAAACCTGTTTATTGTGAAATCCTCATTTTTTGATCTACCAAACATTGTCACTCTCAACTCACGAGGACTCTGATGACCATCTAAGGATCCTCAACGATGATTTTTGTTGATTTTATTCGATTTTAATTGTCATTTCCCAATCAGTGGACCTCATTCTTTCATCCTCTACCTTTTTTCACCATCCACATATGTATTGTATGATTGGAAAGTCTTTTTATCATCTTTTTGGTTTTTTATAATTTATTGTTCTTTTCTACAAATAGTTTTTTTAAATCTTGTAGTGTTTATTTTTCTAATGAATTCGAGGGAAAAAATTCAGATTGTGGATCATTTTTTCTTAATGAACTCCAAATTTTTTAAGTTGTTTTCCAAATTTTGAAGATAATTTATTTTTCATTTATTTATAATTTTCAGTTGTTGATTCATTGTTTTGTATGTAGTTGGTTTTTAATTATAAATGTTTTTGTTTAATTTTTTTATTTTGATAATGTTTTTATTTGAAGAAATTACAAAAACGTTTTCCCCAAAAATGATATATAAATATTTATATGTTTATATATATATATATACGTATTTGTGTGTGTGTTTGTGTGTGTATACATATATATATCATTTAAAATGAGTACCTGTGATACTTTTTAGTTTTTTATTTTAACAAAATTATGTACTTTTGGATTATCATGACACACATCACAAAACATAAATACCTTTAGTATATTAGTTTTTATTTTATTCATTATATTCATTGATATTTCCAATTAGATTACCAATAATTTTAATTATATGCGTTTGTGTTTAAAATTTATCAATATATATATATTCTATTGTTTATATGTTTTAATATATTAACTAATTATATTGAGATTTTAGGTATTGAAAGGATCGTAGCTGGATAAATTTATGAAGAACCACTAGTGAATATAAAAAAAGAGTTATTTATTTTTTGGAATTTTCGAAATGAAAACTTCAAAACATATATTTTATTTTATGTCCATCTATGACGTGTTCGAATATGAGAAAGTCAAATTCCATATAAATCAAGGATTATCTCATTTTCTATGGGTTTAGCCTTAATTATACATGTTGGGTCTGGAATGGTGAATTAAATGAAAATTCAATATCTAATATTGATGAAAATATTCATAATGAGGTAGAGGATCATATATAAAATGTAATTGATGATTTAGGTGTTGAAACCAAAAAGAACAATAATTGTTGAATGATTGTATAGAAATTCAGAGAAACCATTATTCCTAAGATATAGTAAATATATAGTTTCATCAATAGTTTTGAGATTAGTTAACTTTAAATAAATAACTGGATGGAGTGATAAATGTTTTTATAACAGACTTGAACTTTTAAAAGACCTACTTCTAGAATCCAACGGGATTCTAGATCCCAATTATGAGGTGAGGAAAACATTATGCCCAATGGGATTGGGGTATAGAATGATACATGATTTCCATAGTGATTGTGTGTTTTATAGGAATGAAGATGAATATTTATCAGAATATCCTACATATGGGAAATCATGCTATAAGATGGATGAAAAAGTCAACTCATATTCCATCATAGATACTTGCATCTAATCTCATGAACAATCAATTTTGAATATTATAACAATTCCATCCACTAATTATTTCATATAATTCCAATAATTCAATAATGATTCATTATTAGGTACCAAAATCAATGCTTCGACTAAATAGATTTGGTAACTCCTAATAATTCATCATTTGAAGCATCTATTTACAAATTCAATTGATGAAAGAAGTTTAATATGACGTTTAGATGAGTGAATATATGATGGTATCTTTCATCAGCCTACTGATTCACTAAAACGAAAGAGATTTGATAAATAATTTCATGACTTTAGAAAGTGATGTTAGAAATCTCGGAATGGGATTGTGTACTAATGGAATGAATCTATATTGGAGGCTATGTAGCCAACAAATTTCATGGCCTATTTTGTTAGTAGTTTTTTACTATTCCCTATATATATATGAATAAAAAATATGTTATGATTATATTGATGATTTTTGGACCAAAATAGCTTAGAAATGATATAAATGTGTATCTATCACCATTGATTGATGTTTGAAATTGCTATGAAAAATAGGTGTTAATATTTTTAATGAATACAAGAAATATTATATTCTTTTTCATTCTATGATAATGTTCACTATAAATGACTTAACCACATATGGAAACTTATCTAGGTATACTATTAAGGTACATAAATCATGTCCAACTTGTGAAGAAGATACTTCGTTTTATGAATTTTAGAATTGAAGAAGGATAATGTACATGGAACATCACTGATTTTTGTGAATGTTTCATACATATCATAGATTGAAAAAATAATTTAATGGTTTACAGGAATAAAATATTCCCCCATGAACATTTTTAGTCGATGAATAGTAGAAAAAAATTAAAAATAATGATTTTACATATGGAAATAAAATAATTTATGGTTTTACAAAAAATAATTTGAAGAAATATTCTATCTTCATTGAATAATATTACTGGTTATCTTTTGAGATAAAACCTAATATTGAGGTTATGTAAGTTGAGAAAAACATTTGTGACATTTTTATTGGAACTTTGTTAGGTATAAAGGAAAGGAAAAAATATATATTTTATGCTATATTGGACGTGATACCAAATGAAATATGCTTAGATTTAGCTCTATCTATAATATGAAATAGAATATATTTACCCATGGCTTGTTAAAAATTAAGAAACAATGAGAAAATGATTTATTAGTGTCTTCATGTTATTAAAGTACTGATTTTTTATTCATCAAATGTGATGAATTTTGTGTCATACAAGGATTATAAATAGTTTGTTATGAAATCTATGATTTTCATGTTTTGATGAAATAACATCTACCAGTCTTACTGCATGGTATCTTTCCAATAGCTGTCAGAAAGACTATCATAATTTTACTTAATTTTTAAAATTACATTTATATGAAAGTCATTGATTCAAATTAATTATATTTGTTGGAAAATGAATCTTCTCTTACTACTTTGTCAACTAGAAATGTATTTCCCACATACATGTTTTGATATGATGGTTTATCTAGTGATTCATTTAGGACGTGACATAAGAGTATGTGGGCCTGTTTATTTACCATGGATATATCCTTTTGAAAGATATAGGAAAATTTTGAATGGATATGTTAAAAATACATATTGACTAGAGGGAACTTTTGTTTGAAAATATGTATTGGAAGAGGTGATTTAGTTCGGTATTGATTATTTGTATTAAGTGGAGTGTATTGTTCTCCATATATCTTGTCATATGATAGTTTATAGTGAGGGTAGAGGGATTCTAGGATTTAAAGTAATGATCATTTCCTATGATGAAGTGATATAGGAACATTTATTTATTTTGAACAACATAGATGAAGTTCAATTGTATATATCATCACATATTGTTGAATTAATGTTTTGGTATCCAGAAATAAATGAAAAGTGGTTGATGATTGAGCCTAAAAAGACATTTATTTCATGGTTTAAAGAGAAATTCATCACATATATATCTACATCAGAAACATTCAAAGGTCAGTAAGGTGTTCATCTCATAATGTGATCACATGGTTTGGTTTTTCTATTAATGTGTACACATTTTACACAAAAAATCTGGATTGCAGTACTACTGTTCAAAATAGTGGTTTAGCGGTCATTGCTGAAGTAGTGATTTTTTCAAGTGAAAAAGATAAAAACCAAATTTTTTCCTCAACAACACATTTTAGTGTTTCTCAATATATATGAGAATATTATTATATTAAATTTTGAGTGATCATGTTTATATGTAATGGGATTTCAAGTAATAGGGATGTGAAACATGGTGAATATGGGTTTAAACTGGTTGATTTGAAAAGCTTTACTTATAATAAGGAACTATTTATCATGGAGTCACATGAAAAGAAAATATTTTTTTCATTGATCCATCGAATGATCAGTGGATAATTAATTTTCTAGGGAAAATATTCCATTTGGATGATGAGGATGATGATGACGTTGTTATTGATTTATATGATGTGTCTTCATCTATTATATAATTTCCTAATAACAATGACTATATCACAGTCATAGTGCATGGAGTATAAAATGATAATGCTGAAAGGATATGGTAAAACACAATATTAATCAACTAATTGATTTTTTTATTATTTACATTTTTTTATTTTTACATGAGTAAAAACTTTATTTTTTAATAACTATTGGATATTTAATTATATATATTTGATTATTAATATAATTTTTTGTGTTACTTTTTTATATTTTATTGTTATGGCTAAACTATTTTTCATTTAAATATCTGACATACATTATTATATTTCTATTAAATTTATGCATATGGAACACTTTTTCAAACATTGACGTTAAAATTTACAAAATTTTCATTAATTTTAGAAGTAATGATTATAGTTAATATTCTACCATGTATAATATTTTTAGTTAGGAATCATAAAATCATTATATTATTTTAAAAAGTACACATGTGTGCCACCTTTTTTACTTACATATTTCAATTTACATATTTTCAAATTATTCACATTTCTAATAATATGTAGCTAAACAATAATTTCATTACATTTTCTTGTTTCAATGATGAATATATATATATATAGATACAAAAGAACATGTACTGAGATATTTATCTTTTTTAATATATTTAAATATCCATTAATATAATTATCTAATGAAAGCAAATATTTAATTTAAAATAAATAATTAACGGATAATTGTTAAGACTTCAGCAGTGGAGTCTTCTGCATTTACTATTATGAAATTGTGTTCTTGAGTTGATAAATGGGGAATTAACCATTTACCTAAACTGACACTTTCTTGAGGATATAGTAGATTGAGTATTACTTTTGTTGTTAATAATAATGAAACTAGCCCAAATACAACACATTTTATCAGCTATGTCACTATAATGATATGTTTCATGGTTAGAAATTTATATCATTATTGGAAGGCAGTTGAAAAAATGGTGATAGATTAGATTTGGGAGGTCGTAATGGTATAATATCACAATTTATTTATTTAATTATTATTTTTAAATTTTTATATATATAAAATGACTAATATTTTTTTATTCAATTACAGATGACATTTAATTTTTAAGAAACAAAATAAATAAGAAAAGATTTATTTCATTATTGATGGTTTTATGGATATATTTCATGATAAATCTGACAAAAAATTTTGTTTTAGAATGAAAAAAATGAAAAACCCATGCCTCATGTATGAGGTTTTATATGTGGATACATGGAATAAATTTGTTTCAAGCCGATATAATGAATCCATTTGGGTATGATAATTATATTATATTGTAAAATTTATTATATATGTACATAATTACATATTAGTTTGTTTTATATAGTTGGCCTCCAGGAAATCCCATCATGGCCTATAGGTATATATTGTATACCCTCGTACTTTATCAAATGAATGTTATAATTTATCAGAGAAAATATATTTATTGAGGAAAATATTTACGCATTAATAACCAAGTCTAATAGTTGTTTTGATGAGGTCCATTTCGGTCCTCCATCTCCCCCACCCACCATGAAAAATGGAAAAGAGTGAGAAGATGAAAAAAGAAAAGTATCTTATATATAATGAAAAAGAAGATTCTTAAGTTATTGTTAGTAAATATTTAAAAAATTTATTGATTTTTTATATTTAATAAATTAACAACACTAATATAAAAATTTCATTTTTCATTTCAGGATGAACTTTATGAAAATCGACACAGGGAACTTTTTTCCATGAGGGTAGGATGGACATCCTAGACACTACATTTGGAAAGTCATAACACCATGTCCGGATAAGAGTATATGATAAAGATGTTAGTATTCATAAATTATATGGTTGTTAAAGTAATAAATTAAGAGACCCATAAATAGATTCATATAAATCATAGATGAAAGATATGAAATAGTACATGGGTGATAAAATTCAATAAGCTGTGTAGGCTATGTTATAATAATTGATGAGGTAGTTACAGTTTGAGCATCCTTCCCTAGCAATCTAGGATTTTCAGTCAGCTACAAAGCCTATACAACCCTCCCTGTCGTACCATCCTTCCTAGCCTGCCTACTCAGATCCTCTGCTTCCTCACTCGGAAATAACATTATACTATGAGTTATATTCTATAGATGCTCATGTACATATTGTAGCATTCAGATTTGTATAATTGTTTGGGGACTTTGTGCATCACTAGCATATGAATATGGGTCATGTTATAGTATTAATACAGGATATTATTGGTCCTACTTCTCTACTACTATTTCCTAATGAGGAGGTTACCATATTTGGGAATTTTATGGGTCATTTTTCACTTTTTCCATCAAGCCTTCTTTGTTATCCTTCATACGAGGTATGAATTTTTTTATTATTAATTACAACTGATTTAAAATTATTTATAATGTTTTCAGAAATATAAATTATATGGGGGTAACTAAAATCCAAACAAATGGAATAAAGGAAACCGAAGTATTAGGAAAAAACAAATGCAGATACATCATATGGGATACAATGATTATCTCATGCTTCTTCATCCCAGGGTAATATCTTTTATTTTCAGATGAAGTTTAATAAATGTGGAATATAATATCCATTGAAAATATTTTGAAAAGATATCATGGATCTAATTGATTTTGAAGAGGTCAGTGTTCCTATGTTAGAGTTATTTTCCATGTAAGTAAATTTACATCTCTATTTTTATTTCATTAATTAAAGATGGTTTAAATTGACAGACTATATTATTTTTTAATTAGTTATCTATGCACACTTCTTATTAAAAATGACACCACATGAATTTATGTTTTAATAGATCTAAAATTCATTTCCATGGTTATGAAATATGTGAATTCTACAGATAGAATTACATATATATTTGAGATATTATTAAAGACATAGATTGGGTGTTGGTTTTCTCAATATCATGATGGTTAAGAACAAAAATGTAACAATAAACTAATTTTCACTATAATGTCCTTAATTGTGTATTTTTTGTATGGTAGGGGGCCTTGGAAGTTAGTTATGTTCTTCCAAAGTGAATGAACCAAATATTGGTGTTTTTTATTTATTAGTTAATGTTCATAAAAAAATTAACACCTTATTAGAAAAATATGTTTTATTGTTTTTTATAAGTTCGTTATATTTAATTAATACTATATATACATGTATTATTAGTTGATATATTTGAAAATACAGGACATGGAAAAAATTTAACAACGCTCACTTGTCGATAAAGAATCAAATTCAATCCAATATATTAATGTAACGATACATATATTTTATATTATATATTATTCTGATTTTTGATATATATATATATATATATATTGTTTTTTATCAATTTAATGTTTTATAAGTGGAGTATCATCATTAAAAAGGATATGTTGATTTTAGTTATTATGTACTACGATTCATATATGAAATAATCACAACTAGGTAAACTTTTGAATTTGATAATGTTATTTATATGATATATTTTATATTTTCATTCATAGAATTCTATTTTTTAATCTTATATCATTCAATTTTATTATAGACATTAAAATATATTGAGTCTTGTACGAATGATCAAGTTACTCATATTCAATTATTGTTTGCTAAAAAATTTTATTTATTATTACAATTTATGTTATGTATATTCTAATTTTTATGATTAATATTATAATTTCCTAATAAAAAGTGTTAAAAAACTTTTTATTTTGTTATAATATGTGTTTGAACATAATGACCTCAAAATAATTCGTCAAAAAAAATTACAATGATTTTTGTGTAAGTTATTAGATATGTGTTTATTAATTCTATTTTATAATTTAAATGTGTAGATAATAATTTTTTGATTATGTTATTAAATTTTTTTTACAGATTTTTAATCTATGATTCATGTTGTTTAATGGATCTATATTATTATTTTGTTATAGGGATTCTAATTTTTTGAGGGTGTAATATTAAAAAAAAAATCTTATTTGGTGCTTGTTTTTATCAAAACCAAAAATGGAACGTAAACAAATATAAAAGTGTTTTGGTGTTAGTTATTTTTTTAATCGATCCCAAAAATATATCCAAAAAATATTTCATCATCACTTTTAAAAAATAATTGTTGTTAAAAATTTAAAAACATTGGACATTCGATGTAGATTTTTACTAGAAACTGATGCCAAAAAGGACCTTTAGCGTCTGTTTCTAGTCAAAAATAACTATGAAAACTTATCCAAAAATTTATAAGATAATATTTTATTTCATTTTTCTAAAAACCGATGCCAAAGAAATTATTTTTTACTTCACCTTTACAAACATCTGTTAAAAACATACGTTAAAATTGCAAAAAAAACTAACATTAAAATGTGTTTTTGGACTAGTGTTAAATACCATGTCCATATTAATATATTTTTCTTATAAAAATAATTTTTTAACCAGAACAAATTTCTATATTTTTCAACCATAATAAACCCATCCAATTTTCAATGGATTCTCCCCCTTAAGAAATCCATTTAAGAACAAATATTTGGCATCCGTTTGGTATATTTTTAACTAAATTTCCATTCTAATTGAATGTAAAACTAAAATAGTTTCTGACCAGGATATATGAGTAATTTAATAATAAATATAAACTTCGTTGATCTAGGAATTCCCATTACACACTATCCATTTTTTATTTTTGAGCCATGTTTCCATAGTCAGTGAGTTTATTACCGAACACCCACCTGGTTGTGATAAAAAAATTCCTTCAGCCATGTAAAAACATCCCATGTCACAATATTCTTATTCGAATCAAGTTATTCATGCATATATTTGATCCAATTATCATCATTGTGAGCCACTCAAAATGATTTAGTCTCTACTTGGGAAAAATTTAGTTTTTTGATAAATCATACTCATTCAATTTTACACTGAAACTATCCAATCACCAAGGACATTTTATTAATTGATTTCATCTTTGATTTTATTTCTAGCAATACTATCTCATCATAGTCAACATCATCTTCCATAAATTTATTATTTTAATTTGTTTCTTGATACTCATCCCCAATATATTTTATGTTTCCTTTATTATGTTGATCATTATTCATCCAATAAATGACTACTACTTAGATTATTTCAAGAAACATAGTCTCATATCCACAAGAGATGGAGTATGTGTGTCAAAAAAATAAATGATAAATGTGTTGGATCGGATTATACAAAATATACACAAGAGAGGGGTGAATTGTGTCCTTTCAGAAATCTTCAGGAGATTGTGTTCTTCCCTTTTACATTAATCAGATGAATTAATGCAATGAAAATATGAAGTGCAGAGACACACGATGTGTAACGACCCAAAGTTTCATTAATGGAAAATCCCTCTTGATCCAGTTAATTGTCTCTTTATAAAAAAATGTTTTTATAAGATTTCAACTTCTTTGGTTTTATGATAAGAGTTGTGACCGTTACTTTTATAGTCGTTGAACAGTGATCATTTGATTAGTATAAATATAAGGCTTTAACGAACCCAATTTTACTCATACAAAGGAAGCGATGGCCTCATCCAGTAGAATTGCCCCATACGAAGCCCATTTTTCGGATCTCGGAAAAGAGGTGGAATCCTTGGGCTTCGCCCTCGGCCAAGCCCAAGATGAGCTTCATTATGTCAAGCTCTAATGTGACCGTCTACGGGAAAAGTGGAAGTTGATTGAGATTACCACTCGAGCGATGTTATCCGAGCCGCCCCAAGAGTCTGTCACCATCGCACACCTTACCCTTAGGTCTTATGCGGCTATTTTAAGGGGTTATGTAACAAATAAGTAGTACTATGTTCATATAAATTATTTTTGTATATAATAATGAATATATTTTCTAGTCATTTTTGATACATTGTAAATAGTTTTTAAAGTACAAATGGTGTTTTTAGTTATTATTTAATTAAGAAATCTATTTTATTAAATTAAGGTATTTTTGAATTAAATAATATTTTAATAAAATAATAATATTTTTATTTAACTAATTAAATATAAATTATCTTATAAATTTATGAATGCAATTAAAATGTTATATTAAGGTTTGAAAGCCATTTCTATCAAAACCCGTGAATTTTCGATAAATGTTGGTTTTTATTTTAAAAGTTAAAATTAGCATATTTAGAAAAAAAAATTAGATAAAATAAATGTCATTTATGGAATCAGGACGTCAAAATTATCCAACGGTGAATTTTTCATAATTTTCTGAGACAATCAAATTTTTGGGTAAAAATTAAATACCGTTTAAATATATAATGTATTTTATGACATCATAATGACCCAATGATGATGTAATAAAATACCATAATCCTTATGTTCGGCCAATATATTTTTTACCATTAAAATAAATTTATTTTGGGTTTGTTTGACTTACTTTTCAAAGCATTAATGAACTCCTCAAGACTTATTCAACACTTTGCCTTTTTAAATTAATTTCCATGGGAGTGTGACTCACCTCCACATAAGCAACCTTATTATTTTAATAAGTTAGGAACTTTTCCTTGTAAAATATTGTTTTCCTCTTTCCTTTTCCAGAAACCATTGGAAAAAACCATAGGATGGTTTTTGGTTTGGCTTAGTTTAATATAAGGGGTCCCAAACCTAAATAATAAATAATTCTCTCACATTTCCTATATAAACCCACCCAAGCTCCCACTTCCTCCTCAATAAAATCCTTTGGAGTTCATCCAACCTCTGCTCTACTCTCTCTAGAATCCTCCCAAGGTACCCCAAGCTCCCAAGAAGCCTCTCACAAGCCTCTCTCTATCCTTTGGAAGCACACTTCCAATTAATGGTTTTTTTCTTCCTTTCTCATTTTTGTCAATTTTCTTTAAGTTGTATTGCCCTTTTAATTTCAATTCTGAATGTTGGGGTATGGTTTCACACCTCCCCCATACTTCCCTCTTATTGTTTTAATGATGGGAAACCCCTTTCTCTCTCATTAAATGCCTCTCATGTACACCCGTTACTATGCTGAAATTCCGAAAGGAACTTCTCTCTCTTCTTTTATATTCAAGCAATACTTTTGTATCATGAATATAAATTCCATTTCAATTGTTGGGACATGTATCTATATGACCTCTTTACTTTCCATTACATGTAAATATTATGAGGAACCCCTTTCTCTCTCATCAACCATTTTTTTATGAATTCTTATGTCACGCCATTACGCTGCCGAAATCGCACCGATTTTCTAAGCCAATGTCATTGTGTAGTGGATACCATGCCCATTTCTCCATCAAGGGTATTCACATTTATGCACATTTACTTATTGATTGTAAAGTTTCATGTATTAATTCCACATTCCTTTATCGTGGAATAAATGATTATGTTTTATGAATCCATGTTTTATGATCCATGTGGCACATTTATGCATGAAATGAAATGTTTAAGAAGGGTGCACCCTTATAGCAGTCCACTTCATTGGGTAAAGTATAGTATCATGATACGTCATGTGTAATGAGTGTTGACTCATGCTAATTAAAGTGCAATGAGGGTTTACTCGTTCTTCATGTGCAATGAGTGTTTACTCATGCTCCATGTGCAATGAGCCTTGGCTCATGCTAATTCAATGTTAAGTGTTGTTGCCACATTTCCATGTCATGATTATCATGCTTTATCATGCCTTTATGTTCATGTTTATCATATGCTCTATTGACATGCCTATTTCCTAACATGTATTGTAATCCTCATGTTATTCCATGTGTACTCCCTTACTGGGCTTTATAGCTCACCCTTTTCTTATGCATGTCCTCAGGTTATCCCATGCAATGCTAAGTACGAGGGAATGTAGTGGTCCTGTAAAGGAATTTTTCAATAAAGATGTTGTATTTCATGTTTTAAGTTTTTATTTAATGATCCTAAGACCCAAAGAAACTAAACCTCTCGATCTTCTTTGTTGTATCAAGTGAAGTTTTATGTAATGAATCATGTTTAAGTTGTAATAAAAAGCAGGGTTGTCATACGATATATAGTGGTTCGGGGAACAGAAAGCCCCTAGTCCACTCCACCAACACTCTACTTCATTAGATTGGTGATTTTCACTATCTGGTCCTTGTTTCAACAGACCTTTCAACAACTGAGTACAGGTAGTTGAAACCTTTACAATATTAGGAAAAAAAATCCTTCTAGTTCACTCACATAACATACACAGCTTAGTATGAGAAGTCGGTCACTCAGGAATATAAAATAATGATTTTTGTATTCTAAAAATACTTTCTCTATGTTCTTCACAATTGCTACAGAATGCAATTGAAAATAGATAGATCGTCACTTTCAGAAATAATGATCTTCACAAAAGAGTCATTCTGAGTTGATCTCATTGCACTAGATATAGAAATATAATTCACAACTTCAGCAATAGCAGATTCACAAATTGATTTTCAATGTAGAACGAATGAATCATCTATCATGATTTTTCTTCTTCAATAAACAGAGATCTTCCGTTCTCTTGAATCAGCAGATCAGTATGTTTTTATAATCTCTATTTTTCTTCCACTTTTCTCAGAATGATAGAGAGATCATATATCGCTGTTCGAAAATGCTCATATATATATAAAATAATGACAAGCACTTATTCTGAAAATTTAGATCTGAAGAAGTCACCTTTTCACTTATGATATTCAAATATTTGAATTTACAGAGTAGTCATAGCTTCCCTAAAGACTTGGCATAAAAAGATATTTTTAATTCGATCCTTAAACCACTGATAAAATATCTTTGAATCAGTCAAAGTCACACTTTAATATTGGTTTTAAATCTGGCTTGAAATCATCCAAATAATCAGCTTGCTGACCGGTGCATAAAAATATCAATTTTAAATTCTCTGATGCCAAACGTAAGATTTAGTTGTATAGTATGCATCTTCTGAACATAACGTAGATCATAAACGTAAGGTTGATGACGTAGCCTTCAAACATAGGGTTGACAACGTATGGTTGATCATAAACGTACAGTTGGTCATCCATATTTTTCTCTTCAACTTTCAAATTTATGATGAAAGATCCATACATTTACGTGATCTATACTTTTCTAATAACATATGGTTGTTTACAAAAGTAAGGTTGATGAACCATACTTTTGAGAAACAAACGTAATGTTTAACACTTACATATGGTTCTCCTTCCAGACTTTTCTAATATCCCAAACGTAGGGTTCCTTCCTAACGTAGGGTTCCTCTTCCATACTTTGTCGATAAAGTATGGTTGATTAACCATACTTTTCTCTTATCTTATAAATTATACACTGTTTTTCATCCTTACGCTACGTTTCTCCATGTAGGGTATGAACAGTGTTTCTAAAACATGCTAAAGAAGATCCCGAATATGTAGAGAATGAACAATGTTTCCAGAATGCTATAAATGTGAATACCTTAGAAATTAATTCTCGTTGTTTAAGAATTTAAATATTTCATCCAGAAATAAAATAAAATGAATAATAAATTCCTGAAAAATACATAACAAATAAAATAATTATAAAATAATTAAGGATATTTGTGAGCATCAAAATCGTCATAAAGAGATAGAGTATTGTTCTCAACAAAACTCCCCCTTTAAATAAAAACTTTATGTATTATTGAAAACAACACTTTCTCAACAATCTCCCCCTTTTTGATGATCACAAAACCCATAAAATAATTAATGAAATTAACTTACAAAAATTAATATAGTTTTTAATTTTGAAAAGATAAATAAAATATTAGATTTAACTTAATTTATCTCTTTAATTTATCCATTTTAATTTCTCCCCAAATATAAAATGAAACAAACAAAAATTTTGTGTTTATCCGAATTTCTCCCCCTTTTGTGATATAAAAAAGAACAAAAAATATGGAATTTAACACAAATTAATGTATCAGTGAATTTATGTAAATTATATAATTAACTATTTGTCAATAATTAAGTCTAGATTACTGGAATATCAAAACAAGGACAGTAAAAGAAATAAATATAATGAAACGGATTTTCATAAAAATAACAAATATGATAAATAAAGGAATCAAGGTTTTTTCAGGGTTCATGTAGGGTCTATCTCTTATGAATTGTAGACTTGATATCTGTCAAATGCTCCATCATCCTTTTCATCATTCCATCACGAAGACTAATAATAAGATCCCTTGTCTCTTGAGTTATATGAATATCTTCTATAAGGTTGACTCTGAAAAAATCATGAAGTCTTGCTTCCTTCTTCATAAATAAAGACAACTTCTCTGTGAATTGAGTCAGCACTAGTCTAAGAGATGGTTCACTTGATGTAAACTGATCAACCAAAAATTTCTGATTTTATAACAAGACTGATAAAGGATCACTATTGCATTAAATATCTTGCAATCTATCATTCATGTTTCTCATTGCAGATGTGATAACTTGAAACCTTCTGATTAAATCAGGTGAAGTACCTAATCCACTAGCAACACTAGTCCTGACAGATGCAAATTGTGTCTCTAGAAATTATTTAATTTCTAGCAGATCTGACCCCTTTACCATTTCGGATTTCAGCTTGGAAAATTCTATCAACAACTCTTGTTTAAAATCTTCAACTTCTTAACGTGAAATTTTAATTCCCTTAAGTCTTTGAAATTTCAACTGTTCTGATTCTAAGGCTCACCTTAGAGTAACATTTTCAGATTCCAAATGAGATAACTTTCTATACAGCTCTTCAACTTCCTTATTCTTTGAATCAAAGGCACCCTATGCTTGATTTTTATTCTCAGTTCCAGTGTGGTGCAGCAGTACTAAAGGTAGAAAATCTGCATCAGATTTTTCTTTTTTTCTTCTTATAAGCTGGTTGATCCACAGATTTTTCCTCAGAGTCTTTTGCAGACTCTTCCATAGAAAAATACTCATGAAGTACTTTTGTTTGAGCTTCAAAAACATGCTCATCACGAACATCATCAATTTGTTCTTCCATTGGTGTTTCTAAAACAATATAATCTGGAGTTTCCTAAGGTCTGACCAATTCCTCACCAGGCTCTGCCTCTTGTTCCTGTTGAAGTGTAACTTCAACATCAACTGCAACTTGTTCTTGAGTCTCTCCTTCAACTTCTTCTTGAATTATAGATTGAATCTGAGGTCCTTCCACTGGTTCTGACCTCTCAATAACAGCTTCCATTTCTTTTTCAGCAGCAGCTTCTCTTACAAAACTGTAAGAGAGTAAATCTCTTATTGTCAGTACAGGGGAAACAAGTTCCTCATTAAAAGTTCTTTTTCTTTCAGACTGAAGTCCCTCCTGACTTCTTTCTTCCTCAGTATCTTCCATTTCAAATCTAATTCTTCTTACAGGAGTGCTGACTCTCGATTCAGCATGTCCCTCTTTGGACCTAGCAGACTGAACCTGTGAACTCTTTGTTTCTTCATCAGCTCCTACTGGAAAAAGTTTCCATTTAAATCTTCTCCAAAAAATAGCCAATTTTTCTTAAGGTTCCATCATTGAAAACATTATTGTGATGACATCTTACTTTGGCATCCACCAGTCTTACCATGTCCTTTTTGAGCAACAGTTTGAAAATGAATCTACCAAAAGGGTAGAAGTTCATTCTGGCTTCACTATGACAAAAGTAATGCAGGTACCTCACCATGTACCTAGGAATATTTAATTTTATATCACTGAGAAAAAGATACATTATTTACATGTTAGGATACAATATCTTTTCTATCTCGGACATTCTTGGTGATATCCCAGTTTGTACAGATTTCACAAGGATTTTTTGATCTGGCTCCAGATCCTTTATGAACATCTTCTTTATAGAAGTAGAACAAAAAAAATAAATAATGTCCTCATATTTATTCACCTCATCTCCTATATTTTTCAAATCAAAATGAATGACTCCCTCATGAGGGAAGTTCAAAATCTGACCAATTTCAACTAAAGAGATCGAAAAATCCCTATCCTCTATCTTAGTCAGCATAGTGTCCTCATTGTCTCCCAGACTGAATGGCATAGACTTAAAGAAATATCACAGTTATGCTTCATAAAAAAACTCATTATTCTCACTATTGAAAGTCTATTCGAGATTCTAAAACGATAGTGCTTGTTTTAACAACAAGTTTGTCTGAAATTGCCAGTCGAGATCAATCACCTTTCCCTGTAAGATTTTCCTTCTGAACATTATTTCTTGGAATTTCTAGTCTCAGCCTCAACATCTCTCTTAGTCTTTGATATTTCTGCAAGAATCTCTGAAGGTTTGACGGTTAGAGTTTCAGAGGATCAAAAATTAGGGTTTGATGAGTAGTGGTGTGGTTTTGCGGGTTCAAAAGGTTTTGGTAGAAATGAAACGGTTTAAAAGTTGAAAGGTTTTTGACAGCCTTGATTCCCATGTTTTCATTAATCATTACATAGATTTTAAATATAAATTAAATTGATTACACGGGAAAAACATATTCTGTTTGTAAAACAAATAACTAAATTCTTTTAAACACTATTAAAATAGAGAAACAACATAGTAAAATAAAACTTTATTTACAATTAAATAAACCTAACTCCCCCTTAATAAAATAAAACCATGCAGTGGGAAGTAGTTTAGTAAAAATATCATCTAATTGAATTTCAGTACTTACAAATTCCAAAGATATATTCCTTTTAAGAACATGATATCTTAGAAAATGATGTCTGATATCAATATGTTTAGTTCTAGAATGATTAATAGGATTTTTTGAAATATTTATAGCACTAGTATTATCACATAAAATAAGCGTATTATTACATTTTAGTCCAAACATCATAAGAGTTTTTTTCATCCAAAAACTTATGGACAACAACTACCAGCAGAAACATATTCTGCCTCAGTTATTGACAGGGCAACTGAATGTTGTTTCTTACTTGACCATGACACTAAGGATTTACCTAAAAAGTGACAAGTTCCGGAAGTGATTTTCCTATCTAATATAAAACACCCAAAGTCTGCATCTGAATATGAAATTAAATAAAAATCAAATGTTTTGGGATAAATAAGATATTTAAAAACAGTTCTTTTTAAGTATCTAAAAATTCTTTTAATAGCAGTTCAATGAGATTATTTAATATTTGATCGAAATATTGCACAAAGACGTACTGGATACATTATATCTGGCCTACAAGCATTAAGATATAATAAACTACCAATCATACCTCTATATAACTTGTTGTCAACTGATTTTTCAGTTTCATCCAAATCATGTTTTATATTAGTACACATAGGAGTTATATATGTCTTGTTGTTTTCAAGTCCAAATTTCATTAATAAATCAGTAATGTATTTTCTTTGATTCAAAAAAATTCCAAAATCTTTTTGATAAATTTGAATTCCTAAAACTAAATTTAATTCTCCCATCATGCTCATTTCAAATTCTTTTTTCACTAACTTTGATAACTCGTGACAAATGGATTTATTAATTGATCCAAAAATTACATCATCAATATAAATTTGAACCAATAAAATATTAAAATTTACATTTTTCTTAAAAAGTGTTGGATCTTCCATTCCAACAGTAAAATCATTGTTCAATAAAAAAGAGATTAATATTTCATACCAAGCTCTAGGTGCTTGTTTAAGGCCATAAAGAGCTTTAGTATGTTTAAAAACAGAATCTAGTTTTTGAGAATTTTCAAAACCAGGAGGTTTCTCAACATAAACTTCCTCCATTAAATAACCATTTAAAAAGGCAGACATAACTTCCATTTGAAATAATTTAAATTTCATATGATATGAATAGGCTAAAAGGATTATAATGTCTTCTAATCTAGATATAGGTGCAAATGTTTTATCATAATTTATACCTTCTTTCTAATTATTTCCTTTAGCTACAAGTCTATATTTATTTCTAGTTATTATTCCTTGATCATCTTTCTTATTTCTAAAGACCCATTTGGATACTATCACTGGATAATTATGTATTCTTTCAACTAATTCCCAGAGTTCATTTCTTTTGAACTGGTTTAATTCTTCTTGCATTGATATCATTCATATTTCATCATCTAAAGATTATTCTATAGAATTGGGTTCTAATTGGGATACAAAGGTAGAGAATTCTACAAGATTCCATATATTTCTTCTAGTTTTTATTCCTATGTCTAAGTCACCTATGATAGTTCCTAAAGGGTGATTCTTTAGAGTTCTAGTTTGTCTAGGAATCACACTCATAGGTTCTTCAGTATCATGTTCTTCTGAACTAGACTAAATTTCTTTTATAACTTTTTCCAAATCATTTTTCAAGTTCTCAAGTCTCATGTTATCATTAGAGTCAAATTCGTCCATTTGATCTTTCCTTTTCTCAAAGAGATCAGATTCATCGAATTTCACATGAACTGATTCTTCAACAATCCTTGAATTCTTATTATAGATTCTATAAGATTTGGAGGTAGCTAAATATCCTAAGAAAATTCTTTCATCAGATTTTGGATCGAACTTACCAAGATTGTCCTTGGAGTTCAAGATGTAAACTTTGTATCCAAAAACTTTAAAGTAATTTACTTTAGGTTTTATGTTATTCCAAAGTTCATAGGGTGTCTTTTTCAAAATAGGTCTACTTAAAACTCTATTCATTATATAGCAGGCTGTACTTACAGATTCTGACCAAAAATAGGTAGGAAGAATGTATTCATTTAGAATAGTCCTAGCCATTTCCTGAATAGTCCTATTTTTTCTTTCAATAATTCTATTTTGTTGAGGTGTTCTTGGTGCAGAGAAAGCGTGTTTTGTACCCATATTTGAGCAGACGAAATAAAATTCCTGATTCTGAAATTCTCCACCATGATCACTTCTTAATAAAATTATTTTAAAATCTTTTTCATTTTGAACAGCTTTACAAAAACTTTCAAATAAAGTAAAAGCTTCATTTTTAAATTTTAAAAAGAAAATCCATGTAAATCTAGAAAAGTCATCAACTAAAACATATACATATAATTTACCATCCAATCTTTCTACTCTTGAAGGTCCAAAAATATCCATATGGATAAGTTCTAGAGGTTTAGATGTAGCAATTCTGTTAACATATTTGAAGGATGATTTGTGTTTCTTGCCAAGTTGACATGCATCACAGAATCTATCACTTTCAAATCTAAGACTAGGCAGATCATAAACTAGTTTTTTATTAGATAATTTATGTAAAAAATATAAATTACAATGTCCAAGTCTCCTATGATAGATCCAAGATTCATTCACTTTAGCAGTTAAGAAGTTTACTTGTTGTTTACACTAGGAATTTAAATCCAGGGTATACACATTGTCAGTTCTAGGTGCTCTAAATTTAAGTAGTTTATTTTTGAAAATAGAACAACAATTGTTAGAAAAATCAACAGCATAACCATCATCACATATTTGAGAGATACTTATCAGATTGTGTTTCAATCCTTGTACATAAAGTACTTTGTTGATTGAGACAGCTTTTGGAGCTCCAACTGTTCCAATACCAATGATTTTCCCTTTGGTATTGTCACCAAAAGTGACAAGTCCACCATCTTTTTGAGTGAGTGTAGAGAAATTCGATGAGTTTCCACTCATATCCCTTGAGCATCCACTTTCTATATACTATATGTCCTTTTTGATTTTGTGACCTGCTCCCTGAAAAATCATTTACACAATTTTCTTTGGTACCTATATTTTGTTGGGTCCAGGGGTGTTAGCCAGCAGAGATCTGGGAATCCAGACTTTCTTTGTTTTTCTAATTTCACAAGATTCAAAATAAATCATTTGATATAATATCCTTCTTAATACCACGTATTTGGGGTTGTCTTAAGAAACAGTTTTTAGAAATATGTCCCCATATTCCACAGTAATTACAATCTAGTCTTTTGCACTTGGAATAAAATAATTCTTGTACAACTTGGGTTTTTCACCTTTACTTCCAATTCCAAATCTTTCCTTTTTAATGAAGTTTTTCCCAAGAATTTCATTTAAAATATTTTATCCTTTAGTAAAAACAAGGGATACATTTTTATAAGTTTCCACTTCAGTTCTCTATGACTTTATCCTTGATTCATAATCTATATTTTTGGTGTTAATTGAGTCAAACTTTTTAGTTAACTCTTAATATTGTTTCAGCATTGTATCTATTTCATCAGAAATAGCCTTATGAATGTTCGTTAAAGACTTATGCTTATTAAATAGAGAATCATATTTTTCTTCAAGCATATTGTAGTAGGCTGCAAGTTTTTCATTAGAGTAACTAGATTCAGAACTTGAGTCAAAAGAGTAGTAAGATTATACCTCATCTGTTTCTGCTATAAAACTCATGTTTGCTTTCAGATTTGTTTCTTCTTTTTTGAGTCTAATTCATAAGTGTTATTGGAGTCTTTAGATACACTCCATGTAGCTTTCATGTATTTTTTTTCCTTATGTTCATAATCATTTCTTTCGAAAAATTTATTTTTCTTGTCTTCTTTTAGTGGAGGACTATCAGGTCTGATGTGTCCCATTTTCTTTCATTCATAACATCTGACTTCATTGTCATCCTTTTTAAAGGTTTTTCTGAAGCCCTTCTTCTTTCTATAGAATTTAGTGAATCTTCTTGCTAACTGAGCTAGTTCCACATTATAATTTGATAAATCAGAACTTTCTGATTTCTCTTTTACACTTTACTTCATCTTTATGTTTTTCCTCTGTGATGACACTTTCAAGGAAGTGTCATCTCTTTTGATAATAACTTTATGTTCATTTTCTTCATCTTCTATCTCATATTCATATATCATTAGTGTTCCAATCAGTTCTCTCATGGTTAAGTCCTTGATAGGTGTCGACTATCTGATTGCAGCAGAGATTCCATTCCATTTTGTAGGCAGTACCCTCAGTACTTTTAAAGATTGATCAGTTGTTTAATGGGATCTCCCAAAGAGGTTATGTTATTGACAATCTCTGTCAATATTCCATTCATTTTAGTAATACTTTAACCATCAAACATTCTGAAAGTATCAAATTTAAGCTTAGTAGTTGCATATCTCATTTCCCTAAAATTTTTAGTTCCTTCATAAGAAACAGCAATAGTTTTCCACATTTCATATAATATCGGGCATTGAGATACTCTATTAAATTCATCAGGTCCTAGACCACATATAATTGCATTCATTGCCTTTGAGTTCATATCATATTCTGTTTTAGTAGCTGCACTCCATGTTTTATGTTTTTCTGCTATTTCATATGGAGTCAGAATCTTAGAATATACTCTATATCCAAGGTTTTTTAGATAGATAATAATTCGCAACTTCCAGCATCCATAGTTTTCTCCATTGAAGTATGGTTCTCTGACTATAGACATTCCCTCTCTTATATCAGTCGTCTTTCTCGATGTATAATCACTTTCACCTTGTTAAGGCTTTATCATAAAGCTCAACCTCTAATACCAATTGTTGGATCAGATTATACTAAATATACACAAAATGGGGGTGAATTGTGTCTTTTCAGAAATATTCACGAGATTTTTTTCTTCCCTTTTACTTTCATCTGATGAATTAATGCAGCAGAAATATGAAGTGCAGAGACACATGATTTATTGTGGTTCGTGGAACAGAAAGCCCCTAGTCCACTCCAACAATGCTCTACTTCACGAGCTTGGTGATTTTCACTATACAGTCCTCTTTTCAATAGAACTCTCAACAACTGAGTACAGACAATTGACAAATTTACAATCTAAGGCAAAAAAAGCCTTCTGGTTCACTCATAGAACCTATACAGCTTAGTACGAGAAGCTAGTCACTCAATAATATAAAATAATGATTTTTGTATTTTGAAAATACTTTCCAGATGTTCTTCACAATTGTAACAGCATGCAATTGACAGTAGATAGATCGTCACCTTCAGAAATAATGATCTTCACAAAAGAGTCATTCTGATTTGATCCCGTTGCAGTAGATATAGAAATATAATTCACAAATTCAGTAGTAGTAGATTCACAAATAGATTTTTAGTGTATAACGAATGAATCTTCTATCGTGATTTTTCTTCTTCAATAAAAAGAGCTCTGTCGTTCTCTTGAATTAGTAGATCTATATGTTTTGATAGTCTCTTTTTTTCTTCCTCTTTTCTCAGAATGATTTAGAGATCATATATCGTTGTTCAAAAAAGATCATATATATATATATATAATAATGACAAGCACTTATTATGAAAATTTTAATCACCAAAATTCTCCTTTTGACTCGTGATATTAAAATATTTGAATTTACAGAGTATTCGTAACTTCTTTGAAGACTCGGAATAAAAATCTCTTTTTAATTTGATCCTTAAACCATTAATAAAACAGCTTTGAATCAGTCAAAGTCACACTTGAAAATCAGTGTTAAATCCTGCTTGAAATCATCCTAATAATCAGCTTGCTGACCGTTGCATAAAAATATCGATTTTAAATTCTCCGATGAAAAAATTAAGGTTGACTTGTATAGTATGCATCATGTGAACGTAACATATATCATAAACATAAGGTTGATGATGTAGCCTTCAAACGTGGGGTTGACAACGTATGGTTGATCACAAACGTAGGGTTGGCCATCCATACTTTTCTCTTCAACTTTAAAATGTATGATGAAAGATCCATACTTTTACATGATCCATAATTTTATAAGAACGTATGGTTGTTTACATAATTAAGTTTGATGAACCATACTTTTGAGAAAAAAATGTAATTTTTAACACTTACGTATGGTTCTCCTTCCATACTTTTCTAATATCTCAAACGTAGGGTTCCTTCCTAACGTAGGGTTCCTCTTCCATACTTTGTCGATAACGTATGGTTGATTAACCATACTTTTCTTTTATCTCATAAATTATACACTTCTTTTCATCCTTACGCTATGTTTCTCCACATAGGGTATGAAAAGTGTTTCCATATCACACTAAAGCAGATCCCGAATATGTAGAGCATGAACACTGTTTCCAGAACGTGCTAAATTCTAATACCTTAGAAATTAATTCTCGTTGTTTAAGAATTTAAATATATCTTCTAGATATAAAATAAAATGAATAATAAATTCTTGCAAAATACATAACTAATAAAATCATTAGAAAATAATTAAGGGTATTTTTGAGCATAAAAATTTTCATAAAGAGATATAGTATTGTTCTCAACAAAACTACCCCTTTAAATAAAAACATTTTTAATTGTTAAAAAAACACTTTCTCAACAAAATGACTAAGATATTAGACAATGAGGATGAATGTTTTCTATAACTATCACCTTTGAATGACTTCATAGGATAACACCTACCATATTGGAGTAATTCTGTTCATAAATTTAATTACCCATTTTATTCCATGCATACTGAAATTCATTGAAACAGTCAAATTTTGGGTTTCCCTTATTAGAATTATCTATCACTTTCACCTATTATAATTAATATCTTATGTGTATTTATTAATTTATTTTACAAAGTTAATATTTAATGAACCCAAAAAGATTGATATGAATCGATAATAGATTCACCCAAACCATTTAAAAAAATAGTATGAAGATGGAGTTAAAGAGTTCATTATGTTTTTAATAGATCATGCATATGTCACTACTCAAATCTTTTGTTTGTGTTTATGTTGTTTTTATTTAAAAAAATTATTATGTAAGAGTTTTAATTTATCAAATTCTATCATGTTTCCTCCACTAACTTTGTAAGAAGATCAATGCTGCTACCTTTGCTCAATCAAAGAGGTAATCATGATGTTTTCATAGAAAAATAATTGTGCATTGATTGAATGTATTGTCTTATATTTATGATTTATTTATTCATTTTTCGTATTAATAACCTAAGAATTTTTTTCTTATATAATTGGATTATTTTTTTCGAGTTTGGGTGGTCTATCCACATTTCATGCCTTTATGCACCATGACTTCCACAAGCTTCTTTTACCTCAAAACATTTTCAACCAAATAATGTTGGAATTTATCACTTTCCTTTAAATTCCCATTAGTACTACATCGAATAAGTAATATAGTTATTTCTAGAGTAAAATAATTTTACATTTAATTAATATATTATTTCATATTTATGTTTAATTTCATTGTTTATAGTATTACTCATATAATAATTTATTTCTTATATTGGTGGATTCTTTTTTTCTATTTGGGTGGTTTGTTCTAAGTTCATCATGCTCATGAGATACTGGACATTGATCCTACAATTGGGATAATTAAAATAAGTAAATATGTTAAGAATGCACACAACCATCATGAAAAGTTGAATTTTGAAAACATGTTTTTTTTAATTTTATCATCATTTTATCTATTATCTGTATGTTAATTTCCATGTAAATTTAACCTAATATTTATTTATTTTTTTCATAGACAATTTGGGAAGACATATTTTTTTCTGTTATCTACAACAATCCAAAAAAGAGAGAAAATGTTTCTTTATTCCAATATAACCATGATTTGTATTTCCATTCTTTTTGATATGATGACACTACTTATTGAGTCTATGTTCTTTGCTAAAAACCCTTTCTCATTGAAATCTAGAAGAGTAGAGGCATATCATGTTCCCATTGAGAAGATTTATCATGATATAATGGGACTATGCTTCCTCTACTCTTATGTATTTCAATAATAAGAAAGATTTTTCAGCTAAGAAATTTAATTAACATAAGTTTTTGTATTTAAAAAAAATAAAGTCAATAAAAATCTTGGTAACATTGATAGTTAATATTTTTTGGAGACTTCTAGATTTGTAGGAATCAACTACACCTCAATATGACAGACGGTGTGAGTGGTATGACTCAATGTACTCATTTATATTTAAAATGGAAATTAATTTTAGTTGAAAACGAAAAATTACATATGAACAACTGAGAAAAATATTCATATTGTTTTTATACATAATTAAAATGAATCATAAGTCATTTATAATGTATAGGAATCAGCTGCACCTAAACCCGATACACAATCTATCCTATATGACTAAAAGTGTCTATTATTAGTTTAAAATTGAAAATTTACTTCAAAAAGTGTCACTCATTGAAAAAAAAGAAAACATGATTAGATTTTCTTAATAATATATTACATTAATTAATAAATAATTTTTTACATGTAGGAATATGTGTCACATCAAACCAATACATCATGGGATTGATATTAAGGAGAGTGTGTTTTCCAAGTTTAAAACTATTTTTTGGTAAAAAGTCAAATAACCTTCTCAAAACAACGAAAAAACATTCAGATAGTTTTGATACATTATGACAATGATCCATAAGATGTTTGGGATGTGTGGGAATTATCCTCACCTAAACCCCGTGCATGGTGTTACTAGTATATATCTAAGTGTGTCTTATTATTTAAAATTGACTTAAATTTTAGCAAATAGGACAACTTACATACTAAAAAATGATAAAACACATTTCTATTGTTTATATACTTTAGTAAAATGATCCATCAGTCATTTCTAACATATAGTAATTGTGTGAACGTCAATCTGATACACCATTTTCCTGGTAAGACTCAACGTATCCATTATTAGTTTAAAATAGACATATTAATTCAGAACATTTCACTCATTTAAAACCAATAAAACACACTAATATTTTCATGATAATTTAAGAAATTTATTCATAAATCATTTTTTTCATGTAATAATAAGTCTCACAATAAACTGATACACAATTTAACCGATATGAGTCAATGTGCTTGTTTGAAGTTTAAAATGACATTTTAGTAAAAAAATAAATGTGACATACACCAAAATGAGAAAAAATATTGATATTGTTTCAATATATTATAAAAATGATCCATATGTCGTTTGGTACATGTAGGTATCATCCCCACCCCAATCCTTTACGTGTTGTGAACATTACGACTCTATGTACATCTTTAAATAAAATTAATTTCAATTTTAGTACAAAGGACAACTGATCTAATCAAAACTAAACAAAAAAATTTGGATTGTTATGATACATTTATAAAATGATCCAAAAAACATTTTATATGCGTAGAAATTATCCACACCTCATTTAAAACATGATTTTTTCGGTGTGTCTCAATGTGTCCATTATCAGTTTAAAATCGACATTTTTGTTCAAAAACTGTCACTCTATAAAAACTGAGAAAATTTGATCATATTTTCTAGATAATTTACTACAATGATTTATAATTAATTTTTTGATGTTTAAGAATCTACCTCCTATCAAAACGATACATGATAAGATTGGTATGAGTCAAAAACCGTGTTTCAATTTTAAAATTTCACTTTAGTAAAAACATAATTGACAAAATCGAAACCACGAAAACACATTTGGATTGTTTTGATACTTTAGGAAAATGATCTATAAGTCAATTTAGATTTTTATGATTCATTATAATCTCAATATGATTCATGATTTGATAGGTATTACTCCATGTGCATCTTTTTAATTAAAGATGACATCAAATTAAGTAAAAAATACAACTAACCTACTCAAAACCAATAAAACACATTCATATTGTTTTTATAATTTATAAAAAATTATCCATAAGTCATTTTGGACTTTTTGGAATCAGCCTCATGTTAATATGATACATGAAATTCCCTATATGACTCAATATGTCTGTTATCAGTTTAAATTTAACATTTTAGTTCAAAAATTATCACTCATTATAAATGAAGTATTGGCCCTTAGATTGTCTTTATAATTTAGAAAATCAATTTATATGTCATTATTGATGTGTAAGAATTGGTCTCATATCAAACCAAGACACAATGTGACTAGTATGAGTCAAAGTTCTTGTTTTCAGTTTAGAATGACATTTTAGAAAAAAAAATATACAAGTTACATACTCAAAAACCTATAAAACACATTCAAATTGGTTTGATGCTTTAGGAAACAGATCCAATATTCATTTTAGATTTTTAAGAATCATCCACACCTCTATGATTCTTGATGTGATCGGCATGACTCCAAGTGCATCTTTTTCATTTAAAATGAACATCAATTTTAGTATAATCAACACTTTTATTTAATTTATTTCATTATATTATTAATAATATGAGATTTTTTTCTTATACAGGTGCATTATTTTTTTAGAGAAGGGTTGCTTTGTTTGGAAATAGCATGACCCGGGTTTATGATCAAAATATAAAGGAATATTGATGTTTTTGAATGTTTATAATAATTTTTAATTTTTAATTGTATAATTCAATGTTTAAAATTCCTATAATATATTTTTTTTCATGTACTTGTATTGTAAATTTAATTTCATTTAAATTATGTATTAGTATATGATTTTTTTGATATATGGTGTGTTGTTTGTGCTACAGTGTGATGTTACCACATATTGCGCTAGTGCTGCAATGTCCTGTTGCAGCACACTACAGTATGGTCCTTTATCAGCACTTCTATAAGCACCAATAAAGGTCTCCTTCATTAGTGCTGAATAAAAGTGTTAATAAATTTGGTCCTTCATCCGCACTTCTAAAAGCACTGATAAAGACCCTTTATCATCGTTTTTTACACCGATAAAGGACTCGTTTTTCAGTAAATTTTAGCGTTGATCAAATACTAAGGATTTTAATTTCCTTCTAGTAGTTAGTTCTTATTTGGTATTGATAAAGGCTATTTATATATATTTTAAAGGCCTTTTAGTAGTGGTATCTTTAATTCCCAATTGTATATTGAAAGGCTTATCCCCCCTCTACTTTAAGGATTCCCTAAAACCACATTGAAATAACCTGAGAGTACCCTTGGACATTGAAAATAATACCTAAGATTCCCAATATCCTCTCAGAGGTCTATTGTACATTGATATTTGAGATAACAAAAATCAAATATCAAAGAAATTGTTACTATCAAAATATATCATATTTAAAATCATCAGCAAACTTGTGCAAATAACATTACAACTGGTGACTTTCTTAGAAACTGAAATCCATATGACTTCAAGGACTACTGAATTCAAGCTAAATCTAAATGGATTATCACCTTGATTATTGATGTAAAAGCTATCAATCAAGATCAAGTGGGACTTGGGCTCTGCAATACCAATAATCGTGCGATGATGAGTTAGAATAAAGTTATTAATATGGATTTCAGTGGAAAGGATTTCTATGTCTTCAAAATTTCATAGTATTGTATTCATTTATTATCATGCTTAGATTATATTTTCTTGACACCCATAAATAAATTATTCATTATATATGAGCATTTAGTTCTGCCCTTATTTATAGTTGGATGATTTGAAAATTAAGGTTGTGATTTGGGAGAGGAAGCCTCCTTAGAGACCTCTGGTGACCCTCCTCATTTGCATCAACTTGTCACTATGTCCATGTTCAAGAAAGAAGACTCTAAATACATCGAATCTGGGACATTCATATATTAATAGGTCTATTATAGAAATTATAGGGGAAAATTATTCAAAACAACCACTTTGTAAGATTCATTCATAGTGTGTTTTGGTTGAACCTCTACCTCTAACACTTTTGGAGATTCATCCTTACATTCACATCTCTTGTTTAACAAAGTGGAAAGCTAGGATCAAAACTATTATATTCTCGAATTAGTATAGGCTCTAACACTTGAGGAAAATCTATTTCATAACAAAATTTTAGGGAGGCTAGATCTCCCTCTTCCACCAGGACACTCCACTTCTTTCCTATCGTGGACTCATCCCTTGTTATAAGATTAGTACCATCATTCTTCCATTATTTGTTGACAAGTGATATAAGAGTAATCATGGGGAAAGATACCTCAATACATCATTCATCATTGAAAAATCATATATTATTTTAGGACTCCCTCCCATCATAGACCACCTACATCCCTTTCCCTATAGTGGGAATTTAAAATTATTTGGGGGCTCTATCATCTACTTGTTTTATAAATTTACCCCCACATTCCATTAATTCTTTTATCCAGGGCTCATGTATGCATTAAATCTCCCTTGAATCATTTTCCTGGATATTGAAGGAACATTGAACTAAGGTTTTATCCACAAGATGAATCTACTTTTCCCTAGTCTTCTTCATCTTATATGGACCTAACCACATCACCTAAAATTTTGTAAGATGACTACCACACAAACTAGATTCCAAACAATCAAGAAGATGTCACTAAACGGAGGTATGAACACATACACAAAGTTAACATCAATCTAATTACAATTTTAAATAAGCGTGGAATTGTCAAGTAGGGGTTTCAAGTGGTCAAAATCAAGCATTACCCTTCCATAATATCCCAACATACCTTGAATGGTGTTTTCATCAAATTTTAGGGGTATCTAATATATGATACAATTTTATTAAAAATATGAGGATTCCAAAATATCCAACTATGTATATGTAACCTAAATTATATATGATCATTGGTGTGTCTTTGGTTTTAAGGATTTATGTTGATATCCTAAAAACAGTTTGATTGAGATTTTAAAAGATGTCTTACCAAGAAAAATATCACTATAAATTAGGTTATAAATAAGGAGGATGTATCCATTGAAAATTGGAATAATAATTAATTTATTGAAACCCGATATATTGGTTAGTTTTGGCTTCAAATAATTTAAAATCAAAGGATTATCACCCTTTTCCATGAATACTAGATCTAAAAGAGATAATTTTCATAAGACAATACTATCTTACAATGTATCTTGGTTAGAATCTATTATAAAAATTTAATTCTCATTTTTATATATTTTTGACTCAAATGAAGTCTGATTTTGAGAACATGACTCCTTATTATCCCCAATGCACAATGCCACTACCAAAGTCACTCCCTTCTTATATGGTTGTTTAGGTTTCCTACATTTCTCTAGTTTAACCATCAAGTCCAATTAATGGGAATTTTAATCAATGCCTCATTATTGATTTATATAATAGAGAAAAAATATGGTTTTACAGATTTTAGACTCCGCCAAGACTCCATAAGGGAGTGTTCCAAGAAACTCCATCATTTTCCTGTTAATAATAGTTTATTATTATATTTTATTTTCATGTAAAACTTAAATTATAAAATTATAGAATTTTAATTTTGAGATAAGTAAATTTACCTTTGGAATTAAAATTTCATGATTAAATTAAGATAAAATTTTATTATTTTTTGGAAAATATTATTTTTTAGATGATTAATACAAAATAATTTTTTTATAAATACCATAGATTTTATGACATTATCAAAAAATATGTATGAATTTAAAACCTAAAAACATTTTTAATGAAAAAATATTATTTAATGTGTAAAATTATTCATTTAAATATACACAATGATTATTTTTAATAACCCATGTTTAACATTTTAAAACTTAAGTGATTATTTATTAAATAAAAAACTGTTTTTCACGTTTTTATTTAATTATGATATAATTTGGTGGGATTATATTTTGTCTTGGTTTTTAATCCATATAACAATTATTTAATGAATAAATTTTTTTCAATGTTATGGAATTAAAAAAATTGATAATTTAATCCAAAAAATTATTTTTATTCTTAAAAATAAACTTTTCTTTAAATGAATTATAGGCATTCTATGAACTATAATTTAAATTAATATTTATCAAAATTCAGAATTTTATCTGGAAAAAAAAATTCATATTTGGAATAATTAGGTTCAAATTATTTAATTAGGGTCATTTTATTTTTAGTTATTTTTTTCAATTAATTAGGTAAAAACTAGTTACTATTTTAAAAACAAAAAATGGTATAACTAAAAAATGTAAGAGTAAAATTAATAAAACAAATTAAAAACATGTGTAAAAATTTATTTTTGAGGATTTATTTACCTTAATCCTTCCCCAACCCATTATTTTCAAATACTTGATGCACATGACCTTTTAATGGTGACTTCACCTTTTATATTTTTAAAAATACCACTCCTCTTGAATATAAAAGGATTCACCATAAACCCACTTCTCCTCATAACCCAAACCTCTTATATTTGGTGAAAATATTAAAAAATAAAAACCAAAAACTCCTAAAAACTACCAAGAGTTTATTTTTTTTCTCAAAATACCAAAAGAGTTACTTTCTAAACCATACTTAACCATTTATTATATCTCATTCATGTTTTGGTCGGTATAACTACCAAGCTAAGTAATTATATAAATTTCTATAATAAATGAATATACAATGGAAAATATTGGTGTTATTAAACATTAATGAGAGAAAAATGTTTGTTTTTTTTAAAATTTTATATTAATATTCAACATTTTATCATTATACCACACTTTTATTCATTAAAAAATACCTAAACAAACTTATCTCCAATGTCATCATAACAAATCAATAATAAAATACATATGAAATGAAATTAAAACAATATAAATCATTATAAAAAATAAATTATATTCCTTCAAATTATGATAAAATGATGAACTTCAAATTTATAAACAAAAATTGACACCACCTTTATGAAACTAGTATTAAACAGTTAGTAGAAAATAATAATATCCAATGATGAAAATAAAATATTACTAACTAATGTAATTGAAATAAATTATTATAAATGAATATAATAAAGGGATATAAATATATATAAGGTTAATAAATAGGTGGTTAATTTTTTTTATACTAGATGGTAGGTCATGTTAAACAAAGTGGGATTAATTGTTAGGGAGCTCGTCTCAATTTACCTCCCTTGAGACATTTTTTTTTTTAAACCAAATTTTATGTAACTATTTTGAATAATTAAAATTGGATATATAATATAATTAATTATCTTTTATTCATTGTAATTGAAGTTTATTTTCAATCCCTCTATTTCAAGAGGTCTATATTAAAATAGTTCTTAATCTATATGGTGTTTTCATAAAAAAACTTCTATTATTGTGTCATAATGATTCCTATTCGACTATGTTTCATTCATGATGGTATTATTATGTTCTATGATAGTATTTTATTACCTTTTTTCTAATATTTTTTTTGGAATTCCATTAATAGATTTAATTATTTATAAATTATTTTTGGTCGAGTGGATACTCAAGAGGGGGGGTGAATTAAGTTCCTATTAAAAATTTCTGTTTAAAATATTTATATTGAAATCCCCCAATTCATAAAACAAGTTAAACTACAGTGAATTTATAAAGATTGTGAGTGTTCAATTTGTTTTTCAAAGATTGATTATTTCTCAATTAACTTAATCTGAATATTAAGTTAGCTTTTGAAACTAAATTATTAGCTATAAATAATTATAAACACTTGCTAGTTCAACTATCAGAGTTACTTTAAAATAGATTTTAATTTCAAAGTAATTAGCAGGGGAATATTGAAAATAGTTCAAACTGAAATAAGATTCACAACAGTTTTAACCAAGAGGTTCACTCTCAAGATGAGATATAGTCCTCTCAAACAGTTTGTATAAAACTTCGATTCACACCCTGGATCGGGGTTTACAATAGGACTCAGACTGTCTAGGTCCTCAGACCTCTACCACAGTTCTACGTGGGAATGAAACAACAACAACACACAATATTTATAGGTCCTCAGACCTCTACCACATTTCTACATGGGATACAAAAAGGTATAAAGAGTTTGGTGTGAGGATTTCAGTATCTCCCAGTTCATATTAGAAGTCATTGTGTGTCCAAGAAGACAGAATCACACACACTGATCGTAATGTAATTAAAAAGATCACAGCAGAGCAATAATATGGATAAAAGTTTAGAATTCTATTGTGTGATGTCAAAGAAACTCCGGACTCCTTTGGATTGAAGCAGATGAAGCTTTGAGTCCTTTTCTGAAATTTTTCTAGAAAACAGAGTGTCGTGGTTTTGTTCCTTCACTTACAGTACAGTTGTTCAGCTTGAATGTGAGAGTATTCCTTGAATCACTTGAACCTCCTCTTTGATCTTCTGTTCTTTATGTGTATGTGTGTTCTTCGAGTTCTTCGTGTGTTCTTCTTGTATGTGTCTCTTTGTGTATTCTCTATATCCCACATGTTTTATACACAGCTTTGATCTTCCTTTTATAGCTCATACGGTGGTTCGACATAAGTCATGATTACTTCTACAGGTATGAGGTACGGTTTCCGGACATCCAACAGACATCATTAATTAATTTCAGTTGCATTAAAAGCACAAAATATGACCATTGCTTATAATAAAATAGAGATAGAGTTTATAGAAGTAGTGACTGGTTTCCATCGGTATCCCTTTGTATCAGTGAACTTGTAGCAGTGGAATTTTAATGGTAGGTCTTGAATCGGTAGTTGTTACACTCTGTAACGGTAGCTTTATGTATCAGTAGCTCCATGTGTAGCGATTGATATTTATTACGGTGAACTTCTATCGGTATCTCTTCCACACTATCATTAGTTGTTAACATTGGTAGCGGTAGCTCCCTCTATCAGTAGCTTCCTCTATGGGTAGCTCCATTCTATCAGTATCTTATATCAGTGACCATGTCTATCTGTAGACTTAGTCTATCAGTGACCTTTGTTTATCAGTAGATTTGTCTGTATCAGTGACTTTAAAACTCGAATTCTTATAATGTATCTGTTATATGCATTTTATTTCCAGATTGAGTTAGTATCAAGATTAATCATCATTAAACATTTATAATCATAAATAAACATTGAATATCATATTCCAATTATATGATATGATATGATTATTTTGATATTCATATCAACTCATTTGTATGATGTAATAATTAGAAAGTATAATTAATATATAGATAGACATTATTAGGGATTATCAAAGTATATCTAAACATAATTTAGATTATCAAAATAGGTGAGTCCAACAATCTCCCCCTTTTTGATAATCAAAAATTATGGCATTATAATCCAGAATAAACTTTAATGAATCAGAGTAAAATACATCTAATGTAATTTCTTAGTGTGTTCAAATCATAATTGTAAAATGTATCAGAGTTAAACTATATACAAACATAAGAGTAAAAAGAAATAAAATATATTATAATTTCCTCCCCCTTTATGTAATTTCTTCCCATAGTATAATTTTTCTCCCTCTTTGTGATTAGAAATAAGATAAAAAAAACCATGGTTCAGAGCATAAAAGAATAATAGAGAAAACAAACATTTTCATTTCACATGAAAATGTTAAATTAGATAGTAAAAAAGTAATAAAAGAAGGACAAATATTCATATCAAATGTCCTAGCCACTAATCAATCAACCTCCTCAATAGGTAATTTGGATTTTTCTTTGGGATCAGAAGAGGATTTAGGCTTGGTAGGCATAGGTGAAGTCTTGGGAAAACCAGTTATGATCAAGGTGGTTGAGCTACTAAAACATTTATGGGACTGTAATGGGTACTCCTTTGTGTGATCATAGGAGTAAGACTTCTAATAGCTTGATATGGAGTTAACTAAGGTGTAGACGCAGACTAACCAGAGGCAGGCCGGGCTATAGGTGCAATAATAGGTGTACTGTCTACATGCAGAAAAGGCAATAATAGGTTCTAAAAATCCATGATTATTCCTCATCCTCTCTCCATAGAAAATATAAAATCATCCTTGTTCTCCATAAAGTTGTCCAAGGTAGGAGTCAACTCCCTGAGCTTACTGACTTGTTCTTTCAAGGCTTAAGTGACTGGGGGCAGTTTTAGACTCTCAAATAGTAGCTTGAAATGATTGGATAGCTGATGCTTGGTGTACACTCTATAAAAATAATAATCAATTTTGTATTTGATTTCCTTCTGGGATGCAGTATTATCTCTCATATAGTCCTGGACGATCTTTCTGATATCCCTGGTGGTAGTAATCACCTGAGAATCAGATGAGCTACTGGTACAAACATGACCAAGTTATTCTTTTAGCACATATCTAAACTGTTCAACATCAACTGAAACTCTAGAGGTACCAAGAGGTTTTACAATGAAAGCTATCGTTTCTTTGAAGTATTGTGTCAAACTACTTATCAAATTCTTTACAACAAAACCCTGAGTACTAACATGTGATTTTATGGTCTTCTTAAAATCCTCAAACACGTCCATAAACTATTTCACTACACCTCGAATGTAGTTGATGTCAGTATCAAATTGAGATTTAGAACTCATGAAGGTGTCAAATAAAGCAACATATTGCTTCAAGGAATCAACAGCCTCTGTCAAACTCTCAATTTGATTTTTACACACTTTCACTTCATCCATCACTTCTGTCACAACACTTGTCAAAAAATTTCTCAGAAAATATACCAAAGAACTCTCCATATTATTTATATCTTCAACAAAACAGGTTTTCAAATCATATTTCAAATCCTCGATATCCCATTTTCTCACAATGTCTTCAGGCAGAGCTAGAAGAGCTACTGGTTGAGCAGTAACTTCCTCTGATAAAATATTATAAGACACAGGATTCCTTCTAATGGGTGTCTCATCATCAGAATCTGGATAGTCTAGTCCCAATACAACAAATCCAAGATCCACATACCAATATTTTACTTCATAGGTCACAGAAACTGATCATATCCTTACAAGTTCCTCCCCCTCAACCTAAGCTTCCTCCTCTTCAGCACCAGTTGCATCCATTTCCACCTCGTAGGAGTCATCTATAACAATATTTATATCCATGTCAGGTTTCACAGGATGGGGTCTGTCAGCAATAGGTACTGGTCTGTCTACTTCAAAAATCTCCTCAATAGGCATAATAGAGTTCTCAATCAGAGGACTGAGACTCAAACAGGTACTTCCATTCTCAGATACTTCTTCCTATTCATCATCACTACTATTGGAATCTGGAGTAGTCTCCCTATGATCTGATCTAGGAAGGTCTTCATAATTTATGGAGATTTCTTCAAAAGTTTATCCTTAAACTTATTCCCTTCTAGGTCTGGTCAAAGGTTAACTTTCCATTCCACATGATACCTTTTCAGCAGTTGGGCTTGGAGGAAAGTCAGGATCCCCTCCATGTTTTATTGAGGTATCCTCCTCATCATCATCACTATATTGAGGTTCCTCCTCATCAGGTCCTATACCTCGTTCTCTCCTATATCTTGTCCAATTGGGATGCTCAACATGGTTAAATTTATCATAAATTCTCTCATCACCATTTACCCATTCCCTTTTCCATGGGTTCATCCAATCTTCATGTAATTAAAAACTATTTTTTTAATACAATAGTTGTCTCTTACAACCACTATCTCATCCTGAGACTCATCCACTCCTTTTACCTTCATCATTAAAGAAATCATCTTTGAAAAGAATAGAGCATTTGTTTTCGATTTGGCCTGGTCATATCTTCGATTTGGATCATCAAAAGCCTACACAAATTCACTTTGACACTATGCCTTAGCAGATACAACAAGAATATATCTTGGAATCTGAGGTTTTTCAAGTCCCCTCTTCTTGGAATTAACACATGATGGTTAAATTTTAACAGTAACCATTTTTCTCCATCTATTTCTGTAGCAACTACTTTTCTTGGTGTGCCGTCCTCAGTGAGCTCTTCCAAAGCAGTTTCATACTCAAAAATGTCACTAGTGGGAGGTCCTGTTTTTGAGAAATATCCTAACTCACCCTCATGTGGGACTTTCAACCACTCATCCCATTCAATGGAAGAGAAAAATATTATCTTTTCATTCACTATTGATATCATTCTGTTCTCACTTTTATATTTCTCAAAATTAACAAACTCATAGAATTACTTTACCAATTTAGGATAATAAAGACCATTGTTATTCGCAAAACAACCAAGCCACCCTTGTTCCTCCAAAATCATTAGAATCAAAGATTTGTAGGCAGGAGCCATTCTGCACAGAGTTCTTTCTCGATTACTATTTCTAGTTTCATGAGATGCGGTTTTACAGGTTTCTTCACTTCACTGTCACCACAAGACTCTCCTTTAAGTCTCTTGGCATTCATCTCATCACCCTCTTTACTGAAAGTCAGTCTCTTCACTTGTGCCAGTCTGCGAATCGCGAGGTTTAGGGTTCGTGAGAAATGAAGGGTTGGGAGCTAAGGTTTGAAGGTAAAGGGTTCGAGAGAAACGTAGGTTTGGGAGATAAGGATTGAAGGTAAAGGGTTCGAGGTGGATTGAAATGAGGTTAAGAATAATGTTTTATCATTTAGGAATCAAGAAATAAATAAATAAAACATAATAAATATAATAGAAACAATATAGATTCTGGCGGCTAAAAAGAAAAACACAAAGTTTAAAACAACACAAACTAGTGGTAACATATACCGGTGAGGATTCCTAATGGTGAGGTCCACTAATAGTGAGGTATAATGGTGAGGTTCATACCAGTGAGGTATAATGGTGAGGTTCATACTAGTGAGGTATAACGGTGAGGTTCATACAAAGTTAGGTTTCTACTAGCGGTGAGGTTTATCTAATAGTGACGTTTTATCTGACAGTGAGGTTTTTACTAACGGTGAGGTTTAACTAACAATGATGATTATCTAATAGTGAGGTTTATCTAACAGCGAGGGTTCTACTAATAGTGAAGTTTTAGGAAAGTTTATCATTCCTAACTCATTTATAATATAACTTAGCCTTTCCGAACTTAAAAGGCTTAGTGAAAATGTCTGCCAATTGATGTCCAGTGCATATAAATTCAAGAGTAATATCACCCTTTTGATAATTATCCCACAAAAAGTGATGACTTACATCAATGTGTTTAGTTCTAGAGTTAGATATAGGATTCTTAAAGGTAATGATCACACTAATGTTATCACAGTTTATAGATACATGCCTAAATTGATATCCATAGTCCAATAAACTATGTTTTATCCACAGAATTTGTACACAAAAACTACCAGCAGCTATGTACTCTACTTCACCAGTAGAAAATGCAACAGAATTCTTCTTTTTACAATACCATGATACTAAGGACTATCCTAGAAAATGACATCTTCCAGAAGTGATCTTCCTATCTAACTTGTAACTATAAAAGTCATCATCTGAATAACTTATTAAATCAAAAGATTGTCCTTTTGGATAAAATAATCCTAAATTAGTAGTATGTTTAAGATATATAAAAATCCTTTTACAGAAATCAAGTGGGACTCCTTTGGATTATCTTAAAATCTTGTACACATACACACACTAAATATAAAATCCAGTCGACTAGCAGAATGATAAAGTAGACTCCCAATCATACCTATATAATTGGTTTGATCCACTGGATTCCCAGTTTCATCTGTATCCAATTTACAAGTGGTACTCATAGGTGTATCACTTTTTTTATTATTATCCAAACCGAAATGTTTTAAAAGTTACTTTGTATATTTACTTTGATTTAAAATAATACCATTTTCATTTTGAAAAACTTGAAATCTAAGAAAATATTTGAGTTCTCCCATTAAAATCATTTCAAATTAACTTTGCATACTCTTTGAAAAATCAATACATAAAGCCTTTTTAGAAGATCCGAAAATAATATCATCAACATAGATTTGTACTATAAAAACATCATTGGAAATCCTTTTGATAAAAAGAGTTGGATCAACTATCCCTTTAATAAAACCATTTGAAATAAGAAAATTACTAAGTCTATCATACACAGATTTTGGAGCTTGTTTTAGACCATACAAAGCTTTAGAATGTTTAAAATATCAATTTGGAAAATGAGGATTAGTAAATCCAGGTGGTTGTTCAACAAAAACATCTTCAATTATAAAACCATTTAGAAAAGCACATTTAACATCCATTAGATATAACTTGAAATTTAGATGAGCAGCATAAGAAAGTAGAATTCTAATAGCTTCTAACCTAGTTACAGGTGAAAAGGTTTCCTCACAGTATATTCCTTCTTCTTGACTATATCCTTGTGCAACTATCCTAGATTTGTTTCTAACTATATTTAGAGACTCATCAAATTTATTTCTAAAAACCCATTTAGTGCATATGGTCAACGTGTCCTTACGTCTTTCAACTAATTCCCAGACTTTGTTTCTTTCAATTTTATTTAACTCTTATTTCATAGACAATACCCAAAATTCATCATTTATAACATTATTGATATTTTTAGGTTCTGACTGTGAAATAATGTCTTGATGTTCAACCTGATTTCTTAGAGAAGCTCTAGTTTGTGTTCCTCTATCTAAATCTCCTACAACAGCATCTAAAGGATTATTTTTAAAGGTCCTAGATAGTCAAGAAAAAGTTGGGATAGAATGTTCAGGTTCATTTATAGGTTCAAGTTCAACAGAAACAGGTTCAGGAAAATTTACAGAATTACTTTTTTTTATATCCGGTTCACAATTTCTATCATTATGGTCCAGAATTGACATATCTTCTTCATGATTTTCAAGAGGGGTATTAGTTTCATGTGGATCAGTTTCATCAAATTTTATGTGTACATATTCTTCCACACATTTGGTTCTTTTTTCAAAGATTCCATAGGATTTACTGGTTATATAATAACCTAGGAAGATTCTTTCATCTCTTTTGGATGGAAACTTATCAAGATTATATTTAGTATTGAGAATAAAGACTTTGCAACCAAAAACTCTAAAGTAGCTAACTTTAGACATCCAATTATTACATAGTTCATAAGGGGTTTTTAAGAATATGTCTAATAGAGACTCTATTTATGATATAACAAGCTGTATTTACAGCTTCTTCCCAGAAGTAAACAGGTAAGTCATACTTAGTGAGCATAGTTCTTGTAATTTCCTAAAGGGTTCTATTTCTTATTTATACTACACCATTCTGTTGAGGTGTCCTAGGGGCAGAGAAGTTGTGAATGTAGCCATTGTGTGAGCAATAGGTTTCAATGTCATGATTTTCAAACTCACGGCCATGATCACTTCCCAGGGTATTAATCTTAATTCCACTATGTTTTTCTATAGAATTTGAGTATTTGATAAAATAAGAACAATATTCACTTTTGTGAGCAAGAAAGTATACCAAAGTGTATCTAGAAAATTCATCTACTAGAACATAGACATAGTGCCTCCCATTTAAACTATAAACTCTAGATTTTCCTAAAAAATCAATATGAACCAACTCGAGAGGTTGAGAAGTTGGAACTTCTTTCTTTGATTTGAAAGAAACTTTATGTTGCTTTCCCTTTTGACAGGGATTAAAAACATTTTCTGTTGGGAATTTTAGTTTGGGTAGGTCTCTAACTAAACCTTTCCTAGTCAGTTTCTTAAGTGAATGAACATTGCAGTGTCCTAATATTCTATGTCATAACCAAGATTCATTATGAAAATCATTTAAACAAGTAACATTTTTTTATCTAAAGAATTCAGATCTACAGTATATACATTTTCATTTATTAATTTAGTAAATGCCAAAATATTTTAAGAATTAAATACATTTCAAGCATCATTTTCAAATTTAACATTGAAACCATCATCACATAACTGAGATATGCTTAACAGATTGTATTTTAGTCCATAAATAAATAATACTTCAGAATTTAAAATTGAATCATTGTTACCAATCTGGCCTAAGACGATGATCTTTCCTTTTGAGTTATCACCAAAGGTAACATACCCTCCATCAACATTGATTATACTCTTAAAGAATGAGTAGTATCCTATAGTATTTCTTGAACATCCACTGTCCAAGTACCATATCTTCCTACAGGAAGTTTTCAATCTATTTTCTTACAAAACAGATTTAGACAGAAGATAATTTTGGTACCCATATTTTCATGGGTCCAGAAAGGTTAGAAAGTAAAACTTTAGGAACCCAAATTTGTCTAATGGGTTTTCTATAATTAACTGATTCAAAAGATTTTGATAAATAAACATTTTTGGTCTATAAGAATTTTAACAGGTAGATAAAGCATAAGAATTTACAGAACTTGAACTAGAAGCATACTGTCCATATTTTGGAATAAATTTATTCTTAATAATCTGTCTCTATCCAGGTTGGTATCCTAAACCAGAATTATACTTTGGGGCAACTTGTTTTCCAAGAATTTGAGTTAGAGTATTCTTTCCATTTGTGAACTTCTATGTGTCTTTTTTAAGTTTCTCATTGGAAAATTTATGTTCAGTATTCTCCTTTAATAGTTGATCATTCTTTTCCTTTTCTATACTAAGATATGATTTAACAGTACTAGACAAGGCATACTGTTTCTTCAATGATTTGTTCTTATCTTTCAGCTCATTACAATTTTCTTCCAACATATTACAGTATTCAAATAATTCAGCTTTAGACATATTATTATCATTATTTGAATCACTTTTATTCTCAGAGTAATAATCATTGTGCATAGGGGAATTAAGTGTTACATTAGATGTTTCACTCATGAAACACATGTTGGCATGATTCTTTTCCTCAGAATCAGAAACTTCAGACTCACTTGTGATGTCTTCTGAAGCACTCCATATAGCTTTAATAGCATTCTTATATTTTTTTCTTTTATAATCAAATTTCTTCTTAAACTTCTATTTTGGACAGTCAGACTTAAGATTTACTTTCATTTAACATTCATAATAGACTATCTCATCGTCTTTATCAGCTTTCTTCCAATATCTATTCCAATTACCTTGTTGGTCATACTTACCCTTATAATTTTATTTTTCTGAAAAAATTCTTCTTTATATAGAATTTCTTGAATCTCCTATCTTTATGAGTTATCTCTTCATCACTATCTAAATCTGAACCTTCACTTGTTGAGCTTTTGAATGGTATGTGAACTTTCTCCTTGTCCTTGTTCTTTGAGGTAGTATACTTAAATGCCACTAACTTCTTCTTAGGTTCTTCATCTTCCTCTTTGTTTATATTCAACTCTTCTTAATACATCATCAAAATACCAATCATCTCTTTAACAGGTAGTTAAATTATATCACATGATTCTCTTATTGAAACGGATGTGCCTCTCCATCTTTCTGGAAGACATCTGAGTATTTTCATGATTTTCTCCTTTGTTGGAATAACTTTTCCTAGTAATCTCATGGTGTTAACAATTTCATTGAACCTGAGATACATGTCTGAAATAGGTTCATGAGGCCTCATTTTAAAATTATCATATTTAATAGTGTAATTGTTTGATCTCATATCTTTCACATTGGTTGTTCCTTCATGAGAAACAACCAAAGTATCCCAGATTTCATGTGTTGTTTTACAAACAGAAATTATGTTGAACTCTTAATCTCCTAGAGAGTAGTAAAGAGCATTCATTTCTTTAAAATTATCGTTGTAATCAGATTTTGTAGAATCATCCCAAGTAGTTCTATCAGTCTTTGGAATCTCATACTCAGACTCTATAGCAGTCCATATGTCAAATCCCAAACTTTATAAATGGATTTTCATTTTTTTTTCCATTGGGCATAATTACACCATTAAAGAACGGTGGAATATTGGTAGCTTCACCTTATAATCTGTTATCCATGATATCTAAGTTTTAAAAGGATATAAAATTTTGTAATTAACAAAAATTTTGAGATCTTTAAGACACAACTAAAATCATAGTTGAAAACTTTTCACAAACAAAGTGTTTTGAAAAAATTTATTAACTACCCTCGGATTTCAAATATTTCTCAAAGTGGATACTCAAGAGGGGGGGTTAATTGAGTTTCTATTTAAAATTTCTATTTAAAATAATTATTTTGAAATCCCCTAATTCGTAAAACAAGTTAAACTGTAGTAAATTTATAAAGATTTTAAGTGTTCAATTAGTTTCTCAAAGATTGATTATTTCTTAGTTAACTTAATTTGAAGATTAAGTTATCTTTTGAAACTAACTTATTTAATATCAATAATTACAAACAATTTCTAGTTCAACTATCATAGTAACATTATAAAAAATTTGAATTTCAATGTGATTTGGAGCGAAATATTTAAAATAGTTTAAACTGAAATAAGATGCAAAATAGTTTTAATCAAGAGGTTCAGTCTCAAGCTGAGACTTAGTCCTCTAAAACAGTTTATATAAACCTGTGATCTACACCCTGGATCGGGGTTTACAACATTACTCAGACTGTCGAGGTCCTCAGACCTCTACCACAGTTCTATGTGAGAAAGAAAAAACAACAACACATAGGTTGTCCAGGTCCTCAGACCTCTACAATAGTTCTATGTGGGATACATGAAGGTAAAAAGAGTTAGGTGTGAGGATTTCAGTATCCTCCAGTTCATCTTACGAGTCAGTGTGCATCCAAGTAGACAAAATCACAGACACTACTCGTAATGTAATTTAAAAGATCATAGCAAAGTAATAATATGGAGATGAGTTTAGAATGCTCTTATGTGATGTCAATGAAGCTCTGGACTCCTTTGGATTGAAGCAGATGAATCTTTGAGTCCTTTTCTAGAAGTTGTTTGGAAAACAGAGTGTCCTGGTTTTGTTCCTTCACTTCCAGTACAGGTGTTTAGCTTGAATGTGAGAGTATTTCTTGAAGCACTTAAACCTCCACTTTGAACTTCTATTCCTGATGTGTATGAGTGTTCTTCTAGTTCTTCGTGTGTTCTTCTTGTATGTGTCTCTTTGTGAATTCTCTATATCCCACATGTTTTATACACAGATTTGATCTTCCTTTTATAGCTAATGCGGTGGTTCGACATAAGTCATGATTACTTCTGCAGGTACGAGGTATGGTTTCCTGACATCCAACATACATCATTAATTAATTTCAGTTGCATTAAAAGAACAAAATTTGAATTTTGCTAATAATCATATAGAGATATAGTTTAGAGAAGTAGTGACTGGTTTCCATCGGTAGCTCTCTGTATCAGTGAACTTTTAGCGGTGGACTTGTAATGGTTGGTCTTACATCGGTAGATGTTACTCTCTATAACAGTAGCATTATGTGTCAGTAGCTCCATGTGTAGCGGTAGCTCTTCATAATGGTGAACTTCTGTCAGTATCTCTTCCTTGCTATCAGTAGATGTTATCATCGGTAGTGGTAGCTCTCTCTATCAGTAGCCTCCTTTATCAGTAGATCTATTCTATCAGTAGCTTGTATCAGTGACCTTGTCTATCTGTAGACTTAGTATATCGGGGACCTTTGTTTATCGGTAGCTCTGTCTGTATCAGTGACTTTAAAACTCAAATGCTTATAAAGTATATTTTCTATGAATTTAATTTCCATATTGAGTTAGTATCAAGATTAATCATTGTTAAACATTTATAATCATTAATAAACATTGAATATCATATTCTAATGATATGATATGATCATTTTGATTTTCATATCAACTCATTTGTATTATTTCATAATTAGAAAGTATAATTAATATATAGATATACATTATTTGGGATTATCAAAGTATATCTAAATATAATTGATATTATCAAAACAGGTGAGTCCAACAATTATAATGACGTTAATAATAATTCTCATTCTCTCCAAATGAGCTCTTTTTCTTTCATAACTATATTAAATTTTATTACTAATGTCCTCATTTAAAAATTTAAATTTAAAATATATTTATTTATTGTAACCTCAAAATTTATCTTTAAATCTTTTCAAATGAATTATTTATCACTCTCTCTATGATATGGGTTTCAATAAATTTATTTCCAGAATTTTAAAAAGTATTTCGTTTTCATGATAATATTCTCATCGCACACTTCATATTTTCTATAGAAAAACATTATGTATTTTTAAATGATTCATTATTTATTTTAAAGAGGTGTTAATTTTTTTTCTTATTTCATTTCTTAAAATGGTTTTCTAATGTTATTATGAATTTATTACCATTATGAAAATGTTAATAAAAAGTTATCTAAATATTTTTTCATAGTTTCACTTCCATTATAATATTTGAAACATATAACTCTAGTAGAGTAATGTTTTGTGAATAATCCTATAAATGGATATTTGAAATATACCACTTGGGTGGTAGACTGTTGTTATTAATTGATCTAATAATGGATGTTAATTTATACAATACAATTTAGAAATGATATAAAACCCATTTTTTACATGATTTTTGATGATATAATTAATTATCGATATATTATGGTACACACATGAATTTATGATTACAGAAAGGGTCCTATATCACCCTAAATGTCATTGTTTAAGGTTATAAATCTTATGAAGTACTTATAGACCACATATATGTGAATTATATGTCACTAATGGACCATAGGTTTTTAAAACCTATATCACTTATGTATTGTATGTTTGTGAAGCCTAAGACAATTATGGATAGAAGGTTTTTGAAAGATAACTCACATATGGACAACAGGATTGAAAAACCTAAGTGGGTTATGAACCATAGGATTTGACAACCTAATACTCTTATAGACTGTAGAATTGAAAAACCAGAGTCATTAATGGGTCATAGGTTTGTAATTCCTAAGACCATATGAAATGATTTCTTTTTTTATTTATGTAACATAGTTTATGGATATGATTTATTTACATGACATAAAATATCTTTATGCCAATTTTTAATATCTGTGAAACATTTTTATTATCTCATGTTTCCACTATCTCATACTACCATATATGTTTTCTCATTTCAGATTAGAAGTATTGCTCGTATGGATTATGGATTAATTTATTTTTATATGTTAATTTTAATAATATATTTCATACTTGCTCTGGTTTTATCATATTCTTATGATATAAACCTTGGTAAACTGTTGTTGAGATTTTTCCCATACAAAAAATTGAGGTCCCATCTTTCTTATGTTTTCATTCCCCAACGTTTGAATATTATTATAATCTTGAATATGTCTAGAAGTGTTTATAGTTACACTCAATTATGAATAAATGATCACATGTATTGTAAAAAATGATGTTTATCTAGTAATTGCATAAAGATATCAATCCTTTTATTATTAGGATCATGTGAGTATTTGTGAAATTTAATGATTAAATTATGTAAATGTTATAAAATAATGATTTGTTTATATTGGATTTTATAAAATGATGGGTTTAATGAAAGTGATTTTAATACTAGATCTGAGCATGTGGGTTTGGGGAACCACAATTGGTATCAATACATGATTAGTTATTTTTTAGATGAGATTATTTCATTAAGGGATCAGGATTATAGAATATTAGTGAAAACCCTTAGGATAATCCTATATATAGGATAATATCCGGTAATTTTTTGTAATGATTTGAGTGTGTGATTTCCCTAGGAATTATATCTCTTTCTGGATATCTGCAAGTGGATATAGTTGTTGAAAAGATGAACCCATGGGTTATCACCCTAGAATAAGCTAGTTGAGTATCAACTGGATCTCCACATGATGCATGATGAGTGGGAATAAGACTACACATCAGGTTAGACACTCCTACAGGATATTCTTTGGATAATTCAAATTCACTTTATAAACCATTACGATGGGTTTAAACAAATTTTAATGATATGTTTAGAGAAATAAATAGGTAAATGATTGTGGAAAATCTATGTTAAATAAAAATAGTTTTAGGTTAATCTAACAATGTCATAGTTGAATTGAAATTATCATATGATGAAATAAGCATTTCAAAGGATAAGACATATTAGGATTGACCTTTTATATTCACATGAAAATTTCATATGAGTTTGTTGAACATTTTAATAAATATTTTGGTTTTAATATTTTTTTGGAAATATGGTATTTAAAATGAATCTATGGAATGTATGTTTCTAGAATCTCCTAGTACCTAGATATATATGCATATTTGTAATAAATGATTGAGAATTTTAATATATATATATATATATATATATATATTATGAAGGAAAGGATGTGTTACTTAGTATTCTTTAAAATAGAATGGTTTGTATTTCCTTAGAATATATATCTTGAGTAATAATTATCTTTTAGATAACGTATTGCATTTTTATTAGTAAGTGATAATTAAAACTACAAGGATGTAATTAATTTAAGGGGGAGAGAATGTAATGCCTTGGGTTTTTAGGAAGAATATTTTATTCATAAAATATATGTTTATAAATATAAATTATTTTTTATATCATTTAAATGTAATTGAATTATATTAGTAAACAATCCATTAATGATATGAACTAAACTAACAAAACATTATCCATTCATAGTAAAACATTAGAAAAAATCAAATTAATATAAGTATTAAAAACCATGGATTATTAATCACAAAGTAATAGTACATCACTTAATAGTACCTAAATAAAAAGGTGGTAATAAAGAGAAATGAATAAAATATTCAACACTAGAAGATATTCTACATAATATTCACTTTTCAAGATCAATAAGAAAGAAATAAAAACCATAATGACGATGACTACCATGATATTAGAAATCATAATACTATATCGAAAATGAAAACTATGGAAATGAGAAGTGTAACTCAGTATGTTTGAATTGAAATAATGAGTTTAGCAAGGCTATATATAGGAATGATATGTGACTGTTATAAATATGGTCATTAGAAATATGGTCATTAGATATAAATGTATCCAATTGGTATACTGGTGTTTTTTATTTTTAGTAGTAAATTTAAAATAATATAATTCATGAATGTTAGATAATGAAATAAAATATAATATTGAAATATTATAAAAATATAAAAATTTATGAATTATGTATAATAAGTATTATTTTTATTAAGATTAGTATTGTTATTAAAGTATGATATGATTTACTTATATAATTCCCTGAAATATATTAATATTAATGTATTTTTAAAATAATTTTTTGTGAATATAAATAATGAATTGTAATGATATTTGGTGAAGATTATTTAATATAAAAGTAATATTTTTAAAAGAACTATTTTATGTGTGGTTTATTTTTAACTACTCTTCACTCAAAAATGGTTTTAAAGAAAATTATTTATAGTATTTAACATAAAATAAATTTACTTCCATACAATAGATATTACTAGGTAAACTATAATGATATGTTCATTTTACTCTTCAAAATGATTTTTTTTCTAAAAAATTGCCTTTAATCTTATTTTCATTTTTCATTTAAGAAAATAAATATATAATGAATAAAATATATTGTGGAAATGAATACTATTTTAATACTAATATATTTAGTAATTAATATAAAATAATAATAAGAGTAGTTAATATCTAAAAATCCATTTTCCTACTGGAAAAAATTTTTCATTATGTTTTATATTTGAAAAACAAAGGTAAATTACTAAAATATAAAATTTCAATTTTTAAAAATTAAATTCATTTTTGGACTGATCATTTCAATATGTTATGAAAATTATTTTTTTAAATTTTCTAAAATTATTTAATTATAACTGAATTGTATAAAATATTGTTTTTACAAATACTGTATCTTTTATGACATTGTCATAAACTAAGTATGACTTTAAAACATATAAAAAAATTTCCTGATCAAAAATATAGTTACAAAATAAAATTATTGATTTTAATAAATATAACATTTAACTAATAAAACCCATGTTTAAAATTTTGAAACTAAAGAATTTTTTTATTTTAATAGAAAACTATTTTTCAAATTTGTATTTAATTATGATATCATAAGATAGAATCCTATTTTGGACTAATTTTTAAGATATGTATAAATTATTTTATAACTAATAAAAATATTAATTTTATGTAAATTAATAAAAATGATATTTTTAACCTAATAATTTGTTTTTAACCTTACAAATATATTTTTATTAAAAATGGATTTTATGCGTTTTTTTTCCTGATATTAAAATTAATTTTTATCAACCTTCAAAATTTTATCTGAAAAAATGGGTTCCGTATTTTGAATAATCATTTAAAAATATCTAATGAGGACCATTTTATGTTTATGAATTATAAGTAAAGTACTCAGGTGAATGTTAGTTTCCATGGAGAAAACCAAAAAGGTAAGAATGAAAAATATATCAGTAAAAGACATAAAAACATGTAAAAAACACACATGAAAATGTATGATTTAGACTTCATAAACATTATTCTATACCCCAATCCATTATTTTCTTTTATTGTTTGCACTTGACCTTCGAATAGTAACTTTACCTTTTATCTTTAAAAATATGTCACTCCACTCCTGTATAAAAGGAGCTAACACCACACCACATCTCCTCATACACAAAACCTCTTACATTGGAAAAAACACTTAAAAATATCTTATAAACACTAATATTAACATTATATATGTTCTATTATTCTTCAAATACCACCTCTATAATTCTTCATCCTTTTTCATAAGTTCTCTTCCAAGGAGTAAGGTACAATTCTTAATTAATCCTTTTTCTTTCTTTTTCATATCTTTATTCTTTAAAACTCCTAAAAAATATATTATATCAATGTAGAAATAATTAAATATTTATAATAATTATAGTAAAATTTAATTATTTTTATAATATAAATATCTTCTACCTTCCACTCAACCATTCATAAAACAAAGAATATGCGTGTTTTACGTACTCACTACCCCTCCATAAGCGATGTGAACCATTTCTCATAACCAACATACGTGGATGGTTAAAGGGACAAATTTAAAGAATAAATAGGATGACTAAAATATTATTATGATTCTGCAAATATGATAAAATTCCAACCTTTTGATCTATTTAAAATAAGAATGATGTTTGTCTGTACGTGTGGACTACAACCTCTATAAATCAACACAATTAATTTTTAATATAGATGTTTATTCATTATGAAAATATTTTAAAATTATATTCACCAGCTTAAAAATATACAAATTATATCAATATAATTTTGAATATTGTTATTATTCCAAAAGAGTCACTTTCTTAACCATACTCTCCCACTGATTATAACATGGTCTTGTTTGGTTCGGTTTAACCACCAACATGATCGATGAGATAAATTTATATCTTGGATAACTATGGATGTTAGGATAAAAACCACCAAGGCCCACCTATATAGATGTAATCTAATATTAACACCCAAATATCACCTTTGATAGGTAGGGGAAAGCAACTATCCCTAAGGAGGCATATAACACACTTGGGAGGCCTTATCCTAAAGTACGTGAACACACACATACATCTCCATAAACTAGTATAATACCTAAATATAAATAATTATAACTATAAATGAATGCATATAATATAATACCACATAATGTTATGAAAATAAAATATTTAAATGTATAAGGGGACAAATACAAGTCCATTAAAACTAAAAAGGGGTCTAACCTGTTAATAATTAGAAACAGCTATCATAAAAGACTCTTCGATCTAACAATTGTTTTTCTAGGTCAAAAAATCCCAACAAAATTATATACCACCTAGAACTCTATAATAATATCATTAATATTCATAATTCAATATGTTTTCATGTTGATTACATGAAGGGGTAAGTATAAATATATCCAAAAGGACACCCTGAAGTAACCAAACATAAAACATCGTGGGGGTGGTTAGATATAAATCTTAAAAGCAAGGAGGATAAATAAGATAAAATAGATATGATCCAGGAAGATTACATTTCTTTAGTTGATATATTTCTTCACTTCTTGCCTAATTATTCTACTCATGGATCAACGACAACACTCATCTGAGATAACTCACTCATCGGGTGATGGAACTCATCTGATAGGTCTCACTCATTTAGACTTTACACATTTATTCATAAAATAGAACAAATAAGATATTTATAAATAGGTAGGGTATCACAACCAAGGATAAAGAGGGTTCCCTAGAAACCACTAAAATAAGCCACAATGAATGTCATATTATTCTCTATAAGTTAGATATGATAAACCTGACCTTATATAGAGGAGAATGAGATAGTGGATCACAACATGGGCCTCACATATGTATTCCTTACTCTATATAGGTCTAACCAATAGAGTGTATTTCTTATCCTATACACAATATGAGATTACAAACTTTACCCACATGTGGATGGATCCTGTGATCATAACCACACTAAAATGGTTCAAGGGAATACACCCATGTAATCACTAGTACCGGAATAAGGGAAATAAGGGTCTCCACCTACCATGGAAGGATTACATGTCATGTACTGGGGGTACATGGAATGTATCTCTATAAACATGGTCTTAAACATGTAATATTATGTCATAATGAATTTTATTCCCAATATATGATGTTCTATGATGGCACACGATGTGTAGAGGTTAGGCCGAGTACCCATGAATATACCACCTACTTGTTCCCACGCACGCTCTATAGTATAGGGGGTATTACCAAATGCATATGACATGTGTAGTGGTATGGAATCCTATTAATTTACTCTATATACATATATATAATTTAAGATAAGGATCAGATGATTTTTTGGTCACCCACGTGGTGTGTGGTAGTTAATTTTCCATGTAAACCCTATTCACTGCACAAAGGAGGTCCATATAGCGTATATTATTCCAAACAACATTTTGTGTAGATCATAATTTTATAGAAACAATATATCTTCATGAAATTATTGTATTACTCCATTACCCTTAATTTTACCAATAATATTGATTAAGAAACATAAAACCCATGTTGATCGAGCCTATAATGTCATCAGTGGCCATATATCAGCCACCCCTTTCTTAAAATTTGAACCTCGTTGCACGATGCACCCCCTGAATTCCAAGAACCACAACAGAAAAATATGTAAATCCATTATTTATCTTCTATTAATATCATCATTCCTCAATCACATCTCAAATTCCAACACCAAACCCACTCAAATAACTTTTGGAAATAATGAACCATCATTCTGTAAAATAGGGTCTCAAATATAGTTGAATCATTAGTCAGTTGAGAATTGGTGGTGAATGTATAATAGTGTGAGGAATATATAAAACATTTAATTGAGTTTGAGTTTTTTTTCATGTTCGGTTGATATTAATTTATTAATAGATGATTATCAATAGTTATCAATATAATCAAAACTAGATAAAACCATGAATTGATGGAAAGGAGTTCATTGGTTATAAATTACTATATTATGGTCTAATATGTAATCGATGTATCTATTAATAATGATAAATAAATCTAAGAAAAAAATCAGTACATTAGATTTAAATTGATAATTAGTTAATAATTTATCTATGTTAATGTCATTGAATATATCTGTTACACCCATTATTGGATCTTCAATTATCTACATTCATTCATTGTTTATACTCAATCCCATGATCACCCATCAATATTCTTTCCACCAGATATCCTAAATTATCATAATACTCTAGGTTAGTGCATCTAACCCAATGTAATTATCCATATAGGGTGTTATGTAAATTATTCATTAGGGTTATAAAATGATATGGCCATTAAATTAATAAATTAGTTTAATCCATTTAATCTAATCATGGCTGCACACTACTCAAACATTCAATGTCGATAAGAATTATGTTGATCTTAGGGTAAAACCTATGTTCCAAAATTTAATGGTGGCCTTTATTTTTTCATCCATGACACAAATAGAGATATATTCCATTATTTCTAAACAAATCTCATGTGATATATTATACTGAACTTTTTTTTAATATTTCAATATCGTGACCCCATAGGACTCATAATTTCTTATTGAATCAACACCCAACCCAAAAAAAATTATTTAAAATATTCAAATATATTGAAAATTGAAACCAAATTCATTAAAATAGATTATAAACTACAAGTTTTATTGTATATTAATGATATTTGTTTTGTTTTATGTTTTTTGAAAGGTTTTATTAATATTTAACTTCTTGTTATTTTACCACCCTTTTGTTTATTAAAAAGTACAAAAACAACCTCATCACCAAAATACCCACCATGAATCATAACTAAAGTTGATTCTAAATGAAATAATAGCCTTATATATTATTTTAAAACATCTAATAAATTTCCTATAATAATCCTAGATTAATAAAATTATAATCTTCAAACAAGAATAGATACCACCCTTACAATACCTGTACAAACCATATAATCAAATATAATAATATCTGGTGATGAAAATAAAATATAAATATGTAATATATTTGTAATAAAAGATTATAAATTTCTTTTTATAAAATTTTATTATTGTGAATTAGGTTTATAAATATTTATTAATATATAATTTTTTGTTAATCATGATGATGGAGAATATTTAGGTAAACAATATTAAAGGTAAGTGTGTTTTATATAAATTTATATTCCTTAAGAAACATTTTATTTTATCAAAAAAATACATTTATTTAGTGACTATAATCCCAATTTGATTTATAATATAATAAATTATCTTTTACTCAGGTCAGTTGAGGTTAAATTTAATGATGTGTTTTTCAATGTGTTTCTATTAAACTATTTATTAAGCTGTAAGGGGATTTCTATACTTAACTTATTTTCCTAGGTCATAATGATTCCTCATTAACCATGTTACCTTCATGATAATATTCTTCTATTAAATAGTGGTATTATAATGTCTATCCTACTTCATTTTTAGGGATTTATATTTATTTATTTATTTCTTTAAAAAAATTAATGATGTAAAGAATAATTCTCATTCTCTTGAAAACGAGTTCTTTTTCTAACATATCTGTATTTACTCATCTTGATAATATTTCACTTTATAAATTTCAAGTCCAATTTTTTTCCCAAATCAATTAAATTTTATTTATGTCTTTCAAATTTAATGGTTTATCACTCTATTTATTATGTGGGTTTTAGTAAAGGTATTTTCAAAATAGTAGAAATGATGTTTTTTCAAGTTTGTATTTTTATCTTCCACTCCACATTTCATATGGAAACCTATTATGTATTTTTAAATGATTAATTATTTCTTATAAATTGGTATTATACTTTTTTCCAAGTTACCTTTTGAAAATTATTTTTGAAGTTGATTTATAATTTCACCTCTTTATAAAAATATTAAAAAAATGTTTTATAAAATTTGTTTTCATGTTTTCACATCCATTCTCCTATTTAAATTATATAACTCATATGGTGTTATATTTTAAGAATATCCCAACAGGATACTCTTTTAAAAAACTATTCTTAGGCGATTGAATGTTGGTATTGATTAATCCAATCCCCGAATTCCATTTCCTCAACGCCATTTTCAAATGATATAAAACACATTTTATTTAAATGGGTTTTTATTAATTAATTATCGATTGATATCTTATAATACACACAAGTATGAATAATGAAGGTTGGGGTCCTATATAAACCTATAGTATATTGGTTTATGTTTCTACATCTCATGAAATACTTATGGATGACAAGTTTTTGAAACAAAATTCACTAATCGACCGTAGGTTTGTGAAATGTTTGACAGTTATGACCAAAATGCTTTCGAGACCTAATCAATTATGGAACATTGGTTTGAGAATACTTTTTCACTTATAGACTATAGGTTTTTGTAACAAAGGTCACATTTTAACAATAGGTTTGATAAACCTATGTCACTATTTGTCCATAGTTTTACACAACACAAATCTCTAATTTTTCATGGGTTTTAGATACCCAAGACCTAATGTAATGACTCCCTATTCTTATTTTTGTAAGATAGTTTATTTATATGGTGAATTTACATGAAATTATATATCTTTATTTTAATTTTTATTCTTCATGTATCATATTTATTGTCTCGCATTTAAAAATTCTTATCCAATGATACATTTTTTCTAATTTGAGATTACACAACTTTCTATCAAGGATTATGGATAACTCTTATTGTTTCCAGGTATTTATAATAATATATTTATTGCATGATCATGTTTTCTCTTATGATTATGGTGTTACCATTGAAAAAATGTTGATTATTTTTTCACTTACCAATTTTTTGAGATCATCGCTTTCTAATGTTTCATTTCCCTTGGTTTTCAAGAAGAGTATGACCTATGAAAATTTTATAAGGGAGTCTATAGTGGCTCAATTATGGAGAAATTTTCTAAAGTATTCCAAAACTAGCTATTTATGTATCTAATCCTCAAATACACTAAATCTTTCATTCATGGGAATGTGTTACTATTTTTGAGATTCAATGTTTGAATTATATAAATAATATAAAATAAATATATGTTTAGCTAAGTTTATATCAATTATAGTGTTTATTGAATGTTCTTTTAGCACCGGACCTAAGTGTGCAGGTTTTGGGTGCCTCATTAAGTACATAAAATGAAACCAATACCTTTTATTGTATTCAAGTACACCATATACTATAAAAGTATGATCATCCATTACAACCCATTCTACCCCTAGAATAGAGAGGTATAGAAAGACAGAGAAAGTGAGAGTGAGTGAGTGAGTGGGTGTCTATCCATTCTCTCACCAATGTATATGTTAAGGGTAAGCATCGAAAACCCAAAGCATGTTGTGAGTTTATATGAGTATGTGAATCAAGTACGATGAATGTATAAATCACTATAAAAATAATTTTATAATGATTTACACATAAACCCCACCATGGAGTTTCACCCAAAAATCACTACCATGTCTACAAAACATCACAATACTACAATCACCATGAAATTCAACCATTTTCAACTATAAAACCATGAACCAATTAATTTTGAGAATAAAAATAAAAACAACAAGAATTCAAAAATTTCCAATTAAAAACACTATTATTCTATTTCTATATTTATCATTTACCAACCAATTCACATTAATTTAGTATTTCATGTCCATATTTAGTGCAACATACCATCCTCTTTAAGAGGTATGTACAATTATTATACTACAAAAACCCTCTCATTTGTGATTTTAATGTGATTAAGAGGATAAGAATTGAGTCAGGATAGAACAAGGATCATTTGGAGCATGAATCTCTAGAATTTTGAAGGACATATTTAGCCGCACAGTTAGTGCATGGTCAATACTAACCATGCGACTCAAACATGAGGGGTTATTAGTGCACAACAAAGGACCACATAGCTTTCCCTAACCATGAAACCTAAGATAAAAGGCCATGTGGGTGCATCATTCTTCTGGACTGATCAATTTAAAATGGGATGTGCATGGTTAGTTAAACTTTCCACCTAACCGATGTGAGGGTTTTTTTGTGAAGTACTAGGTGTAAAGTTGGCAAACAGTTTGGCCAATCGTGAATCCAAACCATGTGACCCTTTAATTAAGGGATAAATTAAATTCTTTGCCATAATTTTTTTTAAATCCTCATTCATTTCATTTCACCTCCAGTGGAAAACCCTCTCCCACTGAATCCCTCCTCTTCAATCCAAGCAAAGATTTTTTCTCCTCTCATTAGGCTTGGTTTTTTTCACTGTCATGTGTATTAGAGTACCCTCAAATAGATCTCTACATATATTCCTTCCTTAAATAATTTATCATCCCATATTTTTCACTATTTTTATTTGAGATTATATGCTTTATTTTTAGATATTTTTTTCTTATAAATTCTCATGTTCTAGTTCAATTCAAGGATTTATACTAGATGACGAGTGTACCATGAGATTAAGGTAGTTTAGTCCCTTTGCCTAAATCTTAATTTCATTTTTATCATGTGTCATTTTTTCATCTGATGGTCTTTATGACATCACCTCCATGTCCTTAAATTACTAAAATTAAAAAAAAAATATGTGTAACATGACACAAGCTACCCGTGAATCTACACCGTGATGAGTTTACCTTGACCCAAGCCACCCCATTGGGTGATCCCATATTTAAAGGATTAATTTAAGGAAAAAATCCCAAAAGGTGTCCTCTCGGTATGTTTTATGTGTGATTGTGTTTGTTGACAAAGCCAAATGACCACAAATGCATATAGTTGGTGTTTTCCAAAGCATGTGTTTAAGGTGGTACAATTTCCCAGTGGTTTCATAAAATTTGGGCCTCAAAATAAGGATATTGGTTTTTGAAAAAGTAATATTTTTCACATATGATTGAATTGTATATAGACCATGAATTATAGATAGTATATTGCAATGGAGGTATGCAGAATGGATCACGGAAGACAAAATTGTTTGTGAGGAGGCTCTCAATTCGCCGAAGTCGTATAGTTCATGGAAGTAGTTCACAGGATGGAATGTAGTTCATGGGAGGGAATATGGTACATGGAATTATTATGGTGTGTGGGATTGATTTTCATTGGCATAAATGAGGATTTTATTTGATAAGTTTCGAAGGGTGTTTTTTGTGAAAATGTGACAGTGATTTTTCTCGGGGTGAAGGAAGAGAGACTTTACACGGAATGCTTAGGGAGGAACAGTTCTCGATAAGATCATGGAACATAGTGAAAGGTGTACCACATTGATGATTTGGTAATTCTTGGATTCGTATATTTTTTCAATCCATTTCCTATATATGGAGTGTTAATCCTGTAATTACATATAGTGATTTTCATAAGAAAACTTATTTTATTTGGGAATTAATCCATGTTCAAAAGAGCTTCACTAGTAGGATTCTGTGAAGGGGAAAGTATTTTGTGGAAGTTATTTTGTGCAAGGGTGTTTGTGGAGAAATATAGTCCTCATTGGAATAAGGTGTTCTGTGGAAGAAGAAGAAGTTTGTGTAAGGAGGAATTCCACAGAAGAAAAAGCGGTACGCAAAAGCGGTATGCGGAAGTGGTACGCAGAAACAGAACACAGAAGCAGTATAAAGATGTGGTATGCAGAGGTAGTTTCCGGAGATGGTATGTGAAGGTGGTATACAACATATAAAGCTAAGGTTGTCATGGAAGATGTGATCCATGGAGAATACTTACTACACAGTTCATGAAGAAAGCAAGGTGGTTTGAAGAGGACTCAAGGAAGCTTGCAAATGCACTAGAACTTTTCACGAATGCAATTTCAACTAACCTAAAAATATGTGGAAAAGTGGATTTCATTTATGGTTGAAAAGGTAACCTCAACAGAGCATTTACCTACAATTGATGATGCATGATTTCTGGAAAATGAAGGCCTAACAATCACTACTAGAAAATTAATCTATCCCCATGGTTTTTTCCAAAACCGTGGGGATAGCTACCCCTATACCCACAGTTTTTGAAAACCATGGGCATAGGAAACTTTTCAAGACCAATACCCATGGTTTTCCAAAACCATGGGTATAGGGGTAAAATTATGGGGATAGGTCCTGAAAAGTCACATATACCCAAGGTTTTCCAAAACTGTGGGTATAGGGGTACCTATCCCCATGGTTTTCCCCAAAATCGTAGGGATAGGTCTGGGATAAAATACATATACCTACGGTTATCAAAAACCATGGGTATAGGTTTCCCTTTTGTGCACGGGAAATTTATTTTTCGGCGGGATGGATATTTCTTTTGCGGGAGTCCTATACCCACGGTTCTTCCCTCTATACCCACGGTTAATGTAACTATATTTAACTAAATATATATATATATATATATATACACACATAGGTGATGTTTGGGTAGTGGTTAGATGCATTGTTTGATGCGAAGAGGTTACGGGATCGAAACCTATCGCCTGCATTATTTTAGGATCTATACCCACAGTTTTTAAACTGTGGGTAAAAGCCTTTGACACCATGGCAATTGGATATGTTTCGTTGACACAGTGGCAGAACACCTATACCCACAGTTTTAGAAAACTGTGGGTATAGGGTGGGGACCTATATAGATGCCTTTCCATCCCACGGTTCCCAAAACCGAGGGTATAGCCTATACCCATGGTTTTGGGGGCTATACCCATGGTTTTGAACCGTGGGTATAGGTCATTTTTTCAGTAGTGAATCCCATAAACTGTGTGTGGATACCTTCATAGAGAAATGAACTAAGGAATAGAATGACCATTATCCTTCCCAGCAGCGTTGAGACTGAAGAAGAGACATGGGGAGTGACCCTAGTGAATGTAATGAGTAGAACATAAATCATGTAAAGGCAGTGAGACTAGGAATATAATAGATCTAGACTGAACCTTGTAATTACTAGTGAGATTTGGTAGATTTGGTTCATCGACACATTTTCATTGTATACTCCTTGGACATATCCAAGTGAGGGTGAACCATGTAAAATCATTATATACTTTGCATGATTTCATTTATATTCATAAATATCTACAGGATAATGATAGAAGTGTGTTTTGTTTAATGATGAAACAATATTCGATGGGGGTAGTAGTTTAAATCTTCCATACCCTGATTTACACCCCCTATCCGAGTATTTGACCAAGTGGACCTAACAATTAATAAACATGTACTTTGGAAATTAAATTATTAAATATTAACTTTTGTGTATAAATTAAAATGTCACAAATTTTATGGAATTTTATTTGATATAGAAAATTATATTTGGAAATTTGTTAGGCCCCTATGCTTTATGACATAGTTTTAATTGCATGAATAAAATGTTTATCCAAATTTTTAATAATTATCGGGTGGTATGGTATGTGTTCATTTTAACCATAACCTCTAATTATCTTTAATATGATGACAATACAATGTTATCATCATAAGGATTCCATGGATGGGAACATTAGGCATCACAATTAGAAATGAGAATTGTTACCTTTATACTGGAAGAGAAACATGTATCCTTTTATGGGTTTCCTTGGATGGGATCATCAGGTGGATTAATTACATACCCATGAGCAATACTAGATACATAGGGTAGATATATTGGTTTTTATCATTGGGAGATATGGTTACACCATCCATGAGTGATACTTAGTCCCCAATGTGGTACACCTGGGATGAGCTTATAGGGTCATGCTTTTCACGACACCAAGAGTGATACATGGGATGCCATTATGGATCACCTTAGACGAACTCATATTGTGTTTTGTATTTTTAGTACTCATGGTTTGATACATGAGTTACTTTATATGGTTCTCCTTGGAGGGGGCCAAGATTCCACTTATAAAAATTCTATGGATTCCTTCGATATAATTCTATGAATTTGATTTATAAAATTAATGACAGTACTGTAAACCCAAATAAAATGATTGGGTTTAACCCTTCTCTGATGCTTTCCTTCTTAACATGAATCATTTTTCATCATTTCTTGTAGTCTATTGAACCTTTATATGCATGTATTATAAATTAATATATTTCTATCCATTGAAAGATAACCAAATTATGCTGATGAAGGTATTTTCATTTGGGTATTCTCGAGGAACCCGATTCAATGGGATTTATTTATTTAACTCTTATTATCTTACTTTTACTATTATTAGAACACTATTTATTTATATGCATAGACTAAATTTTTTTGGATACCATTGGTGGTGTCTTATTGAGTAAATATCCCACCCAATATGGGTCACCATTGATACCTGAGTACGATTTATGATTATAGGTAGATATAAAGGGAAGCATCCAGCTTTTGATTCTTGACATGTAGTACTATGATGGAGTACCAGATCAGAGGATTGATGCTATACTAATGATTCTAGTTATGAATGCTTTTGAATATTTTATATTTTTGTATAAAATGTGGTATATTGTTATTTCTCTTATATCCTATTTACCTCATTTTTGTATACCTACATTAAATCATCATCATAATTTTCTATCTATTTATTATTTAGATTTAGTATGTTTATTTATATTAGATGATTTGTTATTTTTATTCTGTTTATACTTGTTTTTTAATGTTTATAATACTTCTCATTAAAATTTACCATTGTACCACACTCTGATTCATGAGGGAATAGTTTCAACACAAACACACACTAGGTCCTCACTGCTTGTCAAAAGCCTCTGGGTTATGGGGAGTCATGCTTGAGGTCATGTGGCCAACCGTCTTGGGGAATCACTTGGTGGATTCTATGATGGGACACTAAAGAGTGGTATCGAATATTTTTTTCCATTTGTATTATTGTTTGTGTATTAGAAAGAATACTAGGATGTTTCAAAATATCATAATGAGGTGGTCCTTACAAGTAGCTAACCCACATACAAATTAACTGGGATGGGTTGTTGTTGTTTTTAGTTTGTTTCGATGAAAGTTGTACTAATTTCACTATTGGGTGACACTCATGTTTTGTGATGATATTATTTATGATATAATAATTAGGGATTTCCTTTTATCCTTGGACTAGTATGGAAATGTGGTATTATCTCATGATTCATTATAGGCACTTAGGGACTTATATGCCATGAATTTTTTCATGCCATATTTACTTTGTACATCCATTTTCGGCCACATATAGTTAGTGTATGGATTATTATATTTGGAATTGTGGTGACGTTTTTTTCATTCATAAAATATTAATATTAATTTAAGTTTCTGCCTCAATATGAATGGTTTTTTCTTATATATATTGATAATGACACCTTAATATTCAAATTATTCCATGTCTGGGCCATGGACCATTAGTTTTATGGAATGAAACATTAGTTTATTGGAATAAATGGATGCCAATTGTAATTTATAAAGCAAGTACTTATATAAATTGGGAATGGTGATTCATCTAATCAAGTAATCTTACATGACCTGCTACATCCTCATGATTAATGTAAAGGTCCTTTCATAGTTACTTGATATACTAATTTCAATTTATAAAAAGTAATGTCTTATATAAATCGGGAATGGTGACATAGATAACTTGACTATGATATATATGTAAATATAAATAAGTATGAACCTAAATAAACCTGAATCTTAAATGAAAATTTTATTGTTAAATGGGGATTCCAATTAAAAAATAACGTGTGTTTTTTATATACCTTATAATTGACAATCCATATACTATAATCCATATTGTGTTATATGATACCATAACCCCAAACTCAACTTAGTAAAGGGTTGTAGGAAATGTATTAGGTGCTCCATTATAATATTTTCTTATCAACTAGACCTAGATTTTGGATAAGGTAAAGTGGTCTGACTCATTTATAAATTTTTTTTGTACCTATACATTCCTATTATCAGTGTTCTTATCTTCTATTGAATCTTATATGTGGAATTAATTAGGAAATTAGAGAGTTATTCCACTTTGGAATCCTTGAATCATGTTCTTGGAGGGTGGTGATAACCATTCTCTAGAGGTGTGGGGCTCTAAGACAAAAATATTACTTCCTATAGTGACACATGAGAGACCTCATATTTATCTTCCTCTGGGCACTGATAATCAGTTTTAAGATATCTCTTTACTCTTTATGTATTCTGAACTAGGAGCTTTGTGTCCTACCACTACTGTGGAAGAATTGACATCTGGATTGCATCAGCAACATCCTGAAACCTTTCTGGGTGATGGTAGTCCTCAGGATACTGAGTATTGACTGGAGGACATGTTATAAATCTTAAAGAATATAGAGATACATTTATAGTGGAAGTTAAACCCCACCACATATATGTTTTGTGACATTTCCAATTGTTAGTGGGATTTCATTTCTCAAGATGACCTCCTTCAGGGAAAGGTCTGGGTGGACTTATAAATATTCTTCGATGACAACTTATTTTCAATGACACTTATAGAGGACCATGCTAGAGTGTTAATGAACCTAAAATAGGGTTCCATGTTAGTTATTTAGTATTCATCTCATTAAACTGAGATTTAGTATTTTACACAGCCATTGACTGCTGATTATTTGGAGACTACAAAATAGTTTGAGGATTAGATTATGTACACCATAAAATCACAAGTTAATTTCATCAAATTGATAGCCATTTTAGAGATTAAATGCCCTCATTTCTGAGAAGAACCTGAGGGAAGTCGATAGTGGGAGTCGTGGAAATTTAGTATCCAAGTAGGATGGTAGTTTCTCTAGAAGTATGAAATGTTTCTTTGTGTCTCTTTGCAGTGGAATAAAAGTTCAGATGACATGCATTGAATTCTATGTGGTGTTCCGCTAGTGTGGTTGGACTAGACATAAGAAGCCTTAGTGTACAAGGGACCTGATCAAGTGATGAGCATGTAGAAGGATGTGATAATATCCAAGTTTTAACTTAACTTTCCCTCCCATGCCTTGTGAAAAGGGATTTGTAATGAAACCTCATTAGGTTACTGGATCAGTAGCTCTGTGTTAGGATGGGAGTTGTTATACTTCTAGATGATCCATCCAAGGAGTTTGATGTTGAAAAATGATTCAAACATTAGAGGTTCAGCATTAGTTGGGAATACCTACCCAGGGTAGTTAGATTTCCTCTTAGGGCCACAAATTTGGCCATATTTATACAGTGCATCCTACACCTCAGGAGCATGGTCAAATACCATTTACAGTGCGAGATACTATTCTAGTCACCTATAATTTAGTTCCTTCCTTATTTAACATTGGTGATTTTAACTCTTTTATATATTAGGAAGTTATATAAATTTTAGACCTAGATATAGATTACTTCTATGGCGTGATGGCTCACAACACACTATTATGGGTTCAATCAATCTGTGTGTTCCAGTGCAAGGAGTTACCCATTAATATGGGCGGGGATCATATCTTATGGAATTTATTTTTCCTTTATATTACCCACTTTGATATCATTATTATGGAGGAATGGCTAGTTCTATATCATCATCATACTGATTAATATCATTAATGATTGTGTTTTATATCACCTAAGGGCTGCACATACCTTCATAAGTGTGAATGGGATGTGCATGCAATTCGAACTCGATTGAATCATTATGGGATTAGTGGATTGAAATCCCATATGGATATTCTCTTTTTGAATGATCATAGAACATATCATAAAAAATACACTCCTATTTTGGATTTTTTTTAGGGACATATTCCAAGATGACTTATCTCATTTTCCTCCTATATGAGAGTTTTTGTTCACCATTGAGCTAGTTCCAGTAGTGGAACCAGTGTCCATTGATCCTTATATGATGGAACCTATAAAGATATATGGAATCAAGAAATATTTTTATGTCTTAGAGTAAAAGGGTTTTATATGAACCAATTCATCTCCACGGTGTTCACCAATGCTTTACTCCATGAAGGTGGATGGTTCCCTTAGGTTGTGTCTGGATTACGTCCGATTAAACAAGGTTATGGATAAGAGCTGATCTCAATTGCCTAATATAGATGACCTCTTTGATTTTCTCTAAGGAGTAACAACTTTCTATAAGATTTATTTGAGGTTGATAATCCATTAGTTGACTTTGATACATTCATACATATCACGTAATTATTTATATATTATATATTTCTGGTACGAGTATTTGGCCATGTCGTTCGATCTCACAAATGTGCCAACTGTTTTCATGGACATAATGAGTCCAGTTTTCCAGCCGTATCTATATTCAATTATGGTAGTATTCATGGAAAACATTTTTATATATTCAAATTCGCATAATGAAAATGATAAACATCCTAGGTTAATTTTTAATACACTGAGGGAGGTCCATCTATATTCTAATCTCACCAAATCCCACTTTTTCATTGATAATGATTACATCAGGGGTCATATAATTTCATAGGCATGAGTATCAGTTGACCTAGAGATGGTGAGAATCATGGATTTGTGGTATTATCCCAAGAATATATTTGATATATGAAGTTTCTTGTGGATGGTAAGCTATTACATGCATTTCATTCAGGACCTATCATGAATTGAATCACTTCTTATGAGCTTGAATAAGAATGGTGTGATGTTTTTCTAGTATGAAGCTTGTGAGATAGACTTTAAAGAGTTGAATGGGAGGCTTACTTTAGTGCCATTCATGATTCTTATAGATCTAAGAATATTCCAAATATTTTACAATGATGATTAAAATATCAGTTTAGGATCAGTTATAATATTTGGATATCAAGTTTTAGCATACATACCCCTCTAGGAAAGACCTCACAAGTGGAATTACCCTTTGTACGACCTCAAGATAACTGTTGGGATTTATGATTTAAGATATTTGAGGAAATATATTTTTTTATAACCACTTTTAGTTTACATGGACCATAGAATTCTAAAATACATTTAAACAAAGAATCACTTAAATATGAGGTAGTAAAAGTTTGTAGAATACTTTAAGTAGTTCAATTTTGAGCTTGTTCATACAACTGAAAAGGGTAATGTAGTAGCTAATACTATGATCCATAAGACTTAGACACAAGACATCTAGGAAGCTAGTATTGGGTGGAATTTAGTGGATCTATTTTCTAAGATGCACCTGGAGGTTTAGGAATTTCATTTGCATCTAGTTCTAGCTACTTTAATTGTGACATCCTCCCTCCCATAATGAGTTTGGATGTGATAACTTTTAGATCATGAGAGACTCATCACATGGGAGATTGGATTAGGTGAGAACCCTATGCCTAGATGTTTTTATTGATGAGAAGGAGAACCTAAACATTCAAGGGTGTTTTTGGGATCCTGTAGGTTTATGGGAAGAGTTTATGCTAGAATATCATGCCTCTGTCTGGGCAGTACAACCTAGGATTACCATGTTTTACTGATACATACATCATCTGTAGTGGTGGCATGATATGAAGAGGTTAAATTTATGTTTCATCACAAGGAGTTAGACCAGTAAATAGGTGAAGGTGGAGCACCAGTTACATGCTATACATATACACCCTCTATCCATTCATGAGTGAATATAGAATGATGTCTCCATAGATTTCATGATGGGTTTGCTGAGATCCGCTCGGGAAAGTGATGCAGTATGAGTGAACATCTAATGGTTGACCAATGTCACACATTTTTTACCTATCTGATAATCCATCGTAGTTAATTATATTATAAGTATTTATGTTAAGGGTGTTGTGAACCATCGTGGTGTTCGAAATTATATCATATCAGACCAAGATGAATGATTTACATCACTATTCTGGAAAGATTTACAAAAGGAACTAGGTTCAATTATGATCTTGAGTACATCATATCACCCTCAGGTTAAAGGGTAGTCCGAGCAGATGTTAAATGTGTTATAGGACATGATTTGGGCATGCTTAATTGATTTAAAATGTTCATTGGAGAAACATATCCCAATCATTTATTTTTAATATAACTACTATTTTTATGAAACAATTCATACAGTGCCTTATGAGGCCCTTTACAGTAGGCATTCCATTCACCCCTATTTTGGTTAGAGGAAGGTGAGGTAACATTATTGGGTCCTTGTATCATTTAAGAGACATCGTAGAAAATTAAAATTATTTAGAAATATAACATTATATCCCATTAAAATAAGATGTATTATACCGATCATCACTATCAACCTCTAGAGTTTGAGTGGGGGAATTTTTTCTTTCTAGGTTTCTGAATTAGATTGGGTCATAGAAGGATTCAAATATATAGAATGTTATATCCTAAATAAATTAGACCTTTCAAGATTATGGAGATAGTAGGGATGATATCCTTTCAATTGATGTAACCTCATATGTACCATTCCATGCAAGATGTTGTTCATGTGTCACAGATTCACTTTTATCACTCTGATCCATCTCATTTTTTTATCCTGAGGATATATAGTTGGTGGAAGATGTTTCCTTTGAGGAAAATATAGTACATATCATTGATCATAGAATGAAGTATCTCTGAGGAAGGTTAGTTCCTCTAGTTTGGGTCATGTGGTATAATAACCATGTACACGATGAGACATGGGAGAAGAAGGCCAGAGTATGGGCCTAGTGGTTGGAACTATTCTATGATGATGCATTATCACCCTTAGAATGGAATCTTGAGGATGAGTTGTTTTAAGAAAGGGAGGTTGTAATTTCTTAGCTTTTCAAAAAGGTAAATATGCTTACACCATAGTTCAAAACCTCTATTTTTTATGTTATTAATGTGACTAAGAAGCTAAGGGGTGGTTTAAGAGATTTTGGTGCTCATTCGGAGCTTGGAGCTCCATAATTTAGAGAGGAAGATTGAACGGTAGGGTTAGCACAATGTTAGTGCTAACTGTGAGACTCAAATGTGATGGGTTGTCAATGAATAGTAAATGTTTGCACATTTCTCTATAACCATGTGACCTAGGATACATTCTCATACATATGCTGCAGAGTTTTTGTATATTCCATTTCAAACGGTCTATACATTATTAGTCAAATCGTGTTCATACCCCATTTGAGGGGGTTCCTTAGGTCAGTGTTTGGTGCATGGTTGGTGCATGGTTTGGCTAACCATGAAGCCAAACTATGTGACCCATTAATGAAGGAGAAAATGAACACTTTCCCCTAATTTTTAAAACTGTGACCCCTTTCCTTTCTCCTCTATTAGACAACACTCTCCCACGTGAACTCTCCTATTCAATCTAATCTATGATTTTTGGTTTCTCCCCCATCTGGAGTCTATTTTCTTCATCACTGGGTGAATTGGATTTTTTTCAGTAATCAATCCAATCATCTTCCTTCCTTTAATCATTTATATTCTAATATTTTGGTAAATACCCCAATATCTTCTAAAAAATATTTCTCTATAATTAATTTAAATTATTTAATAACTTGCATTGTACGCAACTATGTGTTTACACAAACCACGAGACACTACTAGTATAACTTATACACTAAATGGGTTTGAATAAATATGAGTAACTAATTTATGAAATAAATATATATCTCTAACTAAATATTAATGTATTTTTATGTTCTAATAAAGTAATCCCATAATTTTAGTAAAATCACTTTATTCTTCAAAAATATGTTTTCTTGAAAAATTATTTTTTCCTTATTTTTTTGAATGAATAATATTATTTAGAAGTAGTAGAAAATTTATTTGAAAAAATTAATTTCATTATTTCAAAATTATCTTTACATAATGTTTTTATATAATTTTTTGAAAATATTTTTTTTTCTATTGAAAATAACAATTTTTATTGAAACCCATATTTTCTTTTAAATTATTTACAATTTCAAACTATATTTTGGATTTGTTTTAAATTTAAAATAGTTAATTTTTTTCCAATTATTGTTTTTGAAAATTATTTTATACAAAAGTTTATTACAGAAACATTTTATGTTTTAAAATGGAATTTTTTTCTGAAAAACTATTTTTTTTTCATTGTGTTTTACTAGTTTTTTTTTTGAAATTTAATTATGAGACATATCTGTTTGAATTTTAAAAAATGGTTAACAAATTTAGATTAATAAATTAAATATTAAGTGAATATTTTTCTTTTATATTTTTTTCCAATATGAATAGAAACCTTAATAATTTTTGTTACCAATGTAAAAGGTAATTTAAGTAATTTAGGTTAAAAATAAAATTATAAATACTATAAAATGACACTTACAGATGATTTTATTTAACAAATATATTTATAACCTTTACCCCTAAGGAGATAAATTAAATTTTTTAATGGACACTTGTCCCTAGAAATTTGATATATAATATTTAAATCAATGAAATTCCCAAAATATAATTTTCTTTTCCATAAATAACCCTTATGAGTCCACATGGGAAAAAATATATGTTATAAATAAATATAAATGTATTTTTATGACATAATAAACATATTTTCATGATAAAAAATTATTTTTGACTTGTTGGTATAGTTAGATGATATTATCATATTTATAATACTTTATTTAATAACAATCTAATTATGTCATGTTCATGTTTTAAATAATAAATCATTCTTAATATAGGTTTACACAAAATATATGTTCAAATATAAATAAACTTATAAAATATAAAATATTTATATACGTCAAGGTAATTTATTTTTAATTTTTAGTGAACAAATAAGTATATTAAAAAATTACACTACACTGATGTAGTAATTATTTTATTAATGGAAATATCAAAAGAATCATACTAAAAATATTAAAAAGTAGATTTTTTGAGATACTTAATGTTATTATCAAATTTTGTTTATTAAAGTGACCTATTAGGGATAAAATTAAATTAAATTTTCAAAGTTAAATTGTAATATTCATATTTTTAAAAATCCATGTAAGAAATAGTGTTCAGATTTATAGTAGTGATATTTTATCAAAAGATTTATTTATTAAATTATTTTAAAAACCATAAAACATTTTCAAAAATGAAAATTATTTATAATATTCTCTAAAATTTTTACATTTTTCATTTATGTTATAATTGACATCACATATGTAAAAATTACAAAATTTTAATATTAAAATAATTGTAACCTCTATTTAAATTAAAATAGGTTAACAAATGGTTAATCAAAAGACAGGGTACAAAATATTACCAAAACATGAATAAAATATATTTTTTGATGATATTATAACCTTATATCATAAAAATTTTAGTAATATTAATTTTTTATGTATTTTTATTGGTGTTGACATTATTATAAATTAATATTTTCAGAATATTAAAAAGATCTCATCACTTCAATTATAAAAGGGAAACTACACCCTCACTTCTTCACAACACATTGAGAATTCAAGATTGACCATATCATGAAAATTTACCTTATAAAAATCTCTATATATATTCTAGAGTTTATGATATTCTAAAAATATGAACTCTAGTGTCCCTAAGTAGGGATTTAAAGGAAGTTTTTTAAAGAAGAGGTAATCTTCATTACCGACTCTTTCAAGATTATTTCTTCGTATACTTCATATTCAAGTGTTTTTTCCATTATAAAGTAATAAATCTTTTACATCATATATTCTTATATTTTATTATGATTATGGAATGACTATATTTTCACTTTTATCGATCATATGAAAAAAATCACCTTCTGTCCGTACGTACGGCTCACCATCTCCACATCGTGGTGTAATTTGTTTTTCATTACAGATTAATTTGTATGGGTGTAATGATGGAAATAATATATATATATATATATGATAATAATAAAATTATATTTATTTGGAAAAAATACAATCCAATTTATTACCATTTTATCATTAAGGTAATGATACCATCACTCATGCATACATATAACCTACTGTCTCCATGACACAATGTGATTCATTTTTCATGTTCACCATTCAAAAATGACTATATAAATTTATATAATTAATAAATATTATATGTAGTACCTTAATATAATTCTTTAAACTCTGGAACTATATATTATGAATATGAACTAGGGCTTATACAAGAAAATTTTCATTGGAAAATTAAGGAATTAACACCTGAAAAAATTGTAATAATGAAATATTATTAATAAATTTGTGATAAGATGATATAAAAAGATAATGTATGATATCATAAATTTGAATATAATTTTTAATAACTTAATAACATTATTTAAACCATTATAATTGAGTTTCATATATATACAAAGGAAATCATACATAAGGTAATGGATTTTTGTCTAACATTTATTTATGTGGGACACATGCCTTATACCCTACTTTTTTATTTTTTCTGGTGAATATACTACCCATGAAATGTATATAATAATTATTATTATGAATATTATGGTATTTTCATATCCATGTAATTTTATTTCTTTCATGGGGTATATGATTATACATATTATAAATTGGTAAGTGTTTATTTTACAATCTAATTATATTCAAAATTATTAATACATAAGTATCTGTTGGGGAATATTTATTTCCATGTCTATGTTTCATAAAAAATAAAAAATAACTTTAATATTATTATAAAAATTTTAAAATTAATTTTTACCCATGTGTGAATTTTTAATAAATTTTTTTAAAGGATTCTTTTTTTCATTTTCCAAACAAGGTAATTTGTTAATTTTCCAGAAAATGTAGGAAATGATTGTTTGTTTTTAACTTGTAAGACATGCACATATTTTCTTCTTTCATGACTTCTTAATGCCTTAAAGAGTACGTTACTATCTTACAAAGTTTTTTTTCAAAGAAAAATTCTCTTATAAAATTGTCTGATATTTTAAGGAATGGAATTTTTTTCAAAGAAGAAATGATATTTTCCTCAAAAATTATTTTCTAGTGATCTCTTAAAATTATTTTCAATCTATAATAACATTATTTGATGTTATTTATGCTTTAATGGAGATATTTTTCAAGTGTACTATCACTATTATTTATAGGGTTATTTTATATTTATTATGGAATGATATTTATGAAACACATTTCATTAACCTGGGTTATGTTATGATTGAATGATGTTTAGGAAACTCATTTATATTTATGGGTTCTATTAATGAATTATATTATTGTGGAACACATTTGTATGGTTTTTTTTATGTTTCGGGTGATACCAATATCTCCCTATAATTCATTTGGAAATTAATTATATTTAATTTTATATTATGGATTGGAATGGTTATTAAACTCGGTTCAGAAATACATGGTTGGAATGAGGAGTGAACTCCATTTAGTAAGGGACTTTGTTTGTAATGATGGTCTTGTCAATGATCCTTGAATAATATGTAAATACGTTTATATAATTATTTTTATGACAAAATTTCATTTATTATGTTATTCTCTCATGGAATATGTTCATTGATTATTTATGAACTTCTATAATTTATTCCATAACTTTAAATCATGATCTTTGATGTGCATGATATAATTTTTAGAAGTTATTTTCACATCTTATAAATTTATGATTATGTTATATCGCTTAATAACCCTTACTGAGAATCTAAGATCACCATTTTCTTATTTTTCTTTTCCATATTATATGAATAATTATAATTAAATTTATTTTTCAAAAAGGGATCCATTTATGAAGGAATAAGCTGGAGACGATATAGATGTTTTATGAATTATTTGTTTATGTTTCTCGGTTTCCAAAGACACTAAAAATATATGGATATGGAATGGTTTTGATAGGTTATTTAATGAATATTATTCTAATTAGATTTTATATATATTTATTAAAAGTATGAGATATTATATTCTACACTATTTTGGTGGAAGATTATATGCCATGTTTTCAGGGTGTTTGTCTATTCTTAAAATTTATCCATCTCAAGCTTGATTTAAGGGCTGGTACTATATGAGGATAGTAATAAGTTCTTAAGTTAAGTGGTATAGTAATTTTCCCTTAAGTATAATTTAATTTTTATCATGCGCTATTTTTTCACTAACAGTACTTTCTTGCATCACCTCTATATAGTTAAAATAATCAAATTAAATGATTTTATTCTATGTTACATGACACTACTTACCAGAAAAGCAACACCATGTGTCATTTACCTTGATGTGATTCACCCCATTTGGTGTAACCTTCTTTAATGGCTTAATATCATTACGATTTGGAAGTAAAATTACTAAATATTAATCAGGGTGTATGAAGTTCCTTATAAAAAAAATTTGGAAGGTGAATTTATCCATTGAAAGATGTTTGGTCATGAGTTAGACCACTATGATTTATTCCATAGTTAGACCAATATGATTTAAAATATTGGTACACATAAAAAATACATATCAATTCTAATCTACTTCTTATGTTGCACCAAAATATAGAATATACTCAGTTGTTATAGATATAGATCCCATGGGATTTAATAATATTATATTTCTCATTTATCAAGCCTCACTATGATACCAGATCAAATTTATCTGAATGAATAGTTTTTTATCCCCCCATCAAAATTAGAGTTCCTGTTTCTCTTAATACTAGATGCACATCCATTATGTGTTCTCAAGATCACTTGGTCAATTATGTCTACAAACCTAAGTAGTCTTCTAGGATATATTTGATATTATTACCATTGGGGTTTACACAAATGAAATATCAAAATACTTTAAATATCATAAAATATATTACTTATCCAACACGTAATCATTTATAATTATATTATTATTAATAATAATATCCTATAATTCCTAAAAACAACATCATGGATGGATTTTATAAAATGTGACATAGGAAAAATATTCTCTTGAAATGTTTCATTTTTAATTTTAAAATACCCTATCAATGTATATGGTATGACTTGATCAAAGAAAAACTATATATTGGTCTTAGTTTATCTTGTTCTCATGAGCATGGGTTACAATATTTATACATTCTTGTTATATCTTTTCACAATTTTAATTAACTATATTGTTAAACATTTATTTACGTATTTTATAAACATATTTAACATGAAAAATATAGTTATTACATTAATTAGTTTTAAGCCCATGTATTACCTCCATTATTATTAAAAAAATATTCTTTGATGGCTTTATCAAATAAATAAGTTATGATCATAATGTTTTACTCAATCCCAAAATGGATCTCTGAAAATTGTATACCATATCATATTCTATGGTGTCACTATCCCTTATTATTGTTTAATACAAACATCTTACTCATTTTTTAAAGATAATAGTATGGTATAGACATCAATTTTCTAAATTAAAACATTATATAATTTTTCTAATACATGTATAATTGTAATGGGTTTATGTAAGAATCCAGATGATAAGGTTTCATCATAGACAATTCGAAAACCCCTCTAGAAACCATCAGTAACCAATCATGCATAATAGGTATGAAAATTACCATCCAAAAATAGTTTCATATTGAATATCCACCAATATATTTACATCAATTATAGAATCCACCAAAATATGGAAACTGGTTTTAGTACCTGGAATCTATATCTAATTTCATAAAAATTTATAGCTTTGTATTATTCTATTTAATATATCCATATTGGATTCATTATTTTTATCAAATAATATATTACCTAAAATAGTTAATTTAAAATATCTTCTATGGTTTTAACATTCTTATTTATTATGTTTCTCTATAGTTATATCACCCACTCAATCATAAGGATTTTTTTGTTCCTACACCAACTCATGTGGATCGTGAGATTTAACTTCATTAAATACCTTATATTTCCTACTATAATAAAATATATTTTCTTCCTTAAAACCAAATATAGTCAATAAAATAAAAACACTTTTCTATATTATGAATTTTAATATTATAAATATATTTTTGGGTAATTAGCTAATAATAAATTTTCAATTTAATGATATATTTTTGTTGTTAAAATTATCATTAACAAATTCATAACACTAAAACACATAAATATATTTCATAATGTATTTATTATAATATCATCAATTTTATGTCATCAATTAGTTAATATTTATTGTATAGGATTATGTGTTACACTATTATTTTTGAAACATTTAATTAAAGGAATAATGAATGAATTTGAATATTTTTAAGAGTCATCATTGACCCTCCTTTTACTACCACCACCAATTTTTTGTGTATAAGCTGACACGAGTTTATAAATAGAACTACTCAATATTTAAAAGTTTGATGAAGTCGTTGTTATGATATTATTGGACTAAATATCCTAAAATATTTTATTTCTTATTGCCTTTATATTTAATACTAACAATTTCCATTCCAAAAATAACATAAAATAATTTCAGTATTCAAATGAATTTATCTCTAAAAACCCTTTTTAATAGTTCACACATATCATCTTAAATTAATGTGAGAATAATTTTAGCTACACTATTATTACTAAAGGTTTAATTATATTAAAATATAAGTAATCATGTAGAAATACATAAGTGTTTCATCTTTACTATTTTAAAAAAATCTTGGTATGTCATTGAAAGTTGATTTTAGTTTTACTTGAAAATGGATTATCTTTCTAAAATCATGTATGAGTCTTAAATTTTATATTCACCATTTTTTATAATATTGGACTTATGTGATTCTAATATTAAAAAAAATTATGTAACAAATAAAATAAAAAAATAATTTTAATTATGATACAATGTTTCATTATATATATAATTGTATATTGAAATAATTTTTTTAGTAACATTCAATGCAGAATAATAGTTTCATGGGAATCAATAAAGTTTTCATTGTTACAATTATTCTTCTCCTAGATGGAATATGAATCGCCCTCCTTCTCTACTTAGAAAGTTCCTCATACTTATTGTAAGATTTCATATATTCCTTGATTAATGTATTTTTATAAAAATATATGATTTATATATTGTATTTAATACCAAATAAGTAAAATATAAATATTACATGTATTGATGAATACACTTGAAGTGGAATGATCTACATGATTCTTCATTAATTCATTATATTTCCACTTCGAGTTACCATTCAAGCCACTTGTGAATAAAATAACATCTTGTTCATTTCCCTCCCTCTGAATCATTTACCACTTTAATAGAAATTACAAAATCATTATTTACTATGATATTTTTATTAGATTTTTAACCTTTTCCCTAACATAATTCATAATTATGGAAGATGAACCATGTTGAAACCTATCCCTATCAATATGGAAATCATAGTCAAAAGTTTTATTAGTGATTTCTCCACAATATTAATTATATTATTTTTAATGAACATGTAAAATCATGTTGATAATGATAATAATATGTGATTAATCCATAATTTATTGTCTATATAAATCCAAACATCATAGAAATATCTATCCACATAAACATATTGATGTCAATATCACTATCATAGTACATTTATTTCAATTTTTACTTGTACAGTATAGTAAAAATTTGATTTAACACACACTTTATGTTTCTCTTTTTCATGTTCTATATGATGAGTTATTATTGTTTTTTCATCCATGACTTTATATTTCAAATTATTACTTATAAAAAATTGCTAATATCATGAATTAATAGATATAGATAACCCTCCATGTGTCTCTTATAGACATCATTATCACATTATCCCACTCACTAAGGTGTTAGATCATAATTAAGGGATTTCATAACATAATATTAATTTTAATGTCATGGTGTGGTGTTTATAAAATTTTAGTAATCTACTAAATTAATTAAAACAATGATATTTTTTATATAAGAATGATATCGGTGTTTATATGGTTCTTCTTGACATTTTCTACATCATGTAAAAGAAGAGTTTAGTACCTTTACCCAATTTCCAAGCGTAATGTAAAAATTTATTTTTTTATTCTTCTACTATTTCAAAAAATCCCAATATCCCTCACTATTAAATTTGGAATATTCTATTTCTTAGATATTATACTAGAAAGGATATATATTCCACTTATAGTAATCAATAAAAGTGTGTAGTAAAATTATTCAAATATATTTAAGTACACATATAATTCAAACTAAATTGAATTATAATAACTAAACCTATTGGTTAAACAAAAAATTACTAAAAATTAAAAAAAAAAAATCATTTTTACTCAACAAATTCCTCCAAGTATCACCATGACTTTCAAGGGAAACTACTCTTGTTTCTATCTTTGTTAAGTTAATCCAACAATTTCCATTGAACTTCTTGATAAGTGAATTTTTTTATGAAATTTTCTCAACCAGTACATTATTATATATTTGAATTTAACAAAAATAAATGGAAGGAAATAACAGACATGCTAAATGATTTTATTATCATAGGAATAAATATCCATTTTTTATTCTCCACACTCATTTTAATATAATTTTATATTTTATATTCTAGTAACCATGTCCAACGAAATATTGTTTCCATAGTACATTTAATTCTTTAATTTATTCATACTGGTTAATTTTTTCACTTTATGGGATCATGATTAATACTAAAATTATACAATGAATCACATAAATCAAAAAATAACCACGAACTATAAATATAATTTATAAGTGATATTAGTGTGAAATGTTTTCTATTTGATAGTTTATCGTGAAATGGTATACTAACATTGACCCTTGGATAAGTAACTCCTTAAGACAATAATTCATCTAGAGTTACAACATTGATACATTAATACGGGTGTATACATGGTTGGATTTAGCTTAGATAAGGTCTTGAACCAATTATTCATTATATAAGCTCCATAATTTATAGATTCACACTCACTTATAGGTGATGCATACTAGGGGTCTGATATTAAACAAAATAATCCATGGACATGCTGAACAATTCTTAATATAATAGGATTCAATGATATACAAATCATCATATTTTTTTAATAATAAATTTATCCAAAACTAACATGAAATTAATCATTAAAATAAATTAACCCATTAGGTACATAGGTCTTTTAATCTCACGATAAATAATAACATGGAGTAACTACATGTTTGAATATACTCAAATTAATTTTAATTCATTATGATTAATATATACCTATATGAATTGTTAAATTAATTAACATAATAATAAATGAATTAAACATCATCATTATCTATAAAAATATTCCATGATATTCCAATTCATTATAATTATATATAAAATTAATAAAATTAAGTTTCATTTAAAATTATTATGTTCACGACATTTAATGATGAGGTCACACTATGTAAACCCACCTAGTTAGTAAAAGTTTAGTATTGGAATTCAATATATATACATGAGATATATGGGAGGAAACAAAATGAGACCCATTATATGTTTAATTAAATTAATTTATATAATTTAATTATTATATTACATGTTTTTTCACTCAACACATTTTATGACATGAACTGTGTATGATACTTGCCATGTACTTTGTACGTAAGACTTGTATGCCCACATGAAAATTCAAGATATACATGGTGTGCAGTTATTTCAGCCAAGTTTTATAGTCTTCATGGAATGTATAACTATAATAAATTACATAAATATACATATCATGTACATAAGAAAATTCATGTTATGTACGTGGAATATAGGAAAACACTACAAATCATATAGTTAAAATATTACATAGATAAAAATTGAAAATAATTAATTTCAATTTAAAATTTTGAACATTACTTAGTGTGTACCTGGTATAGAGTTACACATTTTATAAAAAATTTACATCCTTCTATGAAACATTCAATTAGATCTTTCTTTTAATCGTCCACTTATTTAATCAAACATCATTCCTATCTTGAAGTGTTTTTTGTATTGTTTTAATATTTTACATGGATATTGAAGCCAACTAAAAGTCATGTAATATATTTTTATCTATCCATACATCATACCTATAATATTTGTGTCTACCTTTCATGGGTTTTTAAGTGTTTAATTATGTATACACCCAGCTAAATGGTGGTTATTTCACTTCAAGACATATCTCTAAACTAGAATTCAATGTGTTTCATGTAATGACTTCATGTACTATAGCCTCATAGTTTTAATTATTTATGGAGATTTGATGTCATGTGTGGTTATATAGTGTGAAAACTAGTTAAACATTATGTATGTAATGAAATAGTGTTAGTAATTTTTTTGAAAAAATTAATTTGTATTCTATTATATAATATTACACACATAGAATACATAGATAAACAAAAAAACATTATTTCATTAATAAAAATAGTTACATTAGTCAATGAATGAAAAAAATAAAATTCCAATTATTATAATGGAAAAAATTATAAAATATAAAAACAAAAATGGGAAAATATGGATCTCCCTAACATTCTAGAATAATCCCCCCACGAACAAATCTACAGAAAAGAAAAAAATATATTAGAAAACTAATAAAAATCATATTAAATAAAAATATAAAAACTTGGTAGAAAGTGTAGTGAATATTAATTGATATATTGGAGTGTTATTTAATGGAGTAAATGTGACCATTATATTAGTAATGTGACTATTAGAATAAAAAACTGGCCATTTAAAAGAGTAACTTAAATATTGGGAATAGTAACCTAAATATTGGAATAGTAATTTTACATCAACATAATAAACTAGGATATAAATAATAATTTTCTTGATTAATATATGTAATTATTAATATTATAATATTGAAAAATAAATATCATGATTAAAAACCCCAAATAAAATATAGCCACATTTTTTAAAAATAGTATTTTAAAGTATTTCATAAAAATAATAATTCATATGTTAAAAATTAAAAATACCTATCATATAAAATTATTTAGATAAAATGAATATAATTTTTTAATTTATCAAATTTAAATTTTCCATGTATTTTTTTTGTTAATTTTCCAAAATTCTTTAATTTTCAAGTGAATAGTAAATATATAGTTTTTCATATAATTGATGTATATTAAATTACGTAATTCATGATGTAATAAAGACTAAATAATTCCTTGAAAATTATTTTTGGGAAAAACATATTAAAATTAATAAATTATTCATTAAAATACAATAATATTAGTTTCTAAACCTAAAAATCATTTCCCAAAAACAAAATCCAAAAGTGTTACCTTAAAATAATAACTTTTTTTGTATTCTAATTTTCTTTTAAATAAACGAAGTACATTCAAATTATAAATTGGTTTAAAGACATAAAAACAATATATTATATCTATATTTTATTTATATTGTATAAAATGAACTATTACAAGTTTTACCATTGATAAAATATTTTATTTACATTTTTTTCTAAAAATACCCCCACTCCTCAAATATAAATAACCCCTACCTCCCCCTAGAAACCACTCCTCCCTCACTTTACAAAGATGAATATATACCCTTATACTCTCTCTCAATACCCTTAGAATACCTAGGTATATTCATGATTGAAAAAACTCCAAACATCATCGGATATAGAGTGTCATACAAAGAAGTTACACTAAGGAAAGATTTAATTTCTGTTAACTCTTCTATTTTATTATTCATATCTTTGTTTTTCACTATTATGATTAAAACAATATATTATAAAATTAATTATAAAATATATAAAAATTACATTAGTGATTATAGCATACTATAATTATCATAATTAGGTAATATATAAAATTAAATCATCACATTTCCACTCTTTCGACAATATCTCATCAACTATCAATTAATCACTAATGAGAAAAATTCCAATCCTTTTATTATCACAAAACTACTGGTTGGTTAAACTAAACTAGTTATTATATATAAATTTATAAATATAAGTATTCTAATAATTAGGAATTAATAATAATTTTTTATAAATGACATTGACTAAAATAGTTAAATCGAATCAAAATAAGAAATTTTTAAGGAAAACATGATATCAAAATGACAGCCCTGTAAACATGTAAAAGAAAAAATATAATAAAATATATAACTAATTAATGGTTTTAAAAATTAAAATAATTCACTTCATGATCAATTTTTTAATAAATATATGTTTATTATTTAAGAGGTGAAAATTTGATGAATTAAACTTGGTTTTAATGTAAGGGGATTCATGAACCCAACTCATTTTCTTTTAGTTATACCACATTTAATTCAATTTTAGTATGTATATTCATATAAATATTGATAAATATACTTTAACCATTAATCCTATTTTATTCAGGTATATAAATGTTTCTACCTTTATTTATAATCCAAATAAAATAGTTTTCAAAAAATAGTTTTCTTTCTAGAATACAACTTTTAATCCTCTTGAGTTGTTTCTTCTTCAATCAAGATCGATGAAACCTATGCCAAATATTTTTTCCCTTATTAATTTGGTATCCCCATATTTCTTCATGAAATCATGTATTATTAAATATTTATAAAACTTATTCCTTTCCATATACTATTGCATAACTATGATTTTGATATGTTCTATGTTGCGTGCATGATTGTGTAAATATTATGATGTGATGGCTGGGTGTGAAATTATTTATACCTCAAATTAATTGGGTAATGTGATTTACCTCATGAGATAATGTGTATTATGTGTAAACATGATATTATATTTGTTCACAATGATTATGTTTTGATTATAAACATATGTTATTCATGAACATGATGTTATCTTTATTCACAACTATTTGAGGTATCAAGACACTAGGACAAGGTATTTCATTTATATTCATTTCCATATTTCATGCCTTTATCAGATTTTCCCCCATGATTATGATTATTGTCCTATTCTTAAGATATGATGATTATTATTATGGTCACCCATATTATATTGGTTTGTGTCCCTTATTCCTCTTCTAATTGGGATTTTATCTCACCAATATTCCTTGATCTATATCCTTGGATAACTATATAAACTAAGGTTAATGTGATCTTACATAGGGATAAAGAAGTTGGATTTAAATAAATGTATGTTTTTCATTATGTAAAATTTATGTTTGATCCAGATTTTCTAAAGATAGAAAATTTTTCGATCCTTGAATGTATAAATATTATATTATTTTTCATTAAAATGATGTAATATTCATATAGGAATAGGTATTGTATATATATTTGGTATGAGAGGTATGGTTTAGTTAATTTAATGAATTATTATTATAAAACATTAGTAAAAACCCTTAGAATAAGTCTAAGTGTATGTAAACATCCCCAAATCTTTATCTTAGATAAATAGTAAACATTAGAACCCTATAATATATGTGTTTAGTGTTAATATACTAAAATAACAAATTATTTAGTCATAAATTATTGACATTTATTTTGTCCAAAGATTTTATATTTTAAAAAATTATGGGAATAAGGAGAAACTAAGCCTACAACCCATGTGAGAGACATTGCAATGATTGTCCAAATGATGTCCCCAGTTCCATGATATGTTAAGTTTAAAACATTATAAAAATTCTTACCTAGGTATCTTATGATATAAACAATTACTTGAACCACATGGAACATCCTCCTTCTCCCAAAAAAGAGAAAATAGATATTGAGACTATTATGTGGAAACACCAAAAATATTTTAGTGTATCTTCTGATCCACTTGTCATAGAATAGTGGGATAAGTCGATGGAAAAGATCTTTTATGTACTACAATACTTATAAATGGAGAAGGTGACTGTGGTATTCTATTATTTATATAGAGAATATAATCAATGGTGGGAATTTATGAAGAATAGCAATATGAAAGATGAAATTGAAGAGATTTAGTGGAAATAAATTATGAATATATTTCTTAACAAGTATTTCCCTCAAACTTTACTAAAAAATATGGAAATACAATATCTATAGGTGAAGGAAAATGAAAATGAATAATTCATGGATTATGAGGAAAATACGATGAGGATTGTTGGATATTCCATGGTTATTGTTATAAATAATTATAGAAAAATAGAAAAATTGATTATTATCTTAAAAAACTTCTTTGAAAGTCTCTAGATATTCGAGACCTCCATATTTATGAATAATTTTTTCAATATTATCTCAAATTAGTGATGGATTTTGGATATTGGACCTTTGGAAATGGGGATAAGAAGTAAAGAATAGAGATCCAAGATGGTGGTTCAGATGAAAAATGAGGAAAGTAGGTCCAACAACCCATGTATAAAAATTGTGGGAAGAATAATCATGGGAATTTCCTCAAAGGGATGGTGAAATGGGCTAGTTTGGTAGAGAAGGACACCAAGATCATGAATTTCAAGAGACAAGAAAAATCTGAAAAATAGAATGGTAGAAAGAAAGGAACATCCTAATGCACCACCCATGGTTTAATGATTCAACTGTAGGGTTAAAGGGAACTATAAAAGCCAATGAACTAAATCATGGGTCCTTAAGGGTGATCAGCGTCAGAAATCACCAATGCTAAAGATGAAGGGGAAATATTCTTCCATTACTACTATAGAAGTGGAGAAAGAAAAATTAATTCTATAAGGTTCTCTTCCCATTCACTCAATAATGGAAAAACATTCATTTTATTTTTGTTCAACACATCCTTTATATCCTATAATTATTCTATAAATATTTAATCTAATCCCTAACACATTTATTGAGATATATCATTAAAAAAAGTAGTGGTGTGCTCATTTTATCCTAATTGTTGGACTCTTCTCCTATTATTTTATATAGGAATATTCTTATAAAGAATATTTTAATCCTCTACTTGGTTGAATTATTCACTATATTGGTCATGTATTGGGTCTCATTATATGGAACACACATAAAATGTCAGGAAAATGATATCTCTTTCTCTATGTTAAATCATAAAATTCTCCACTAAAAATAAAAATAAGATCATGAATCTTCTTTTTAAATCCCTTGATGGTGTTTGTGATGATACCCTATAAAGAATAATACCATTTCCAAATGCATGAGTTATAGGAAGCTATAAACCTAGATAAAATAGACATTGTGAGGGAATACAAAAATGTATTTGAGGAAAAGTTACATGGACTTTCCCTAGATCATGAGGTAGAGTTTTTAATAGAACATTTACATGGATTCACTCCAATAACTAAATGCCACTACAAGATTCCCCAATAGAACTAGAGGAGTTAAAGAATTATCTATAAGACCATTTGGATATAGGGTTAATATACCCTGGTGCATCAAATTGGGGTACATTATGGATATTTTTCAAGAAGAAGGTTGGATTAATGTGGTTTTGTATTGGTTATTGGAACTTTGTCAATATCACCATAAAAAAAAGTATCTGCTTCCAAGGATTAATGACTAGTTCGATCAACTATGAGGAGCTAAGTACTTATCAATGGTGGTCCTTTTTTTGGATGTCATAAATTGAAGTCGAATAAATAAGATATTAATAATATTGGTTTTTGTACAAGTTATGGACACTATGAGTTCATAATGATTACCTTTGGACTTACTAATTCACCTAAAATATTCATGGATTTGATTAATAGATTGATAAGATATTACCTTGAAAAAAATTTATAGGTTTTTAATGACAATATTCTCATTTACTACCATAGTATAGAGGAACATTGAGAACATATAAAAATTGTTTTAGTGACATTAAAGAATGAGAAAATGTATTCTAAGTTCATAATGTGTGACTTTTATATAAATAAATATACATTATTAGGGCATGTGATAACATGCGAGGGAATTTCTATGGATCCATAAAAGGTAAAATTAATTTAGGAATGTAATAGACACACTAGTGTCATGGAAATATGTATTTTTCTTGGATTAGTAGTGTACTATTGATATTTTGTGAGAAATTTATCATGATTTTATATCCCTCAAAATATGATAACAAGGAAAGGGGTATGGTTTTTATAAATAGAAGAATGTGAAAAAATCATTATGAATATCATGAAGAGGCTAATCACTGTAACTTCACTCACACTACCAATAAATAGAGAAGTGTTTGTTATATAAAATGTTTCTTTGCACGTGAGCCTTAGCGCGGTTGGTGAGGACTCTTAAGTGCATCCAGGCGACCCGGGATCAAATCCAGGGGGAGGCATAATTTCCAGTATTGTAGTAGTGCTGTAGTAGGTATTGTAGCGGGAACTCTGCAGTACTGTAGCAGGTACTGTAGTGGGAACTGTAGCAAGCACTATTTGGCACTGTAGCAGTCGGGAATTTGCCCCTATTTGGGCCTTTGGGCCATCGATTTGTTCCCCGAGTCCTTTAAGGCCTTCAGGCCACCCACGCCTTTGGGCCAATAAGGCCTTTGGGCCACCTCAAGGCCTTCGGGACACATTTAGTGCAGATGAAAACCAGGCAACCTACAAGGAACAAGCTCTATAGGAAGATGAGAAAGGAGCTTTCACTAAAACAGAAGCTATACGGATTGAAAGAATGAGAGGGTATGGCACCTGCCATCGGGACAAGCCTGTACATGCATGGGATAGCCTAGCCAAATATCCATGCGAAGGTAAAGAGATTATTTCACTATGAAGATGCTAGGAGGAGTAGTTCCAAGTAGTTAGTCTCGGTTGTATGTAATGTTTGAAGCCTATGGGCAATGAATTCCTCTAAGGCCTTCAGGTCTATGTAATACTTACGCCTACGAGCATTTTAAGGGTTCCAACTCACCCCTTAAAATGTGTATTATCAAAAATCAATAAAAAATTAAGGCCTTTGGGACATTGGATGGATAAAATGTTTCTTTGAATAATATATAGTGTTGGGTACTCATTCACAAAAAAAAAAGGTGATAGCATATACATCATGACAATTGATAATCCATGATAAAAAGTATTATACTCATGATCTAGAGTTAGTAATTGTGATTGTTTCCTTGAAAATCATGTAGAACTACCTATATGGTGAGAATTGAGACATATATACCAATTATAAGAGTATAAATTATTTAAACACATTGAAGGATCTCAACTTGTGTCAAAGAGAATGGTTATAATTGGTCAAGGACTATGATTTATCTATTTACTACCATCTATTAAAGGAGAAAAACATGGAATGTGCACTTAGGTAAAAATAATATGATACTTTATCAATGAATTTTATTGAAAAATAGCTTATCTTCATGGATAGGAAAAGGATGTATATGGAAATCATAATTCCAAGGAATAAATCCTTCATTTCCCAAATTAATTCCCTACCATATATCTAAGAAAAGATCATGGAGGCAGAAATAGATGATCTAGAGAATAAATTAAAGGTGAAATTGGTCATGTAAGGGATGATACTATATTTTCACATCGATTATGATGGTGAGATTCTATTTGGAAATAGGATTGTGTGTCTTTGTCCCCTGATATAAATAAAAAAGCTATTTCATAATGCACATAGCTCACTATTCCCTATCTATCTCAGATGTTCCAAGATGTATCATGATCATCGATAACACATTTGGTGTTACAACATGATGAAGGATATTTCAGATTATATCTAATGGGGATAGGTGTGTCATTAAGTTAAATCAGACTGAAAAAAGTCCAAGGGGGTGATGCAACCATTGTGTATACCCATGTGGAAATGGGAGAATGTCATTATGGATGTTGTCACTGGTATCTAGAATATATACATAGGAAACAAAGTGATATGGGTATTGGATTATTTACTCATTCTAAATTCCCACTTCATCTCCATTATGGATGATTTCTCACTAGAACAACATACCAACAAATAAATCATGGAAGTGGTATGGCTACATGGGTTTCAACTTTCAATCGCCTATGATCATGATCAAAGGTTTACTTATAAATTTTTTAGAGGACTTCAACATTATCTAAATAAAAAATTATATTTTGTTATGGGATTTCACCACCAAACTAATGTCCAATCTAAAAGTACTATTTAGATGATTGAGGACATGATATATTCATACTCAAGGGAATTTAAAGGAGTAAGGGAACAACATATCCCATTGGGAGAGATCTCATATAACAACAAAATCCACTCGAGTATTCAAATGGTTCCCTATGAAACTCTATATTAGAAGCGATGTTAGACTCTCACATTTTGTGATGAAGCTGGAGAACGAAAGTTACATGGAAATAATATTTTTAAATTGATGATATAAATTGTTCAATCCATACAACAATATATAAAATCTACTTAGAGATAGAAAAATTGGTATGATGATACCCAACGAATGGAATTGGAGTTTGTTGTTAGAGAAAAAAATCCTTCAAATATCATATTGGAAGTGAGTCATGTGGTTTTTTGAAGAAGGGGATGTTATTCCCAAGGTACATTATCCCCTTTGATATCCTTTAATGTATATGAGCAGTGGCCTATTGACTTGCACTTAAGGAAAATACGGATCATGTTCATGATGTCTTCCCCATATCTATCATAGGGAAGTATATACATGATCCCTCACATGTACTCAATATGATGGTGGTACAACTAGAAAATAACCTCTTGTATGAGGAGTATCTAGAGAATATCTTTCACCATAGAGATGAAGTTCTACACAACAAGAAAAATGACCTTATAATTATTCTTTGGAGAAATTATAAGTAACAAGAGGTGATGTGGGAACTAGAGGAAACACTAAAATAGATATTCCCTCATCTATTCTGAGAAAATAATATGAGTTTAATTTCTATGGATGAAGTTCTTAATGGGGGGAATAATGTTACGACCCAATTATAGTAATATTTTTTTCAAGAAATGAATATGTATTATTTTATTTAATATTATATATATAAAACACATATATAAATAAAAAACATATTATTTAATTAATGAAAAAATATAAATTAGTCAATGAATAAAACCATTAAAATTATAGTAATAAAATGGGGGAAATATAAAATATGTAACCTATAATGTGAAAATAAGGATCACCCCATTATGCTAGAATCATCCCTCCCATGAATAACAATATAAAAAAGAAACAAAATATTAGTAAACTAATAAAACATATTAGAAAATAAAAATATAAAAAATTGGATGAATTTTCGTGAATATTATGAGAAATGAAGATATTTTATTTATGGGAGTTAATATAACTATTGGAATAGTAATGTGACCTTTAGAATATGAACCTGACAACTGGTAATAATAACTATACCATTAGGAATTGTATCCAAACCATTGAATATGTAGTTTAACAACATAATAAGAAACTTTCATATAGATAATATTTATCATGATAAATATAAGTAAAATATAAAAATTATAATGATGAAAAATAAATATCATGATTAAATTACTCAAAGAAAATATTGTCACATTTTTAATAAACTGTATTTTAATTTATTTCATAAAAATTTAAATTTTTATATTAGTAACTAAAATTAAATATGATATAAATTTATCATGATAAAATTAATATCATTTTTTAAATCATCATGTTGAAATTTTATAAGTGTTTTTTTTTTGTAAATTTTTAGAAATAATTCAATTTTCATGTGAATCATAAAAAATATTGTCTTTCATGTAACATTTGTATCTTAAATTACATCATTCGTGATATAATAATGTCCTAATAATTTCTAGAAAATTATTTTAGCCTAAATAAATATTATATTACATAAATTATTCATTAAAATTCAATAAATATAATTTCTAAACCTAAAAACAATTTTCAAAAACCTAAGTTCAAAAGTGTTACCTTAAAATAACAATTTCTCCTTTTTTCCACTTTCAATTTTAATGAACAAAAAAATAAATTATAAATATTATTAAAGTCTTAAAACCATTTTATTATATTTATATAATATTTATATTATTAAAATTCACTATAAAAAGTTTTACCATTAATATAATATTTTATTTAATATATTTTTTCAAAAAATACCCCTCTCTTTAAGCATAAATCCCCCCCTTCAAAAATAACTCCTCTCTAGATTTACAAATCCAAATATCTACCCATATTCTCCCTACCAATCCTGTTAGAATATTTATGGGTGTTCTGGAGTAAAAAAACTCCAAATATCAAGGGATACTTAGTGTTGTACAAGTAATGTTACACTAAGGAAGAAGTAAGTTTCTATTAAATCTTCACTTTTTTTCTTCTTCTCTTTCTTTTTTTATGATAATATTCAAAAAAACATATATAATTAATTATATAGTTTTTTATCATTATATTATTGATTTTAACCTACTATAATTTTCATAATTATGTCATATAAAAATTTCAATCTTCTCATATCCACTCTTTCGACAATGTCCCATCAATAGTCAATTAATCAACAATGAAGAAAATGGTGATCCTTTTCTTATCACCAAACATATGGTTGGTTGCAATAAATTAATTATAATATATAAATGTAAAAAATTCTTGTAATATTCTTTAACTATATATTCTTATATAAATATTACTTATAAAAAAATAGAAAGATCAAAGAAAAATGATAAATTTTATTGAAAACGTGATTTCAAAATGAATGCACTATAACAAAGGAAACTAAGAAATTTAATAAAATGATTGTAATTTTTAAAAAGTAGTAAAAATTAAAATAATTCAAATTATGGATATATATTTTAATAATTCTATTTTTATTATTTATGATGCACAAAATCAAAAAATAATAAAGCGGGATTTAAGGTAAGGGGATTCTCAAACCCAACTCATTTTTTACGGGTTATCCCTCATTCAATTAAATTTCAGTATGGATATGAATATAATGATTATAAAAATATACTTTCATTTTTATTCCATTTTCATTATTGGATATACATGTTTTGATATGTACTTATAATAGAAATACAATGATTTTTCAAAAAGGATTTTCTTTCTAAAACACATTATTTACTCCCCTTGAGTTGTTTCTTCTCCACTCATAAATTATGATTATTATGAAAAATATGTTTTACCTTATTAATTTGGTAACTCCAAATTTATTCATGAAATAATTATTTATGAAACCATTATGTAACTCATTCTATTACATGGGTTGTTTCATGACTATTAATGTGATATGTTCCATGTGGCATGAATGATTATGTAAATATTATGATGTGATTGGTGTGGTCTGAGAATTATATATCCCTATAATGCATTGGTTAATGTGATGTATCTCATGAGATAATTTTTATTATTCATGAACATGATTCTATATTTTATTAAAATGATGATTTTTTTATTATGAATATATTTTATTCGTGAACATCTTTCTATATTTCTCTACAACTATGTGTGGTATTTGACCACTATTATGTAATGTTTCATTTTAAGGAATTTCCACATTCCATACCCATATAAAATGATTCCCTTTTGATTTTTATTATGATGCTGTGATTATTGTATGATTATTATTATTATTCTTAACCTTTTTATATTGATTCATTTCCATTATTCCTCCTTTTATAGGGATTTTAGCTGACCCCCTTTCTATGATGTATATCCTTATGTGACTATATATACTAAGGAGAATGTTATATTTTATAAGGGTAAAAAATAAGTCCTTAAATAAATGTATATTTTTTAGTATTTAGATATGATTTGTGAAGATTTCTTTCCAATATTCTAAACCTTCTGATCGTCAAGTGTATAAATATTATGTTGTTTTTCATTAAAATGGTGTAATAGTCATGTAAGAAATAGTAGGGTCACTACAATATACTCCCCATATAGCCACATAATAGCATGATGTAAGTATTTTTATGTCTAATTAAGTCGTATAATAACCCCCACAAGTTATTCTAGTATATTCATGGATTTCACCATGTTTGGTTGACCATTGGCACACAATGTGTAATTTACCAGTAAACCCAATGTATCCATGTCATATAGACAATAACCTTGACACCTCTAAATGATATCCTTAAGAATTATTCATCTATCATTTCTCATATTAAAGTGATCTATCATTTTATCCCAACATCTTTATTAAATAATAAGAAAATAAAAATGATAATTTCCAAAACAATTTCAAAATGTATCAAATGTATAAAAAATATTAACAAATTACAATGTGACTACTCCGATACAATAATATGGTTTTAGGCTACAATGGAAGCATCTGTGTGGTTCTAGTCCATTCACATAACTATTGACTAAGTTGATAGTTATTTATGACCCTATGAATATAAAACAATATATTTCATATATATTATATTCACAAATATTTTGATTGAATAATTTATTTAATATTAAACTCACAAATTTTAAACTCAAATATCCAGTGATTTCATTTATGTGATTAATAACACTAAAATAACTATTATTCCACAATCCCCCAAATAATCGTTATTTATATAAATATATTCAATATTATATAATGATATTTAGGATTATATTTGTATGTGGACCTCTACACTTATTTCTAATTAGAATTAGGTGAGAATACCTAATGTCGAAGATCACCATCTAGAAACAATCCAAAACTCCCATAGAGAAATAAGCCAATGTTGTAATGATAATAAACTTTCTATAAATACTAATATATAATATAATACATTAGTCATGATATCTCATCAGTCATGTTCCATACTTGTGTCATCAAACTATATTCTTGATTTATCATTAATTGAATTTTAGAAATGGACTCATCAATGAAAAATCATGGATATTAATTTATTAAGGAATTTATATTTCAATGAAAGTGGTAGAGATATATTATTCCACTAACATGGATGGGGAAAATAATTTCCTGACTTATTCAATTATATTTATATCACTTATTATGCACATGACATATGTTACCTCACTGTGATCATGTAACATCCCCCGACCCAGAACTCTCTCATGTGTCCAAATCAGGATGGTTATGGGACATCAAGACCACCTCCACATACTACAAAGGCTTGTGACTAGAAGCGATGGTGTAAACAGTATAATGGAAGACTATACACCTTGGTATAGAGTTACAATACATCATAAATGAACAATATAAATAAATATTAGAGTAATGGAAAATAGATGAAATGGTACAACATATAATTGGTTATTAAAAGAAGAACTAATAAAATAATAATAAAGAATCGTGTAATGTTAATCTAGAATATGTATAATTTCAAACTAATGTAATACTAATAAAAGACCATACTGATATTGATAAACTAAAGATGTGTGATGCTTTACCTTTTCCCAAGTCCCGAAAGGTAGAATCTGTAAAAGCACCAAAGTTCTAAGGCAGGGGTGAGTATATAATTTAGTGGGTTTTCCCAATGACTTCCCTAATCACACCACTAGGATAGAACAGTTAACACATTATATAAAATAGTTTATATAAAACAATTTACCAAAACAGTTTATAACCAAATATAAACAAGTTCGAAAACCAATCATAACCAAGTGTAAAAAAAAGTAAATGAAACCAATTTTCAACAAGTTATTTTCCAGAAAATAACTAATAACGGATTATAAACAAATTCTGATTATTATTTTGGAATACCCATTACATAGTTCACAACACACCCACACATGCATGCTTTGTTCGACACTTCCATACACATGAGCTGTCTCTCGTCCAATTACCTTGTGTCCCAATGACACATGCCCCTGATCCAGGGTCACGCAACTTGTACCCCAATGGTACACGTCCCTTATTCAGGGGCCCACCAAACATGAATTCACACCACACATATATTCCAAAACCATTCAAATAAACCACTTCAAACCATTTCAATAAAACTGTACTTTTATTGAAAACCAAAGGAAAAAACAATTTCAAACAACAATTTCATTTCAATAAAACATCCAATTTTATTGAAAACATCAAATCAAATTCATGTTCCACCATTCCAGAAAATCCCCATTTTAAAATCTCTATTTTAAAATTAAGAACACAAGCACTTTATTCAAATACCCATTTTCTAGATTTCCCCAATTTCCCAAACCATCACAAATAATGGTTTCCAACGATTTTTAAACAACCAAATCATAACCAATTCAACACAAGATATTAAATTAGAAATCATGCTCATCAAAACTACTAAGCAGAGTATAGATAGAAGCCGCTTACCTTAAAGGTTTGACGAAACTTGATAACTGATGGAGAACGCTAAAGAAAACTAGGTTGATCCTTCACAAAACCCCCTTAGATCTCTTCTACTAGCAAGATCAAGACCAAATATCAACTTATTTGGAATCCAAACTCATATATCTACCCATAATGGGTGTAGATATGAGAAAACAAGAAGAGAGGAGAAGTAGATCTAAGTAAATCTAAGAAACTGATCAAGAATGATGAAGAATGATCGCATACCTCAAGAATCCAGGTTTGAAACGCCAAGGGAAGACTTCATATTGACTCAAATCACTTGGGAGAGGTTCTTCTACCTTTAATAAAGATAAATCCCGAGTTATGGCTGCTTAAGAGAAAAAACAAGCAACTTAGAGGCAAAAACGTGTGAGATCCACTTTTTTAGGATCTCCTTTAAACCATGCACACAGTTAGTTCGCAATGTTAGGCAAATCAAGTGCTAATGGTGCATTAGCTACTTCCTAGGACGACCCTCACATGACCTCCTCGCACGGTCTCCCTAACCATGCACACACCATGCCAAGGCTCTCTGCCTCAAATTTTCTCTTGCGCATAGTTTCCACTAGGATTTCCACACAGTTTGGATGAATCGTGAACAACCCATGCGCCTCTCCTTTTATCCCCAAAACATAATGAAATATCACCAAACTCTCCCAACTTTCCCTCTTATACTTTATATCCATAAAAACACAAAGAAAGGGTTACGTACCAGAAATAGAGGGCACTACAGTCCTTCTTGCTTCATTAATCTGAATAGTAAGGTTGATATATTTTTCATAACCATGTTTATCCATTTTATCCACTCTTTGTACTTGCTCATCTAATCATCAATTATGATTTTATCTAGGTGTATCTAATCACTTATTCAACTTCTTTGTGTGTGAATATTATTTTCACAATGAATTTTAAAGCACTTGAATCTCCTAGTGAAACATTCAATTCCTTATGGGATTATTCTTTAAATGGAATAACTACAGTGCAATTTTTAATAGTATGACCATCCATGGTGTACCTCACACACAAAACATCATTATCTTCAAGTGGAATCTTTTATTTTAATTTTTTACTAGCCTTTGATTTTTTATCTTCCATTTTCACCAATCTTTCCAAGCCTTTTGGCTATATAAATATCATGTTATTAGGAATTGTGGTAGAAGGTTTATAACTTCTACATAGTTTATTCTGAGTGACATCCTTCTTATATGATATTTTGGATTAACACCTTCATAATTTCTAGGATTTGTGATCCAAGAATTTCTCATCTTTTATTCGTGGAATCTTCATGATAGAATTTGTTTCACATAATTATTCAGATTTATTACCAAGAAAGATTCTTCATTATTAGAAGCATTTGTGGTCTTATTTATGTATCAACCTTGGTTTTATGTTGATATATACATGTACCATCCATGATAACATTACCATATCATACATCATTGATATTATCAAACATTCCAAAACTTTTTTTAGTATATAAAGTCTTCTAGACCAGTGGATGTTTCTTCTTCATCTTTGGCTACCCCCACCCCCCCCCCCTTAATATAGGATTTCTATATGATTATTCATTTCAAGGATTGCAACAAAAATCTAATTCATAATTCCCAAATCTGTTGTACCACCAACATTGAAAAAAAAACTTCATATTCTTATTTATTATATATAGTTTTTTTGTTTCCTTCATGTCTTATTGTTCACTTTGTGGGGAACCATCTTCCACACTCTTTCTATTATCCACCCTAGTCATGGTGGTTTGTTTCTTATCACCTTTCAATATCCATACATGTTTAGAATTTTTTTCCCAATATGCATTTTTTATGGAAACATATTTAGATATATTATTAAAAGATAGTATGGATGGTACTAGTTTCATCTAATCTACTTGTGATAGTTCATTGAATGAAGTCATGATCTTCATATCACATGTTGGAGGTCTTTCAACCATAAAATCATCCAGTTATCATTGAGTATTAGCAACAATTGTTTCACTATTTTCTAAAGTTTTAATATGTGTATTCTCAAGACTGGCCAAATGAAATTCCGATTATAGACATTTAATTTTGAGGTTTTATTATGATCTTCAATCATAATCATCTTCTCTTCACAATACTTCTTTATTCATTCATCTCTTACTTCATCAAGATTAACTTTGTTCTATAACAATGAGTCATGTTCTATTATCTTCATGAACATTTCTTCTAATTGAAAATCCATAACATCAATGTTGTTTTTCAATTTCTCTTAATGTGCATGGATATTTTCATTCAAAGCCTTTTTGACTCTGTCATTATATTAAATTTATTTGAGTAATTTTGAAGAATATAATTCAATTTTAAAAATTGTTTATTCAATGGTTCCAACCTATCTAGAGACCTTTAACCATTCATAAGTGTTTCCTTTCAATCCTTTCTCCATGGTATTTGCTTCTTCTCTCAACTGGGTGATTTTTTCCTATATAAATTGAAAAACTCCACAAAAAAGAGAGTCGCTTTCTATAGAAACAACGTGCAGAATATCTCTTAATATAATCACTAATATGGATTGTAAAGGTGTATGTTAATAATCAAAACTTGTGTTGGGATATTTATTTTGAGAACAATTTTCAATGGCTATAACATAAACCTCTTGATAACTTGAATATTTTGATTTACATGAGGTTGAAGGGTTGTCATTATCTTTGGTGGAATCCAGATCCAACTACACATTACATTCCAATCATGATATATCTTTATTTTTAGAAAGACATGGAGAACCTTATACTACCTATTCATTATATTAGGGGGATTTCTTCTTCAAATTTATATTTTCCTAATTTTTCCTATTCACCATGGTCTTCATAGAAATAAAATTATGCTTAGATATAGTTGAATCTTCACTAATGATTCTCTTTATTGTTGACCTAGGATAGAAACAAAAATCATAAAATGGGAATATATTCACATTATAGAATCCAATAGAGGTGAAACTACATTATAATACCACTTAAAAGGACCAGTACAAGGTATACCTAACACTGAGATTGAGGTGAATTAGTCTTGGGGAGTTTTAATCCAATTAAATATTCTTATCCCTTTTCCTCTTTGACCTGTTAGGATCCTGATTCACTTATTCTCTTTTACATGTCACATGAAAGTATGTAAAAGTATTAAAATATTGAACATTATATTTTTACAAGGTTAAATACTCAATAAGATTAACTAGTCCATGACATGGTATGAAAGTAATCTTGTCTAGAAAACCGCATAGAAAACAATCCATTAAACATGGTTAGATCAAGTGGGATAAACCCTTTCACTTGTAATGAATTATAGTCCATTGATAGTACATGTTTTTGATCTCTTGGTTGAATATTTATACTTCCTATAAAGATATCCTTCACATAGTTTATAAATTTATTTGTAAGACCAAGAAATTATTCCACAAATTGATACTTTTGTTGGATGTTACAGTGATGCTTAGTCCTTCCACTAAAATCTTACATTTTTTACTTGATCAATAGCAAGAAATCCACCCTTACTATTATTCACAACAGTAAACTAAAAGTTAAACTTCTTATTCTTCTAAATTCAGTAACAATAATAAGAATACGGTGTGGGATAATAATCAAAAAATTATTCCAAACCCAAATGATAATCAACTGAATATAAATTACTAAAAAACTCTTCTCCTCTTATTTTCTATTTATTCTTAAGTGAAAAAAAGAATACACTGAAACTTATTCTTCTTCATACTTATATCAGAGACTGCTTTTTGATTATTTAAACAATAAAGACCAGCTCAACATATCATCATCAAAATTATTATTCTTGAATAATAAAAAATCATTAGCTGGTAACACACTATTATTCTCAGACATAGAATAATATGGAATTTTATAGAAGTTTCAAATTTATATTCTTAGATACTCAATATCAACACATGAATTTATCAATTTTTCTCAGTGGAACTAAATATTTTTGTAATAGTAATTACACTCCACTGAACTTCTCAGAATTATAAACCAAATTAGATCATGTGCCCTTCATGAATGTAATGTATGACGAATACACAAATGGAACCCTTAGACATTTAACAATGTATTATTAATTTAAGTTAAATATTTAATCCTTTTTTGATTATATTTAATACATAACCATTTACATGTGCCTTATTCTTCCCATATGCATGAAAGCATTCACACAATGTTTACTATCTTCTTGTCACTTTGTTCAAAAAAGTATTTTTATATTCATCTTGTGTTTTGTATTCACTATATCTTATGAAATCCAACTTATAAAATCTCCACGCAAGTATACTATTGATAACTTTTTCATACTTATGATCATGTTATATTAAACCATGGAAATGGAGGAGTTTCTTAATGTTCTAGTACACATTCACAACACCTTCATGCAATTATAATGCAGTTTCCACCTTCATGGAACACAATAGTGCACATCTATATTCCATTATGAAAGCCAATGTAATTTACATAGAACACATAAAATACTAGATTTGTTTTTATGCAGAAGCAGCATGTTTCTTCTTCTTCACATAATACAATGGGAGTGAAAAACAAAAAACAGTCTCATAGAATTGATCATCTTCCTGAAGCATGATAAAGTTATATATCACAAATCACGTGTCAGAAGAACTCATCCTCAAAAAAATATTTTCATGGTTATACCTCATAAAAATAGTATATTTAACACCCATTCATTACGTAAAAGAGTACATAGACCACCCCTTCTTTGTGAAACCTTAAGGGCTCATGAAACTCTTACTAGTTCACATAACAGATTGCTCTATATAACCTCTATTAATTGAGAGCTATCAAGAATGATAAAAATAGAATTACTCCTTTTCTCGATACATATCCTTTTATAGGATAGTCCCACTACTTCTCATTTAATTCAAATCCCAAAAATAATGTTTTCCTTGAAAACCCATTAAACACATGAGGATCTTGGCTTTGAATTCTTCAAAATAAGGGTCTAAATGATCCTGAAAAAATGGGGGGATTTTCTTTTGTGATGATTGTCTCATGGGAATGTGAAAATAATCACATGATTCATTGTTAAAATATATTAGATCATCCATTAAGATATTACACATGATAATCCTCAAGAAACTATGTTTTCATTTGACCAAAGCTCATTTATTTAATACCTAATTTGATTTCCTTATAAGAAAGTGTAACTACATGAATTACTAATTTTGATCATACCAGTGTGTATATCCTAGATTTTTCATTGGAGAAATCCTCATCTAGATTTATCCATCAATTCAGCATCGAAATATTAGTGATCAATTACCCTACGAAGATTATTAAGGTAGGAGATGATATACTGTGGTGATTAGTCATCTACTATAAATCAGACCATACAATTGTTTTGTTTCCAAGATTTTTATATGAGGGTAAATATTATCGCTCACCACATTGTCCCACATTAAGATCTCATAGATTATTCCCTTAAATATATCATCTCATCAGTTACCACTCATCGATTGAGTTGGAAATGGGGTTGGCACACAGATAACACTTCGCCCACATGGGATGTGACATATGTGGTCCATAGGTTTTGTGGACTTCTTGCCCAACCCAATCACACCTACAGGTGTGTTCACTACAATTCATATACATCGGCCTAATGAGGATTATTCACAAACCTCAAACTCCATTTTCACCATTCTAGGTGGCTGAACTGATCTTCTAAGACACAGGTGACCCAATTGGACCCATATGTTCCATGGTTGAGGTTGGCTTGGCTACTTGCATGGTTGGTGGTATTTTTTATTAACACATAGAAAATTATTCTAAGTGAAAATTTCCACTATCTAAAAAAAGGCCCTCCATAAAATTCATTCCACCACATTGAATTTAATTTTTCATCCTCCTTAGAATATAAATTCCATATATCTCATACTTACCAAAACCTCATACAAATAGCCATTATGTCGCATGATTCTCTTTCATTCAAATGAATATCTGAATAATCTTCAAGTTATCTAATCCATGGTTATCATGAAATAATGATATAAATCATGTACTTCTTTTCTTCATCATTTATTTTTGGAATATTAATTCCAATGAACTTCTTCATCATAAAAACCAATTTATTATTTGATTTAAACAATGTATCACATTTCGTAATGTATTTGAATTGATGATCAGTTCAAAAATCATCAAAATTTCTTGGAAATTTTGTAAACCATGACATCCAACGTCATCTAAGGAATTCATTTTAATTCTCCTGGAATCACTAGGAAACTCACAGTCTTAAATTGTTGTTTCTTATAATATAAAGACTTTAGGAAATCATCCTATATAATAGGCATACCCTATAGTGGAAACCATATATTTAAAGTCAATAATTAGAAGAATCCAATATTTGGGTTATGAAGTAATGTATGTCCAAGATTATGTGTTGGATCATTACCATGAATTTACCAAACAAAATCAACCAACATTCCATAGTGACCATGGATATCTAAATCAAAATGAGTGGATACAGATGACGTAACATATCTTTTGTTTACATTAGACCCATCAGAGTTTATAGGTTATATTATCCATATTTATGATAGATATATTGAGTTGGATTTTGTGGTAGTATTTTTTTCAATTCAATCTATATAATAATCTCATTTGGGATATGTTCAAGGATATGGTTAATCAGTAATTCTATAAAGGGACTTTGATGGTGGTTAAGGCCAAGGAATTTGTGATTTTGGATATAATGGATTGATTTGAGATAATTTATGACTCATGGTTTAAAATATGGTCAACCATTCCCCTGAAATAAATATAAATGACAATATAAAGGTTTTCTATTTTATTAATGGTTTGATAATAAAATTTTAGCGAAGGATTATTCTATTATTTTGGTCAACATATGTATAGTTGGTAAATAAGGAACTAATGGATAAGATGGACATAATAGGGTTGATTGGTTTATTTGGTTTATTTTCCACTCTCTAAAGAAGTTTTAATTCCTTTTTATCTTAGAAGATAACATATAAGGAATCATGATGGGTGTGTAGTGGGAGTATACAATATCCATTTTATTCTACCCCTATGGATCCATCATGTAATGGAAAAGTGTTATACTCCTAATTTAGGAATATGGATCAAACTAATATGAATTATAGGAAATACCATAGACTATTCTATTAGTGTGGGATATTTGGGAATTTGAAAGACTTTCCCTTGAACCTGATTCTAAGTAGTCAGGTTGGATAATCCTATTTTGAGGTCTCTTAGGTGTAGTTAGATGCATCTATAGGAGTAGGATATCTTTATAATGTAATGGGAGAATGTTATCCAAGTAGTAAATATTAGATTTGGCTTAAAAATACACATTTATATATTGAAGAGTAACCTCATGAATAATATGACTTTAGGATTTTATATATTATAGGTATCATTTTTATTTTTTATTATATGCACTTAGATCTATTAGATTATGGTGTATCCCACTCTTTCATTTCATTAATATTTATTGGTTCTTTATGGTTGAAAAATGAATCAATCATATATATGGTGGGTATAACCATTACTATAAGAAGGTGGATTGGAAAGATTTATATATTCCCTTAGTGTTCTGTGATCATTTAGGATACTGATATTATTCTTGATGTTGATATCATTGACCATACATTTGGAATGGATTGGATGATTTTCACAAAAAATCATTTTTATTACAACTATAATAAGGTTCTTTTCCATTTTCTAGATGGAAACACTCATGTCATTCAATGTGAGTGGGATCCCAGATCAGGTAGTAAAGGTAACATTTCTCTATAAATTGGATTAATTTATGTACGATTTCTATTTTTATCATTGATTATGTTGATAAGAGTTTATGTGGATAGTTTTCATTAGTGGTGAATTTTAATCATGTGGTTTTCCCTAAAGATTTTTCTAGATTTCCACCAGAGAGGGAGACGAGGATCTTAATCTATCTAGTACCTAAGATGAGAAAAATTTTCTTTTTAACATATTGAATGGAACCTTTCTAGTGTAAATAATTGAATATCTAGTTGGTCAATATCATGATTAAGGGTTTTTTCATCTTAGTGTATTTATGTGGGAATCATAATTTCTCATTGAAAATTGAGGATATATTTTTTTAACATTACATGGATTATGGAAATCTCATTCAGGTGATCACCATGGTTAAATTCCCATTATCTCAAATTCAATATTCATTTTACCGACACATGGGAGATAAATGGTTTTCATAGATTGAACTCAATTGGGATACCCCCCCCCCATTTTAGAGTGATGGAATATGATATTTATATGACCACATTTTTGAGCAAGTATGGGAATTATGTGTATTTGTTTATGGAATTTATCTTAGCTTATACCCTTTATATTTTCATACATTTGAAAATCCAGATCATCTAGAGGCATCTCAACACATTCATTATAGTTTTTAAAATGATATAGTGGTTTATTCAATGATTTAAAAGGAAAATCAGGACCATATAGATATTGTTTTTTTAAATTTGAAGGATCATTCTCTATATAAATTTTTTTTCAATTATTCTATTATTAACCTATGAAGTAATGATTGATGACCATGTTCTATTTGATTAATGCATTTATTTAGATCCTGAGATGATCCAAGAGATAATATCTTAGTAATGTCCCAGGAATGTATTTTATATCATGATAATTTTTATCCTAGATAGATAATATTGGGAAACTGTTGAGGGAATATCTAGGTTAATATCTCCTTTGATGAACTTCACATTAAAGGGGGAGAGATTTAACTAGTAAGGGAAATTATAGATATCCTTCGAGGAGATAGAGGTCTCATTAACGTCAGATTGCATTCTAGTTCTTCATGAGCCTATTGAGGGTTATGTAGTGTATTGTAATGCCTTTAGTATGTGGATGGGGTGTGTTTTGTTGTAGTACAGCCATGATTTGGAATATTAATCTCATTAGTTATTCCTTCATGAGAATAATTACCCTAACCTTGTCCGATTCATAGTGGTATGATGCATGATTTTAAGAAATTGACACACTACCATCATAGATACAAGTTGATCGGGTATTGAAATCATATTTTTTTAAGTATATCATAAATCAAAGGGACCTAAATATATGATAGAGGTGATGGGTGGAGTACCTGCATGTTTGTATTTTTATTTATCCTATATATTAGTTAAAGGGGATGTTGTGGTTGAATCCCTGGGTCTGAATATTTCAACATAGGGGGTGAAAAAATTGGGTAATGATGGGAATTTTATGACTCTATTTTTTATGTTGAATCTTGATGTAGAAAGGGATTATTACTATGTATTATTGGATAGTATTTATGTCACACCCTCCATCTTTGATCATATTCGTCTAGATTAGGTAATATATCCTGATTTTTAATATATTAGTAACATATTAAAAGTTGGGGATGCAATGGGAGATTGTTCACAGTAACACGATGGTTCCAGTTTTGTAGATAGAGGTAATTGGTTCCTTTTACCTTGAGTTTAGGTGATGAATTATGGGAATATATCTTGTTATACCTTATAGATTAGGAATACTAAGATGTTTAATGATTCAAGATGCTGGTATTGGTGGCCTGGGATGAAGGGGAATATTAATAATTTTTTATCTCAATGCCTTGACTTTTTGAAAAATTAAAGTCAAGCACCAGAGACAAGTAAGATTATTGTAGCCTCTTCCTATTATGGAAAGTAAGTTGAATGAAATCCCCATGTCCATCTTGTCTATCTTACCTTGGTTTCTTAGTTGGATGAATTCTATATGAGATATTGTTAATTGATTAATGAAATCAGTCTATTTTTATCTAATCAATGAATCAATGAATGCATAAGAGGTTGTAAATATCTATGTCCAAGTGCTAATGAAGCTTCATGGAGTTCCATTAGCCATCATTTTTATGGTGTTCGCTGATTTTTCTCCTGATTTAGGACATAATTTTTTTAGAATGTACAGCATGTTGACATAATTTTATTTCAATCCATTTGAGATTACTAAGGTTTATGACCCAATATTTAACTATACATTTTCCTTAAATAAAGAATCTATTTTATTGATTTCTAAACAAAAAATACTTATATAAAATGAAATTGTGATATATTTAGACCATTAAAATATGGATTTTTTATTATAATTAATGAATATAAGTAAAAAAAGTTTAAAAAATGTTAATAATTATATTTATATAAAGGTTATTTTATACATATTTAAAAAATTCAATTTTTCCTTAAATAATATTTTTTTATGCATTTCATTTTTCATTAAAGAAAACTATCTATATTATAGTTAAATGAAGAATTTTATAGAATAAAATATTGATTAATTATTGATATCTTTATTTGTGTATATATAAATTTAGAATAAAATTTACTAGTATTTTAAAATGTTATTTTCCTATAAACAAATGTCAAATTATACTTTACAATTTCATTTAAAATATATTTTTGTTATATTTTAGAATGAAACGTTTACAAAAAAAATCATTATAAATTAAACAAAATAATATTACCATAGGATAAATTTTTTATATTTTCCTAAAAAAGTTTATTTTTAGGTGAATAGTGAAATATCAAATTTTTACAAATACTGTGACTTTTATGTCATTATTAGTACACAAGTATGACTCAAAAATATATGAATCCTTTTGTATGGAAGAAATAGTTAATTTATAATTTACATAATACTTTTAAAAATATTTATTATTGTTTAAAATTTTATATTTTATATTTTTGAACACAATTGATATGTTTTTCAAAATTGTTTTAATAAATAAATAATTTACTATTATAAAATAAATTTTTAAAAATTTCACAAATTTCACCTGAATAAATTTATTTCAAATTTATAATCTACAGTTCAAAATTATCTACTAAAGAAACATTATTTTTAGTCATAATTATTTATTTACCTTAAATTAAAACTAGTTACCATGGTAAAAGAAAATATTAGAAATGTAATAATTCAAGCGGTAAAGGGATTGAAAAATGTTTACAACTTTAAAAAAAATGATACTCTCAAAATTATCTTTTAAAAACCCCATTATATGTGAAATTTTCTAGATATATTCCTCGAGATTTATATCCCATTATTGTATAGTTTGGGGTATTTTCAAAAATGACATCCCTTTTCACTATTAAATGGGGATGTACTCTCCTCAAATCCCCTCACACCACTACCAACTATGTTCAACACAAAAATAACCAAATCTCACCTCAATAGTAATAACCACCATAAAAAAAATTTCTCTTCTCAAAAGACTAACCCTCAAGGGATTATTCCCCTTTAAAAAAGAGATAATATAAGAAGTTTGGTATAAGTTCCTAATCTCTCTTTCTCTTTTCCATTTCATTATATGCACTTATTCTTCCCCAAATTCTATCACACCATATAAAAATGAGGACATAAGTATCACTATTATATTGACATGTTATACAGATGATGTTACTGGCATTAGCCACCCTTCCCTTTGGGGACTACTGCTTCCTAAAAGAGTCGTGTTCATTTTACTGAACTATCGTACATGTCTAGTACTAATGTTGAAAATAATAAATACGTATGATAATTATAACATATTTTATATTCTAAAAATATAGAAAATATTATACATTTCTCCTGTTATATGGAATAATAAATCATTAACCATGCGTATGTGTGGACTACCACCTCCATTGAATGATTGATTTCAATTTTTCTTTTCATCATCACCTTACATGGATTGAAATTATAATTGTATTAATGGATTAAAAGGATATTTATCATATTAATATGTTTTTGGTATGAAAAATTTGATATCTTTTTAGTGGTATTATCAAAAAAATATTTTTTTAATTCAGTCGTTTAACACCCGAATGGCCCTAAGGCCTTCATTTATATTGATTTTTTATAAATCAAGGGATGAAGGGAACCCTTACAAGGCCCATAGACTTTAGAGATTACATGGCCTATAGGATTAGGATATTACATGACCTGAAGGTCTTAGGGAATTCAACCAGACTATCTATAAGGATCTTCCCCTCCCCAGCATCTGCATCGTGATAGTAGCTCTCCACCTTCACATGGTTGTCTGGAAAGGCTTCCTGTGAAAGTGCAGGCTGGTTCCGATGGCATAGTCATACCATCTCATTCTGAAAATCCATTTGGTTTTTCTCTGGTCAGTGCACTGATCATGCATCTCAAAGGCCTTGAGGTGGCCCGAAGGCCTTAAAGGTGGCCCGAAAGCCTTATTGACCCGAAGGCCTGGGTGGCCCGAAGGCCTTAAGTACTCCAAGCCCAAACAAGTGGCCCAAGGTGAATAGTTCCAACTCCTACAGTACCGAATAATAGCTGCTATAGTAACTGCTATAGTGCCTTCTGCATTAACCACACAATACTGCTACATTACTGCTACAGTACCTGCTACAATACTGCTACAGTACCCAGAATTTATGTAATATTTTCATTTATATTATATCTTAATATAATTCCTCTATAATTTTTATATGAAACAATAATAAACACAATATGATATCAAAATGAAAATTTTGTAATGATATTACAAAAAAATCACCACATAATCATCCATTAATAATGACATACTCATTTTTAGGTCAGTTTGACAACCTACATGAACAATTCATTGAACTTATATCATAGACGAATAAAAAAACATAATTAATTATATAATATGATATAAATATTTCAATAATAATTTTTTATATAGAGGATTCACCAATATTTAAGTAAATAATTAAGAAAATAACTTTTGGTTGTAAATAATATCACCAAAGTTTTCTTATTGTCGATTTTATCTTTAAGGATAAAGTGTGAAACACTAATAAAGGGAAATTGATGCTTCATAAATCATTATATTTTATTAATAATAGTAATATCAATGATCTTTTAATGATTAAAATTTTAATAATATGCTTATTTGGTATGCAATTAATAAAAATCATATAAGTATTCATGATATTTGGTGCAAGGAAAAAATGATTCTAGACTAAGGGTTTCAATCTAAAATTACTCTCTTAGAGACATGTTTTTTATATTGTAGATAATTTCATTTAGGTAGTGAATATTCTATATAATTATGTTATTGTATCAAGATATACCTTTTATTCATGGTAAATTATGTTCTATTTAAATCACTCTCAAAAGATTTTTTTTATTTAAATGATATTTATATTGTGAGTGTTTTTGATAACTCAATTCTTGTTCATTGAGTTATAATTGATCTTTATGAACTTATTTAATATAAGTCAAAAAATAATGCATATAATTTTATAATGTGTTATTATATATTGAATTATAGGGATTTGTATAATTACCATAAAACCCCTTTTTCCAAAGTTTATTACTTTAATAACTATATTCTTCGTTAGAGAGTGGTAAATCCAAACTATTTCTTTCAGTCATATGGATTCAGTTGCAATTATACCATCAATATTATATTTATTGATTAATTTTTCATTTTATATCATTCCCTAATTTAATCTTTGTGGGAATAATGTCTATTTTTATTCCATGATTCCTATACAATTTTCTATCACTTAAAAGTATAAGGTTATCAAAAATGAATCAACATCTCTCAATTGGATCTTTTTTTAAGTACTTTTTTTCCTCCACATAAATTTTCTCATAAATTTTTGAAAAATATAATATTGATTATTTTCAATTATTCTAATAATTTTATTTAACCCTTTTAAAAAGAAAAATGTGATACATCGTTTATGATGTTGGATTTCAAACTGAGGTTTTCTAAAATATTTTCAACCCGTCATTTCACTTGAAAATATTTTTTTTTCATGGAATCATTAAATTATGTTTAATTTTCAATGAATATGTAATGACTTTTCTCACATATTTTTTTTTAATTACTTTCGAAAATGACCTATAACTTCGTCATTTTAAGAATATGTTAAACATGATTTATTTTATCATTTTTCATTGGTATATATCTTTTCACTACCTTTGTCATTTTATTGGAAAAATTAAATAAACATTTTTAGGTTTTTTAAAAAATATTTATGTTTCTATTTGATTTATATAATATCCCCATTATAATTATTTCTAAAGTTCATGGATGCCTCATATTTAAAAATTAATTTTTCCAAAACTTAAATTTATTATTCATATAATTCATTACCCTATATAATATCTTGAGCATGATCAGTTATGTTTTTAAAATTTTTACCATCCACCCTACTTCTATGGATGGATTATATAGTTTCCTTCTCTTTTGGTTAAATGATCTATCATTTCCTTTGTATTGTCTAATAATTTTCATTGTATAAACACAATTTCTATTCTAATTCATTTCCTATGTGAATTAGTTATCTATTATTCTGTTAATTGATGGGTTCTCACAAATATTCCACATTTCAATTTAATGGGGGAAATTATTATCTTAACCATATATTATTTATCTCTATATAGTAAATGTTTTGTGCTTTTTTATCTTTATAGAATGGTATTTACCTAAAAATATACTTTTTTTCATTGGATACCCATTGATTTTTCATGGGTTCATAATGCTATGATTATTAATGGAATTAATAATGATTTAAATATGTGAAATTATTTGAAATGGATATGCTACCTATTTTCATTCCATGGGTTCTTTATACTATAAAAGTTGAATGATTTTCATGTGAATGTTTTATAAAACCCATTATTAAATCATGGGACTTAGTGATGTGATGGATGTAGGTTTTCTTGTGGCACACATGAGTATGGTTAATCTTTATGTGATGATTGGGCCCTATATTTCCCTCCAATTCATTGGATAAATATTTACATATCATGAGATTATGGGGAAATATGTAGTGATTTTTATTCAAAATAGGAAACGTGTTGTGATGTCTAATCTACTATGTAAAATGGGCAAGTAAAGAATGACCCACCAAAGTAAATAGTTGAGTGGATCCCCATCCACTAAGGTAACTTGGTTTCTATACCTAATCCACTATGCTATGATTTTTATGCTTAAAAATATTTCAAAATTCTCAAATATGAATTGTTTCAATGATATGAAATATTTTCATGATGTATTCTTATGAAATTATCTGATTTATGATCTATAATTTATTGGGTATAACATTCATATGTATCCTAATTACACCCATATGGTTATTTTATGATCACTTGTGATCTTTGATTATTAACACTTATTTTTACTCTTATTGAGTAACTATGATCACCCCATTCGTGTATCTATTTCCACTTGTTATGAAATAAGGAAAGTACTAAATTTCTAGAAGAGTAAATTTTCTTGAGATCTTGTGGGGTATATTTAATAATTTTCATGGAATAAGTAGAGGTTTTTGTAGGGGTGGAAACATTATGTTTGTTAAAAAGGAATGAGTTTTTTTTGTTAATGTTTGTCTTAAGTATATCAAACATAAAACCTAAATAGTTTTGGGAATGTTTTGTATTGTAATATTTTCCAGGTGTCATTTAATTTAGATATTCATGTATAAGGGCTACTATAGATTGTAGTTGATTAGGGTTTAGAAGAAATTAGATATTATGATATTATAGTATGAGGATAAATTAAGATTTGTAACTTTTAACCAAGTTTGGTAAGTTATGGTTGACCATAATTTAAAAGGTATAGGTAAACCTTTGGTTCAATTAGCTAATATTGAATATTTTAGAGATTATGATCGGATTATATTATTGAAAACCTAAGGGATGATTTTGTTCATATGATTAAATCTCAATGTTTTGGTAATATAGAGATTTGGGGGTTATCCTAGAAATTAAAACCCCATATAGAAACTAATGGTGGATTAATGGATTAGGATAATAAGTAAAAGAGAACCTAATATAAAGAAAATTATATTTAATTGAATGTATCAATGAATGAAATTAAGGTGTAATTAAAGAAGACATATTAGGATTAAATTTTAATATTTATATGTTCAATTTTATAAATTTTATTGATAACCATTTTGGGTTTTTTATTTGTGTAACATCATTTAATAAGTTTTTAGTTACTCCCTGACCCTCCTTTTTATCATTTTTTGGTTTGGTTTTGTTTATGCATTCTTCATAAGGAATGTTGATTTTTTTTATGTTTCTGAGACATGTACGGTTGGTGCATGATTTGGAAAAACTATTCCCCCACCCAGTGAAAAACATACAACCTTGTATAGTCGTATTTTTCAAGGTTGGAACATGATTTGAAAAACTATTCTCCCACCTAGTAGGAAAATTTCACCCTAGTAGAGGGCCACATAGTTAGGGCCCACAACTTGACTAACCATGCGGCCCTTCCCAGCTAATTGTGCATGTAGTAATTTTTACTTCCAAAAATAATTTTTAAATTTTAAGAACCATTTTGAACCCCATGACTGGCCCTAAATCGAGATAAGTGAAATTCCCAGGTCATTGGGGCTCTCAAGAACCGTTTTTGGATCCTCCAAACCCTTTTCATGGTGGATCGAAGTGTGGAGAATCTCATTTTATCCATCTATGATAAGTGATTACCCTATCACATGTCTTCTCCTACTCTCTCTTTCCTTTCTACAAGGAGAGTGTTATATATTCATTTTTTTGCAGGATCTAAATTCCATAGATTTTTATATTGAATCTAGTGTGGATTTATTGATATTAATTGTCATGGTTCATCATTGAAAAATACTATTGTGGGATTTGAGTGTTAATATCTTGAATAAAGGTAGTTGGATCTGTTTTGTATTGTTAAATTAATTAAAAAATGAATTTATTGTTGTTTGAAATTGATTTGAGTTTATTTTTGAAAAAACCAATTTTAAAAAAATTAGAATTTGGATTTGATTTGGCATGGAATTTGGGAAAACCCCTCAATTCTAATAGAATTGGAAATTGGGAATATTTTTAAATTAATAGAAATTGTGAAATTCTTTTAGGATTCCCTTTTAAAAAATGGCATAAATTTAATTGATAAAAAAGCTATGATTGGTTTTTTTGATGAATTGTGAATTAAGGAAAAACTCATGTTTTGGTTTTGAATATGAATTAGAATAATGAAATGGAAAAGTGGGAAATTGAATTGTAAATAATGATTGATTTGAATTGAAATGTATTTCCCTATTTCAATTGACTAATTGATTGAGCAAATGTGAGCCTAGGTAGTTGGATGATTATTTGGGAAAATCATGCTAGGATGGTAATTCCCCAACAACAGATTGATGATGGAAACTCTAAATAAATATTATTAGGAAGATCTTATCCTTGATGGGATGTTGATGTGTCCTATTCATCCTGATCTCGTGGTATGTGTGTACACATATTTCCATGATCAATGATATGAGAGTTTGAAGATCCTCTAACTAGAAACTATCTTACCATAGGGAATATGGCCATGGTGATTATGTTTAATGTTTTTATTATAATTACATTGATTGTGAAATTGATTTATTCAATCTAGTTGAATTATATAATCAATTTTATATAAAATTTTTATTTAATCCATGTTTGAAATTTTTTCTGTTATTATGAAATGAAGCATGTTTTGTTTTACATATGAAAATATACTACCATGATTGTTTTAATTAAAATTAAAATCATGATTTGGTTTATTATTATGGAAACTTTTTTTGAAATGCATGGTGAGTCCCTATTGGGATTTTTATCTCACATCCTACTTTTTCCTTTGAGGGTTTGTAGAATTTATTCTTCCATGTATGAGAAAATGGAAAGAACCTCTTAGAGGATGTGCATGTTGTTGATCCTTTGGGGTCTGAATATTAATACCTTCAGGATTTTTTAGTTTTATCTTGTTAAATTTTGAGTACCTATTAATGTACTATTTTGGTTTTTTGATATACCTGTTTGGTTTCTATTACTATCTCCCTTTTAATTTTTGGGAATACTAATAAATATCATTAAATTTTGTTATTTATTAGAACAACTGTGCAGTACTATAGCGGGTATTGTAGCAGGAACTGTAGTAGGTACTGTTTGTCACTTTAGCAGCTGGGAATATGCCCCTGTTTGGGCCTTCGGGCCACTAATTTGGTCCCCGAATCCTTTAAGGCCTTCGGGACACCCATTCCTTTAGGTCAATAAGGCCTTCAGGACACCTTAAGGCCTTCGGGCCACCTTAAGTTCAGATGAAAACTAGACAACCTACAAGGAACAAGCTCTACAAGGAGGATGAGCAAAAGAGCTTTCACCATAGAAGATGCTAAACGGATTGCAAGAATGAGAGGGTATGGAACCTGTCATCAGGACAAGCCTATGCATGCACGGGAATGCATAGCTGAATAGCCATGCGAAGGTGGAGAGCTGATTTCACAATGAAGATGCTGGGGAGGAGCAGTTTCAAGTAGTTAGTCTGGGTTGTATGTAATGTTTGAAAGCCTACGGGAAATGAATTCCTCTAAGTCCTATGGGCCATGTAATACTTACACCTACGGGCCCTGTAAGGGTTCCACCTCACCCCTTGAAATGTTGATTATCAAAATCAATAAAAAAATGAAGGCCTTTGGGCCATTGGATGGAGGCTAGTATGTGACAAAGTGGTATCATAGGGACATATTGTGCATCATTCTTTTATATTAGTATGCATATGAGAGATCATGTTGGGACTTAAGAGGCAGTTAAGAATGAGTTCCTAGACATCTCTCATCATAATGAGCCTTAAGTTACAAGGGTTGGTTTGGGAAAGGTGTAATGAGTATTAATTCTACTATTTTCCCTACTTTTGATTTGGATAGGTTAAGATAAAAATAATGATATCTTATCTGATGGTATTACTTTTAAATTTATATTTTTTGAGTTTTTATTTGAGTAACATTATGATGTCTTCTATGTTGTTTGATATTGTTGTGTAGCATAATTCCTATGAGAAAATGTGTGATAGACTCTAGGTGGATGCTTTTCATGAGAAATATTGAAAAAATCCTCTTATAGACCAGATTCTAATTCAGATTATTAAATATGTATTCCAAGATAAGGATAGGTAAATGCACACATTATCATTCGAGATCTAGTTGGGAACCTCAAAGGAAAGAATATTATAAATGTGATCATGAGATCCTTCTCCAGATAACACATACTTTCCATGTCTCAAATAATCCTCAATATTTTTTGGATTGGTGGAGGAGTATAGTTCTTTCATTTGAGTTCTTTGAAATTACTTATTCATTAAAAGTGAAATATTTTACATTTAAGCTATAAGGACCTAAAAGGAGATTGTAGGACTCGATGGTGAAGCTGAATAATCATGAGAGTTTAGAGTCGAATTAATTCAAAGTTATTTTTACTAACCACTTATATCTAGTGTTTATGGTTTGAGCTAATAATAGGGAGTTTTTTAAACTCGAGCAGGATAATAAGACCATGATGGAGTATGATAAATGATTTTCAGAACATTTATAGTTTTTACTATAGATTTTATTTAATGAGAAGATGAAGACTGAAAGGTTAAATATGGGTCATTGATATGATATTTTTTCTTATTTTTTTCATGATAACGATGAATTCTTATGCTGATGTGTTGGACATGGCATTGATGGTTCATTTTGACTTTGCTGGTAAGTTAGGGTTGAAGGGAGTTTCTTTTTCTCTCAGTGGAACGTCTGTGAGTTCCCATAAAGGGAAGAGAAAGTGTGATGATTATCATGTTGGATCTTTATATAAGGGTTCTTATAGACCTCCTATAGTTCCTGGAAGAGGCCCTTTTACTTTCTTCTAGAGTGGAAAGCCTGGGAATTCAAAATGGGTTTGTGTTAAGGCACCAAAGATATGTAATTCATATGGTTGTTTAGTACATATTAAAAAGTTCTTCTATATAGCTTCTTCCCCATGTGGTGGAACAGTATCATCATCACCAAAAATTACTATGGTGCAATCAAATGATTCAATATCTAAGGGTTTATAGCCATAAAAATATGGAATGAAGATTCTTCCCACAATGGAAGAGTCTCCAGAGGAAGAAGATTTGGGTCCAGTGATCGTAAGTGGTACTATCACTATATCTTCATCTCTAGTGAATTTTTTATTTGATACTGGTTTTTCCCATTCATTCATATTGACTCGTATTGTGAACCTTCTAAATCTTTGTATGGAAATTTTATCTTTTTTGATGGATATTACTACACCCCTCTGAATAAAGAGAGAGTAGGGTCTCAGTTGTCTGCCTTATCTTTTCTCTATATTATAGATTGATCATGCTTGAGATTTTCTGGTTCCTGATATGAAAACTCTTGATATCATTTTTAGGATATATTGTCCATTCCTAACAAATCATAATTTTTTTTATCTTCGATGGGTCTTCCTAACTACACCTGATGGGGTGTGTCGTATTTTTTTAGGAGAATAGGGCTCGAGGTCCTGTAGATTCGTAAATTTTTATCTAAAATTGTGGAAAGTAACATTAGTGTTATATTTTGACCCATATCATGAATCTTTTATTAGTGAACTCCCTCCATTTTTATTGAGTTTCTCAACATTTTCCTTCCAATTTCTATCATTTTTCACTGGTAATAGAGGTAGAGTTTTCTATTGATTTGGTATCCACTAATTAACCAATATCTATTCCTTATTACCGCATGGAACCAGATAAAATAGAATAGTTTAAAAAATAGTCGGATGATATGTTAGATAAAGGATCTATATGTTGGTGCATTTCACCATGGGTGTCACTTGTTCACTTTTCTAAGAAAGATGATAGACCACTTCACCTATGTGTTAATTACTGGAATCTCAACAGATTTATGGTGAAGAAAATTTATTCATTGCCACATATTGATGATATTTTTTACCAATTTAAAGGTAAAAAGTGATTCTCAAAGATATATCTATGATATGTTTATCACCAGTTTATAATAAGTGAATATGACATCCAGAAAACCTCCTTTTAGAGAAAGAATGAGCATTTCAAGTATCCTGTTATTCCATTTGTTCTAAGAAATGATCCTATAGTCTTTATGGATTTGATGAACATGATTTTTCATGAGTATCTTAATGCATTAATGGTGGTATTTGTGGATGAAACTCATTTACACTCAATCCAAGGAGAATCATATATGTCCTCTGAGAGTATTTATATAATTTTTGAGTAATCACCAACTTTATGCAAATCTATCAAAGAGTGATTTATGGATTTGAGAAGTGAATCTTTTAGGACATGTGGTCTTGGAACACGGTATCTTAGTTGAATCAAATATAACCAAATATTGATATTTGGAGTTTCTTAGGTTTGGTTGGTTATTATCACTGGTTCGTAAAGGATTTATCAAAGTTGGATTCTATAATGTATACTCTCAATCATAATGAGTTAAATTTTTCATGGGAAAAGAAATGTTTAATATATATTTTTGATCTTAAATGGATTTTTACTTTTACGATAGTGTTCGTTATTCTATAGGTTAGGTAGGTTTTTTTAGACTTCTTTAATGCATCAAGTTTGGGTTTGGGTTTTGGGTTTTATGTGGGGTGATCATTTCATAGACAATGGATCTTGGTAGCATAGGCCACATGAGAATAATTACCCAAACCATGACCTTTAACTTACTTTTTTGATACATTCAACTAAGATTTATTAACATTAACTTTTCATAGAAAGGATTACCATGTATTATGAATAAAAGAGATTAGGTTATATATTATCTCAAAATTATTTGAATCTCCACCAGAGGCATTGGGTGAAGTACCTGCAATATTTTGATTTCGACATCGCCTATACCTTTGGGAAAGGGAATATTTTTATTGATGCATTAAGTTGGAAACATCTAACGTGATTCATGAAAGAATCATCAAAATAGTGTAAATTGATGGATATTTGTGCATAATTTAATATAGGAGTTTGGGAAACAATGGTCAAGGTTGTATTGGAAATTTTTTAGTTGACCTGGACTCTTCCTAAGATGATTCTTCATGAATTTAAGTTTGATAATGAATTACATATAATTAAAGACTATATTTATGGTGGGGATACCATTGTTGAGTGGTTGTTCTCCATGGATGATGTTCTATGTTTTAGGATTTTTTTGAGACTTTTCCCATGTGAAAAATAAGTTATTTTTGATTTCCATAATTCCCAGTGGGATATAAACCCATAAACCAAAAATATGTTTTATGAATTGTGGTGATAATTATAATGGATAGGTATGATGAGGGACATCACTGACTTTATTTAGAATTGCTATTCTTGCCAACAAGTCAAGGTCAAGCATCAGAGACCTTAATGTTTTATTCATCCCCTTTTAGTGACAACTTGGAAGTGGGATGATATTTCTGCAGACATTATGTTTTAGTTTCCAGGTACCCAAAAAAGAAGAATGTGATATTTTTTTCATTGATAGGATAACCAAATCAGTACACTTTACACCCATTCATGATAAAACAAAAGTTGAGGAGCTAGGAAATCTTTATGTGAAATATATTGTTAGTTTTTATGTAGTTCCATATACTATATTCTTTGATAGGGACCCCCATTTTACATCATTCTTCTGGAGAGGCCTTCAGGAGGTATTGGGATATTAGGTTTATTTGAGTATGACATTCCATCTGCTGACAGATGGCCAAATAATGAGATCTATACATATTCATGATGATATGCTTCCTACCTACATCATTTATTTTGATTTATCTTGGTATGACATTTGGTATTGGTTTAAATTTATTATAACAATACTTACAAATCTATGATCAAAATGGATCCTTTTGAGGTCTTGTATAGACAAACATGTAAATATCCTTTGAGTTTGTCAGAGATCAGTGAATGTTCCTTGGTTGGACTAAGTTAGGTCCCAAATATGACAACAATGATTTAGATGATTTTTTCATATAATGTTAAAAAATAGTACTAGAATAAATATTAGGTTTATCATCAATATATATCATTGGAAATTTCAGTTGGTAACCAGGTGTTAATCAAAGTTTCACCTTATTTTGGTTATCAGTGGCTTGGGAGATAAGGGAAGAATTAACCTCATTTTGTGGGAACATTTTAGGTTTTTGAGTTGTTTGGGAAGGTGTATTACTATTTATACTTTCTTCCATAGTTTACATTGATACATAACATGCTCTATGTATCACATCTACAGAAATAACATTCTAGTCCATATCCTGTTTTGAGTTGGAGGGATCTTGACGTTGAGTCTGATTTATCAGTGACTAGTCATCCAGTCAGTATTGATAATTCTGAGACAAATTTCCATCATGGGATGATGATACCTTTGGTTCTTGTTCTATGGATACATGTTTCTGATATTCATGAGACTTGGGAGAGGCAGGCACTAATGAGAGAGTAGTGGCCTCATATTTTTGATGTAGGAACTTCTTAACATGCTTTATGGGGACAAATATTTTATATGATGGGGGGGTTTTAACATATTTTTACGTTTTCTCAGATATTCTTCAACCCTTATTTTTATACTTATTTTTTTTAGACTTGTTTAGTGTTTCTTTGGGAGTAATTTTAAAAATTTTGGAAGTTTCTAGGTTGTGCACGGTTGGCGCACGGTTTTCCCTAACCAAGAGACCACCCTATGAAAACCATACATCCCTAGATAGTGGGAGTTTTCATGGTTCCTGTATAGTTTTAAATATTGTCTTCCCACCTTTTAGGAACTATTCACCCTAGAAGAGGGGAACATGGTTAGGTTTCACAGTTTGACCAACCATGTGGCCCTTCCCAGCTAATCATGCATGCAGTTATTATTAATTCTAAAAATTATTTTAAAAATTTATGAACCCATTTTTAACCCCCTGTATGTCCTTAATTAAACCTAAGTTGAATTAATAGATCTTGGAGGCTCCCAAGAACACTTTTTTTACCTCTAACCTATATCCTTAGAGGATTAAAGCTTGGAAGATCTCATTTGATCCCTCTATCATAATTGATTCTCCTCTTTAGTGTATTCTCCCACTATCTATTTCTATCCTCCTTAGAGAGTGTTAGATCATCATATTATTATGGTATATAAACATCATTTATTTGGATATTGAATCTAGGTTGGATTTATTGATCCCTGTTTCCATCATTACTCATTTTCAAATCCCACTATGGGTGTTGAGTTTTGATACCAAGAATATAGATAGGTGGTTCAATTTAATATTGAATAATTGATTAAAAAATAAATTCCTTGTTATTTGAAGTTGTTATCAATTGATTTATTGAAAACCCAATTTTATTAGAATTTCAATTAGAATTTTATTTGGGATGTAATTTGGTAAAAAATCACAAATTCTAATGGAATTGGAAATCGGGGTGTATATTGAAATTGATGGAAATTATGAAATTATATGGGGAATTATTTAAAAAAATGGATTAAATTGAATTGATAAAAAACTATGAATTTTTTTCTTTTAAAAAAAATTAATTGATGAAAAGTCATTTTTTGATTTTGAATTTTAATTGTGATTTTGAAAAGGAAAAGTGGGAAATTTAATTATGACTGATTAATGATTTGAAATAAAATGAATTTTTCTTTTTCAATTGATTTAATGGTGAGAACATGCGAGCCTAGGTAGTTAGTGGGTTATTTGGGACATTCACACTAGGATGGTAATTCCCTAGCAACATATTAAATAAGAAAACTAAAAAAATATAGTTAGGAAGATCTTAACCCTAATAGGATGTCAATGAGTCATATTCGGTCTGAGCCTGAGGGATGTGGGTGCACATATTTTCATGATCACTGATATAATACTGTAGGGATCACATAACTAGAAAATATTGCACCACAAGGAATATTTATATGGTTCTTATTATGACAGATTTTATTATAATTACATTAATTTTGAAACTTCTTTATTCATGTCAATTTATTTATAAAAAAAAATTATGTAAATTTTTTATTTAATACATGTTTGGAATGTTTCCCATCATTATTAAATAAAGAAATATTTTTTACATATGATAATGTACAACCATGAATTTTTTAATTAAAATATATTCCATTATTTGGTTTATTATTATGAAATATTTTTATGGTATTCTTGTTGAGACCCTACTAGGATCTTTATCTCACACCCTACCTCCACCTTTGAGCATTTGAATATTTTCTTCTTCCAAGTATAAGAAATGGGAAACCACCTCTTGGATGATATGGATGTTCTTAATCCTTTGGGTTTGGAATGTTTATTCCTTTAAGAATTTGGACTTTTATCTTGTCAAATTCTGAGTACTTGATGATGTAATGTTTTTTTTCTGATATACCTGTTTGGATTCATGTATTATATCTCATTAGAGTTTTGAGAATACTAATATGTATCTTTATCTTTTGCTTTTTTTTTGTGAAAATTATTCACTCTTTTATCATGTATAATGCCTTAGTGCTAGTCTCCAACCAGGGGATATTTGGAATGCCCTTTAATCCATGTTCATATTGGTTTGGGTATCAGGGTAATATGGTATCCGGACCAATTTGTGATAATGTGGTATCATAGGGACATATTGAGCATCTTTCCTTGATGTTAGTATCTAGTTGAGAAATCTTGGTGCGACTTAGGAGGTAGTTTTGAGTGGTTGTTTGAAAAAATCTCAACATACCGAGCCTTAAGTAACCAAGGGTGGTTTAGGAAAGGCATCTTGAGAATTAATTCTAGTATTTTCCCTACTTTTGATTTTGATAGGTTAAGATATGAATCTTTATATATTATATTATGGGATTAATTTCAGTGTTTCTCTTGTTTGATTGTTGATCTGAGTAACCATATGATGTATTCAATATTGTTTGATGATGTATTATAGGATCATTCCTCCATGAAGACATGATAATGGATTGAAGAGGATGATTGTGTTGAGAAACAATGAGAAAATCCTCCTATGGAATAGAATCTCTCTGATATTATTATTCATGATGTCCACGACCTTGGAAAATCCCCTGCAACCATTCCCATTCAGGCTCTAATTGTAGAACCTCAGAAGGGTGAATCTCATAATCGTGCTCATGAGTTCCTTTACTATATACCTCCTATGTTCCAAGAATCAAATAATCCTCATGAAGCTAGGGATTTCTTGAGTAATATAGATATTTTTTCAGTTCTTGGAAAATCCTGATTCATTCAAAGTGAAATATGAAACATTCAAGCTGGAAGAACCTAGAAGGAAATAGTGGGACTCTGTGGTTTCGAAAAAGAAGAAAAGGGGTTTAAAGTTTATTGAATTCAATTTTCTTTTCACTGACTAGTTCTATGACATGTTTATGGTTCTAACTAAGTCTATGGATTTTTTCAAACTAAATAAGGATGACTAAACCGCGATGGAGTATGTGAATATAATTATAGATCTTATGATGCTTACATAAGAGATTCTATCAAATGATAAGTTCAAAACTCGACAGTTCAAGATGGGTCTTCAATATCATATACATCCAAATGATTTATTTCTAAAACTCGCTTCTTATGATAATGAGCTAGATTGGGTGTTGATGGTATATCATGACTTGGATGGTAAGTAATGGTTGATGGGAGTTCCTTTTTCCACCAGTGGAAATTCTGTGAGTTCCCATAAAGGGAAGAGAAATAATGATGGGTCTTTTGGTGGATCTTGGCAGAAGGGTTCTTCCATCCCTCCAACAGTTCTGGCTAGAGGCTTTTTAACTTTCATCCAATGTGGGAAGCCTAGAAATTTGAAACATGTTTTCACTAGTAGTTCTTGTTCTCATTCATTACACTTGAAGGAGTTATTCTATATCATTTTTCTCCCACATAGTGTAATGGGATCATAAACAACAAAAATTATTATTGTTCAATGAGATATTTCAAGATCTAAGGGGCCCCAACCACAAGAATTCATAATGGAGCTACTTCACACAGTGTAAGACTATCTAGATAAAATTGATATAAGTCATGTGACTCTGAGAGGTACCATTACTATATCTTCATCATTATTGACTTGTTTATTTGATACCAGTTCATCTCATTCATTCATTATAACTAATATTATGAAGTTACTGAATCTTCATATGGAGATTTTATATTTTTTGATGGATATACTACACCTCTTGGAGAAAAGAGAGAGAAGGTTCACCATTATAATACATATTTTTTATATCTATTAGAGAATAAAATTTCATGAGATTTATAAGTTCTTGATATGAAACTTCTTTATATTATTTTTGGGTTGTATTGGATCATTGATTATAATTCAAAAATTAACTTCCATCATTGAAGGGTCTTATTTACTATTCCTAATTTGGTTTGTGGTATCTTTTAAGGAGAATGGGACAAGAGGTATACTAGATAAATTCATTCTTACCTTGAATTAATGGAATTAATATAAGTGTTTTCTTTTTTCATGGATTGTTAATCTTTGAGTATTGAACTTCTTCCAATTTTCATGCACTATCCTAACATTTTGTTTATTATTTCTCATGTTTTCCACTAATAAGAGAGGTGGAGTTTTCTATTGATTTCATACCTAGTACTCAACTAGTATCTATTAATTCATACCACATGGAACCACATAAAATGAAAGAGTTGAAAACTTAGTTGGATGATCTGTTAGAGAAAGTATTTATAATCCTGAGTGTCTCAACTTTGGTGGCACTTATTCTATTCGATAATAAAGCTGATGGAATACTTCACCCATGTGTTTATTACTAGAAAATAAAATGATATATGGAAAAGAAAAAATATATGTTTCCAAACATTACTGATATATTTGACTATTTGAAAGATATGAGGTGGTTTTTGAAGATTGATCTTTGATCTAGTTGTGACCAGTTGAGAATAAGTGAATCTGACATTTATAAAACTACCTTTTAGAGAAGGTATTCACATTAAGAGTATATTTTAATGTTATTTTTTCATAATAATTCTCCCACAGTCTTTATAGATTTGATGAATAATATTTTCAATGAGTATCTTAATGTGTTAATGTTTGTCTTTATGGATGACATTCTGGTTTACTCTCAGTCAGCTAAGAATCAAGTGCATTATCTAAGAGTAGTTCTAGAATTGTTGAGAAATCACTGAATTTATGCCAAGATATTGATATGTGATTCTATATTTGGGATGTGATTTATATGGTAAACATGGTTTTAGAACATGTTATATCAATTGATCCATAGAAGGGAAAAGCTATTATAACATGGGAGAAACTGCAAAATGTTTTCTAGATTCAGAGCTTCATGGGTTTCGTTGGGTGTTATCATTGGTTCATAATTTATTTCTAGATGTTGGATTCTAAGATGACCTATCTCACACAGAAGGGGGTGGTGTTTTCTTAGGATGTAAAATTTTATAGTTCATTTGTTTATATAAAGAATATATTGTATTTTTCTCTAGTGTTGACTCTTCCAATTGATGCGTATGGCTATGTGGTCATATGTGATGCATTAGATTCGAGTTTGGGCTATTTTATTTTACAAGGGGATCACGTGGTATCCTTAAGCTCTCAAAATCTTAGGAAACATGGGGATAATTTAACTAACCATTCCCTTGAACTCGTAGTTTAGATGCTTTAACTTAAGAGTTAGAATCATTACCTTTTCAGAGAATGGTTTACTGTATATGAGGACTATAAGTTTTTGATTAATATCTTCTCTCAAAAAAAATTAATCTCCACCATAGTTATTAGGAAGAGTACATGTAGTATTTTAAATTCAAAATCACTTATAACCTATGGAATGGTAATATAATTTCCAATGCATTGTTTAGAAAAATTCAAACCCAGTTCGTGAAAGAATCATCAGATGAGTGGAACGTGATCAAACTTTTTACACAATTGAATATAAGAGCTTGGGAAACAAGGATCGATGTTGTCTTGGTCATAGTTCAATTCCCCTCCTCCATTATCAAGATTATTCTTTAGGAACATCAGATTAATGATGAATTCAATAGCATTAGATACTATCTTTATAGTTTGGAGATAGTTGATGAGTGGTCATTCTCTATGGAGTGTATTATATGTTTTCAAAACCATTTTGTCGGTACTTTTACCATGATAAAATATATGATTGGGTATTTCTAAAATTATTAGTTTGTTCTACACCCATGAACCACAGGTTGTTCTACAACTTACAACGATGATTCTCATGGCCATGTATGAGGCATGAAATCAAAGACTATGTTTCGCATAGCTATAATTTCCAATTGATCATGGATGAGAAACAGATACCTTCAGGTTTTCTTCATCCACATCTAGTTCAAACATATATGTGGTATGATATTTCTATGGAATTTTTGGTGGGTTTTTTATGTACCTAGAGAAGAAATAATGTGATATTGGTGTGATCGATAGGCTGGCCAAATTGGATCACATTATACCCATTCATGATACAAACAAAGTTGAGGAGATAGGAAATATCAATGTGAAATAGATTTCCTATTTTCATAAGGTTTTATCAGCTATAGTCTCTGATAAGGATCCCCATTTTACTTCTCAATTTTTCATATTCCTTTAGGAGTCACTGGGATCACTGGTACATTTGAGTATGGCATACCTTTCATATATGGATGACCAGACAAAGAATACTATATAGATTCTTGAGGATATACTTTGTGGATGAATCCTTGATTTTGGTGGAGCTTATAATGACCATTAGGGACTGGTTGAGTTTACTTATAACAATATTTATGAATACATGATGATAATGGATCATTTTGAGGCCTTATATGGTTATCCTTGTAAATATCCATTGTGTTGGTTAGATTTTGGCGAATGTTACTTGGTTGGACCAAGTTTATTCCAAGATATGACAAAAAATATTCAGTTAATTCATCATAAAATATTGATGGAATAGGTTTGTTATAAATATTGTGTTGATAGTCATAAAATGTCATTTTAGTTTTTAGTTAGTGACTAGGTGTTCTTGAAAGTTTCACCTTGTTTAGGTTATTGATGGATTTGGAGGATAGGGAAGATTGCTCCTTGTTTTGTGGGACCTTATGAGGATTTTGAGGAAGTAGAGAAGGTGTATTAACAACTATAACTTCCACCACTTTTTCTATTGATACATAATGTGCTCCATGTATCGCATCTATGAAAATATCATTATAATCCATCTCATGTTTTGAGCTTGAGTGATCTTCACATTGATACAAAGTTATTCATGATTGAGAATCTAGTTAGGATTATTGATTTTAAGGAAAATTTAATTTTTGGAGGAATATAATATTGTTCCATGTTATACGAAATAATTATTCTGATACGCATGAGAATTGGGAGAAGGATGTATTCATGAGAGAGTATTGGCCTCATATTTTTGATATAGAAACTTTTTGATAGGATTTAAAGGATAGAAATATTCTATGGTGGGGAGGTTGTAACATCATGTTACTAGTTTTTAGCTAACCCAAGACCCTCATTTTTATCATGCTTTGGTTGGGTCTTTTTTAGGGGTTCTTAGAGAGGAATTTATAATTTTTTATAAGTTTTTGGGATGTGCCAGTATAGAGGATAGTTTTCTGAAACCGTGTATCCACCCAATGAATACTGTTAAACATTGGACATTGTGGGTTTTCCCGGTTGATGCATAGTTTGAAAAACCATGAATGTACCTAGTAGGAACCTTGCACTCCAGTATAGGGGAACATGGTTAGGGTTCATGGTTTGACTAACCATGCTTTATGCCCAACTAACCATGCACACAGTAATTATTAATTCTAAAAATTATTTTCAAAAATATCAAACCCCTATTTAACCACATACGCAACCCATGTCAGCCTATGTAAAATTATTAGGTCATAGATGTTCTCAAGAATCCTTTTTTTCTCCTACAACCCCTTTCCTTTGTGGATTTATGTGTGGAAGATCATGTTTGATCCCTCTCCGATAAGTGATTCTCCTCTCACATGTCTTCTCCCACTCTCTCTTTCATTACTCCTTATAGATTATTAAATATCCATGTTGTTGTGGGATATAAACCCCATTGTTTAGGATCTTTAATATAAGTATTATTTCTTTATCATCATTTTCATTGTTCATCATTGGTAAATCCCACTATGGGTGTTGAATTTGATATTGTGAATAAAGGAAGGTGGTTCCATTTATGATTGTCCAATTGATTAAAAATTGATTTTCTTATTGTTTGAAATTACTTTCAATTGATTTGTGAAAAACCAATTTGTTTCAAATTGGAATTTTTATTTTATTTTACAATTATATTTTGAAAAAAACCAATTCCAATTGAATTGGAAATTGTGGAATATTTTGAATTTGGTGGAAATTGTGAAAAGATTAGATGTTTGATTTTAGAAAAAATGGAAAAAATTAAATTTATAGAAACCTATGATTGATTTTTTTTTTGAAAAAGAATGAATTTATGAAAAACCATTGTTTTGGTTTTTAATTTTAACTATCATTTTGAAAAGGAAAAGTGGAAAATTAAATTTTTAATGATGATTGATTTTAAATGAAATGAATTTCCCTTTTTCAATTGATTGATTGATTTAACACATGTGATCCTAGGTGGTAAGTGGGTTATTTAGGGAAATCATGCCTGGATAGAAATTCCCTAGCAATTTATTGATGGTGAAAACTCTAAAAAAAATATCAACGATGGTCTTATCCTTAATGGGATGTTGATGAATCCTATCCGGCTAGATCCCGAGGGACACATGTACACATATTTCAATGATCAATGATATGAGAGTGTGAGTATCCTATAACTAGAAACTATCATACCACAATAAAGATGAACATATTTATTATTGTGACTATTTTTATTATAATGGAGTTGATTGTAAACTAATTTATTCACACTAGTTGATTTATAAAAACTTTTTTATATAAACTATTTATTTAAGCTATATTTAATATGTTTTACATTATTTTGAAATGAATAATGTTTTTTTAAATATGAAAATGTAAATTCATGCCTATTTAAATTAAATATTAAAGCATGATTTGGTTTATTAATATGGTTTCTTTTTATAGAATGCTTGGTGAGACCCTATTGGTATTTTTAGCTCACATCATACCATTCCCTTCGGGTGTTTGTCAGTTTTACTCTACTATGTCAAAGAAAAGGGAAAGAAGTTATTGGAAGAGGTTATGTTCTTGATCCTTTGGGATAAAAGTAATGATTCCTATGAGATGTTTTAGTTTTATATTCAAATTTTGAGTACATGATGATGTACTATTTTTTTATATATACTAGTTTAGTTTCTAGTACTATCTCCCTTTGGATTTTTGAGCATACTGATATCTTTCTTCATATTCTAGTGATTTGCAGCAAAATAATTCCCTATACTATCATGTACAATCCTAGGGGAATTTTTCCAACCTGTGGGGCTCTTGACCACCCTTCGGGCTATGTTGGTATTGGCTCAGGTATCATTGTTCCAGGATATCCATGCTGGTTCATGACAATTTTGATATAATAGGAAAATAAAAATAAAGATGAGAAAGGTATTTATGTAGAAACCAATATTTCTTATAACTGAATAAGGGAGTGTTATTAAATGGTTTAAAATATTGATATATGCCTATGTTGATATAAAATGATTATTTTCTAGTCTTGTACATGGTTGTGATGTTGATATGTGAATAGAATATACATCCTTATAAAATTAACTGTATTCACTATTGATTAATATTTATCAATGATATTACGGTATATCCTAAAATGATATGAAAATTATTTGAAACATATAATTATTGGTATTTAGTGGTTATTATTTAATGGTTTGGAAACATATATTAAATTGTATCATTAACCTTGAAAATTGATTTAATGTTATGGTTTTATTTTTTTGGATAACTATTGAAGATAACATGATTGAGGTATGGATAAATATTTTGTTTAATATACAATTATTATTGAGATAATAAAGAGTGGATTTATTTTGAATAAGTATGATAGATACTATTGGAACCCATGGGATTGGACTCTTCTCCTATTATTGTATATAGGAATATTCTTCCAAAGAATATTTTAATCCTCCACTTGGTTGAATTATTCACTATATTGGTCATGTATTGGGTCTCATTATATGGAACACACATAAAATGTCAGGAAAATGATATCCCTTTCTCTATTTTAAATCATAAAATTCTCCACTAAAAATGAAAATAAAATCATGAATCTTCTTTTTAAATCCCTTGATGGTGTTGGTGATGATACCCTATAAAGAATAATACCATTACCAAATGGCTGAGTTACAGGAAGTTATCAACCTAGATAAAATAGACACTGTGAGGGAATACAAAAATGTATTTGATGAAAAGTTACATGGACTTTCCCTAGATCATGAGGTAGAGTTTTTAATAGAACATTTACATGGATTCACTCCAATAACTAAATGCCACTATAAGATTCCCCAATCGAACTGGAGGAGTTAAAGAACTATCTATAAGAGCATTTGGATATAGGGTTAATATTCCCTGGTGCATCAAATCGGGGTATGCTATAGATATTTTTCAAGAAGAAGGGTGGATTAATGTGGTTGTGTATTGGTTATTGGAACTTTTTCAATATCACCATAAAAAAGTATCTTCTTCCAAGGATTAATGACTAGTTCGATCAACTATGAGGAGATAAGTACTTATCAATGGTGTTCCTTTTTTTTGGATGTCATAAATTGAAGTTGAATAAATAAGATATTAATAAGATTTATTTTTGTACAAGTTATGGACACTATGAGTTCATAATGATTACCTTTGGACTTACTAATTCACCTAAAATATTCATGGATTTGATGAATAGATTGACGAGATATTACCTTGAAAAAAAATTATAGGTTTTTAATGACTATATTCTCATTTACTCCCATAGTTTAGAGTAACATTAAGAACATATAAAAATTGTTTTGGTGACATTAAAGAAGGAGAAAATGTATTCTATGTTCATAATGTGTGACTTTTATATAAAGAAAGACACATTATTAAGGCATGTGATAACATGCGAGGGAATTTCTATGGATCCATAAAAGGTAAAATTAATTGAGGAATGTAATAAACACACTAGTGTCATGGAAATAGGTATTTTTCTTGGATTAGTAGTGTACTATCGATATTGTGTGAGAAATTTCTCATGATTTTATATCCCTCAAAATATGATAACAAGGAAAGGGGTGTGGTTTTTATAAATGGAAGAATGTGAAAAAATCATTATGAATATCATGAAGAGGCTAATCACTTTGACTTTACTCACACTACCAATAAATAGAGGAGTGTTTGTTATATAAAATGTTTCTTTGCATGTGAGCCTCAGCCCAGTTGGTGAGGACTCTTAAGTGAATCCAGGAGACCCGGGATCAAATCCAGGGGGAGGCACAATTTATAGTACTGTAGTAGGTATTGTAGTAGTACTGTAGTAGGTATTGTAGTGGTAACTGTGAAGTACTGTAGCAGGTACTGTAGAGGGAACTGTAGTAGGCACTATTTTGGAACTGTAGCAACTGAGAATTTTCCCCCGTTTGGGCCTTCGGGCTATCGATTTGGTCCCCGAGTCCTTAAGGCCTTCGAGCCACCCACGCCTTCAGGCCAGTAAGTCCTTTGGGCCACCTCAATGCCTTCGGGACACCTTTATTGTAGATGAAAACCAGACAACCTACAAGGAACAAGCTCTATAGCAAGATGAGCAAGGAGCTTTCACCACAGCAGAAGCTATACGGATTGAAATAATGAGAGGGCATAGCACCTGCCATCGGGACAATCTTGTGCATGAATGGGATAGCCTAGCCGAACACCCATGCGAAGGTAAAGAGATGATTTCACTATGAAGATGCTGGGAGGAGTAGTTCCAAGTAGTTAGTCTGGGTTGTATGTAATGTTTGAAGCCTATGGGCATTGAATTCCTCTAAGACCTTCAGTTCTATGTAATAATTATGCCTACGAGCATTGTAAGGGTTCAACCTCACCCCTTAAAATGTGGATTATCAAAAATCAATAAAAAATGAAGGCCTTCGGGACATTGGATGGATAAAATGTTTCTTTGAATAATATATAGTGTTGGGTACTCATTCACAAAAAAAAGGTGATATCATATACATCATGAAAATTGATGATCCATGATAAAAAGTATTATACTCATGATCTAGAGTTAGGAGTTGTGACTGTTTCCTTGAAAATCATGTATAACTACCTATATGGTGAGAAGTGAGACATATATACCAATTATAATAGTCTAAATTATTTAAACACATTGAAGGATATCAACTTGTGTCAAAGAAAATGGTTATAATTGTTCAAGGACTATGATTTCCCTGTTTATTACCATCTGGTAAAGGAGAAAAACATGGCATATGAACTTAGGTAAAAAGAATATGATACTTTATCAATGAATTTGATTGAAAAATAGCTTATCTTCATGGATAGGAAAAGGATGTATATGGAAATCATAATTCCAGGGAATAAATCCTTCATTTCCCAAATTAATTCCCTACCATATATCCAAGAAAATATCATGGAGGCAAAAATAGATGATCTAGAGAATAAATTAAAGGTGAAATTGGTAATTTAAGAGATAATACTATATTTCCACATCGATTATGATGGTGATATTCTATTTGGAAATAGGCTTGTGTGTCTTTATCCCCTGATATAAATAAAAAAGCTATTTCATAATGCACATAGCTCACTATTCCCTATCTATCCCGGATGTTCCAAGATGTATCATGATCATCGATAACACATTTGGTGTTACAACATGATGAAGGATATTTCAAATTATATCTCATGGGGATAGGTGTTTCATTAAGTTAAATCAGACTGAAAAAATTCCAAGGGGGTGATGCAACCATTGTGTATACCCATGTGGAAATGGGAGAATGTCATTATGGATGTTGCCACTGGTCTATAGAAGATATCCATAGGAAATAAAGTGATATGGGTATTAGATTATTTACTCATTCTAAATTCCCACTTCATCGCCATTATGGATGATTTCTCACTAGAACAACATACCAAAAAATAAATCATGGAAGTGGTATGGCTACATGGGTTTCCACTTTCAATCATCTATGATCATGATAAAAGGTTTACTTATAAATTTTTTAGAGGACTTAAACATTATATGAATACAAAATTAGATTTTGTTATGGGATTTCACCACCAAACTGATGTCCAATCTAAAATTACTATTCAGATGATTGAGGACATGATATATTCATACTCAAGGGAATTTAAAGGAGTAAAGGATCAACATCTCACATTTGGAGAGATCTCATATAACAACAAAATTCACTCGAGTATTCAAATTTTTCCCTATGAAACTCTATATTAAAAGCGATGTGAGACTCTCACATTTTGGGATGAAGCTTTACATGGAAATAATCTTATGAAAGTGATGATATAAATTGTTCAATCCATCCAAAAATATATAAAATCTACTTAGAGATAGAAAAATTGGTATGATGATACCCAATGAATGGAATTGGAGTTTGTTGTTAGAGAAACAAAATCCTTCAAATATCATATTGTAAGTGAGTCATGTGGTTTTGGAAAGAAGGGGACGTTATTCCCAAGGTACATTATCCCCTTTGATATCCTTTACTATATATGAGCAGTGGCCTATTGACTTGCACTTAAAGAAAATATGGATCATGTTCATGATGTCTTCCCCATATCTATCATAGGGAAGTACATACACGATCCATCACATGTACTAAATATGATGGTGGTAATAATAGAAAATAACCTATCATATAAGGAGTATCTAGAGAATATCTTTCACCATAGAGATGAAGTTCTACACAATATGAAAAATCACCTTATCATTGTTCTTTGGAGAAACCATAAGTAACAAGAGGTGATGTGGTAACTAGAGGAAACACAAAAATAGATGTTTCCTAATCTATTCTAAGCTAAGAATATGAGTTGAATTTCTATAGATGAAGTTCTTAATGGGGGGAATAATGTTATGACCCAATTATAGTAATATTTTTCTCAAGAAATGAATATTTATTATTTTATTTAATATTATACATATAAAACACATATATAAATAAAAAACATATTATTTAATTAATGAAAAAAGATAAATTATTCAATGAATAAAACAATTAAAATTATAGTAATAAAATGGGGGAAATAGAAAATATATAACCTATAATGTGAAAATATGGATCACCCCATTATGCTAGAATCAACCCTCCCATGAATAACAATATAAAAAAGAAACAAAATAATAGAAAACTAATAAAACATATTAGAAAATAAAAATATAAAAAATTGGATGAATTTTCGTGAATATTATGAGAAGTAAAGAAGTTTTATTTATAGGAGTTAATATGACTATTGGAATAGTAATGAGACCTTTAGAATATGAACCTGACAATTGGTAATAATAACTAGAACATTAGGAATTGTATCCAAACCATTGAATATGTAGTTTAACAACATAATAAGAGAATGACCTATAGATAATATTTATCATGATAAATATAAGTAAAATATAAATATTATAATGATGAAAAATAAATATCAGGATAAAATTACTCAAAGAAAATATTGTCACATTTTTAATAAACTTTATTTTAATGTATTTCATAAAAATTTGAATTTTTATATTAATAAATAAAATTAAATATGATAGAAATTTATCAGGATAAAATTAATATCATTTTTGAAATCATCATGTTTAAATTTTCTAAGTGTTTTTTTTTTGTAAATTTTTAGAAATAATTCAATGTTCATGTGAATCGTAAAAAATATAGTCTTTCATGTAACATTTGTATCTTAAATTACATCATTAATGATGTAATAATGTCCTAATAATTTCTAGAAAATTATTTAAGCCTAAATAAATATTATATTCCATATATTATTCATTAAAATTCAATAAATATAATTTCTAAACCTGAAAAAAAAATTAAAAAACCTAAGTTCAAAAGTGTTACCTTAAAATAACAATTTATCCTTTTTTCCACTTTCAATTTTAAGGAACAAAAAAATGAATTATAAAGATTATTAAAGTCTTAAAACCATTTTATTATATTTATATAAGATTTATATTATTAAAATTCACTATTAAAAGTTTTACCATTAATATAATATTTTATTTAATATATTTTTTCAAAAAATACCCCTCTCCTTAAGTATAAATCCCCCCCTTCAAAAACAACTCCTCTCTAGATTTCCAAATCCAAATATCTAGCCATATTCTCCCTACCAATCCTGTTAGAATATTTATGGGTGTTCTGGAGTAAAAAAACTCCAAATATCAAGGGACACTTAGTGTTTTACAAGTAACGTTACACTAAGGAAGGAGTATATTTCTATTAACTCTTCACTTTTTTCCTTTTTCTCTTTATTTTTTTATGATAATATTCAAAAAAAAAATATAATTAATTTTTTAGTTTTTTATCATTATATTATTGATTTTAACCTACTATAATTTTCAAAATTATGCCATATAAAAATTTCAAACTTCTCATTTCCACTCTTTCGACAATGTCCCATCAATAGTCGATTAATCACCAACGAAGAAAATGGTGATCCTTTTCTTATCACCAAACATATAGATGGTTGAAATAAATTAATTATGATATATAAATGTAAAAAATTATTTTAATATTATTTAACTATATATTCCTATATAAATATTACATCTAAAAAAATAGAAAAATCGAAGAAAAATGGGAAATTTTATTGGAAACATGATATCAAAATGATTGTACTATAACAAAGGAAACTAAGAAATTTAATCAAATGATTGTAATTTTTAAAAATTAGTAAAAATTAAAATAATTCAAATTATGGATATATGTTTTAATAATTCTATTTTTATTATTTATGATGCACAAAATCAAAAAATAATAAAGCGGGATTTAAGGTAAGGGGATTCTCAAATCCAACTCCTTTTTTACGGGTTATCCCTCATTCAATTCAATTTCAGTATGGATATGACTATAATGATTATAAAAATATAATTTCATTGTTATTACATTTTTATTATTGTATATACATGCTTTGATATGTACTTATAATACAAATACAATGATTTTTCAAAAAGGATTTTCTTTCTAAAACACATTATTTACTCCCCTTGAGTTGTTTCTTCTCCACTCATAAATTATGATTCTTATGAAAAATATGTTTTACCTTATTAATTTGGGAAATCCAAATTTATTCATGAAATAATGATTTATGAAACCATTATGTAACTCATTTCATTACATGGGTTGTTTCATGATTATGAATGTGATATGTTCTATGTGGAATGAATGATTATGTAAATATTATGATGTGTTTGGTGTGTTCTGAGAATTATATATCCCTATAATGCATTGGTTAATGTGATGTATCTCATGAGATAATTTTTATTATTCATGAAAATTATTCTATATTTTATTACAATGATGATTTTTTGATTATGAATATATTTTATTCATGAACATCTTTCTAGATTTCTCTACAACTTTGTGTGGTATTTGACCACTATGATGTGATGTTTCATTTTTAGGAATTTCCATATTCCATACCCATATAAAATGATTCCCTCCTGATTTTTATTATGATACTATGATTATAATATGATTATTATTATTATTCTTAACCATTTTATATTGATTAATTTCCCTTATTCCTCCTTTTATAGGGATTTTAGCTGACCCCCTTTCTATGATGTATATCCTTATGTGACTATATATACTAAGGAGAATGTTATATTTTATAAGGTTAAAAAATAAGTCCTTAAATAAATGTATATTTTTTAGTATTTAGATATGATTTGTGAAGATTTCTTTCCAAGATTCTAAACCTTTTGATCGTCAAGTGTATAAATATTATGTTGTTTTTCATTAAAATGGTGTAATAGTCATGTAAGAAATAGTAGGGTCACTACAATATACTCCCCATCTGACCACATAATAGCATGATGTAAGTATGTTTATGTCTAATTAAGTCGTATAATAACCCCCACAAGTTATTATAGTATATTCATGGATTTCACCATGTTTGGTTGACGATAGGCACACAATGTGTAATTTACCGGTAAACCCAATGTATCCATGTCATATAGAAAATAACCTTGGCACCTCTAAATGATATCCTTAAGAATTATTCATCTATCATTTCTCATATTAAAGTGATCTATCATTTTATCTCAACATCTTTATTAAATAATAGGAAAATAAAAATGATAATTTCCAAAAAAATTCAAAATGTATCAAATGTATAACAAATATTAACAAATTACAATGTGACTACTCCAATACAATAATATGGTTTTAGGCTACAATGGAAGCATTTGTGTGGTTCTAGTCTATTCACATAACTATTTACTAAGTTGATAGTTATTTATGACCCTATGAATATAAAACAATATATTTCATATATATTATATTCACAAATATTTTGATTAAATAATTTATTTAATATTAAACTCGCAAATTTTAAACTCAAATATCCAGTGATTTCATTTATGTGATTAATAACACTAAAATAACTATTATTCCACAATCCCCCCAATAATAATTATTTATATAAATATATTCAATATTATATAATGAGATTTAGTATTATCTTTGTATATGGACCTCTACACTTCTTTCTAATTGGAATTAGGTGAGCATACCTAATGTCTAAGATCACCATCTAGAAACAATCCAAAACTCCCATAGAGAAATAAGCCAATGTTGTAATGATAATAAACTTTCTATAAATACTAATATATAATATAATACATTAGTCGTGATATCTCATCATTCATGTTCCATACTTGTGTCATCAAACTATATTCTTGATTTATCATTAATTGAATTTTAGAAATGGACTCATCAATGAAAAATCATGGATATTAATTTAGTAAGGAATTTATATTTCAATAAAAGGGGTAGAGATATATTATTCCACTAACATGGATGGGGAAAATAATTTCCTGACTTATTCAATTGTATTTATATCACTTATTATGCACATGACATATGTTACCTCACTGTGATCATGTAACATGCCCCAACCCATAACTCTCTCACATGTCCAAATCAGGATGGTTATGGGACATCAAGACCACCTCCACATACTCCAAAGGCTTGTGACTAGAAGCGATGGTGTAAATAGTATAATGGAAGACTATACACCTTGTTATATAGTTACAATACATCATAAATGAACAATATAAATAAATATTATAGTAATATAAAATAGATGAAATAGTACAACATACAATTGGTTGTTAAAAGAATAACTAATAAAATAATAATAAAGAATCGTGTAATGTTAGTCTAGAATATGTATAATTTCAAACTAATGTAATACTAATAAAATACCATACTGATATTGATAAACTAAAAAACCACAGTCTTGAACCCCATGTCAGTCTCATCTTCAAGCTCTTTCCTATCCCGTAATAAACAATCAACAAAAAAATCCCTTTCCCTTTTCCAAACCAACATCCATATAATCTTCTTGATTACTAAATGAAAGCCTAAATAGGGTGTGACTAAAACTGAGTAGTTCAACACCACCATGTATAAATAAAACTAGTATGATAATATGTTCATTCCATAAAAAAATAAACAAGTATATTAATTAATCAAAAAATTTAATATAATTATCAACCTACTTCAGAAACATGTCATAATATCTATGACCATATAGCATAATTATTATAACTGTAAAAAAACCATAGAATAATCATAAAATTTAGAAAAATACCTATGTATAATCATTTTAGAATCTAATCCAAGACCTCTATATAATAATTTTAGTATTTAAGAAATTTCCTATATAGAATCATTTTATTATTAGGTCTAATCCCTCTATATGAATTACAGTATAATTTAGCCATGACCAATATATAAGTATTTCATCATCTAGGGAATTACCTTTATATATGCATTTCAATATCAATCAAATCATCGGTTATAATAGAAGGTATAACATAAAATAACACCATGTTATAATTCATAATTTTTAATTATTCTCATTACCAATTTTATTTCGATTTCCCATTCACGCATTAAATTATATCTTAACCCATTTTCATTCTAGTTTTCACACCCAATTATATCAAATCTTCACCAGCCATTTCAATAATCAATTATGAAATTTTTCAATGTTATTCTATCATAATAATATAACTAATACTCCATATCATGATAAAACATACTTTAATCCTTTATCCAATTCATTATTATTCCAGGGTAGCCTCACATAATGGTTGACTACAAGGAAGGTCCCAACATCATTGAATCCAAATAGATCCAATGAATAATCCAGCTCAAGATTTATCATCATCAATTATTAAATTAATTAACTCATGTGGTGTGTCAGCATAATCACACAATATTTAAAATAATTTAACAAAGGAAACAACCCATAGGGTTTGGTTTTATACCACATAACATTTACCATAGTTAAAATAAAAACTTCTAAAGGGTAACTCCAATAATGATCAAGGGGTGATGATTACAAGAATAACCTTAATCAAACATGATTAAGATCAAAAATTATTTCCATAATAGTCAAAGAACTACAGAATGTTAACATGAAACAAGTAGAATATAGTGGAAAAAAAATAGAAATAACTCATCTAGGACTAGATGTGTGATCAGGACATCTATAATGGAGAAAAGCACTCAAAATTTTCATTCAAATCACCTAAGGTTTGAGCGATAAAGGATACATGTGATGAATTATGAAATCATATGTGTATCCTAATATTAAAAGCATTGTTCTTGACAAATACATGTTGTGTAATCCTTTTATGTCATTTATTTCATAAATTATAAGTTATGTCAAAAAACTCATCACCTCATATTAAAATAACCCAGATCAAACATTACATGACATGAACCAATTTCACGCAATATATTAATTTCACCTAATGAACTTGTTTCAGTGAATCTAATTGAAGATAGTTACACTTCATGTATTATAAAAACAACATGTAAATTTATTATAGATAGCTTTAAACCTATCTTTAGTAGAAGAAACAAACCACCTTAGACGCCTTCCAAACTCATAGGAAACCCTGTAGGCCCATTTAACACTTTTATACCAAGACTCCATTAATTAAAACAAACATTAATCCAAAAAAATTAGGTTATTTACCTAGTAAAATATATCCATATCTGAATGAGATTCAACCATCAAAGTTTCAAGGAAGAAGAAAAAACCAACAAATAAGGTTCAATAAAAAACACAAAGAGGGACTTACCTAGAAAAATAAGGGATCATTCATGTTCCCCACTATATAAAAAATCATCCCAAATATACTCCAAGAATTTTCATGTACTCTTTCTGAAAATATCTAGCCATTGTGATCATTTATCAGACTCCCTCCCCCATGTATCCTCTTGAACATGCCCATATGTCAAATTCACTCGAACTAGATGTATGTCCCTACCCTAGAGATAATTCTCAAAAAAGACCATAATCCATGTAGGATGTTCTTTAAAGGACACATCTACCCAAAGCTTGACATCCTCAACTTCTACCACAATATAAGGGTTAGGATAATATCTCTAAATCATCAACACATGAAACATGACATTCATGGAATTATAGCATTGTGGAAGGGTTAATCAGAATTCCACTTGTATAACCCTTTCCACTATCTCAAATGCCCTAAAAAACCTAGTTTCTAGATTTTCCAATTTCTTGATACAAAATTTCCCCAACATAGAAGACAGCCAAAGGAAAATATGATGATCAAAATCATACTCCAGAGGTCATATTTACTATTTTTCATAATATTTATTTAAGCTATATATAGTCACCAACTCCTTATTGATCAAAATCACCCACTCATATGTCTCCTACATGGGACTAGGTCAATCAAGTGCTAAATTAGCTACCTCAACCAAAAAAGAGGAAAAAGAAATGGACTTCTATAAAAATCCTCAAACGTTTCCATTTGTATCAATTCCTGGGAGATGTAATTATACACAAACTACATGAGTTCCATATGATTCTCCCATGAACCACCAAAATAAGAAACACCGGCTTGTGACATATCCTCCATAATATGAATATTCCACTCAGATTTACTGTCATTCTTTGGATGATAGGATATTATAAATATAAAATGTGATCCAAGATTCTTAAAAAACCATTATAGATCTATAATATAAAATGAGGATCTATATAAAAAAGTACACATCATAAAATTGTGTAGTCAAACAGTCTACTAAACATAAAGACTATCTAAATAATCAATAGTAAATGTAACCCTGATAAGAAATAATTAGTCTACCATGGCCAGTTTACCCATGATCACCCATACTGCATCATTATTATAGTTTTTCCTAGGTAATACTATTATAAAATACAAAGTGATGTCATCCCATTTCCATTCCAGAATGTCTAGAGGCTCCAACAGCCCAGCATGCCTCTGATTATAAGATTTCACCTATTTACAGGTGAAACATATCTCTAAAAATCCCATTATCTCCTTTTTCATTCCTGGAAAGCAATAACATATACAAATATTATAATACATATTTTTCAAAATTGTATGTACCACCCGTATAAAAGATGAAACTCTCTCATAGACTCCTCATGCAAGCCCGTAGGAACCCAAACTCAGTCACAAAAAATAAAAGAGACCTTCCTAATGGTGTATCCCCACCATATTAGCTATCTCACTGATCTAAGCCCTACATAGTAGATATCTTCTCTATCATGATCTATAAAATAAGCATGGTTATTATTGATGTTTATGTCAATATACTCATCCCTATGAATCATGAACATATTGATACATGTTTGCAAATAGTACCTTCATTAAACACTCACCAAAAGACTCTTGTATTATCTCTATATAAATATTTTGGTTCAATGAATCAAAAATAACATTGAACTTTTCTAATTTATAATCAATATTGAAGGAAAAATAATATTGATACTCAACCAACCTTTTCAACTAAAGGATCAGGTCCCATTGAAAAAAGATGTATCTTAGGCTCTTGTAGTCTGTGTGAACTAGAAACCTCTCACCCAAAAGATAGTGTCTCAAAAAACATGGAATTTACTAATGAAACTAAATCTTTATCATGATTAGGATAATTCCCCTCATATTTTCTTAGCTTTCCTAATCCATAAGAAAACACAAAATCCTCCTATATAAAAAATACTGGGAGTCCAACTCTAGATGGATAACATTACATAGTATATGCTTTAAAAAAATATAGGTATTGTGAGGATAGGTGTTGAGGTCAACTTTCCTTTTAGATCTTGAAAATATATCTCACAAGAATCTGAAAAATCATGCTTCACTCCTTTCTTGGTCAGGTAGTACATCGGTGCATCCAAATGGGAGAAGTCCAGGATAAAGCTTTGGGAATAACCAGGTAAACCCAGAACACTCCAAATATAGAATAGAATCTTGGGGTTATCTCTATATTCCATGTCTAAAACCCTATTTGATTCCATAAAAATCCATCCTATAATATAAAAAGTACCAAGAAGTGAAAAATATCAATCTAGAAACAACATTTGGCTAGCTTAGCAAAAAGATGGTGCTCTCTCAATGTACTCAAGATGATGCCAATATTTTGGGCATGATCATCCACTGAATGGGAGTACAATAAGATTACATAAATAGAGAACCATCAAAAAAATTCTAGAATATGATCAAATATCTTATTCATCATAGACATTAATATAATTAGTGATCTCTTTAAACAACACATCATCACTACGAACTTATATGAGTCATCCCTACTCCTAAAATAAGTCATTGGTATCACTGATGATCTCACCCTCAACTAATGGTATATAGATATAAAATCAATCATGTATAATATTTTAGCATCTCAAAATAGATCGAAGAGATAATTGACATGTTAAAGGGGATATCAGTTCTTAGCAGCCATCTGGTTCAACTTACAATTTTCCACACATAAGTGTAAAGGTACATCATCCTTGTTAGTGAAAATCACTAGATAACCACAAGGGGAGGTATAATTCCATATGAAACCCTTATCTTTTAGATCATCCAACTGAACATTCAATACCTTATTATCTACTAGTTCCATAATATAAGGTGGAAAATAACTTAGTTTGACTTTCAGCACCAACTCGATAGTGAACTTGATCTCACACTTAAGAGGTAAGTGATAGAACACATCTAGAAAAACATCTAGAAAAAATTTCAACCAGCAAATGAAAACTGTCATACTACATTCTCCATCATCTACAGATACAATTTCTATCTAATCTATGAGGAAATCAAATCTTCATTAAATTAGCATTGTATTATAATACTGAATATCCCTCTGATTCAATATTGTAACATCCCTAGGTGAAAATAGTTTCCTCCATTTAGAGATAAAAATTTAACCCTCCTCTAATAACAGGTTATATGATTATGGTATAGAAATTTACAATCCATTCCAATAAACAAATCGAACCATCTCATTTATTATACAAAAATTTCCAAAAATAAATAGTAATAACCAATTTCAAGAGAACATTATGTGAAACCTTTTATATTCTCTTACCGTACTCGCAATGGTGTATCTATAGTCAAGGCACCATCCAAGATTTCCACAACCAATCAAAAATCATTTTCAAAAATAGAATATAAAAAAGTAATGTTAAGCTCTTATATCAAAAAAACACATTTTTTTCAAAAGGTTGGGGTAGAAGCCTCAATTTATTATTTAAAGAAAATACCTCTTTAGAGTGGGTAGACGGAGACCCATTACATAGCTCTAAGGCCCAAGGCCAAGTGGCCTGAATACAAGGCTTTAAAGCCCATTTTTTGGCCCAAAGGACCCCTCGGCGAATAGTACTACTATAGTACCCACCCTGCTATAGTACCTCCACTACTACAGTGCCTACTACAATACTGCCACCGCCAAAGTGTCGCCACTGCTACAGTTCCACCGCTACTACAATACCTGTAATTTTGTCCATGCTACAGTTCAACACTATCTAGAGTAGAGTGTATAGTGTTTAGTTGACTTTCCCCTCTTCCCTAGGCTCTAGTATGACTCCCCTAGGCTATTCCATCTTTTGGGTACTATCACTCCTTTATAGGGGTACCACATCCACTACCTCAACCTAAATTTCCCATGGAAATACAAATACCTATTTTTTTAGGGGTATTTGAGTCCTTATAAAAGTGGGGTACATGTCCTAATCTCCTTCAATGACTCCACTACTTAATTCCCCTACAAAACCTCTAAAGGTGACCTAGTCTACCACAATAATGACACGGAGATAAAAGGTATAGACACTGATACCACATGGGTCCCAACATTACACACTGATTTCAATATATCATAACACAGTCTTGAGATGGTTTTCCACTACCATGGCTATTATAGTCACTATTTCCTTAATGGTAAATAATATAGTGGTGCTTCTTTCCACCAGAAGAAGTGCTCCTAATTTTCAATGATAAAATAACATGTCCACTGCTTGGGGCCTCTCTTAGATTCCATTCTATGATGTGTTATTTATTCATAATATATGAAAATATATTTAAGAGAAATAATTTCACATGTTACTTGTTATCATAGATAAAACCATCTTAAAAAGGTATCTCCATAGATATCTCATCAGCAGCTAAAGATTGTAAAATGTGTTACATGTTAGTGAAACATTCAATGTATTCCATCACTTATTGTCTCACCAATGTCATATAAATGAACTCATAATCCTTCTCATCCCTCATATTTTCAAGATATAAGTGTCTCATGAAAATTTCCTAAAATTACTTCCATTATATCTCCTTGTACTTCCAAGATTTCTCTAGAATATCCAAATAATTCTTGGATGGTCTAAAAAGAATGTATGAAATAAGATTTACACTCATATATGCAGATGTGTTTTGGTTCTTGAAGATCATCTGGACTGACTCAAAGATGACTTCATAGGGGAATCTCTCCCTAGTGAAACTAAGAATATGCTGAAAAATAATTGGATGAATAAACATGATCGGATATTGTCATTTGGAATCAAGCGGAGAAAAAAAATATGGAGGAATATACTTAGACCTGGGAAAATATGGACTATCACTTTGAGGATCACATCAAATATTATCCATACACAAATGTAACATCTACCAAATAGATCTTAAATTGGGTAATTGATTTAGACCTTTTAATGTTTTTTTGGAATAGCATGGTAATTTTCTATGTGGTTTGAAACATGGTACTTCACGATATCTGTTTGGGATCTAAAATTCCATAAAAGTGTATTTGGAATAAAAAAAATTAAAATATCATTCAGTCAATGAAAGCAGTCTCCCTTTCTAAAAATCACATAACCCAAATTAAGATATCATGAAACTGAACATCCATCTAATCCTCAGGAGATATAGGATACTTTGTAAAGACCTGTAAATTTCAAGGAAATTTTTTTCTTAATTTTCTTTGGAATTTTACAAGAATTCAGCTTCTTACGGCACCTGATTCCAAGGCCTGGTGTGCCCGGAATCATTTTCCGAAGTTTGGCTCGGGTACGTTCAGTGAACGAACGAGCGGGTTTTTCTAACTTTTGAACCGGTGCTCGGAATCGAATTCTGAGGGCACCGATGGAATCACAATGCTGGTAATTGCTTAGAAATGCCTCTTCCAGAGTTGCAATTGCTCGGGTGTGGTTTTTAAATTTTGGGAGTTAAGTGAAGAAAATAAAATAAAGTGGTGCGACAACTTTATTTTTATTTCACTTAAAGCCACTTAAAAGCCACTTAAAGCTGCTTAAGCTAAGTTGAAGCGGATAGGGTGCAATTCAAAATATCATACCCTCTTGGTAGGATATTTGTGAGGTGGGGCCCGCATGAGTCCCACCGTTTCTTTTCCTCTAAGTAATGCACCCGCGAAAACTCCTCATTAATGAAAGTCAACTGGGGCGTTTTCTTAAACTCTTAAACGCTCCTATTAAATGGACTTTTAAGACATTAACATTAATTCACCAAATTAATGGTTCGTTTCTTAACCTGTTTTTCAAACTGTTGGCATAATAATAAAATAAGACCAACACCTTTTCTTTCTTCTTGGGTGCGATTTGTTGAGAGGATTTGGAGAATCTGTACCTTCATCCTCCTTCGTGAAGAACGCGAAGAATGCGAAGAACGCGAAGAACGCCAAACCCTCGTAGATCGACGACGCGACGCCGTGTTCCGCGACGCCGACGATTCTCCTACCACGACGCTTCTTCTAGGACGTTCTTCCCCGCAACAATCTCTGATCATCAACAGCTTGAGGTAGGAGATTTCAGATCTTTTAAATTTCCTTTGTGGATTTTATCCTTAACATGGATTTAATTCCTGAAATTAAATCTGTGTGTTTTCTTTAACCCTTGGAGATCGCCGACGCGATGCCCTTCTGCGATGATGTGATACCCTTACGCGACGCGGCGATCCTCTTATTCCACGACGGTCAATTCCGTGAAGAACGCACGTTCGACGACTACGATGATGTAGGGGTTTTATTTGAGAATAATATTTATTCTCGTGGTTGTTTTATTCTAAAACAAATAACCCGGATCAATTTTCAATTTTAATTTATTAAAATTGTACCTTGTTATGTTTTCATGTGTTGATTAATTATTTTCAATTGTTATCACCTAACACGGAGGGTGCGGGCCAAACAAACACAGCTCGACAACCCTCCGCAGTTTTTTCGTTGATGCGCGGATTGGCGGGTGATGACAAATAGGGCCGCAAGTTAATTTTGAAGGCTTTGTAGTGAAGTTCGAGTCCCGGGACGAACACTGGCGAAGACCGCGCACAAATCGGACCACCGGAGCGCGTCTGGTGGTCCGCAGAACCCCCCGCCGGCGTGCCACGCCGGCGCGGCGGTGCCGGCGGCCGGAGGCCGGCCACCCGGAAGCGGCGGCGTCCGGCGCACTGCCGGGAAGACCCGTCGCGGCTGAAGCCGCGGCGGCGCTGGCTGGTCCCACGGCCGCGCGGGACCGCGGAGGAAGGACGCAGCCTTGCCGCGTCCGTTGGCGAGAGGCGGCCCCCCACGCGGGGCCGCGGAACCATCAAGGGGGGCGGTGCCCCCTTGCACCCGCTCGGCCGTTACGGCCGAGCCGACCCTGGCGGCCGGGCCGCGCCCGCGCCGGCCGGGCCGGGTCACGCCCAGGCCGGGCCGGGCCCCCCTGGCCGGGCTGGGCCGCGCCGACCGGGTCGGACCTGGACCCGGATCGGGTCAAACCGGTTCGGGCCGACCCAGGGGGGTTGGGTCGGGTCGGTCCGGGCCCAGACCCCCCGTTTTCGGACCTTTTCGGTCTTTTGCGCATAACTTGAGCTACGGGACTCCAAACGACGTTCCGTTAGCGGCGATGCGATCCTTGGATCGAGACGTTCGTTTCAGTATATCACACTCAAGATTTCGGAATACTTTGGGTTCGGCCGGGTTGGTTCATACACGGAACCAACCGGGGCCTCGGAGCGGAAACGCTCATATCTTGAGCTTAGGACGTCCGATTGGCGTGCCGTCGACTTTGTTGAATTCCTCTAAGTGAGATAGATCTTTTGGAATACTCTGCACGAGTTTTGGACGAAGGTGGATTATAGTCGGGTTGGTTTTGCCTTAAAAACCAACTGGGCCCCTAGGATGAAAAAGCCAATAACTCTCAGACCGGGCGTCCGATTGACGCGCCGTCTACGACGTTAAGTTCCTGTTGACGATATGGAACTTATGGATACATCAACTCTGGACTATGTGACAGTTGATGTATCAGCCTCTCAGCTCGTGGAGCGGACCCTCCCGAACGAGCTTGCTGTGTGTGGGAACCCTAGAGTTGGCTGCGTCTGCGACAACAATGAAGATAGTACGGGAATCCTCTGTGGGTATGGTAGTGACCACTACGGTACTTTTGGGATACATCAACTCCAGACTACATGTCAGTTGATGCGTCGACCTCTTGTCTCGTGGAGTGGACCCTCCCAGAATGAGCATGCTGTGTGCAGAAACCCTAGAGCCGGTTGAGACTTGACGACTGCTGATCGAATGACTCGGTGTGTTACGGATAGCCCAGTGGGAAGCGCTTGGTTGTAGCAGAAGACCCACGGCGGAGGAGCGCTTGGTTATAGCGGCATACCCGCGGTACTCAACAGAAGGAGTACCTCTGGAGGCTATGAGGGGGAGTGCTTGGTTGTAGCGGTAGACCCACGACGGAGGAGCGCTTGGTTGTAGCAGCATGGAAGAGCGCTTGGTTGTAGCGGCAGACCCATGACGGAGGAGCGCTTAGTTGTAGCGGCTGACCCGTGGTACTCAATAGAAGGAGTACCTCTAGAGGATATGAGGGGGAGCGCTTGGTTGTAGCGGCAGACCCATGGTGGGAAGCGCTTGGTTGTAGCAGTGGGCCCACAGTACTCAATGGGTGGAGTACTACAGCAGTCCAAGGTTAGAGGGAAGCTCTTGGTTGTAGATGCATACCCACTATACTTGATAGAGAAGGAGTTACCCAATAGCTATGGTTTCCACTTCGTGATCGATCCTGTGTGGGTTATTGCGGGGGTTAGTACCTATCGATCCTTTGTGGGTCCGGCGGCTTAGATGAATCAGTGGCAACATCTAATCATCTTTGTCGTCTTACGAAGTAGTATACCTGTGTGAGCTTAATCCCGTTTTTCTTTCCTATGTGGATTGTGTTGTGCTATCCTGTGGGGATTTACGTTTTGCTTTCCTATGTGGATTGTGTTGTGTTATCCTGTGTGGATTTACGTTTTTCTTTCCTATGTGGATTGTGTTGTGCTATCCTGTGTGGATTTACATTTTTCTTTCCTATGTGGATTGTGTTGTGCTATCCTGTGTGCGTATACATTTTGCTTTCCTGTGTGGACTGAGTTGTGCTTGGCTTCGGATGTTGGAGCCGAATGAGGATTGATGACTCAATTATATGTATGGTCATATACCTAAGTCGTGTCGGATGTTACTTCGTGATTGTATCTTTCCTTTGTGGTTTATCCTTTTTGGATTCTGGGAGACCTTTGGGGGTCTCGGGGTCCCTACTGAGTAGCTTATACTCACCCCTGCACGGGATATGCCCGCACTACATTGTGTTGGTTGCAGACGACGGACAGCGCTAATCGTGGTTGAGGCTTGTGGAGCAGGACGGTACCTGGAGGTGGACCACTAGGCGGAACGTACTCGGAGCAGACGGCTGGACCCGAGGAGCAGTGGAGGCTATCTGTACCCACCCTTCAGGTGGGATTTCCATTTGACAGCTCGACGTTGTGGCTTTACTTTTCAGTTGTTGTTTTTCCCTTCCAGTTTTAATTTACTTTCAGTTTGGGTTTGTATACTGGCCCACTTACTTTCCGCACTTACTGTTGTACTAGTTTTTACTTAGTGTTTACTTCCGCCTTCTTTCTCTGTGGTGTTTTTGGTTTACTTTACAAAGTCAATTCCTTCCCTTTTTACCGGGATTTACGCCTTGGTGCTAGTCTCCAGCCCCTGGCCTATGCAAGGTGGGCTTGGGGTAGTCACGACACGGGCCCCGAGGATGGGTCGTGACAAATTGGTATCAGAGGAGTTCGGTTCTACCGCAAACTCTGATCTTTTTCTATGTGAAGCAATAGTGTTTAGCGTATTGGGTGTGGTTATCAGTCCAGGGAGTCCAGTGTTGGTGCGGCGGCCGACGTATCTGTACACCAGGACCCTGACTTCTGATTTCCGACTTAATGCATGAAAACATTGATTGTGTGTGTGTTTCAAGTTTTCTTTGTGATTACTTTGTGTCAGCTCACCTGGTATACTGTTTTGACCGTGGCGCATCTGTTTCCTTTTTCAGGATGGCCCCACGACGGCAGCCAAATAGGGTTCCGAGAGTTGTACGTGACGATAGCCCGCCGAGCGACGAGGCCTCGGTGTAGGGCCCTTTGACAGCTGAGGCACTTGCGGTACCTTTACCCGCCGAGCCACCGATGCTTCCAGCACCAGCTGCTGACGATGCACGTCGCCTCAATGCACTTCATGAGTTCCAGCGCCATCGAATGCCCAGGTTCCGTGGGGAGACGGACCCCCAGGCAGCCGAGGACTGGCTGGAGGCAGTTGTACGAGTTTTTTGGTTAGTGATGACACCAACAGACCTCATGGTGATCCTCGTAGCGAGCCTACTACATGCGGCAGCGGGCCGATGGTGGAGCTTGATTCTCTAGGTGCACGACGAGGCATCACTCCTTTGGACGGACTTTGAGATCCTTTTTCGCTCTGAGTTCTTCCCGGCCACCCTCCGAGCAGTGCGCATCCGGGAGCTACTACAGCTGCGGCAAGGAAGCATGACAGTAGCCCAGTATGCGGCGAGGTTTACCGATCTCTCGTGTTATTTCACGGACATGGTACGGGACCCATTCTTCAGGGCCCAAACCTTCGAGTAGGGTCTTAGGCGAGAGATCAGAGCTTCAGTTGTTTCTCACAGCATTCTGACATAGACAGGGGTGTTGGAGTGAGCCCTCTTAGTGGAGAGTTTCCTTGCTGAGCAGTCTCCAGCAGTAGGACCCACCACTAGCTGGCATGCGACAGAGTCTTCTACAGCGAGCAGTAGACAGATGACGCAGGGGTCCAAGAGGACTAGACCTACAGGTGGTCGACCGCGTGACGCAGGATCGTTTGTGCGAGGCACCCGGGGTGGACAATGACTTACCATGAGCGGACAGTGTTACTCATGCCGTGGGGTTGGTCACATGGCTCGTGACTGCCTGACCTGCCTTGCCGAGGAGCAGCAGACGGTTGAGGGGCCACCCAAGCAGAGGCAGAGGGTCGACTGTGGCGGTCCGCAGGGAGCAGGCGGATGAGGCAGAGGAGCTGGCCGAGCAGCAGGTGGTGGGCGACACTTTGAGGCTCTACCACCACCACCACCAGGAGGTCCACCCCGACTGCAAGGAGCTGGTGGACATGGGGGAGCTCAACTTCAGGCAGCTGAGGCCTACGATCGTGGAGCCCCGGGAGCAGATGGACAGGAGCGGGACTAGCTCCAGACCTGGAGACTTTTGTTTATGCTGCTTCTAGCGATGTTGATGTTTGTTTGTAGGTGTTTTGTGTCTTTTTACTTTGAGCTGCATTAATAAAACACACCTTTCTTTTGGCGTTTACCTTCCTGTCCTCTCTTTGTATTGTTACTAAGAGGTTCCGGTTTAAAAACCGTTGACTTGACCCTCACTTTGAGATACCTACTGGAGGAGACCCAGTGACCACACACTGATGCCGACAGTGTGACTCAACCCTTAGAGTCAAGAGTAAAAGTTGGATCTCTTGGTAGTAGCGTTGAGGCCTTACGACGTCATCCTTGCTATGGGTTTGTATCATCCATGACGGGATTGACTATATTAGGTGAAGAACGTGGTTCATCCAGGGGATGAGACCGGATTTCTCTTCTCGGCAAAGAAGAAATCTCAGCAGCTCGAGTAGGACCAAAAGGGTCCAAGTCATCCAAGAGTGGATGAGGACATCTCAGAGCCGGCAAAAGTCTTGTGCTGACAGGAGGCGTAGACCACTAGAGTTCGAGGATGGCGACCACGTTTCCTTACGGGTCACACCTCGACGTGAGTTACGGAGATTTGGCCGAGGCGGCAAGTTCTCTCCACGCTTCATCTAACCATTCCAGGTCCTCAGCAGGATTGGCAAGGTGGCTTATCGCCTGGCTCTACCACCTCAGTTGCACCGGGTGCACGACATCTTCCACGTATCTCAGCTGAGGAGGTATGTGCACGACCCGACGCATATCATTGATGATGGGGAGACTTTTGCGGAGGTTCTGGTGCAGATCGAGGATTGACAGGAGCGGGTCCTACGTGGATGGTCGATTCCTCTAGTGCGCATCAGATGGCAGCATGGGAACCTCCAGGAGAGCACTTGGGAGCGGGAGGCTCAGATGCGTGCTCAGTACCCACATTTGTTTCCCTAGTTTATGATGTATCTTTACGGGGACGTAAAGCCCTGATGTGGGATTTATGTAAAGACCCGTAAATTTCAAGGAAATTATTTTCTTAATTTTCTTTGGAATTTTACAAGAATGCAGTTTCTGACGGCACCTGATTCTGAGGCCCGGTGTGCCCGGAATCATATTCCAAAGTTTGGCTCGGGTACGTTCAGTGAACGAATGAGCGGGTCTTTCTAACTTTTGAACCGGTGCTCGGAATCGAATTCCAAGGGCATCGATGGAATCGTAGTGCCGGTAATTGCTTAGAAATTCCTCTTCCGGAGTTGCAATTGCTCGGGTGTGGTTTTTAAATTTTGGGAGTTAAGTGAAGAAAATAAAATAAAGTGGTGCGACAACTTTATTTTTATTTCACTTAAAGCCACTTAAAAGCCACTTAAAGCTGCTTAAGCTAAGTTGAAGCGGATAGGGTGCAATTCAAAATATCATACCCTCTTGGTAGGATATTTGTGAGGTGGGGTCCGCATGAGTCCCACCGTTTCTTTTCCTCTAAGTAACGCACCCGCGAAAACTCCTCATTAATGAAAGTCAACTGGGGCGTTTTCTTAAACTCTTAAACGCTCCTATTAAATGGACTTTTAAGACATTAACATTAATTCACCAAATTAATGGTTTGTTTCTTAACCTGTTTTTCAAACTGTTGGCATAATAATAAAATAAGACCAACACCTTTTCTTTCTTCTTGGGTGCGATTTGTTGAGAGGGTTTGGAGAATCTGTACCTTCATCCTCCTTCGTGAAGAACACGAAGAATGCGAAGAACGCGAAGAATGTGAACAACGTCAAACCCTCGGAGATCGACGACGCGACGCCGTGTTCCGCGACGTCGATGATTCTCCTTCCACGACGCTTCTTCCATGACGTTCTTCCCCGCAACAATCTCCGATCATCAACAACTTGAGGTAGGAGATTTCGGATCTTTTAAATTTCCTTTGTGGATTTTATCCTTAACATGGATTTAATTCGTGAAATTAAATTCGTGTGTTTTCTTTAACCCTCGGAGATTGCCGACGCGACGCCCTTCCACGACGACGCGACGCCCTTCCGTGACGCGGCGATCCTCTTCTTCCGTGACGGTCAATTCTGCGAAGAACGCACGTTCGACGACTACGACGAGGTAGGGGTTTTACTTGAGAATAATATTTATTCCCGTGGTTGTTTTATTCTAAAACAAAGAACCCAGATCAATGTTCAATTTTAATTTATTAAAATTGTACCTTGTTATGTTTTCATGTGTTGATTAATTATTCTCAATTGTTATCACCTAACACGGAGGGTGCGGGCCAAACAAACACGGCCCGACAACCCTCCGCAGTTTTTCGTTGATGCGCGGATTGGGGGGCGACGACAAACGGGGCCGCAAGTTAATTTTGAAGGATTTGTAGTGAAGTTCGAGTCCTGGGACGAACACTGGCGAAGACTGCGTGCAAATCGGACCACCGGAGTGCGTCTGGTGGTCCGCGGAACCCCCCGCCGGCGCGCCACGCCGGCACGGCGGCACCAACGGCCGACCGCCCGGAAGCGGTGACGCCCAGCACGCCACCGGGAAGACCCGCCGTGGCTGAAGCCACGGCGGTGTTGGCCGGTCCCGCGACCACGTGGGACCGCGGAGGAAGGACGCGGCCTTTCCACGTCCGTTGGCGAGAGGCGGCCCCCCACGCGGGGCCGCGGAACCATCAAGGGGGGCGGCGCCCCCTTGCACCCGCCCGACCGTTACGGCCGAGCCGACCCTGGCGGTCGGTCCGCACCCGCGCCGGGCCACCCTAGCTGGGCCAGGCCGCGCCAGCCGGGTCGGACCCGGTTCGGGCCGACCCGGGGGGGTTGGGCCGGGTCGGTCCGGGCCCAGACCCCCCGTTTTCGGACCTTTTCGGTATTTTGCTCATAACTTGAGATACGGCCTCCGAACGACGCTCCGTCAGCGGAGATGTGATCCTTGGATCGAGACGGTCGTTTTGGTATATCACACTCAAGGTTTCGGAATACTTTGTGTTCAGCCGGGTTGGTTCGTACACGGAACCAACCGGGCCCTCGAAGCGGAAACGCTCATATCTTGAGTTTCAGACGTCCGATTGGCGTGCCGTCGACTTTGTTGAATTCCTATAATTGAGACGGATCTTTTGGAATACTCTGCTCGAGGTTTGGACGCAGGTGGAGTACGGTCGGGTTGGTTTTGCCTTAAAAACCAACCGGGGCCCTGGAACGAAAAGGCCAATAACTCTCAGACCGGGCGTCCGATTGACGCACCGTCTGCGACGTTGAGTTCCTATTGACGATACAGAACTTATGGATACATCAACTCTGGACTATGTGACAGTTGATGTATTAGCCTCTCGGCTCGTGGAGCGGACCCTCCCGAATGAGCTTGTTGTGTGCGGGAACCCTAGAGCTGGCTGCGTCTGCGACGACAATGAAGACAGTACGGGAATCCTTCGTGGGTTCGGTAGTGACCACTACGGTACTTTTGGGATACATCAACTCCGGAATACATGTCAGTTGATGCATCGACCTCTTGGATCGTGGAGTGGACCCTCCCAGAATGAGCATGCTGTGTGCAGAAACCCTAAAGCCGGTTGAGACTTGACGACTGCTGATCGAACGACTCGGTGTGTTACGGATATCCTAGTGGGAAGCACTTGGTTGTAGCAGCAGACCCACGGCGGAGGAGCGCTTGGTTGTAGCGGAAGACCCACGGTACTCAACAGAAGGAGTACCTCTGGAGGATATGAGGGGTAGAGCTTGGTTGTAGCGGCAGACCCACGACGGAGGAGCGCTTGGTTGTAGCAGCACGGGGGAGCGCTTGGTTGTAGCGGCAGACCCATGACGGAGGAGCGCTTGGTTGTAGCGGCTGACCCGTGGTACTCAACAGAAGGAGTACCTCTAGAGGCTATGAGGGGGAGCGCTTGGTTGTAGCGGCAGACCCATGGTGGGAAGCGCTTGGTTGTAGCAGCAGGCCCACAGTACTCGATGGGTGGAGTACTACAACAGTCCAACGTTAGAGGGAATCACTTGGTTGTAGCAGCATACCCACTGTACTTGATAGAGAAGGAGTTACCCAATAGCTATGGTTTCCACTTCTTGATCGATCATGTGTGGGTTATTACGGGGGTTAGTACCTATCGATTTTTTGTGGGACGACGGCTTAGATGAATCAGTGGAAACATCTGATCGTCTCTGTCATCTTACGAAGTAGTATACCTATGTGAGCTGAATCTTGTTTTTCTTTCCTATGTGGATTGTGTTGTGCTATCCTGTGGGGATTTACATTTTGCTTTCCTCTATGGATTATGTTGTGCTATCCTGTGTGGATTTACTTTTTTCTTTCCTATGTGGATTGTGTTGTGCTATCCTGTGTGGATTTATGTTTTGCTTTCCTATGTGGATTGTGTTGTGCTATCCTGTGTGGGTATACGTTTTGCTTTCCTGTGTGGACTGAGTTGTGCTTGGGTTCGGATGTTGGAGCCGAACGAGGATTGATGACTTAGGTATATGTATGGGTATATACCTAAGTCGTGTCGGATGTTACTTTGTGGTTTTATCTTTCCTTTGTGGTTTATCCTTTTTGGATTCTGGGAGACCTTCGGGGGTCTCGGGGTCCCTACTGAGTAGCTTATACTCACCCCCGCACGGGCTATGCCCGCACTACATTATGTTGGTTGCAGACGACGGATAGCGCTGATCATGGTTGAGGCTTGCGGAGCAGGACGGTACCTGGAGGTGGACCACTGGGCGGAACGTACTCGGAGCGGACGGTTGGACCCGAGGAGCAGTGGAGGCTATCTGTACCCACCCTTTAGGTGGGATTTCCAGTGGACAGCTCGACGTTGTGGCTTTACTTTTCAGTTGCTGTTTTTTCCTTCCAGTTGTACTTTACTTTCAGTTTGGGTTTGTATACTGGCCCACTTACTTTCTCCACTTACTGTTGTACCAATTTTTACTTAGTGTTTTCTTCCACCTGCTTGCTTTGTGGTGTTTGTGGTTTACTTTACAAAGGCAATGCCTTCCCTTTTTACCAGGATTTACACCTTGGTGCTAGTATCCAGCCTCTGGCCTATGGAAGGCGGTCTTGGGGTAGTCACGGCACGGGCCCCGAGGATGGGTCGTGACATGCTTCGACTTAGTTTCATTAGGAGTGTGATGATTACCAATCTCTTGACAATAAATTTTTAATAATGAGGAGGAATTTTCTCTATTACACAGATGCACTTCTTAGAAAGTGGCTAACAATAAGGTCAAACTCAAAAGGTTAAGGCAATGGAAACCCACTGGTTCTTGGTCTCTCTAAACATAAAATACAAGTGTTTTAACATGATATAGTAGTTCTTTAATTTAATTTATTAGATATAACAGGAATATCATTACAAATTTTATATAAGAAAATATATTGTGTGAAATAAATATTTCCCATTCAAAAACCATTCATGTAATGATATATCTATATGTTCCTATCATGATACTTGTATAAACATCTCACAAAAAACAACCTATAAGCATAAATCTAAAGAATAAATAACATCATACAACATGTCAATCACCCAAGGGTAAATAACATCAACCGTAATAAGAAAACATCATAAACAACAACATCGTATCAAGGCACCCAAATTTACCCCCATACATTGGTTAGCTACTGTAATGAACAATCTTATTACCAGTCCCCAACACATATTACTCTCCTTTATAATTTCCCTAGTGATAAACCAACAGAAAAAGAAAAACCTAAAACTCTGAAACCACCTTGTATCATCTCTGATCTAGTGCTCTCTTATATGGAAAAATCTATATAGTTATGGTACCACTAGTTCTCAAGCCCATATGATAGAGGCTAACAACTATAAGTAGTGTTATAATGTGTAATTTTGGGATACTATACAACGTAGTAAAGTGTTATGATATAGTGTAAATAAATAATATAAATAACTATATGAATAACAAAAAATAGTAGAAATAGTATAGTATACAATGGAAAGATAAAGTGTGAACCAATACACTAAATAATAAAGAATCAAGAAATGTCAAGTTGAAATGTATGTGATGTCAAAATAAAGTAATACAGACAAAAGAGCACGATGATACAAATAAACTAAAAATAACTTGCTCTTGAACCCTATGTCAGTCTTGCCACCAATCTCTAACCCATATAGTAAGAAATAATAAACAACAAGGTCCCTTTACCTTATCAAGACCCACATAAATGTAATCATATCAGGTACCAAATGGTGTCCTAAATATTTTTTTATTAAAACTCATTAGTTAAACACCGCTATGTCTAATCAAAATCATTTTGATAATAAGTTAATGGAATAAAGTAATGAACATGTGTATTAATTAATCAAATTAATATAATACCACAATTAACTTACTTTGAAACCATGCTGGAATATCTCAGAGAATGTATCACAAAAGTTCCAACCATAACCACAAACCATGGAATAATATTAATAACTGGGTAAATCCCTCTATATAATCATTTCAACATCCAAGCTAGTACCTCTATATAACCATTTCAATATCTAGACCAAGGACTCTATAATATAATTTCTATATAACTAGGAAAATCTGTATAATAATTACTGTATAATTGGGCCAAGCACTTTATATAAGCATTTATGCATCTAGGCCAAGACCTCTATATAATAATTTTAGCATCAATCACATAACAAGTATAGTGAACCATGCTGAACATACATGGATATTACACCATTTAAGATGAATATTTAGGAAATTATAAAATCAAATTCCTTAGGGACATGATAGTTTTGTTTCATTGAAAACATGGAAACATAATCTTCTATTATGGAGAAGGACCATAAACATCTCCCTTAAATCAATTCCTCTTTAGTAATCCTCCTTAAAAACCATTCATTATAACCCATGGAAAGGAAACATAAGAAATGGGTGATCTTATATTATTATTAATGATAAATATAGGAAAAACATAAGCATAACATTAGTATAGGGGTAATAGAATATGCAAATAACAAATAAAGATCATACCCTACATAATAATGGTAATATACATGAGTCAGATAATAATGATTAGTAGTTCATAATACATGAATCATATAGGTGATAAGTCATTATAAATCCACCATGAACCATAATCTCATGTCATATAAATGTGGCACCATCATAAATATATAAATCCATTTCTTGTGACAAGGTAAAATACCAATACCATCAAAATAGTGGATTAGAACACACCTATTTCCCATAGTGTATTTGGATGTACCAATTTTCCATTTTTGATCAAGATTCACATGTTTCCTTTTGTAGACCAGGACACACCTATTTCCCACTATGGATCGACATACTCTTATTTTACATTCTGGATCAAACCCTTCAACTGGTTTCCCATCATTAACTTATGAGATATAAATCTTTACCCATTACATTATATGGATATATAGGTCCCACCCAACACAAAATAAAATAATATATAAATGTTAAATGAGATGATAAAACATTCATCATTTCATGACCCATAAAAAGAGATGGGTTTCAAAAACATCATATCATAACCAATAAAATGAAATGAGTATCATAAAAATTTCACCACATCATAACCTATTGGAAATGTTATAGGATTCTTAATTATATCATTAAATCATACCCCATGAAAAGAAGATGATTTCAAAAGAATATAGCCTATAGAATAGAAACAAGATTCATAAACAATGTATCCTCTTAAATATGCTCTATTCAAATAATGAATAATAATGGTGTCCTTATATCATATCCCCATTAATGAATAAACTATATAAAAGGATTTTAATTTAGATGGAGAAGGATTTTGAAAGGTCACATGAAGAATTTATTAAGGAAAATAACCTTTTTTGAAGATCACATTTTAAAATATATAACACTTTCAAAATAATTTTCTTTAAAAAACATTTTGAAAAACTAAAAAATGATGCTTTTTAAAATAATTTAAATCAATTCTTAATAAAATATCCTTTTCACTCTTAAAAATGATTTTACAATCATAAATCATTTTGAAAAAAAAATTGAAAACCATTTTAAACAATTAGTTTCTAGAATATTATGAAAAAATTATTTATAAATAACCTTATTAACTTTCAATAGATGTATTAAGTAAATTATAGTCATGATGGTAGGTAAATATGTACATGTCAAATATTCCTTTTTCACCATCAAAAGTTCAGGAAAGAGCCTTGATCAGAAAATGAAAAATATATTCCTTTTAAAACCTTTTTTTATTAAAAAGGTAAAACAAGGGTAAAATATTTTTAACAAATCATAGTAAAATATTTTTGGAAAGATTTTTATAAGGATTTTTTTTAATAGTAAAAATTTCTAACTGAAGAGAGAAATAAATTCACATTTTATTAATAACACTTTCATAATTATATTAAGTAAAAAAGGGTTTAAAAATGTTGCAAATACATAGAGATATCATGGATAACCATATAAGAAAAAATTTCATGATATTTCTTGAGATATGGATCATAATATTTCATCAATGTAAGCAGAATCATAAATAATCTTGATAAATAGTGAGATTACCGTAATAAAATGTTACTACTTTGGTAAAATTAAATCATAATAATATGGATATTATAACATTACATGAATCATAAATATCATTAAAATAATTATATTCATGATATAACAATTAATAGGTCATTTTATATACCTCATTTAAAAACAAATATGCATAACATAGCATGTATCTCAAAGAAGGAAAATTGAGACAAAATTATATCACTGATTTAATAACATTTGAATCATAAACCCCATGAAATAAATATCATAAAATGGATATTTATATACCCAAAAATTTAATTATAATAATCATATAATAAATTCATGGGATTTATATAGACCACACAAATGAAATGAGTATTCAATAAGGAATAAGTCTCATAGAAATAAAAGTGAGACAAGAAAACCCTTACCTTAAGTCTTGAATTTTTTCATACACGTTCAAACCTTAGGTATAATAAATATAAGTTTATTATAAATCTACCAAGTAACTATATTCTTGTATAAAATAGCATATAATATTTTATTATGAATTTATATTACCAATTTATTAATAATTATATGTTAATGTAATGTTTTGGGTAATATCCTCTTTGTTTTTTGTATATCTTTTGTCATGTTATTCATGCTCTGATTACATAGATAATTATTTTATTATATTCATGATGTAAACATGATATAAATAATATATATATTTATTGTGAATATATTTATAATAATCTATAAAATATATAAATCTTAAATGTAATACACCGTTCTTTTAGACGGTAGGTCGTTTGTACACATGAACAATGTTTCCATTTTATTATCATATTGAAAGAATGAAATTAAATGACATATATGTGTATATATATATATTATAATTATATTAGAATAATTATTTCATATATATAATATTATTTTACTAAAACCATCCTTAATACATTCTATGTAATGTGTGAACGAATCATATCGCTTTCAGGAGGCGGTAGTCCACATGTCCACAAATGAAGTTATCATATTTAAAAAAATGGAAATAATGAATGTATTTTTTATATAATATTTACATAATAATAAATACATAATAAATATATTATATATCAAATTTAAATATTAATTCCATCATTATTTCTAACCTTGAAAGGTGGAAATGGAAGAATGGGCGGCATCGGTTCCTGAGGCGGTAGTCCTCCATACAAACGAATGATGATTGCATATCAAATTTGATGGAAGTTTGTTTGAGTGTATATATAAACCATGAAATAAAAAATATAATTATATTTATTAAAATTATGTTATTATATAATCATTTAATAATAATAATTTAGGTGGTGGAGAAATAAATATAAACAAAGTGTTTGTTGTAGGATGTTACCTCTTCTTTGAGTAACTACTTTTGTTTTTCACCAAATGGATTCCATGGTTGACTTCATACATAAAATTAAGGCTTATAGTATGATATTATGGAAGTTGGGAGCTCATTTGGGAAGGTTTTGGTCAATAAAAAGAGTCTTTAAAGGTGTGAGGAAGTGAGGGGGTGAGTTCCCTTTTATAGTAGAGAAGGAGTAGCACTCATATAAATATTTAAAGGTAAATACTATTGAGAGGTCTCCCATACATAATTTCCCTCCAATAATTTTCAATTTTTGAGAAAAAAGATTATATAGTCAAAATATTTCCATAAAATTATTTTTTTACATGTTTCTAGTGTATTTGGTCCCTTAAATTAATGATTAACCACTAAGTAAACTCGGTTTTACCTTAATCGCTATAATTAATTTTAATTACATTAACTAATCATTTTGGTCAAAAAATAAGTTTAAAATATTATAAATCATAAATAATTATTATTAAAAATATTTAATCCATTTTTGAAAATTCTAATCACGTATGTGATAGAAATTAATTTAGAAATAAACATGTAGATGGGATAAGGCGATAGGTTTTTAATGTGAAAAAAATTGAAAATATTAAACTATTTTTTCATCCAATTTCAATGTAAAATTGGTTCCAATGAAATAAATTGGATTAAATGATGTAATATTGAACTAATAATACTTTTAATCCAAATTAAAATATAATTTTACTATATAAAAAATTAGATGAAAAAGAAGTTTTCAATTGAAATTCAATATTTTTAATTATTAATCAAAAATGGAACTTCTCAGAAAAACACAAAAAAGTCTCCAAATATAATTTTTTTCATCCAATTAAAAATATGGAGTTTATTTTTTAAAATAAATAAAATTAAAGTGTAAAAAGTAATATTTAAAATGGGTTCACCATTAAAATGTGGTAAAATTTCGTTTTTGAAAAATACATATTTTAATTCATAAATGGATGTATTCTTATCTCTTGTATTGAAAAAACATATGATGAAAATTAAATTATTGAATGAATAATATAAATATATGTCTCAATAGTATATTTTTTCAATGTTTTTTAATTAATTTATTAATATAAAACTTGTTTGATTGTATAAATATTGTTTTCTATCAAAAGATTAACTATATTTTTAAAAGGGTTTTATTTTCATTTATAGTTAATTTGTCACAAAATAATTCCTATTATATATATGATTAAACCATATTTTCATAATTTAATTAATATTTTCATAACTACCATTCCAACATCTGGGTGACAACTATAATAATAATTTAATAATATTATTAATAGTACGTTGTAGTTTGGTAAAACAAGGTCTTGCGTGTGACGTAAGCTATAAAAGGAAATCGGTATTGTGTGTAACAAAATCAAAAAAAATAGGGTGTACCAAAAGCTGATGTAATTATTTCATGTATCATAAGATTAACATAGTTTTATGTATAAATAAATCTATGCATAGTGCTTTTGTATAACAAAATCTATATTCAGTGTTGTGTGAAATGCCTAATATTAAAAAGATTAAATTAATTCAAAAAATATATATGAAAAAATATTAGGGTGTTACATTACACCCCTGTTAGAATTATTTTATCCTTAAAAATTCATTTACGTTATCATTGGTTAAACCCTAGATAGTTCCTTTCATAGAAACCCGCATCTTAAAATGAATACAAAAACATCCTTTAATGGGGGATGTTGGAAACATAATGGTTACCCAATGTAACTCAAAACTAGTCTTACACATAGGAAAATATAGGTTGGGAAGGAATATTGGAAATGTAGTAATATAATAAATAGTTATAAAGAGTGATAAATATCATTGATCACTAATAAGTGAATGATAAATAGGATTTTAAGGGCATCAAAACCATAAATCTTTTATGATTTATAAAACCACTGGTTCAACAAAAATGAAGTAATAAAAATAAATCTTTTTTCAATATCATTTTCCTATAATTAAGGAATTAATTTAAAATCTAATAACATAAGTAAATATACATAGTTGATTTAATTCCTTTATATTTTTGAAATATAACCCTTTTATTGTGCCTTTCTCAATTTCAAATTCATCTCTTAATCCAATAAAAGAATGTTGATTTTTCATTTCCAAACGTACAAAAAGATCATGAGGTAGAATGGTAATTCATTCCATATATATTTATTTATCATCATATAAAAAAATTTACCATAGGTTATCCAATATTCATATATCTATATATGGTGAGATAATACTTTAATCTCTAAAACCTCATCTAATTTTTAAATTAAACTTCCCATAAATGGTTAAACATTTTACCCTTCTAAAAGATGAAAATAAAATACATTAGAATGTCACTAAATTTATAAAAATCAATGTAACATTTATCCCCCATATCTCATAAAGTAGATGTTTTTTTCACATAAAAAACATGTGAATATATTCATCATGTGTTATCTTAAATCGTGGTAATGACCATAAATCCTTATTTAAAAAATGCATGTTTCTATATTATGAATTTTATTTGATATATTCCTTAAATCAATAAATTTTTTAAAATCTATCCCTATTATCATAAATACTTTTTCAAAAAAATAGTTTATCAGTTTTTATGTTATCGATATTAAATTTATCTAAATCAATCATTTGTTTATCCAAACTAAATAGAATTTTCTCAACAACATTAAAACCTTAATTTTTACCTTCCCTTAATCAATATGTCACATTTCCATTAAATCACATTTCTAGGTCATCAATACCATTCAATATATTTTTCTAAATATTCAATGGAAAAATATACTTTATAATTCGTATAACATAACTCTTGAATTTATATACATATACACTTCAATTATCCAAATTTATCCTTAAAACATTACTTAGTCTTCATCATCTTATTCCTTAACACTACTTTCATTAAATATGAAATATGAATCATTTCTTAAGGTTACTAAAACTCAATTTAATCATTTTTTTATGTTTAATGTAAAAAATATTGTTAGATCATCCTATACCATTCACATGTCATTCACAGTCTCCTAATCTTCTACAGTGTAACACATACTCATGCCACCTTCCTGCTTCTCCTCGTGATATATCCACTTAGAACATAAATTTTATTAATTCCCATACTTTTCAAATCTAAAATATTCAATTTTAACTGAGTTCCTTCTAGTTGCATATATTAAATAAGACCAAAAAACATGGTGTTAGAAAGACTTATTAGAGTAAAAAACCACATAATCATAAGAAATTAGTTATAGTGTGATTAAATTATGAAACCATCTATTAAATCTATGACACATTATTCTTATCATTAAATACATACCTAGACATATCCTTTGAAATATACCTAGGGATATCACAAAAGTTTTCCCATTCTATTTTCTAGTGGTTGACTAAACCTTTTCTTTTATACCATCTATAGTGACCCAGGATTATCATACATGGATATTACATCATTTTAGATGAATATTCATAACATTACAAAAGTTCATGATTTTGAACCATAATAGTTTAGTGTCTTTGGAATCATAGAAATGTAATCATCTATCTTGTTAAATGGTCATAAATATCTAAATTAAAGATCATACCCTTTATTAATCCAACTTAAAAATCTTTGCACATTACTCGAGGAAAGGAAACATAATAAAGGGGAATGATCAGATGCTCAGTAAAGGTAAATGAATGAGATATGTACGCATAAAATGGGAATAAGTGTAATCAAACATGATAATAACATTTTAAGATCATACCCTTCATATCAAAGATCATATACATGAGTCATGGAATAAATATCATTAGTTCATAAGACATCAATCATAAGGGTGATAAATCATCATAAATTAATCATAAACTATAATAACATGTCATATATGTGTGGCGTAATCATAAATATATAAAAACATTTCATGTTTCAGGGTTAACTTCCATGACATTCAACATAGTGGATTATGACATACCTGTTTCCCATAGTTAATCAGGATGCACTTGTTTCAAATTATGGATTTGGAAGCACCTATTTCCCATTGTGGATCAGAAAACATCTATTTCCCATTGTGGATCAAGACATGCATATTTTCCATTTTGGATCAATCCCATCGACTTATTTCACATCATTATCTCAGGAGATGTAAATTGGTACCCAATTCATTAGAGGGAGATATAGGTCTCACCCATCACATAATAAAATAATATATACACGTTCCATAAGATAATAAAACATTCATCATATCTTGACTCATAAAAAGATATAGGTTTCATAAATATCATATCATAACCCATGAAATGAAATGGGTATCATCAGTATTTCATGAAATCATAACCTATGGAAAATAGATATGTATCATAATCATTTCATCAAAGCATAACCCATAAAATGTACTGAGTTTAGAAAGAATATAATCTTTGGAAGAGAAATGATATTCATAAATAACTTTTCTTATTAAACATAAACCAATCAAATAAATAATAATAATGGTATCCTTGGATCATATCCTGATTAAAGAATAAATTATATAAAATGACATAAATTTAGATGGGGAATGATTTTGAAAGATCTCATGATGAATTTCATAAGTAATATAAACATTCATTGAATATAAATTTTTAGAATATAACACACTTTCAAAATCATTTTCTTAAAAAACACATTGAAAAACATATAAAGTATTATTTCAAAAATCATTTAAAACATTTCTTGATAAAATATCCATTCCATTTTGAAAAACTATTTTCAAAAAATAAAACATTTATTAATCCCTTTTCATTGAAATCCACTTTAAAATAATGACTTTATAGAATATTAAGAAGAAAATTTTCTTTAAAAATTACCCCGTAAACTTTCCAAGTAAGCTTCATGGAAATAAATTTCATGATGGCAGTTAAATCCATACATGAAAAACATTTCTTTTACACCGTAAAACATTTAGGAAAGATCATTTATTGGAAAACATCAAGGTGATCCCATTTAAACCCCTATTTTATTAAAAAGGTAAAATAGGGATAAAAATTTCTTTTACATATCATAGTAAATCATTTTTGGAATCATTTTTATAAAAAACAGTTTTGTGAATAAAATAAATTTCTGACCTAAGAGAGAAATAGTTCCATATTTTCTTAAAAACACTCTTAATTATCATAAGTGAAAAATAGTACAAAAATGGTACCAATACATGGATATATTGTGGATAACTTGAAGAAAATAAATTTCATGATATTTCTTGAGATATGAATCATAATATTTCATTAATGGATGTATAATCATAAACAATCTTGATAAATTTTGAGATTATAGAAATAAACTGTTACTAATTTGGTAAATTTTAATCATAATATTATAGAAATAATAAAATTAAATAAAGATTAAAATATCATTAAAATAATAATATTCATGATATAACATGTCAAAGGGTAGTATATACACATCATATAAAAAGTTATGTGCATAACATGGCATGTATCATAAGGAAAGCAAATTGAGCCAAAATTTTATTAACGATTTGGATACATTTGAACCATGAAATTAATAAAAGAAAGATCATAAAATGGATATTTATATACCCATAAATTTAATTTTAATAATAATAGAATACATTCATGGTCATTATATACCCCATAGAAAAGAAATTAGTAGTGAATAATGCCTAAGTCTCTTTGAAATAAAAGTGAGTCTTGACTTTCTTCATAAATGTTCTAACCAACTGTATAATAAATATATGTTTATTATTCATCTACCACAGAAACATATTACTATATATCATAGAATTTGTGATTTTATTATGACATTATATTACCTATTTATTAAAAATTCCACATTAATGTTATGTTTTAGGTTATATCTACTTTGTTTTTTATATATGCTTTGACTTATAATTCTTGATCCTATTATAGAGATAATTATTTACATATTTCTATATTTTAAAAAATTATGTAGATATCATATATATTCTGTATAAAAATATTTATAATAATATAATATATATATATATATATAAATGAAATGTAGGACAATATTCTGGTAAATGGTGGGTCGTACATATGCATGAACGTTGTTTCCATTTTATTATCGTACTGATATAATGAAATTAAATCGAATATATGTATGTATATATATATATTATCATTATAGAAGAACTATTATTTCATATATATCAATTTTTTTCTAAAAAAATACTTAATTCATTCTATTTAATGTGTGAAGGAATCACATCACTTTGGGGAGGCGGTAGTCCACACATCCCCAAACGAAGTTATCATATATACACAAAATGGAATGCTAGAAGGTATGTTTTATATAATAATTCTAAAAGTATAAATACAGAATAAATATAATATATATCAAATTAAAATATAAATTCCATCATTATTTTAAACTACTAAATGTGTCAATGGAATAATGAGAAACATCATTTCACGTTGCGGTAGTCCACTGTACACATGAACGATGATCCAGTATCCCATTTGATGAAATTGTGTATGATTATAGATATAAACCTTAACATAAAAACATATAATTATATTTAGGATATGAAGGTTATTGTATAATCATGTAATAAGAATAATTTATGGGTTCATAAATAAATAGAAACAAAGTGCTTGTTGAATGATGTTACCTCTTCTTTGAGTAACTCCTTTTGGTTTGAACCAAATGGATTCATTGGTTGGATTTATTCCTAATGGTATGATTATAGGATGAATTTTAGGATGTTATAATCCTATTTTGGATATATTTGGATGATATTAATTTTCTTTATATGTGTAAGGAAGTGAGGGTGGTGAGTTCCCTTTTATAATGGAGGAGGAGTGACATTATTGTAAATATAAAAAGGTAAACACTATTGAAAGGCCTCCCTAACATCATGTGCCTCCAATAATTTTCCATTTTCGATACAAGGGATTATATAGTTGATATATGTATATAAAATGGATTTTGGACATGATTATAGGTTATTTGTCCCATTAATTTAATTTTTAACTACTAAGTAAATTCCATTTTACCCTAATTATTCTAGTTAATTTTAATTACATTCATTAATTTTATTGTCAAAAAATAATTTTACCATATTATAAAATATTAATTATTCTGATTAAAATTATGGAATCCATTTTTTCAAATTATAATATCATGAATTATTCAAATTAATTTAAAAATAATCTAATATACTCGACAAGATGATGAGTTTTTAAATTGAAAAAATTCAATAGTTTGAAATATTTTTACATCCAATTTCAATGTGAAATTGGTTCTAATGAACTAAATTAGATTAATTTATGTACAATTGAACTAATTATACTTTAAAACAAAATTAAAATATAATTTAACTATTTAAATAAATATGATGAAAAAGAAGTTTTCAATAAACATTTAGTGTTTTCACTATTCCTCGAAAATAAAACATCTCAAAAAAATACCAAAAATAAACCAAATGTATATTTTGATTATTATGAATTAATAATTGAATATTATTTTTTCAAATAAAAAATTTAAAAGTTTCAAAAGTTATATTTAAAATGTTTTCTCAATTAAAATGCAGTAAAATTACCTTTTTGAAAAATATATATTTTTATTCTTAAAATTGGATTTTTTATTATATCTTGTCTAGAAAACATGTAATATAAACATTAAATAGTTGAATTAATATATTAAATATATATAATTCATTAAAATAATTTATAAAAAATATTTATTTATTATGGTAAAACTTGATTTTTTCATGAAAATAGATTTCTAGCAAAATATTTCCTACATTTTCAATAGGGTATTATATTCATTTCTAGTTAATTGATCACCAAATAATTATTATTATATACATGTGTAAACCATATATTCATAATTTATTTAATATTATTCATAACCATCATTCCAATGTCTATGTAACAACTATAATAATATTTTATTAATAATATTAATAGTATGATATAGTTTGGTAAAACTAAGTCTTGCGTGTAATACAAGATATTGAAGGGAATCGGTATTTTGTGTAAAAAAATACATAGTGTTTCATATACCACAAGATAATATCATTCTTTCAGGTATCTCAAGACTAACTTATTTTTTTAATATAAAAAATCCAAAACATAGTGCTTTCATATATCAAATTCTATATGCAGTGTTGTGTGAAATGAAGAATATTAAAAAGAATAAATTAATTCAAAAAAATAAAAAATATATTGGGGTTTACAAAAAGTCATAATGGTAATTATACCATCAAATAACATCATTAATGTAGTCACAATGTTTAATTATGTTAATTACCATTTCTTCTTTAATTTCTCATTTACTCATTGAATTATATCTTAAGTCGTTTCCATTCCAGTTTTCATAAATAATTAAATAAATGAATCATCATCCATTTCAATAATGAATTAATAAATTTTATAAGGATAATATATGGAAAAAAATATCCTGATATTCCATGCCATGCTAAAAATTAATTTAATCCTTTATCTAATTATTTATTATTCTAGGGTATGCTCACCCAACAAGTATCCATGAGAATAGTCTCAACATAATTGAATCCAAAGGGATCTAATGAAGAATGATACATGACATTTATCATCATCAATTATTAAAATAATTAATTTCCATGTTTCTTTAGTGTAGTTGAACAATATTTCATAGACATGAAAGGGGTAAACTATCCATAATGTTTTCTTCTAGACAACCTAACTTTAACTAGCGTTCAAAGTAAAGTTTCCAACCAATAACACCAATAAGTAAGAAGGTAATGATGATCACAACAAGAACGAAAATCGTAAAAGATCAAGATAAAAACATATTTCCACAAAATTAAAATGATTATACCATGATAATAGGTAAAAATATGAAGATATGAGAACCCAAATAGAAAAAACTCAATCGGCATCAAATGTGTGATTGGGACATCTATAAGGGAGTAAATCACTATAAAATCATATAAAAATAACATAGGATATGAGAGAGGTGTGATTCATGTGGAAAAGTATGAAATTATACATGTATCATGGGTTTAAAATCACATATCTTGAGACATTCATGACATTTAATCCTTTTAAGCTTTTTATTTCCAAAATTAGGAGTTACACTGAAAAATGCATTGCCTCTGGTTAAAATAACTTTTCTTGACCATTACTTTATGTGAACTAGTTTCATAGAATGTATTCATTTCACTTCATGGACTTGTTTTATAGTAGTTCCTTAGAGGTTGTTACACGCCCTATAATATATACAAGGTGTGTAAATGTCTTGTAGACATATTTAAGACCATTTAAAAAATAATATATTTAATAGCCTATAAAGCCTTACAAACTCATTTTAAATCCTCATAAAACCCATTAACATGTTTATACCAAAACACCATTAATTCAAAAAAAATATACATCCCAAAAATTTTGGCCATTTTCCCTAGAAAAATATCTTTATCTCTAAAAGAGTCTTGATCACTATGGTTTTGAAGAAGAATAAAAACACACAAAAACCATTTCAACTCAAAACTCAAAGAGGCATGTTCCAAGAAAAATATGGGATCTTATAGATCATGTGTTTTCATTGTATCTCCACACACAAATATATTCATTTAATAATATAAATTAATAATTATGACAAGTCAAAGGACCAATACACACATCTATAGATAAGAATATACAATGATACATATAGAATGTGGAATTATTATTAGTGGTTCTATCCTTAAAACATCACTTTTTCAGATATTATCATGTGTGAACTTGTTGTAAACATGGATTTTAAAATGATTTATTTTTTTAATTTGGTATAATTAATTCACATGGTAGTAATACTCATGCATCAAATTTATCTTCAAGAATTGGCTAGTTAAAATTAGGATGAGTAAAAAAAATTAAAAAATTCCATGTACCCAAATATGGGTTTTCCTACATTAGTGATTTCACCATGTGTAAAAAATGGCTATAAAAAGGATCTATGTAAGGGAATCCATGTATTTTAAGGGAATATATCTTCACATAAGTTTTACATAAGGAAATATTAGAGATATAAGTGAATTAGGCTACATGAGGGAATTTTTTTATATAAAGGCCCAATGTAAGAAAATACTTATATAAGAAAATTCAACTACTCAAGGGAAATATATGATAATTTGGATAACATAAGGAATTAAACTATGTGAAGGGTCATGTGTACAATTTTAGCTATATATTTTTTCTCATGTATATGAATATGGGGAATATAGGAATTCATCTATATGATCCACTAAATAAGGTTTTTCATATAAGAGTTATTAAGGCCTTTCACCTGGAGCCATGCTAATTCATTAAAAGTGGTTTTCTAAAAATATTTTAATTTTTTTATTTTGTGGGTATTTAAAAGGGAAATAATTTCCAAGTCTCAGGTTGGTTTTTTATATCATTGATTGGGGTTTTTGAATGATTCTTAAAATAATTATTCATTCTAGAAATATCTCCCAAATATGTTGAAACAGTTATGAATTAGAAATTGTGGAACTCTTAAATTATTTTTTTGACAAAGCTTCTTGGAGGTATACTCTATGGTTTTAAGAAAGGATATTTTGTAGATGATGAATATATAAGATGAATATTTTTATGATATGTGAAATATTTAGACAGTCTTGGAGATATTTTATTTTCTAATTCAAAATAAGGGCACCATGAATTTATCTAGGGATATATGAGGAATAAATAATTATCATAATTATTGATAAAAGGGGATGATAAGTATTATATGAACTAATCAATGTGGTTCTATAATATATAGAGAATAAAAGGATAAATAAGTAATTTATTTTAAAGATATGGTTTCTAAAGAAGGAGGATGTGAAGTAAGAGGAGGATCTCAATAACTCCCTCAACATATTGGGGTTTATTTTGTAACATACTTTTAAGAAACTTATATAATTTATACCATTTTTAATTCATTTTATTGAACATTGAGGGTGATCACAAGAAGAGGAATTTAGATAGATATTAGTAGGGATCCATTATTGATGCCATGTAACAACCTCAGTGAAGAGTTATAGTCCTAGTACATCAAAAACTCATTGATGTGTGCTCCATGATAGAGGGTAACCATCCCACATGATTAGAAATTATAATCTATTGATAATTTTGAACAAAATATTTTATGGAACTGTAAGGTTTAGTAATAATGATGAATCAAAAATAAAGGGATTGGTATAACTAGGATTTCTTGGGATAAACACAGGAGAGTATAATTCTTGCTCTTGAATTGCTTAAAGAATAATCTCCTTATAGTTAGTCCACTATGTGACTTGGAATTAGATGTTACATTTGATTATAATGGGTATTTTATTAAAAAATATAGATTATTATTTATGAAGTGATGGGGAACTCATTGAAATAGTTAACAAGTTGATAGTAAGAAAAAAACATTCCTTCACAAAGTAGAGGAATAAATTTATTATTGGAATCATAGGATGGAGCATATTCATCAACAAAGCATGGATAATATCTAAACTCTAAATATTGAAATTGATATTTATTATAAAAATTTAGATAAGTAACACACGTGTGATATGTTCATGATGGGAATAATAGAATGTGGACCTTAAAAATAAGTCCAAAAATATTCATGACATAGATAACATAGATTTTTTTGGTCCCATGAAAATTTCAAGAACATATGGATAATATTTTTTATAATATTAATTATTGACTACAACTATATGGGATTTTTTATTTATCTAATGAGAAAATTTTATGTTTTGTATTGCATAAAGAGGAATAATTTTTTTATTATAAAATGAGACTACACACACCATTAAGCCATTTTGATGTGATAATGGAACTGAGTATAACTCAATTGTATTTCAGAACTATCTTTATAATAGAAAAATTTAGCCTGAGGTATCATTAGTAATAACTCCATAGATGAAAGGGGTTATTGAATTTTGAAATTGGATTTTTAATAATATGTAGAAGATTTTACTTATTGAAGGTATTTTTCTATGTCACTACTTAAAGGATATGGTATAGGTTTCAGTTTACACTCAAAATAAAGATTCTATAAACACCATATAACAAAATATCCCTATGAGATGTGGCATGGGAGAAATAAATCATTGAAATATTTTCATGTGTTTGGTAGGAAGTTATGAATCATGAACAAATAAGGAAACAAAGGGAAATAAGTTTATGAAACAAATTTAGTTTCCTTATTATGATATTGAATGAAAATAAAATCATAATATTTTTTCAATAAAAGGATTTAATGATAGTTGGGAGTAATGATTTCAAAATCATTGAAGAAAAAAACCGGAGTGTAATTTTGGAATGATTTTTTTAATGAAAGTGATAAAAATGGTGAAAATATTAATGTTCTGGATGATTTTCCTAGATATAAATATTGAAAAATATAGTTTAAGTAAAAATATATATATTAATAACCCTTTCCAACACCAAAAATAAAAAAATGATAGAATTTTATATATAAAATATTGTTATAGAAAAGTCAGCACCTATACAAAAATGTAAGATGAAAACTGTGCAGATTTAAAAAATGTTATACACTTCTAAACCAATAACATTTAAATAATTTTATAAATAATATCCATGTGTGAATTCCATAAATTAAAAGTTAGACAAGAAAGATAAAAACTAGACCTTTTTTATTGTGTAAACACATTCACATCATAATGTTATTGGAATAATGTGCATCTTTAAAAATTAAATTAAATGAAAAAGGTCCTACAATTTGAGATAAAACATGATTATTCTACAAAGTGAATGCTCAAATAAAGGGAATTGATGTAAAATATACATTATCCCCATTGTAATTCCATATATATATCTTGTTGTTCTTACTAGTGCATGTAAAAAGGGTATGTAATTTTTTTTCAATTGGATGTTAAAAATATTTCTTGAATGGAATTATGGTAGAGAAAGTGTACATAAAATATCCCATGTTACTTAATAGATTTATTAAATTATTTTATTGATTGAAATGTGATCCTTGGTCTAGGTATTCCAGACATGAATCTTATATTATGAAATTATAGTTTCTATAATTTCTAGTGGATCATAACTAGAATGTAAAAATTTCCAATGAAGATAAATCCATGCTCCATATTTATGTATATGGAATTATATTTAGGAAAAATAACCATCATTCAATGGATGATTTTCCCCATATGATGAAATAAATTTTTCTAATGACCTTGATAATCGATATCACATAATTGCTTGTGTTACAGGTTGTTCAAAATGAATATTTTACCTTTATTTATAAGTCTAATTATTAAAGAGACCTTATTAGATGTTTTGGAATGTGTTATTTAAATCCAATGACCATCCCAATAGTTGTTCAAACTATTCTAGGAAATTGGGAGTATAAGAAATAAGTTGATCCTACTTCTTATAAAAGAACGATTGGGAACCTTGTATATTTTACATCTACTATACCTAACATAGAATTTGAAACTAGTTTGGTAGCCATTTTTTAAATTATTTCAAATGAAGATCATATAATGGTTATGAAAATAATCTTGAGAAACATCAGGATAAAACATACATTGGGTTTTTTATACAAAGTATAAATGGTGTGTGATCATTCATCATTCCCATATAATGACTAGGAAGGTGACATGTGGGATAGAAAATCTAGTAGTGCAGGTTCTTTTTTCATTCGAACCTACTATGTTGGATGGGAAAGAACTAATTATGTGAGTACTTCTCTATGAACAGTAGATCCAAAATGTATTTCATTATAAAATTCATATACTTAGTTAGTCTAAATGATATAATAATTAGTGGATCCTGTAGAAATAGGCTAGTATCCCACTGTTATCTACCATGGTAGAAAATTTTCCATTAGAAATACAAAGTAATCTTACTCAACACTCTCGATCCATGTATAGAGATCTTTGATATTTGTTTATCAATTAAAAGGGTGAAAATGAGGTGTTCTAATTGAATTTCTTTACACAGATAACCAGATATATGAAATTCTGACTAAACTAATGTATATCCTAGATTTAAAGGAATGTAGGTAAAATATTATTGTTTAAGAACCTCCTTTCCATTAATGAGATTCATTTATTTTCTCCTCTCCACGTAAGTATTATTTTTTCACATGTAATTGTTTTATTTCCATATTGTTTAAAAATAACTACTATGAAATTGATGAGATTTCAGAGAGGGTAAAGTTATGAAATAAATTAGTTATATTCTCATGATAATATAATGTTTAATGGTATTATTGAACAATTCATATGTTTCCCACACTTATTCTTGACTCCCATAGGCTTAGAGGATATATTAATTCCATAATTTCATGGGATTATGTTCATTAGAACTATAGATTATTGGAGAAAATAATGGGTCATCCCATATTTCCATTTTATTGTTTAATGGAGATAATAAATTATATTAAATAAATTATATATTTCATCTATATAATGTCTTATTAATATTGACTAAAAAATATAAAGTGGGATTTTGGAATCATGGTCCATACAAGGTTAGATTTATTGATATTTAAAACTTCTAATTCCCAATAGTATGAATAATCATGCATCATCTTTATATTAAACATGTGTTCAATTGAAATAGGGAAGTTTATCATGTGTTATAATAAATGGATATGTACCTGTGTATGGGTTTTCCAACATATGGTAGTTAATCACCTATCAAAAATCTTTTATGTAGAGTTACAAAAGGGAGTTCTAGAGACATGTGTGAATAACAATAAAAAAATATTCTATATAAGTGAATTCAGGTGATTTATGGGAATATATCTATATGATAGAATTTGTGTATAAAAATGTATGACCTAAGATGATACTAGAATAAGAAAATTTATCTATAAAAGATTCATGTATGAAGATTTATATTCATGAAAGAATTCAACTATATAAAGGGTTATGTTTGTGATTTCTGCAATGTAAGGGAGGTCACGTGTGGGAGTAAGTGGTGTATGGAAATTCATATAAATGAGCCACCATATATGGTTTTTCATATATGTATTTTTAGGTATATTCACCTATATCCATAAACATAATTCAAAGTGGTTTTTTTAATTGTATTTAATGTGATTATTTTTTGTGGATTTAAAAGAAGAATAAAGGGAGTCGATCAAGGAGGATTTTTAGATCTATTATTTTAGGTTTTTATTGATCATTAAAATAAATATTCAAAATAGAAAATATTCCTAATTTGAGGAAGTCATTATGACTTAGAAATCATAGAGATATTAAATGGAAATTTCAAATAAGAATCATGGAAGTATTCTAAATTTTTTAATGAATCTCTATTTAATGATGATATATATAGAAAGTTAACTATTTTTTGTAATGATAATTATAAAGGAAATACTAAATTAATTTCATTTTTTATTTCAAATTAGGAACATTGTGCGATGATCAAGGGGAATAGGAAGAATGAGGAATGATCTCTACCATTGATACAAGAGGATGAACTACAACACATAAACTACTTGAAGTTATTCTATAAAATAGAGAGGATAATAGGAAAATAAGGAAATTATTTTGAAGATATGGTTTCTAAAAAATAATTATGAGGATAAGTAGGAGAAATATAAAAACACCCTTTATTTTTTTGTGTTTATTTATGAATATATTTTTATGAAACGAGGGTTCTTATAAATTTTTTTAATTCTTTTTCATGAACAATGTAGGAGAAGAAAAGTATAGGAATTTTTTATTAGATTAGTTTTTATTACTTCTTAAAGAACTATAACAACCCAAGTTAAGAGTGTTACAACCCCGTAACATCAGTACATCATTGATGTTTTCTCCTTATACTAGAACTTTTAGATTATCCATGTAAAATCTCTATGTATACTCTTAACATTTCTTACATATAATGATATATGTGTTCATTCTATAATTATAGGTTGGCATTGTTATTGTTAAGATAAGATCAAGAAAGAATATGTTAAAAAAAAGTCACACCCTAATTCACCCTCCCTACATAAGGTGTGTCAGACTATGGTTGCAACAGAACATCATGATAAAATATCCTAATTTATTATGAGCTACCAACAACAGATATTCAAAAATCATCAATTTTTCTCTAAAAAGATATTATCTAGATTATGGGATAAATGTTTTTTTATATTTTCATATCATCTAAAAGTTATTATTATATTGGGGAACTACTATAGCCTTTATAAATTAAAAATATTTTAAGGATATACCATGTATATGTTACAAAAAATAATAATAATTATCATATATGATATTAATAAATATTTTAGTAACTAAATATTCTACTAATAAAAATAATAAAGTTAGTTTTCTTTCATTGGAAACTACACCAACAATATTTTATTCTATACACATCAGGTATTATTAGTTTTCCATGCTAGGTATATGTATTATGAATTCCAACATTTCATATGGGACTACACACAAAAAATTACATGGTGCGCAAAACAATCCACTATATGATGTGTAACAGTCATCATACATTTCATGTACTTCACATTCATTACTAAGAGTAAATGATTTGAATACAATGGAATGTCATATTTTTATACATACCAAGGATACTATGTGGATTTACCAACAATTATAGACAATATTTATATCATGACATTAAATGTAGTTTTATATGCCATGTATGTACATAATCCATGATAAAGACTATACAAAATGTCTATCACATGATATTTTAGGTAACAATACTTTCTATATAAGTAATAAATGTCAAAAATTTATATAATGTGCTTGAAATGGTACCTGACATGTGGCCTCTTTAGTATGTGTGGTGTACACAATTATTTTAAAATTTATAGTTTATTTTATAAAAATTATTTAAAATAATAATTAATGGGAATAGAAATATATGTCTCCTAATATTAAATAGAATTTTAAGAAATAGAATTAGTTAATTAATTATTTGATTTATTAATCAATTCCTAATGATTTATATTACATAGAAAAAATTTAAATAAGTTCTAAGAAATATAATTGTGTAGTCGTAACATGTTATGATTGGTTCTAATCATGATCATCTAGTGTATTTTTTTAAATTACTTAATTACTTTATTTATTTATTAAGTGGTATTAGGTGATAATTTAATTAAATTTAATTTTATGATCTGTGAATAATTTTAACCTCTTTTATTATATATGGGTCTAATACGAATAGACCAACTAGGTCCCCACCTGGGCTAGCAGAAACAAAGTGTGTTATCCTAAGACCATATCCAGTAGACCAAGGGTTGGTGGATAGAAAAAAAAGTAATAATAAATATATGAGAGGCCTTATGACATATATAAAATTACCAACATAAAAACCATCCATTAATAATCACCACATCCTCATATGTTATACACAACACAATGGAATAAAAATATATATTTATTATATACTAAAGACTACAAAGTAATACATTATAAATTTATGTTCAATAGTTGAAAAAAATATAAAGCTCGATACTCTCAAAATAATCCAAACTTGAATGAATAAAAGGGGGATCACCACATATCTATAACTCCAACCAATGCTCTACCAATTATGAATCCCACTAGGATCCAACTAATTTATGGCTCCATGGATCTACACTAAACAATAGTAATTGAAATTAGAGTGAAATATACATAGAAATGGAATGTGTGTAGTTAAATCCCATATAGGGGTGAGTATAATAATAATCAATAATATTCCCTGAAAACATACAGGTCCTTAGGCTATAAGTCAGATCAAAACTAAGGGTGGAACCATAAGGTTTCCCAACACCAAATAAGAGGATTTCCCACAAGATTGGGAATAAACATTTCATTCACACCCAAACAAATGAGAAACTATTATAACATAGAAATAAGTATTCCCTAATAGTTTACTCACTCTAGGGGATGAGGTCTCTATAAATACACCACACACCTTCGATAAACACAACCTCCCATCTCATCTATGAAAATAAATATCAACCACATATAGTTGGAATAATGGAACCACTAACCAAAACATAACATGGTATCCCATTTTATCTAATTATAAGGATACCCTACTAAACAAGATAATATCATACTCTAAGACACACTACATGCCTAAACATCACCACTAACTTAATATATTAGATAGAGATTCTGACTCACTGGTGCATTGTTATTCCTAGAACAATTATTAAACCACAAAGTCACATTTAAAATGTAACACATAAAATATAATACATATTTTCAGGTAAATATGGTGGTCCAATTCCTCGCTAGAAGAGTCATATGATTTCTGAGAGATTTAATGACCTTATATATGGTTATCCTGACCCCCATTCCATATGGGAGTTCCCCTTCCCATCCTACCAGGGGAAATCACACCACATCCCCATACTAGAACTCATAGGGGTGTCTTCTTACAAAATATACATTAATGAGGAGATTAATAAATAATAAGTTGTATCTCAACCAAATTATCCCATATCTACAATATTAGAGTACTGAAAGTGGAACCTTGATCACCATGTATACCATAAGTCCCCATTCACCTGAAGCACTTATCAAACCCCAATACCATAACCATCACTTCATTGACCTGATATCATAATAGGGAACCCACACTTGATCATTGTTTATAAACTGATTGTGAGAGATACCATCAAAGTAACTAGGATTTTAATATATATTTTTATCTAATTAAGTCAATTTAATTAATAGATTTCCCCACATGTAACACCAAACTAAAAAAATCATGATATGATAGGACTGTTAAGACCTAGACATTAAATTAGTTGGTATGAACATGAATATATATATTATAATATATATTTATATATATATAGTTTATTTTGTACAAATTTACTTAATTCATTTTTGAGCATAAGTGTATATCATTTTAAGAATTTTACTTTTAAATATATAAAATTAAGTATATTATTGTTAAATGATGATAATATTTAATGATTAATGATATCTTTATTAGTAATTTAAATAAATTAAGAATAAGAAAAACTAATATTTTAAAAAGTTATTTCCTTATAAAACAATTTATCATATTTTTTATGATATTACCAAAATTTAAAATAGAAAATTATAAAAATTTAATTTTAAAAATAAATGCCACTTTTGAATTTAGAATATCAAAATTAGTATACAATAAATTTTTGGGTTTTTTATAAAATAGATAATTTTTAGTTCATAGTGAAACATACTTATATTTTTTAATAACTTCAATTTTAATACATTATCACTAGAATGTTTCTGAAAAAAAAATAATGTAAAAAATATATATTATAAATTGAAATGATTCATTTGAAAATACTACATTTCATTTTAAAATAAAATGTGAAATAGTTTTGAAAATTTTGTAACACTTTATGAAAAATATTTGTCATTAGTTTCATTAATTAAGTTAGAACTTGGGAAAAATTAGTATGTAGACTAATTATATAGTCAGATAAATATTCTATGATTAATAATAATGTTTTAAATATAATTATAATAAATAAAATTGATAATTCTTTTTCCTATACATAAGCTTTATGCATAAAATACACTTTTCTTAAAAACAGGGTTTCACCAGCTCAATTTAAGACTAATTTCCTTATAACTAAAATTTTTATTTTATAAAATGTTTAATATATTTTATATATTAAGATTTATATTATTTAATATGGAAAATTTCATTTTTATATTAAAAATATAAATTATAAGGATTAATGTTAGTTACTATGATGATGGGGAAACAATAATTTGAATTTTTTATATATCATGGAATTAATATCGAAACAATAAAAATAAACAATTTTAAATAATGAGTATTATATTATGTATAAACACATAAATAAATATATCAATAGTAATTTAATATTTTATCAATACTAAATAACATTAAGAATCCATAATGGTCAAAATGTAACTTTTTTTCTAAAATATTTTTTCTATGCATTACATGATTTAATTTAAAAGTAATTTTTTTAATACTTAGAAATTTAATTAGATTAAATATAGGTTAAATTTAGTTACACCACACAAAAATTTGATTATATTGGTTATGTTGTATGTAACATCCCAGGTAAATAAAGAATATGACATTTTCATATTTATTAATATTTGTGAATAAAATTTTAATATTACTTTAAAGGGAATACTATGTTCGATGGCGTACCCAATACGCAACAATGAGTTTCTTTGAAATCTTACGTTGCACATTAATAATATAATAATAATATTTTAAATTCTAGTTAACGCCTAGTCGTTGTAATGGCGGGAATGAACAGAACTAACTACAAAATGATTATATATGTTTGTTAAATATTTTTACATTTATCCAATAAAAGTTAGAGGCTTAAAATAAGAAAAGAATTCAATTTTAAGTATAAATATTCTAATGTTCTTTAAAAGGTCGATTAACCACCTTTTGATGGAAAACCATTTTTAAAACTACTTTTTGTCAATTTTATATGTTATATTTGACAAAATAAAATCCTTCTTTAGAATCGGGACATAAAAATTTACTTTATGTAAATTTTTGTTATTTTTCGGATAAAGTTCATTTTTTAATGAATAGTGAAAATGCTGTATTTTAATTCAAACCCTCTTTTTAATCTAATTTATTTATATGGTTAGATTATATTTTTAATTGGTTTTAAAGTGTAGTTAAAATTTATTTTTACCATTTAATCCAATGGTGTTCATTGGAATTAATTTCACTTTGAAATTGGACATAAACAAGTGTCAATTTTTTGATAGATATTGTTTCTTAAAAACACGCTATTTGTTTTGACAGTAGGAATTAATTATTAAATTAATTAATGCAAATTATATGTTTTGAATGTGGTAAAATGGAAATAATTTTTTAATTTGGAATTTCAAATTTACTTTGGATAAATTTTTGGTGTTTTTCTGACAAATGTTCATTTTTAATGAATAGTGAAAAATACTGCATTTTACTTCAAAACTGCTTTTTCATCTAATTTAATTATATATTTAAATTTTACTTTTAATTGGTTTTAAAGTGTAATTAAATTATTTTTTATCACTTAATAAAATTTTGTTCATTATAAGTAATTTCACTTTTCAATTGGATGTAAAAACAAGTCAATCTTTTGATAAATTTTACTTCTTAAAAACTCGTCTTTGGTTGTGACAACGGGAATTTTTTTTAAATTAATTACTGCAATTTCTATGTTTGTAATTTGGTAAAATGGATTCCATATTTGGAATCAGAAGTTCCAAATTATGTAATTAATACTCTTTTGTTTTTGGACATTATGAATAGTAATGACGGTAATTATCTTTAATTATCTTGATTAATTAGTAATCGGGTAGTTAAGGGTAATAAAATAATATCATAATAATATAAAATGACCTCATCATGTGTAAAAATCCTCTTTTTTGAGTCATGTTCGACCATGGGAAGCTTTTTACCAAACTTGAGGGCCCATGGAGTCACATGGGTGTGATAGTGACATTTATGACATTATTTTTAAAAAAGAAGAGAAATATAACAAAGGTTTGTATATCCTAAGTAAAACAATTTTAATTTTGTTTACATAAATTATATCTTAGACCATAAATATTCATTGTAAAGATAAAAATATTTCCTACATCATGGTATTTTTTTAATAATTTTTATACATTAAATAAATAAATTTATTTATGACATCATGATGATGCAGTGATTACCTCATTAATGAATGATTTAAATAAAATGAAAAGATAAGGTAAAATATAAGACTTACACTTATCAAAAACATATTTTATGGGTGTATTTCTAACCCTTATCACCTTATCCTTAAAATATATCATTTTGGGACTTTTAAAATCTGAAAACCGTTTTATAATAAAGTAACATTTCAAGACTTTCCAAAAGTGACCATCCTCCCTCTTATAAAGGGCCCCCACCTCTACCCCCTTACCCACACCTCTCAAGCCCTTGTATCATCCAACCTATACTCATATTATCTCTCCACATCCCTATATTACTCATAGAAGCCTCACTTATGGCATAATTCTTTCCAAGGAAGCCTTTGACTCAAATCAAAAAGAGTTACCCGGTTTAGAGGTAATGTCTTCTCTCGAGTTTCTTTATTTTATTTTCCTTATTCACTCACCAATATCTTCTTATTATTTGATCCCATAATAACTCCATTATCCTAAATATACTATTATGTTTTTATGATAAGGATTCTACCTACACTTACACACACCCCCATCTAATGGTTAAAGAACATACTGTTTCTGTAGGTGGCGAATTACTGCCTCACGAAACGATGATTGTTCAATCTTCTTTTAACACCTCTAATGGTGGCCGTTATGATGTAAATATATTTATATATTAAATATATTATATTTATTTCCTCTCTATTCTTCTATATTTTATATTTAAAACATACCTTTATGTTTTGCATGTTGTGCAAATGCGATAATTTCATATGAGGAAGTGTGGACAACCGCCCCCTCAAGTGATGTGACTCGTTCATGCCAAACATGGAATTTATAAATAATTTAATTAATGAACTTATGTTACCTATATAACATATATATTATACTTTAATTATAATATATCTATGTCTAATTTATTTTTAAAGTCCATTAATATGACAAAAAAATGAAAGTAGCGTTCATGCGTACGTACGGCTTACCGTCTCCATGAACGGTACATTTCATTTCTTATCTCCAAACATTATATAATGTTATTAAATACATATATACTGGATATATATGATATTTAAATCATTAACACCATTATGTAGATGATTTAATTATAACTACATGGACAATTCTCTTCAAACAAGTTCATTGTTGACTCGTGTACCGAACATCGACAAAACGTATGATATGAACTCACATAATTAACTAATTGTTATAACATGATAATATGTGATATGAATTGAATAATAAAATTTAATGTAATTACTTAATCAATTATAAATTGACCAAATTTTATTATTCAGGAATATAAAGAAACGAACAAGACAAGTCGGACTTGAGGTAAGGGGATTTCTTATCTCACTTTTAATTCCGTGAGACTTCCATTATTCACCAATTATTTATTGAATATGGTGTATTGTGTACTTCCATTTGATATATATTATCATGATTCTATTTATATTAATGTTATTATTTGATTCATTTGGTTCTTATTATCTTTTGGTCATATGACTCGATTTATGACAACGAAGTAAGGGGTTTTTATCTCACTTTTATTCCCGTGAGATTCATGCTATATTTGTAACTATCTCCTTTGAGTGGTGTATGTACTAACCATTATTCTAATATTTTTATAATATAATTTCATTTATGGGTATTTACATCAACATTTTATATTCCTTATTTCATGGGGTGTACGTTTCGAAAGTTACCCAAATCGGTAAGGGAACCTTTCACTCTCCTCTTTTTAAAAGACTTATTTTTGTTAGGTCTTTTAATTTACATATTATTAATTTTGGGATATGTTCTTATATATCCTTATTACTATAAATTTTATGTCCAAGTTATTAGATACCCTTTTTATCTCTCATCAACTCATTTTCTGAATTTTAAAGTGACGTTGTTAGGCTGTCGAATTTCTATAAGGGAACTTCTTAACCCAATTTCAATTCTTTGGGTTAAACATTTACTTCTTGATTATGTCATAATATTAATATGTTTAGATGACCTCTGATTGTTTTACACTTAATATCCACTTATATTGGGTGTATTTATATTTGTCACACATAATTATGTAATTGATTTATCCTTAATCTGAGGATATCATCTTTGTACAGGACTTTGTCTTAATCTCCTTTCATTGAGACATATTTTGATTTCTACATGACTTTATTTAATATGGTGTATAAAACCCTTTTGACTTTTCATTTCATTCAAAAGGAATCTTTTTTCATGAAGCGTTTTACTAAACGACAAAAGGAATGTTTTTTTGTCTTATGTATGCGGCGACAACAACTTCTCTGCCGCCGTGACCATTATTTGATTTTCAGCTTCCTCTACAAGCCATAACTTTTTTTAAAATAAAAATAAATACCATGTTTTACTTTTCTTTTATTTTGGTATTGAAAATGGTTTTGATAATATTTTGATTATATCAATGTGTTGTATTGATATCTTGTGATTGAAATGTGGAAATGTTATGTTTCCTTTATGCATGTTTTATGTGATACGATTATGTTATAGTTCTTGAGAATTGATTATGAAGTCGGGTGGTTCTGTGATAAACTATGGGAGGGTGAGCCCGAGATAGCTCTCCAATTCATTGGGTAACGCAAAGGAGTTAAACTCTAAGGTTTCTTCGAAGAGGTTTAGGTAATATACTATGATGGGTATTCCAAATGTAACCATGAGGGTTACTCCCTACGTAAGAATGTTATGAATGCCTCAAGTTACCTTTATGTTTTATGATTTTTATGTGTATTTCACTAATCTTATGATTTCATGAGGTATGTTAAAAATATTATGTTATGTATATATTGATGATCTAATGTTTTTTTCTTTGTGTATCCCTTACTAAGCTTTTTATGCTCATACCAAGTTTTTGAAATGTTTTTCACAGGACATAAAGTGGAATAGGATCAAGGATGGGATCAAGAAAATGTCATGCTGTCTAAAACATGGAACTAGACATGACTCTTTTGTTTAAGAGTTTTTATTTTGTGAAAAAAATGTAAAATGAGTATATTTGTCTACTTTGTAATCATTTAGATGTAATAGTTATGTCCTAATTATCTAAAACTCTAAACCTGAAAAGATCCTCAATGTGAATTATTCATTTAATTCAAGATTATGTAATGTTTTAAGGTCAGGTCATTATAGTTGGTATCAGAGGTCAGTTTAGATAACTTTAGAGGTTAGGATATTCATTAAGCACAAGTGACATTACCATAATGGTTAGGATTTTAGAAAGAGTCATAGTTATTTTTATAAAGTGAATGAGTTTAAGATAACATGAATAAGTATATATTAGTATTTACCATCCTCATAAGATATTATATGATGATTTTACTGATATAATCACAGTGACCTTTTTGGTTTTAGTAAATGGCTTGATCTAGCAGGCACCAAAGTAACAGTGGATGTGAAGAAAACTATGATGGTTTTCCGAACGAGCAACTGAATGATATGGGAGCTGCAATTAGAACTCTTGTGGTTATTCTCAACCAACTATATGGATTCATGATTGACCACCTGAACCTTAGTGATTTTTATAAGGCATCATATATGAAAGAAACAAATCCCTACAGAATTTCAGGTAATAATCATAAAGGTAAGAATGTTCAAAAACCTATGTGTCAAAGATGTGGAAAGAAACACATAGGAAAATGTTTCAAAGGGATAGAAAGATGCTATAGATGTGGAAATAAAGGTCATAAATCAAGAACCTACCATAGAAAAAGGAAGCATTCAGTTGACTCTAGGAAAGGGAAAGAAGTTCTTTATGAGGAATCAATTGAATGTTTTAAATGTGGTGTTCATGGTCATTATGTGAACACATGTCCCACAAAGAAGTTTCGGGAATGGGATCACCAAAATCGTACAAATATTTGTTTACCAATACCTAATGCCATTCTGATTGAGGATGAAGAAACTGACATTGACCAATGAAAGGTATGGATTATTTCTTAACATATGTTTTCCTATTATTGAAATCTTAGGATATGATTCATGATTTTGTTTTTAGTAAATAATTATTTCAGAATAAGTTATAAAGGAATGGTTAATGGATCATGAAGAATTTTTAATGAGTAAGAAGTCAACATATAAGGGATTCAAGAGTTACGGTAGATTTTAGGATGGTGAAATTCTTAAAAGTATTAAGGATCTTTTGATGATGAGATTACATTAGAAGACTTTTTATAGTATGTGTAACCCTGATGTTTGATATATGAAAATTTTATTCAAGGAATAATTATCTTTTCTTTTGTGGATATAGTTATAAAGAACCATTTTGGTTTATATGATCCTTGAATTTGAGGTAATTACTAGTTAATACATTTTGGGATGAAAAATGAAAGTTATTAGATAACCTTTGTGGTTAAAATATGTTATGGTTATTTTTGATGAATTTATCTCTTTTTGTGAATGTTATAAAATTATGTAGTTTTTGAAAAGGAACAACATACAAACCATGTGACAACCCGTCACGTTGAACGAAGATGTGGGAATCGAACCCACAACCAAAGTACAACTGGTATTTATCACCTAACACTGGACTACATGAAGTATCTGGTTATTTTGACAAATTCTTTTAATTAGATGGTTTTATGAATCAAGAATAAGTTTATTTTGGGAAAGGATTAACCTATAATGAAGGATATGTGATTAGGTTAATTACTTTTCAGTATGAGACTTTAAGAGTAACTGATGTTATTTGGAGATAAATGTTAAGATTTACCTTGGAAAACTATGTGATTAAATCCTTCAGAGATTTGGGTTTCAATATTAGTTTATATTACTTTGAAGAATTTTATGGATAGCTGTTTATTTAATGGTCTTTCTTGAACCTTTGGTTCTTTTTGTTGAATTTTTGGAGATTAAGAGTAGTATTTATTTTTATAAAGGATTATACTTTTGGGGATTATATGATCTTTTACTAACAATTTTGGTTTTGGTTAAGGTCTAAAGACATGGGAAATATATAGTTCATCTTTTGTGGATTAGGTGATTCTCAAGAAGTTGAATATAGCGCTCTTAATGTGAACAAGTCATCCTAAATACTCATATTTTGGAGAAAATATGAGTTTGTGTAAGAAATATAGTAAGAGATTAAAGTCTAAATGATAAGTAAGTATGTTTCATTATGATTTAGTTAAGCTCATAAATAAATTCCTTAATGAAAAGTAACTTAAAACAAAAAAAATTGTTTGTTAACTTTTCCTATTGGGGAATCAAATACTGTTTAACCCATCACAAGTTTGTGATTTTCTGGTGGTTAACTTTCTCCTAGACATATTTTCTATCATTCTCCATCAGAAAATGATGGTTTCTTTTCTCCTCCATATCAATGTTTCCATGGAATCCTAGTATCTGTTGTCTCGGGTGACCCTTGTACTTTTCTTTCTTTCTTTTAAAGTGATAGTTTAATTTACTCCTTTTCCAATGTGGGTCTTTCAATGAAGCTTCTAAGCCCAATTTTAAAATTGCGAGGACACAATTCTCAAAAGGGGGGAAGAATGTAACATTTCAGGTAAATAAAGAATATGACATTTTCATATTTATTAATATTTTTGAATAAAATTTTAACATTACTTTAAAGGGAATGCTATGTCCGATGGCGTACCCAATACGCAACAATGAGTTTCTTTGAAATCTTACATTGCACACTAATAATATAATAATATTATTTTAAATGGTAGTTAACGCCTAGTCGTTGTAATGGCGGTAATGAACAGAACTAACTACAAAATTGTTATATATGTTTGTTAAATATTTTTACATTTATCTAATAAAAGTTAGAGGCTTAAAATAAGAAAAGAATTCGATTTTAAGCATAAATATTCTAATGTTCTTTAAAAGGTTGATTAACCGCCTTTTGAGGGCAAACCCTTTTTAAAACTACCTTTTGTCAATTTTATATGTTATATTTTACAAAATAAAATCCTTCTTTAGAATCGGGACATCAAAATTTACTTTGTGTAAATTTTTGTTATTTTTCCGATAAAGTTCATTTTTTTAATGAATAGTGAAAATGTTGTATTTTAATTCAAAACCTCCTTTTAATATAATTTATTTATATGGTTAGATTATCTTTTTAATTGGATTTAAATTTTAGTCAAAATATATTTTTACCATTTAATCCAATGGTGGTCATTGGAATAAATTTCACTTTGAAATTGGACAAAAACAAGTGTCAATCTTTTGATAGATATTGTTTCTTAAAAACAAGCTATTTGTTTTGACAGTGGGAATTAATTATAAAATTAATTAATGCAACTTCTATGTTCTTAATTTGGTAAAATGGACATCATTTTTGAATTTGGAATATCAAATTTACTTTGGATAAATTTTTGGTATTTTTCCGACAAATGTTCATTTTTAATGAATAGTGAAAAATGCTAAATGTTACTTCAAAACTACTTTTTCATATAATTTAATTATATAGTTATATTTTCCTTTTAATTGGTTTTAAATTGTAATTGAATTATAATTTTATCACTTAATACAATTTTGTTCATTGGATGTAATTTCACTTTTCAATTGGATGTAAAAACAAGTCAATCTTTTGATAAATTTTACTTCTTAAAAACTCGTCTTTGGTTGTGACAACGAGAATTATTTTTAAATTAATTACTGCAATTTTTTTGTTTTGAATTTGGTAAAATGGATTCCATATTTGGAATCAGAAGGTCCAGGAATGGAGGATACCCTATTACGGTAGGTAAAATCAACCAAATCTAGTTGGAATAATGGTACCACCAACCAAAATACCATAGTATACCATTTAGGACCTAGAATGAAGGATACCCTATTTAATGGGTTATTATAAAAGAATGATCCACCCCACATTTTCCAACACCACTATTCCCTTATTACGAATTGAAAAGAGTCATACTCACTTACACATAAATATTTTTAGAAAAAAAATCTTCATGCCACATATTCCCCATCTAAAACCCAACAATTAAAGAATAGTATTGATATTATAATAAATTATGGGGACCCACACCTCACTGTATAATATGCATACTGTATAAGAGATTTACTAAAAATATGGATTAGTAACAATCACATAGATCCATATGGGAGTTCCCAAACCCATTCTACTTAAGGAAAATCAAAACTCCTCCACCATATTATGACCCAAATGGGATTCCTCCAACCAAGACATGCTATATGGGGGAGACCAACCCATAATATAGTGTATATACACCCACTAAACCAAGATAAAAAAGAAATCATACCAAAATGTGATCTTGGACCACCCTTATCTTCTTAAGTCCTCAAGCACCTAAATAATCAATATAGCCATAATACTACAACCATTATTCCACATAACTAATATAATAATGATAAAACCATGCCTCAACAGAGTCCATAAATGGAACACAAGAGATATTAACCCCTTGTAACTATATCATCCCTATGTATCGACTATTGTAATTATTTTTTTACCACTCATAATCATAATTGGGTAAATTTTCCTAAAATGAGTGTATAAACTAATTAAGGGAGTTACCAACCACTAAGGAGGACACCAAATAAAAGTAATTGATGAACTAGTCTCCCTCTAGGTATTATAGTAAGTTTAGAGTTCTATCCCAAAACCACCTCCAAAATCTCTTGTACTAGTGACTAGCATAGGGTTTAAATATCTTTTAATATGGAAGACCTTAGATTATAAAAATAAGAAAAATAGTCATATCTCCAATGAAAGATCACATATATAAAAACTTTTATAATTAATATATATATATATATAATAAACTAAAATTTATATAACATGTGAATGATTCATTAGGTAGACTACATCTCATAATGTATGTGTAAGGGATGTTTAACATAAAATAATACATTAGAACATAGGGAACTATGAATCTTCCCTATGCTACATTTACTCTAGGATAATAATCCAAGAACAGCAGTCACCACCACCATCCTAAACCACCATGATCCATATACATCACCATGTATCACCAAGTGTTATTTCAAAGTAGGAAAAGTTAGAACCATATATATCCTACCCATATCTAAACATTTTGTCATCTATTCAAGCACAAAATGTGTTAATACAAGGACTGTGAATGTGTTTTTATAAAAATAAAATGTATGGAATCCCAAAAACCATATCAGAAACACAAAGATAAAAGTAAAATCATATTATATTATGTGAAACTCAAAGAATACAGATAGAGGAATATAAGAACACCATGTCATATCAAAGTTATATGTACTAATGTGTAACCAAAGGATGGTCATGTAAGTATAATTTAGACAATATCATCTACTATAATGTTAGGTAAATATACTAATGAACCAGTATTTCAAACTCTATCCCATGTGGGTTACAACATAATGAAAAAAATTGAATTCTCATAGTAATGAAACATTTGTTAAGTCTAATTGGGAACCCATCCATACATCACATCTCAAATGAAACCCAAGAGTTTTTAAGGAATCACAAATATAATAGATTTCTATTCTGTATAGAATTCCATTAACTACACTATTAGAAGCTATAGAGGGGAGCCTACCCAATTTTGGAGAATTCTCACTAGTCAATGGAGTATCCCACTAACAGATTTATTTACACTAAACCAATTATTAATCTCTAGTGTTAGTAATTTCATGCAACATGTACAGCCTCATGAGAATCATAATTGGAAATCCACTCCTCACTAGAAAACACTTCCATTAAGGAAGTTCAACTTGTGTATAGAGGATCTCACCATGGGCCATTATGGGGATATGTGACCCTATCAATATCATCTCATAAGTTTGGAATTATATTTCATGGTAATTATTTGGGATTACATAACCTACACATGGGATGAGATAGTGAATCTAACCTCATCAAAATGGGGGGATACTGAAATATATTTATAATTGATTTGTTTGTAGGAGAACATGTTCTCAAGAAATTTGGTGGGATACATACATTTATCATGTAGTGGTAATTATCTTTATAAAATTCTCAGATCCATTATAATCATCTACACAAATATAAAGGGAACAATATTCATGAACCACCTCTTATCACATATCAGATTTTGATGATTAGACCTCCATTATATTTGTTGTGATAAATTACTCATTATGGACTCCTCATAATTTCAAAACTGAGCCTAAATAAAGTGATAAGTCTAAATTTTTGGTATTTAATTAGTAAATAGTGTGATCATATAGTTTAAAAAGTGTATCACTATGAAAAAAATTGGTTGTATGCTAGAAACTCAAATATCTTTCAAGGATCCACACACACGACATGTAAGTTAATATAGAAGATGTTCATAGCCTAGGGTAGTGTTGTTCATGTTCCCCATCCTCCTATTTCAAGCGAGAAATTAATAGATGACCATTTTTTTTAACCCACATGGTATATAGGGTCAATCAACCACCCAAGAATGTACAACATACATACACAATGTTGTCATCTAGGGGTATGTGATGTGTGATTTTTATCTCACCTGAAATCATATATTCCATAGCACTAAAAGATCATTAAATCATTTATTTAAAACTACACCATATGTAGTCATGATTTTTCCAAGAAACTCAAATTCTCACCAATAATCTCATCACTAATAGAAAACTTGTTACTAATATCAACTAAATACCTCACTATATGCATCAATAATATTAAGAGAATCATGGGAAGTCATTATTTGGATACCATTCTCATGAAATGAGTCCTATTATCAAATCCAATAGGTCGTTCTTCATAGGGTAGGAAAAAAATAGCATCCTATGACGTATTTGATCCACCAACATCTAATCATACACCTATATACCGAAAACCTCTAATATTTATTGTGAATAAAAAATAGTAGATATGAGGTTTGATAATGATTCAGTCAAGGGATGGATAGGACTTGATTACCTAACATAAAAAATGATTAATATTTTCTGAAATGGTGGGAGAAAACCATAAAAAAAAGATAATAATCAGGATTTTCATTGAAAACCCTATAATAAATCACATGAGTGGAAACTAAGGAAAAGGGGGATGACCGAAGTAGGAATAAGAACAAATATATAGAATCAAATATATAAATTCCATAATTGATAGGTCCATATGTAAATGATGATTTTTGATGAAAAATATTAATATGTATTTAATAATAATAATGGTTGGATAAAATACATCAATCGCAAATATATACCTCAAGATCATATTAATATTTTGTGAATGACTGACATGCATAAATTTTGTTGGAATTTCTATATAAACTTATATGATCCCTCAAATTTCCTTTGATCCCACACCTCAAATTCACTAATGGTGTCTCTTCTCCAATCTCAATGTCTTGTGTAATTGAACAAAATGATTTTACTAACTAGGGTTTAAATATAGGATTTCCATGTTATGATATCAATTGAACAATTTAAATAATTATATAATTAATATTCCTCTAAATATACCCACAAATTACTACTATCATGGAACCTGATATATGAAAATATTTCATTATCCCCAAGGAGAAATCAAGGTTTTGGACTCAAAAATAGTGTTTATTTTCCTATATAATGATATATTCTAGAGATACAAAAAAATTTATCACAAATTCATGCATATATGAAAAAAATAATACATTTTTAATTAATATATTTTCCTCAAAGACTAAAGATTCATGAAATCCCATGATAACTCGGATATAGTGTAAGAACAATGATTTTGAATCATTGGGGTTATTAGATAATTTTTTGAGGACATATTTAAGATAAATTTATAATTTTACCTTTGAGGATTTCCTAGAATCCAAATCTCATAATTGGGATATATCTCATTTAGGAAACCCCAAGTCTTTAAATCCCCCTATCCTTAAATACCCTAATCCTTAAAAGGGAATAAAACTAGAATTATTGAAAAGGGAATCTCATGAAATGACCTCATGTGGGAAATGATCCACCACTATATGAACTTCCTTCACCTCTGATAGTTTAAACACCAAATGAACGCGATAAAAAACTTCCTAAGAAGGTAAAATCCTTTTTTATTTTCAAGGATATCATCTCCATCAATTTGATAAAACAAAATAAGAGGAAACATTCATTCACTATATGTAATTATTTTCTAGACATTATACTAAAATATTATCCTTATACGTGGGTCATCCCACCATGTGAAAAAAAACCTATGGATGATCAAAAAAAATAAAAATTTTGTTTTGAGATAATGTTATCTATAGTGGTAGGGACTCACTATACACATTTAAAGATCATTACTGGTGGTTTTAATATGATAAAAACCCATCCATACCATACTACAATAGTTTTAGTTTCAAAAACATCCAACATAAAGACCTAAAGAGTTACTAAGAATAATGTTCTTTTGGACCTATATAATATGCAATACCATTTTCTTCTAGTAGGCATACATGAACTAGTTTCACTATATTCCTTTATAGAAGTAACATGAACTATCTTCAAAAAATTATACACCATCATCAATTGTAATCCCCACATCCACACTATTATCTATAAATGGTTTTCACCTACTATTATGGTTTAAATAGTTGTGTTGTCACCACTCATTAATGAAATCCACTGACATTAACCTTATCCGTAAAACTAACTTCTATTACCCACTCATCATCACCCCACTACACATCAGGTGGATGAATCCACCACAATATGAAGTGGGTGATATTTACTATTCATATTACACTATACTATCAGCTCCAACATATAGGATAACTCTATACCAAGATATTATAATTGATAACATCTTTATAAAACATGTTCCTCTATTTCATGAAAAATGTTTCCATGTGATGGGAACACACAAAAAGATTCACAATACATACCTCAATGAGGGTCAATATTCACTAGGTCATTCCCCATCCAGTATATCCATATTTATAATCACCATAAACACTATGTAATAACCAATTTTGACTTATGAATTTTATGTGCATGCTCCAAACCTTTAGAAAAATATTTAGGTCCATCACCTGAGAACATATAGTTACAATAGATCTCTAAGTCGACATTTCCAAAATCAATTGAATGTGAGAATAATATCACTCTCAACACAAACAAAAACTTATAAATATAATTTTTCAGGAACCTCTTATAAATTTTGCAAATAAATTACACTATTGGAATTAGCAACCAAGAACCCAATTTTAAGGTACTTTGATCTCACAAATAAGCATGGTTTTAATATTATGAAGAACAACTTTTCTCTATAAATTCATATGCTATACTATTTGAATTTACAACATAGATAACACACTAATTTCAAGAAAATGGAAAAACCCTTGGATTACTAACAGACTCCTATAAAAATCCATTCCATGAAGGGTTCGGTATAGATGCTTGTAAATGCTATAGGGGTTCTCAACATCCCACTCAGCAATATTCACAGATCTACCTTGGAATGTAAGTAAATGCATACATCAACCATTTAATGTGGGTAAACCATGTGTTAACATGGTAAATCATCCACAAATCCCTATATACTCATAGATAAGGAATAATTCTCTATGAATAGTGAACACTAATCTATTATAACCATCATCATGGTATTGAATCATAATTACAAATGGATTGACCTTGATCGACACAATGAAGGGGGCCTCACTTACTATTGATGAATGGTACCATATCATCAAAAAAATCACCCATAAACTAAGGACACAAGAAAAAGATAATCAATTATTGTTGAGTTGGGTAACTATTCAACTATTCTCTTCAATGAGGATAGACTCATATCACTAGAATGGGTGAGTGAATGAAGTTCACTATCATAAGAATCTATCGAGCTTACTATGATTAAGCCATGGGTTTCATGGGAATATCTAAAAAATAAATATATTTTTCATGTTGATTTTATAATTTCTTCATTAAACAATATGATGGTTTGTGAGGAACATACAAAAATCATACCATGATCAGCACCCACAGATGCCTAACCAATGTTATCCATCAGAAACTCCTTCTCAAAACATTATCTATCAAAACTCTATGTATCACAAGAACTTGGTAAAGGTGGTGGTGTTGGTATTGGTATGTTATCCACATAGAAATACTCTCACACCTAGATGTGTTTATATAATCAATCCCATCAATAATAAATAGGAGTTTATAATAAGGAGGTTCATTATCTCACAACCATATCCAAATAATAGGTCCATCCACAACACTACTGTGACTAAAATTATAAAGAATGATTATCTGATCCCATATCTAGATTGCATCTCTACCAATAATACATGTCCTGTTAAACCCCACTCTATGAACCATAATATTATTTAGTGTGTCTTGAAAAAATAGTAGAAAATCAAAAACTCATCCTTCATATAGAACATAACAATTTTAAAAGGATTTATTTCTATAGAATTCCTAACAAGTTCTATGATCCAAGATGCACACTTAGTAATGGTCATGTCACCTTTCTAAGGGTTAAACATCATGAGATAAAAAATTTATCCCGTATCAATGCTCAAACTCCAACAATGGTAGATCTGTCCTACCATAATTTATGATAACATTATCCACTAACGACCCACTATAACTTATAAGATACTAAATTCATGGCACATCATCTAGTCAATATAAATACTAATCCATATTTAAATAAGCAACTCAGACTTCAACCAATCCTCTTTAACTAGAGGGTCAAATTCCACCCAACCACATGGTCCTCGTTTATCACAACCCACACAACATATCCAAACTATAGGTAGAGTCTTCTAACATAGAAATTATTACCAAAATATTTACAAGATGGATAAACACTAAGAATAATGGGGATATAATCATCCTAAAATCATTAGAATGAATGTTTCTCAAATTTGTTACATAAAATATGGCCTTATTTCTTAATAACTTGGGGTGAGAGGATCAACTACATGCATGTGGTATTCACAATGCTCCCTCTATATAAAATCTTACTATTAATGGCTGTCACATTTCATGAATAAACCTACAAGGATTAGATAATATATAGATGGACTGTGGTTAAAAATTTCATGAATTATTAAACATTTTTACTATATAATTCATGTACAAACCTTAACCATAATATACAATGTTTCATAGAAGATTCAAGTTTATTATCAGGTTATTAGAGCCTTATAAATTATACATGTCATCCCAGAAACCTAAGCTTGTACCTTTTTTATAATAACCAATATCAGGATATCATTAACATCATAGTCCTATGTTTCTAAATGAATTCCTCAAATAATCAATTACTCCCAACAACATCCAGAGGGAAAACCACACTTTGATACCACTATAACTTGAAATAACCTACAAGATCCCCTCAAGATCACATAATAACCCTAGAGTTACACCCTAGGGACACCTTTATTAAGCTAGGGGTTGGTGAATTACACTGAATAGGCATATCTTACAATATTGTAGGCATAATCCAATAACAACCTGCAACTAATATAAAACTCAGATGAATAAAAATAAATAATAACACTATTATTATGGATATATATTATCAAATTAACTATATACAACACATTCATGAGATTACATGTAAATTTATATCACAAAAGGTTAGTGAAATGGATATAAATCCTCTGACGAGACTCTAGAACATAGAGAACTATGAAGCTCATATATGTTGTAAGTACTTCAGGATCACTCTCTTTTCACATTAATCAACTCTTCCATTTTTAATGACTATGATCTATCTATTCCTCTAAGTATCACAAAGCATCAGTTCTAAACAGGTTATGGAATCTCCATGCCTATCTGGCCAACCCCATTCTTATGCTTGATCTATAAAAAATCAACATGTATGGGAATAAGTTGTTTTTAGGGGTGGGAATAAATAGAACTAGTAGTATGCCTGAAAAATCAAAATGGAACCAAAAATCAATATGTTATATCAACTCCATGTATGAGAGATTCCAAAGAGGAAGAAACACTATAAAAAATGACTTATGCTAATAGAAATTTATTGACAGATAATATATTTGTTGGTAAAAATGAGTAATTCCAACAGATATTAAGTTTTATTGAAATTGATTTTAAGTAAAAACACTTATTTTTACCAACAGATATATCTATTAGTATTAATCATTTAACACCAAAAAATATTTTACCAACATTTTAATCTATTTCTTTATCATACTAATAACAAAAAAAATTCCAACACTTGAATCTATTATTAATGATAAATATTACCAACAAATATTTAACCATTAATAAAATATGTTACAATAATTCATTAAATGATAATAACCAATTAAGATAAACCAAAATTTTTATATAAATTATTATTTTGATGACCAAATTAAATATTTACTTTTAGATGTTTTATTTAAAATATATCATTAATTATTTTCTATTTTCAATTTTATCTAAGTATAAACAGTGCTTATATTTTCTAATTTATTTAATTTAATAAACATTTAAATATTTTTTATAAAAAAATTAAATCATTATGATATTTGAATTTAACAAACCTTATAAATAGAAACATGATAATGAATAAAAAAATAATAAACATAATTGGAAAATATGTTCAAATAGATCATTCAAAAATAATACCAACATTTTTTTTAAATATGTTGAAATATATATTTCACAAATATGTTGAAATAGATCATACTAATACCAACATTTTTTAAAAAAAATTATTAACTATATATTTTTTACCCTAAAATATGTTGAAATGGATCATTAAAAAATAATACATGTTTATTTTAATCCAATAAATTATTTATTAATAAAAAAATTAATTTTATTAGAATTAAAATTTATAATTTATTTATAATTAACCCTAGCATCGATCATGTCCTTCTTCACCCACTCTTACCTCCTGCTACATTGAGGTCTTCTCCCCTTGTGCTTCCACCCCATCGTCGTCTTCCCCCCTCTCCCACTCCACTGATGTTGCCTGCTCCCATCACCCACCCTGCCGACTTCATCTCCCCCACATCAATTACTGTCGCACCTCCTCGGCTACCCAACTCCCTGGATTCCCATCACGCTATCCCACTAATAAAGTCTCCTCCTCCTCCACCGCGCTCCCAAATTCATCACTAGGTACATTTTCCTTCATCAGCCACCCCTTCAGTTCGCTGATGTTGGTCATTCTTCATCTATTGTGAATTCTCCTCCCTTACTTCCCTGGCTCGTAGCCTTTTCCATTTTCTCCTTAAAATTCATCGAAATTAAGAGGAAATATTTATTTTTATGATCATTTTATTCAACTACACTCAAAATATTGACCAGCTAAGGGGAAATTTTGATTTTGTGTAAAAAATAAATGAATTAGATTGTGGAGAACTTATTGGTCGTGAAAAATTGTGAAATTTATGTCCCTATATCACAATTTTTTGCTTTTAATATTGAGTGAATTACACTATTTTATATTTCATATTTAATGAATTAAAACACCATTCCAGTCATCATAAAACCAATGAACCACTTCAAAACAGTAGTTATTCATGGGTGAATTTAATCTAGTTAATTCTAATACACTGGTTACACTGAAAAGAACCCAACTCTCTATACCTGAAAATTAATTGTTGCACCCTGTTTTGATTTTGTAAAGATCAAGGGACCTATGATGATTAATGGACACTTTTCTGAAATATATATTGATGATACTCCTTTCATGTTTCATTCTAAGGTATTAATGTCATTTTAATTAAACTAAAATGTTTTCATTATATGGATTGTAGTAAAATATACAATCCACATAAAAAATTAACACCATAAATTAGTGTAGATTGAATGTTTTACATATGAATTCACCCCCAATCATCTAATTAGAAAGGTATTAATTCTTAATTTTTTTGAATAATGTTTTACCATTTGTGTTTTGTTAAATTTCATTTTTTGATTTGTTGTGTGGAATGACTCAATGTTGTGTTTTTTCATGATTAATGTATAATTATCTTTTTTTGTGGATTTTGGATTCAATATATTCATTTTATAACATTTATCATCTAGTGTACCATTGAATTTTATATTTAAAGTATATAATTATAAGAGTTTTTATAATCATGCCTTGTGTTCAAAGATTTAATTAGTTGAAATATAGACAAAAGTTGACATATTCATTGAATTTGATTTATTTTTTCAGCATTACAATGATATTTTTATGTCATTTAAATTAGTGTTCCATGATCATGAATCATATTTTATTTTATTATTTCAAATTAATTATTTTATACACTATTTGTAAGTTAGTTTCTTTGTTAATACACAGCTAATATTTTCTTTGTTAATTGTTAACTATTAGTTTTAGTTCCCATGTTAATTTCATTTATCACATGACTTTTTATTCATTGTTGAGAATTTTTATGTTACAGAATTTTCATCAACATACTTATAAATTTATGGTTGAAAATTTTTCATTGAATTTGGAATAAATTTCGGTCTTATCATTAGGGAATTCATAAACCAGGTACATACAATTGCCTATATTAAATAAGTAATAGTATATAGAAGTACTTATTATTTCTTATAAATTGTTTTCATGAAGTTTTATCAAATGGAACCAAATTGTGATGCTCGTGTCATTGTTGTGTCCTTAGCTTTTTAGGTGTGTTCTGGATAATGTGGGTACAATTGATATGTTTTGATTCCACAATTTCACTAGAGGTTGGTCCTTGGAATTTGTCTATTTGTTTGTGGGAAATTTTTCAATTATTAATGCTAATTGAGGTTATTATAACCAATTCATAGACTTTTATAAGGTTTTGAATAATTGAATGTGCTGGCTTGAGTAGAACAATCAAAGGTGATCTCAGTGATTGAAGAGTTCCAAATTTCCAAATTTGTTACCTTCAACTGCAAGGTTTTATACATATTGTCATCTATTTATACTTATTGAAATTATTATATTTGTGCGTAAGGGAAGAAAGATATTAACTCCATTGGCTTGACTATTTTTTTAAGGATTCTAAAAACTTTCACAATTATTGAATCTTATTCTTGTTTCTTAAAACAATTTGAGAAAACCACATAAAATACTTATTCTTATTTCATGTTTTCATATTTTTTTATGTTCTTTATTTTTTGATCATAAGGAGTTACAATATACTAAAGAAAAATGTTGTAAATTGGTTATTATTAGAACTTTTTCAGGAATTCTAGTGTAATATTCTTGTTTTGTTTTGTAATCTTGTGTAATTAAATTCTTCAAGACTTTTTTTTATTAAATGTGATTTGGAGTTTCACCCCATGTATAATCCTTATAATCTGATTTTATCCCTTACAATTTATATGGGTATTAGGGATCGAGAAGAAAACAACACAGACATGTTATTTCAGTGTGTGAAGTCAATGACTTGGATGTTTTTTCAAGGATTCCAACAACTTTCTCACTCACTGAATGTTATTATTATTTCTTGTAACCATTTGAGAAAACCATGTAAATACTTACACTTATTCCCCTCCTCATTCACTTGGTTTTCTCTATTGGGTAATACCTACTTAAAAATGAACTATATATGGCCTCCCAAGTGTCAAATGTGTATTATTTATGTTGGAGTATCCATATACTTACCTCCCCTTAATGTAATAGAGGAATAATTTTATACATAACTCCTTTTCAAACAAACCTCAAGAGGGAAAGTATTCATTATTATTATGAAATCTGTATGAAAGTGTAGGCATCATCTCCCTGATCACCATGAAATATTGATAAAGATTCCCATTGATGTTTTTTGAGCACATAAATTCATTATCTTGGTGATATCATGATGTTTGAGAAACCCCCTCACTTGGGTAATTTCTAGGCCTCTCAACCTCAATAGAGCTTGATTCCAGTATGCTTGGGCACATGATAGTGGTTTTTTTCCACCAATTTAATCCCACATAGCATGCCATGTTCATCCTCTTTACATACCTTGATAGTGTAAAAGAATGGATCTCGTGTATGTGAAATTTAATTCCTTCATTTAGGGGCTTAAAAGTGGATGATATAGAGCTTCTTAATGCCTCAATATGAACCTGAAAATAATATTTATACATTGATAATTCCAGTAATCTAATCCATTTGAAAAATTTTAAAATATGTGTGTTCTAATTTGAGTATATTTTTTGTATTTTTGTATTTTTTTTAATTTAAAAATATATATAAATCAATTAAATAATTTGAACTGTCCATTACAATCATACTAATTTATGGTTGTGGAAAACGACTATGAATACACACACATAAAGCTACAAAATCACACACATAAATCTATCATATACATATAAGAAGTCTCTCTGGATTAAAATAAAGTGTTTTTTAACATTAAAAGAATAAGAATAATAATAAAAAAGATTTTAATTTGGTCATGAATCCTTTGGAATTTATGAAAGTATGTGTTTTTTTTTGTAATCATGTTTTATTTAATTCTTCAGTTCTTATTATACTAAAATAGATTTTAGTTTTTTCCTCTTACATAATTTGGATTATCTGATTTCATCCCTTTTTATTTATCAGGGTATCTGGGATTATTAGTAAGAAAAATACCGAAATGTTATGGAAGACTTATGTGGATGATCAGATTTTAATTTCCTTTTTAGGTATGAATGATGGTTATTCAAATGTTTCCATGTTTATAAATTTCAATGTTTTGATGTTATAGGATTACAGGTTTCTATATTAATTGTTTTACTAATTTTTAGGATACAAGTTTCTAGGATTTAGGTTTCAAGTTTTAAAATTGAAGGTTGGGTTTAAAAGATATTATGTTTTATGTTCAATAGTTTTTAGTTTGTGAGATCCCACGTATGCACAAAAATGTTTTCAGGTTTGTACAAATAGGATTATAGGTTTACAAAAATAGTTTTTCACAAATAGGATTGTATTTTTCACAAATAGGTTTCCACAAACAGGTTTTCAAGTTTTCCCAATTATATTTTTATTTTGTGGGAGCCCATGTATGCCCATGTTTTCACAAATAGGTTTGCACAAACAGGTTTTCATAATCTCATTCTCCCCCAGCAAACATGGTTCTTACTAATTTTTATGTTCAATAGTTTGTAGTTTTCAAAAATAGGTTTGTAGGATTATATTTTTTTTGGTTATGGGTTTTTATGTTACTAGTTAAAAAATTACAAGTTTTCCATTTTGTATGTCATCTAGTTAAAATTTAACTGTTTGTAGGTTGCAGTTTTGTAGGTTGGTATGTTATAGGATTTCAGGTTCCATGATTATTTGTTTACATGTTTTTAGGTAAGAATAATCTTGATTAGTGGTTTACGGTTTTATAGTTTTTATAGTTTAGGTGTACATGTTTACGGTTTTATAGGTTTTTCAATTAATTTTTTTTTATTTTTAGGATTATAGGTTACATGTTTTCAGCTTACAATATACAGGTTCACCTGTGAACTATAAAACTTACAATATGCAGGTTCACATGTTCAAGGTTTGTAGTTGTGAACCATTCTAAACACATCCATGAACTTGTGAATTCTTCCATGTTTCCATCATTGATTCACTCATTAAACATCCAGTTTCTGGTAAGAGAAGGTATGCCCATTACCCAGTTAATGGATTCTTCAAAGTTTGTCTGTTAAAATGGTTCATTTTCACCCATTTGTCGATGTTTTATTCCTTTATATCTATGATAATATTGTTAAGATCTGAGCAAAGGATGGTGACACTGATGATTGGAATTGTGTTCTGACATTAGTTCCACTGACTAAAAAAATTTGATATCATGGGTACTTTTCAAGTTATTATTTCAAACCTAATGTCATGTCTTATATTTATTATAAATAAAAGGTTATCTTTGAATGTTTATTTCCTTATTGTTTAGGTACTACCTTTTTTTAAAGTAAAAATAAATTTAAACACAAATGCAGGAAGTTCAACACAAATGTTTATTCCTTGTTGGGCAGGTACTACCTTTATCTATATCATGTAAGAGTATTTCTGTCACTTGTCTATGTACCTCCGTCAATTCCATATGATGTATTTTCTCATATTTTTGTTCATAGACTAGATATGTAATGGAGCTGGCATAGACTGGAGATGGCATGGATGGGTTGTAGTTGGCATGAACTGGAGTTGACATAGATGTGGCTAGAGCCGGATGAGCTGGAATAGAATGAAGCTTTCATGAATGGGGCTAGAGCTGACATGGATGGTATGGGTATGGAACTGACATGGATGGGTTGGAGATGCTGGTTCTGAAGTCGCTGAGGACGATGGGTTAGATTTTCTGCGGTGGTTGATCCTATTTTGGGGGGTCTAGTAGGGGGTGGGCAGGCAGTTTTGTCTAGAATTGTGGGATAGAATTGCGGAACAATCCTAGTGGGGATCCAAGAGGTTTTGTTTGTAATGAATTTAATTATTAATATAATCAATTCTTGTCTAAATTTGAACATGTTTTAAAATAATATTCAGTTTAATAATTAAAACATATATATTTTATATGATAAATTAATAAATATAATATGAAATTTTACTGGTAATAAAAAAATATAATTTTTATTTAAATGTAATTTATAAAAAAATATTATATATTGATAATATTATCACCAACAGATAAATTTGACACCAAAACCTATTGCTAAACACTTTAACTAACACATATATTATCTGTTGGTATTATTATAATTGTAACTGAACTATTTTATCTGTCGCAAAAACATTTAGCGATAGAGTTTTTACCAGTAGTTTAGTGACAGGGACATATATGTTGGTAAAACTTTTTACCAATAGAAAATGCACTTTTACCAATAGATATATCCCTATTGGAAAAATTGAAATGTTTTGTAGTGAAAAAATGGGAAAAACACAACATATGTTCATCTTTATGCTCCTAATACTATAGAGGAACTCGACGAATTTAAAGGGAGGATAATACAGACATACTCTTATACTATAAATCTCAATGAAATACATGTAAGTGTAAACCATCATAGTTCTAACACATGAGGTTTATAACATAAAAGAAATTTTTGGGTTCTATGAGTAATGAATAGTGAATTATGTATAATGATGAAAACTGGTTGTGCATCACATCTCAAAGGAAACCCATGGGGTTTTGAGAAATAAAAATTTCTACAGAAGACTATACCATAGATAATTCTAAAAACCACACTTATAGAAACTATAGAAGGTATCTTGACCATTTTTGAATTATTTTTTCTTATCTAGAGAGTATCACACTCACTAATGTATCAATATGGTAGCACTGCTCTATCATCTAAGTTAACAATGAATACAACACCATGTATCATTACAAGAATCATAAAAATAAATTCATACCTCTTAGAGGATTCCTAAATTAATGGAATTCAACTAAAATATATAGGATCTCACCTAGAAAATATTGTTGAATACATGATCTTTTCAATAATGACCCGTAGGTTGGGGATAATTGACCTAGGAAATGAGGATGGATACCTAACACTACACGTGGGGTAAGAGAAATTATCTCACCCCAATCCCAATAAGGGATACCTAGAATTATCCTTAACTAAACCACATTGTGATGATCAAATGAATTACGGAAGATATGTGATACCTAAACCTATTAGGGTGAAAAGAAATCTCTTGTCAATATGCTCTGACCCATCCTCACTATCTACCAAAATCCAAAAATAATTTCTCAATTTTACCTAATTGTTCTATATCTTGGATTGTGGAAATTATACCACCATCATGTTCATCTAAAAAAATCACTCAGGATGGACTCCTCACATGTCAAAATATATGCTTCAACACTGTGATAAGGATTAAAGAAGGGTCTTGAAGAAGTATGTAGCTTTCTCAAATAGTAAATGGTGTGTAGCCCTAGGACAAATCATGTCTATTTGTTTTTTCCATGAATTTTGTGCATGTATATACACACACAACAAATAGGTTGTCACAAATAACATGTAAAACCAAGGGTGTTACATTTCATGTACCCCAGACACCCATGTGAAGTGAAAAATGAGTACATAATTTGTTGTCATAATCCACATGGCGTGTAGTTCCAATCGACCTCCTGAACATGTACTCTATATAAATTTTATATAGTCAATTAAGGTAATGTTATGTGTATTCAATCACAATGTTTGTGATATTTAAGTCCCTTGAAACACTAGACACCACAACACCCAAATACATGACTTCTGATCGATTAAAATTCATGTTGTAAAGTTGGGAATTTTTTAGGAACTCCTGTTATCATCTATTTTACCACCACTAAAACCAAATACACAACAAATCTCACCTTAATCATCCACTGTATGTTTCATTATTTGATAGAGGTTCATTGGAAGCTAGATTCTCAACACAACTCACATAAAATGATATCTGAATTCAAATACATTAGTTTTTTTATCGACCCACAAAGACAAATTTCATCATTTTCTGTTAAAAATAATTAAAAAATAAATACCCGATTTAATGAAAACACTTAATTAATCAAAAAAATAAATAAATAAAAATTTTATCTTTCAATCAATTTCTCATAAATGTGATAATTCCCAGTTAAAATATCTACTAAATACTTTACTGTTTGAAATTATGTTAATTAATAAAACACTTTATATAAACAAAAATTTAGACTATATCTCAAATTAATGTTTTTTTACATTTAAAAAAAAAGAAATCAAATTAAAAAATTAAAAATTGAAAATAAAATACTATAATTTAAACATGTGGTTTTTTCTCAACATGAAACTTAACCCCATCCACTATGAAATTACCTACTTCTAAGAATTTTATAAATAAATAAAATAATCCAAAACCTATAAAAGGTTATAAAAACAATATAAATCAAGTATTCCCTAGAACAGAGACTCTTCCACAATTATATATAGGATAAAAAGTATACCAAGTCATGTGGGACCTCTTGTATATTTATTAGTTGGAATTGAAATAGTGAATTTGAGAGAATATTGAGTATTATATAGTTTATCCTAGTAGACAGTGTTTTTAAAAGATAAAAAGAGTAATATAAAACACATCTTAAAATAATATCTAAGATAAAATCACAATAGAAAAAAAGATAGGAAACATAATGTAGCTTGATCCAAGTAGCTTTGATTATCGGATGTCCTAGAATTTTTCATTTGATGGATCTTGGAAAATATTCTCCAAAAATTATGGAAAAGAGAGTGTCATGTGGCCTACTCTGTAGCACCGGTTCTCATGTAAATGATGTTATGTTCTTATTTGATATAGAGAATAAGTTTTAACAAATTTACTCCCACATAGACTCCATATGATCATGTAATTATATCAAAGAGATATTAATCATAAGTAGACATTGGAGAATAATATTTATTAGTTAAAATAACTAATTCTCCATTTATTTATTCAAAATTATCTTTTGGATATTTGAAATTTTATATTTAAAAGTTATATCTTGAAGGCTATCATCACCTAAAGAACAAATATTTGTGAACTTGAAAACTTTACATAGTCATTTTATTTGTAAAGGTGACATGGTCGGTTCATATCTTAATGTGGTCAGCTCATTTTCACATGTTGTAAGTCAATTACATCATGTGGTAAGTTGTTTCATCCTGAAGTCACTATATTAGAATACATGGTCAGAATATTAATTTGTGAAAAATTATACATATCTTGAAATGGTAACATTATCTCTCCATGAGGTAGATAATTTCCCTCATGTGTTTACTTCACTGATATGTATGTTCAGGTCTTTATATATCATAGTAGGTTGATTATGTATGTAATAAGGTGATTATAAATTCACTATAAGATGAATCTTAAATTTGTGGTTAGTTCATGACATAGAATAATTTTTTTCATTTGAATCATGCTATTAATTTGGTTCATGTGATAAGGTTAAGTATAATGTTTGGTAAGGTGAAATAGTAACTTCACCTTCACATGGTAAGGTAGAAGGGTAACCTTTAGACTTATCAATTTTTTTAATTTTTTCTAGTTAACATCTTTCTAATAGAAAACAAGGAAATTGTTAATAATAAGATAAACATGATTTGGGATCATTAAAAGGACATGGTGGTGGTCTAATCGAACAATATCACCCTTTTTGACAATCTCAAATCATGACATTAAAATTGAAATTAATTTCCTACATCAAAAGTAAATTTATAAAGGATTGAAATAACTATGTAAAAAGTTCTGGAAATCATGAGAAAAATTCCAATAAATTAAATTAATTTTTATTTATAACACCCACCAATTATTACTCCACTTTTTATATTATCAAAAGGAAACAACCCAAGGAATAAGATAAAATACATATGAGAATAAAAGAGAGTTTTGAATTAATATATAAAAATATATTACAAAATGGGAACAATTAGACTAGAATAAATCCCAATAATAAATGCTGATTTAATTTAGAATGAGGGTCATATCTAATTTCTGTAAGAAGGATTTGATCCTTTATGTAGAGGTAGGAAAATATGTAATCTCAATAAAATATGAGGAGGTAAGGTCTATAATAAAAATAGACCTTTAAATTGGTCTTAGCTACTGAAATTATTGGGAATGAGTTAAGCCAAAAGGAATGATGGTAGAGGAGGTAGTAAGCTAATAGTCCGTCAAATCTTCTCTAATGATTAAAGGAAATCAACCTGATTCTCCATAAAGGAATCCAAAAAAGGATTCATTTATATAAGTTTATAAACATGTGAATTTAAATAATTATTTGGTGGGAGAATATTCACATCCAAATAAAGAGTACTAAACATCCCTTTTCGATTGGACTTTGTGAAGATCTTTCTTAGATAATAATCAATCACACTCTTGATTGTTTCTCGGTTTTGACTAGTTTGTTTGAAATCCTCACAAAATAAAACAATCATGATGGAAACATGTTTTTGAAACCCATCATACACAGATTCATGATCCTTATTTAACTCTTCAAACAAAAATTTTTAACTCATCATAATTGAACTGTTTGATCTTTTCTTCATCAATAACTAACTGGACAGTATGAGGATAAGACACAGGTATAGGCTGAAACACAACATTAATGGACCTCTAGTCTAATTTAATCATCATGTCAGATAGATCATCCTAAATTTTACCAACCCAGGATCTCAAATCTAAAATCTCATTCTATATTATCTCTATTGTGAAATTAATTCTTGGATAAAGGTGATTGATTGCCAAATTAACTGCTTTATAATTATCTACTTGTCTCACTTTCTGTAAAGGATTATTAAAATTAAAAAATTCCTATTTTAATGTTTCCAAAATATCCTATTTGAACACAACCATGTTATTTTTAGTGACACGTGAATAATATTGAATGAAGGGTGCCTCAAAAGTGGGAGATGAATCACTAGTTGGATGCCTACCATCTACCTTAGGAGAATCCTCCACATATCTATCTCTCATTGTCTATTCCTAAACTCTAGAAAAAACATCACCTCCATATTTACTATAATAATCAATAATTTCATCATGAATTTTATATGTAGAATCCTAAATTCTCTCTTGAATTTCAATCTCAGTAGTCCAAGATACTTCCAAAGATCATTTAAAAGAGATAATTGGATTTCCACTATGTTTAGGTGGACTGCCTCCATGATCCTCATCATCAGAATCATGTTATTCTAATACCATTAAAATAGATCATGGGAACTTCTCCCCTTTTGAATTTTTCACAGGTATATAGGGGTACCCTGAATAAAAGGTTATCCTTAATATATATTCATATCTTCCTCAGATCCAACTAATATATCCCATTCTTTTTTATCCTCATTAGCTAATCCAGATTCATCATTAAGGTTGAGAGATTCTATTTATTATTATTATCCTAATTGTCCATATATACTTTCCATTCATATTATTTAGTATAAGAAACATTATTTTATGAATACTCCAAAACCCCATCGGGTTCATGACCTACATCTACCAGATCCCTAGGTCTTATAGGATATATTACAAGGTAAAACTAATAATTCAATTTCTCTATATCATCCAACCATTCCCATTTCCATATATTCCAATTGACATTCGTTTTCTTAAAAATCTTTTTGGTATGAAAAATCTATCAGAATCATTTATCCCACCAAGGAAATAATGTTTTTTTACTCTAGAAAATAGTAAATGATCATAGGATAGGGTAAGGAACTGAATAATTATTATGGAATACATAACACAACCATATGTCTCATAACATATGTTAAAATATTTATTTGAACCCCATTGTTCATAAAAAAATAAAAAAAGGTCTTGATTACTCAGGATAATAATGCATCATTTTCTTTGGCATATTATATGCTAAATAAATTTAACTAGGAGCCTATATTTACCAATCAATTCAATAGTAGTGGGTCTTCTAGGATCCCAATTCCCAATGAAATCATCATGTTAATTCTAAAATTAAAAGTGTAAATGATTAATAGGATATGAATTTTGATAATCCTCATATGATCCACTGTATAGTAGGACCAACCACTATTCCAAATGCTTTGATGATAATTAAAAAACATCACCATTTATCCTTGATTTTAATGTATCCCTCTTCTATCTTGGGAAGAAATAAATTTTTACATAAAACACTATGAATTGATTTAGATTGAAAGGTCCACCATATTATTTATAAAAATATGGTCATCTTTGTTCCTGAATCACATTCCAAACCAATAATCAGAACGACATTAACCATTGAGCATAAACATCTATTTCTATTGAAACTGGATGATTAATGAAATATGGATTCTTCATCTTCCTTAATGCACTCAATTTGGATTTCAACTTCTTCAAATTCTTTGAATTAGGATACTGAATAGGAAATACAGTTTATAATATTCTCCTCATCCTTGGATTTTTTATTTGATTTGATATCACTAAAGGTTCATAAACAGATGGTTTGGTATAAGGCTTGTGTTGGATAGAGTGAGAGGTTTCAGATCATAGAGATCGATCCTCTCAAAAGATATTAAAATGATAGAGTATATCGAATGTAAAATACAAGAATTGATTTAAATTACTATTCCAAATTTAATTTAAATAATTTAGGGAATAAAATAATAATAATAATAATAATTAAAATACCACAAAAATATTTTCAGGAAAAAATCATTGTTAATAGACATAGTTATTATTATTTTTGTGAATCTATTAATCACATAATAATTGTATGAATGTTATCTGCAAACTTATGGTAGTTATATTAACCTCCTGACCAAGATATTCATAATAATTATGTGCTGATTATATGGAAAGGTTTTAATGGAAATCATAGTGATCATCTGATTAAATACTCATTACTATCATGGTGACCACATGAGTTAGAGTTCATAGTAGGCATGATGACCACATGAAAAAAATCATGGTTAGTCTACTTAACATGTGAAGCATAATTCATGGTTACTTTGAAAAAATCTAAGAGAATAGAATTTTAAAAAAATACAAAAGGAATTAATAACTAAACATAAATTAAAAAAATTATAAATAATTTATCATTCCCAATTATTCTATTATATAATTGATTCTATAAATATTAAATGTCTATGTAAATATGTCACAAAGTTGACCTTTAGTACCAATGAATTCTAAAGTTATATCACCTTTATGGTAATGATATCCCATAAAGTGATGTCTTATATCAATATGATTTTTTCAATAATGTGAAATTGTAATATTATAAATAATTATCCCACTTCTATTAACATAATTTATAGGAAAACTTTAGAATTGATATCCATAGTCTAATAACATATGTTTCATCGATTATATCTATGGATAAAAACTACTGGTAGCTATGTACCCAAATTCAGTAGTGGATAATACCACTATTTTCTATTTATTACTACACAATGTCACTATATACATTCCAAAAAAGTGACATGTTCTAGAAGTTATTTTTCTAACTTACATCCAATAAAAGATACATCAGAAAAATTGACTAAGTTAAATTATTTAACTCTAGAGTATAACAGTCCTATTTTTTGTATTCATGGGGTATTTTCATATCCAGTAGATGTTAATATTTTTTTTCTTGATTTATATTATCTCAGATATTACTTAATTAATTTAAATATGAAATCATAACTATGTATGTGGTTTGATCAACCGGTTTCCCAGTTTCATAAAGAACCAACTTGTGTCTAGTACTCGTCTACATTGTTTCTAAACACCCATTTACTTACAATAGTTATGTAGTATTTGGGCCTCTCAAAGAGTTTCTATACTATATTTATTTCAAACTAGTCATGTTGTTCTGGCATTGATATTACACAGAAATCATCATTAATAGAATCGTTGAGATTCTTAGTTTCATGATGTGATAAGAAAGAATGAGGGTTAACCAGATTTCCAAGAGAAGAAATATTATGAGATCCATTATCCATATCACATACTACAACATCTGAGGAATTATATATTTGACTCCTAACAACTCTAGTAATGGACATTTTTTACACCTTAATCTCACCCACAGGTTCAGGTTCATCTATTCCTTAGAACTGGGTGAGTTATTTATAGGTGGTCAAGGATAATTGTTACTAGGTATAGAATTTCATTATAGACAAGAAAGTTCATCCTAAATATTTTTTAAAGATTTATTAGGATCACGTGGATCTATTTTATCAAATTTCACATGTACATATTCATTCAAAATATTAGTTTATTTATTAAAAACATTATAATATTTTTCAGTTGTAGAATATATGAGGAAAATTCCTTAATATCTCTTGGAATAAAATTTTTCTAGTTTTTATTTTGTATTGATTGTGAATACTTTTAATTAAAAAAAAATCTAAACTAATCTTCCTTTAGTTTTATACCATTTCATAATTCATAAGGGGTCTTCTTTAAAAGATTTCTAATTAAAACTCTATTAATTATACAAAAATCTTTGATAGCATATTCTTCCCAATAATTAGTAGGTAAATCATACTCATCATTCATGGTATGGTGAATTTCTTGAAGTTTTATATTTCTTCACTTTACTACACCACTATGTTATGAGATTATAGGTGTAGAAAAGTTATTATTATAGCCATTTTGTGAGAATAATGATTCAATTTAGGGATTTTCAAACTCACAACCATTATCACTTCTTAATGTTTCAATTATATGTTCAATAATATTTTCTACAAATCTTGAATATTTTGATAAAAATGAATGAACATCACTTTTATGTTAAATGAAAAAGACCTAAGTATATATTGAGTTATCATTTACTATAATATAGGCATAATTTTTTCCTACTATACTAAAAAATCTAGAGTGTCCAAACAAGTCCATATGAACCATCACAAATGGTTTATAATTTGAAACTTATATCATTGATTTTAATGATATTTTATGCTATTTTCCCTTTTTATATAGATTATAGACTTTTTATTTTGGTAATTCTAGCTTATGTATATCCTTACCTAAACCATTCCTAGTTAGATTCACGAGATATTGAATATTGAAATGGGCGTGTCTCTGATGACAAATCAAAGATTACTTGTGAAATGAAATTGAAAAGGAAAAATTTTGAGGAAACAAATAATCTAAACATAAAACATAAACATTTTCAATTATCAAAGTATTAAAAAATGAAATTTTGGAATAAAATTTTTTAAAATATTTATTTTCAAATTTAACATGAGGACCATAATTACATAGTTTTGAAATGCAATATAGATTATATTTTAGTCCATATACATATAATACTTTAGAAATAAAAACTTTACTAGTGTTACCAATTTGGAAAAGTCCAATTGTCTTCCCTTTTGAATTTTCACAGAAACTGACATGTATATAGTCAAATTTAATTAAATTTTTGAACCATGAATAGTCTGGAATCATGTGTCTAGAGAATCCACTATTTAAGTACCATATATATTTATTAGAATTACTTATTTCGGTTTCCTAAAAAAATTAAAACAATAATGATTTTGGTACCCATATTTTTTTGGGTCCATATATGTTAGTAATAAGGGCTTTTAGAATCCATGATTATTTTAAAGATTTAATATAATAATACCTTACCGATTTATAAATGAAGACCTTATTTGGTCTAGCAGAAAAAAACTATTAATCAAAATTGTAAAAATAGATCTTGGAATAAATTTTATTTAACAAATATTCTTAGTCTAGGTTGATATCTTATTTGTAGTGTTATATTTTTTAGTTTTAGGTTTACCAAGCATCAAAGTAAGATATTTTCTTCCATTGGAAAATATCTCCAGATAACTCTTTAATTGTTCATTATATAATTTAATATAATTATTCTATTTAAGAATTTGAGCATTTTTATCCTTCTCTACTATAAGATTATTTTTAGAGTTAATATACATAGCATAATTATTTTTTAAACTTTTTTATTTATATTTTAATTCATTATATGATTCTTCATGTATATTACAATATTCAAATAAATCACCACTAGGAAAATGTTTATAATATTTTTTAGTTACAAAATTATTTGAAATGTGGTAATTTTATTTAGAAAAAACATTTAATATCTCATATGTGTTTTTCATAAATCACATATTAGAATTATCACTTCATTATCCTCTTCTTGAATCTGATTCACATGAAATGTCCTCTAAGGGAATCTGTGTTGATTTTATAGAATTTTTATTTCATTATTATTTATATTCATAATTTTTCTTATATTTTAACATGGTAACATCTACTTTGATGTTTTATTTTATATGACATTCATAAAAAAATTATTTCCTTTAAAATCATCATTTTCCAATCTTTACACTAATTTCATTTGTCATTATTAGCACTGTAATTGGGTTTCTTGAAGAACATCTTCTTTTTATAGGACTCTTTTAAACATCTACCCAAATGTTCCATTTCTGCATCCCTATCATCAAGTGATTCTTTATCACTTTATCTTTTTGTATTGATCTTCTATTTTTATGATGAGTAATAAGATTTAAAATAAATATAATTTATTTTTGGTATACGCACTTCCTCTTTTTTTACTTTTAGTTCTCCATCATACATCATTAGATTTATAATTTTTTTCTTTCACTGGAAGTGTTCTAAGGTCACATGATTCTCTTATGAATACTAATATTTCTCTCCAACTTTCTAGTAAGCACATGAGAAGTCACATGACTTTATCCTTGTCATTAATTGTATTTCCTAGTGCATGCATCATGTTAACTATCTTATTGAACTTGGGATAAATCAAAGATATTGATTCATAAAGCTTCATTATTAAATTGTCATATTTAATAGTTCATGTGTTTAAATTCATTTATTCAACATTATATGTTCCTTCATGAGAAATAAAAAGGGTATCCCAAATTTAAAAATTAGTTCACGGTAAGATGGTCTCTTAAATTTATATTCACCTAAATAACATTACAAACCATTACAAAATTTATTATTACAATAAAATGAATCTTTATTAGTATAAATCCAATTTTCCTTAGCAGTTTTAGGTTTTTCATGTTTATCTTTATTTTATATGAATATATAAAATCACATACTTTATAAGTGAATTTTCATCTTAATATTGCATTGATCATAATTATTTCCATTAAAATAAGGTAACAAATAAGTGTAAGTTCATTATTTTTTTTATTATCCATAAATAATAAAATTTAGAAATGAAAAAAAAATATGATCTTTAAATACAACTAAATCAGAGTTAAAATGATTTTTGATAATACATTTATACAAAATGTTTGTCAAAGTGAGTAACTCAAGAGGGGTTTGGGTGAATTTAGTTCCTAATAAAATTTATTTTTAAAAAAATTAAAAAAAAATTCTCTATTTATTTAGAATGTCCAGTTAATCAAAATAGTAGAAATATATAAATCATTCCTTCAAAAAATTTCTCAAAAGTGAGATTAAGGCTCATTTAAAATATAATTTAAATGCTTTGACATTTGAAGTTAAGTTACTTATTAAAACACTTTATATAAACAAAAATTAAGTCTAACTATCATTGTAATGTTTTCATATTTTATAAAATAGAAATCGATTTGAAAATTTAAACAACAAAACTAGATAAAAAACAGCTTAATTTAAACATGGGGTTGAGTCATTATCTATGATATAATCCCCTCCACTTGGAAATCACCTGCTATCAAGCAGTTTATTAATGAATAAACTAATCCACAACCTGGATAGGATTTTACTAACAACAGTACACAAGACAATCTAATAATAAATCCCCTTCCATATTTGTATATATAATAAAAAATATACTAGGTCATTCATGACCTTATCCATAGTAATTCATGGAAATAAAAATAATGAAGTTGAGAGAATATTGTGTATTGTAAAGTTTATCATAGGAGACTCTGTTTTTACAAATAAATAGAGAAAAATAAAATATATATTAAATGAATATCTAAGATGGAAATAGAAATAGATAACAAAATAAGAAATTTAACTTAGTTTGATCTGAGTAGCATTGATTATCTAGATTCATTTAATATTTCTTCAAAAGGATATTATACATGTTTTTATGAAAATTACTGAAAACAGAGTGTTATAGAGTCTTCTTTGTACCACATGTGATTGTGTAAAGGATTCTATATTATTATCTAAGTAAGATATGATATTTTTTATACTACACTCCCACATATTCTCAACACAATCAAATATTTATCTTAAACAGATCTTAATCATAATTATCCATTGTAGAATAATCATTATTCATTAAATGATTTGATGCTCAATTAAATTCTTCAAAACTCACAAATTTAGATTTGAAATGATCGACCAGTAAGTTATATGTGGAATTTTTTCTTAATATAAATCACGATAATTCGAGCTCAACGAAACATTACCCAAACAGTTTATATGGAATGTTGACACATTTAATTTATCTCTTTACACAATCATCTATTTTAACATGCAGTAACATGACATCTTTATGTGGTAACATATTTCCTATTATGGTCACTACATTATAATTCATTTTCAATATATTAATTTATTTAAAATTATACATACCTTGGAATGGTAATTCTATCTCTCCATGTGTTATGTGATTTCCTCCAGGCAGTTACTTCATTTATTTACATGATCGATCTTTTGATTTCATGGTTAGTTGATTGTACATATAGTAAGGTGATTCTTAATTCATGGTAAGATGAATCATCACTATGCGGTGAGTTTATGACATTGAAAAATTTACTCATATGACTCATGGAATGAAATTTGTTCATGTGGTAAGTTGATGTAAAATGTACATTAATGCAACATAGTAACATGTCCTTCACATAATAAGGTGGCATGGTAAGCTCTATATGTATCCATTTTTTTCAATTTTCCTAGTAAACTATTTTAAAACATAAAAAATAAAAATATTTAATAAAAATATAAAAATTATTTGTGTTCATTAAATAAATAGTTTCTTGTTTAATCCAACACATTCTTCAAGAACATTCCATATATTGTTTTCAATCATGTTATTAACAAATAGATATTTCAGATAGGTGATAGGTCAAACAGTAGGAAGTGGAATCGGATGAAGATACATCTAAAGGAGTTTTCTAATTTTGTGTGATCAAATATATAGTATGTCATGGTTATTAAACAAATAAATAGAATGAAGTTGTATCAGATTTTAGAATGTACCATATAGAGTTTTCTCGATGGATGATTGGGTAGAGATTACCAAAATTATAGGTGAATGAATAGATGTTTGTTTAAAAAAATATAAGAATAAATTTCATAACTATTGTTTGGAATTAATTTGAAGAATAATAATGTACTTTAAAGAAGATAAAGTGTGTATAAAAGTTCACTCTACATAGTGACAACTAACTAAATCCAATTTGATAAGTTTCTTACTATTACTACAAAACATTATTACATATTTTATATATGTCAGGAGCATATTCACTATTGATTGATTATAGTTAATTTCAAGTGTAAGGATACTCTATACTTAATATAATCATTTAATATGGATTGGTATCGAGTGTATTTGGTTTTATTAGGTTATTTCCAAAAAAAATGTCAATGACTAGAAACTTTTAATAAGTAGTGAACCTTGTAAATTATTTTATTCCTATGGTTGGGTTTGTATGTTTTTTTTCAAAAAAGTTTTATCTCTGTAAAAATTGGTGAATTTTCCTTGATAATAAAGAAAAACATAAAATGAAAAGATCACTAATTATCCCCTCCCCTTAAACTCTATGTGATCATACAGATCCCAATTTTTTATTTCAAGTGGTATCATAGTGAAAGTTCACTTTATGGACTCTTTACTAAAGTTTTTTTGAAAATATAAGATTCTATATATGTTAATAACTTTTTTAATAGAAAGAAGATTCATGTATTATATGGTAATAACTATCATATAATGAAATATTGAGTATTTCATTATCTTATTTCCACTAGTTATGATGTTCTTCAGGTTATTAAAGATGGTTTCCATACTTATTCTAAAGGTGTTACATTGACAACTATTGATAATAAAAATGTAGATAATGGTGGATGATCAATAAATTCAATGCCTTCCTATGTCTCTAAATTTGTGTTTCATAGAGTTAATATAATTAAAATAGCTAAAAGAATATTGAATAAGTTATCAAATATTTATGATGGAAACAAAAAGGTGAAGACTGATATTATAAAAATATTAATATTGAGGTATGAATATCTTAATATGGGTGATAATGAATCTATTGGTGACTTTATTACAAGGGTTAATGATATTTTAAGAACTGTATGATGTCTTAGTGAGAATTTAGAAGATTCAACCATTGTTGAAAAAATCTTATGAATTCTACCTAATAAATTTGATACTAACATTTCATATATAGAAGATAGACATCATGAAATTATTTCTTTATATAATCTACATTGTACCCTCATCACATATAAAATTATATGTGAAAATTATAATGAAAATAAGGAGAAATATGATCAAGAAATAAATTTTAGGGCTACCAAGAAAATAAATTATAAAAAAAATGTTATGTAAGAAGTTCATGATTTTATCACCAAAGGATATGTTAGTAAAGATTCAAAGTAATGTACAAAGTCATGTTACCTATGAAGTGATTTGTCTACTGAGTTGTTGGAAAATTTTCTAAAAATTATTAATGATGAAAAGGGAGTGAAGATAGTAATAAATATGAATGAAATTCAAAAATATACCTCAATAATGAGTCAAAAAATTACTATTCTAAAGGATATGATAAAAATTTGCTAATTTAAAAAATGAGAAATGTGTTTTCTTGGTATGAGGAAGATGAATATAGTGAAGAACGGGCTAAAAACTCTAGTGATGATTCTACTGAATTACTTATTATTGAAAAAGTGAATCTTGAAATGTTAAATTGTGATGATAGTAGTAGATATAATGAAATATAATAAGACACATTGATAGAGTTTATGCATAATATAGAGTTCAAATATTGTCATCAAAATATTATAATAAATGTATTATAGAAGAAAAAGTTCAATAAATAAAACCACTTAGTGAACAATAAATTATTATTTCTTAAAAAAATTCAAAGTATCTAAATGATATTGATCATATTATATTGCTTCATGATGAAAATAAGAACATCAACATCATTCTTGACAAATAGTTTATGTTGAAGGAATATTAATTAGATATTGTTTGATAAAAACTTATTAAATATTTTCAAGTAATTAAAAATTTATAAAACTCATTTACATAAGTTGTTCAAAGTATTAAGATGTGTAATCCTTATATAGATTAAAAAAATCTATCCTATAATATTAATTTAAAGGAAGAATGTGTGTTGGTGAAAAATCATGTCATGAATCCTATATATGTATCTAATATTAAGTAGAGTTGAAAACCCTAATGATTTAGATGTTTCAATGTTTAAAAAAATTTGTAACTGTTGGATATTATTTTAAGGCTGAGAAAAAATCTAAGATGAATATACATAGGGTGAGTATAACAGTACACTCAATAGGATCCTCCCCGAAGCCTATCGTACAAAAGTAAAGAAAGCATACTAAAGCATAGTGAACAACAAGTGAAACTAACTCATCACCTAAACAGGTATACTAAGTTCTCAGCCTCACCATGGATACTCTCACCAAGTAACGCATACAAGAATATATCATATAATAAATAATATCAAGGGTACCCTGCTACTACTTCCCCACTGGTTTTCTGCTTTTCCCCAACATCGCACGTCTTGAGCATCTCTCTCTAAAAAGGCTTTCTCGTAGACACCTGGGCGAAGCACCACAACATGCACCTCGTGCAACAAAACCACCACATCCATGTAAGCAAAGTAACCAGGTAGTTTCTGGGAGACACCATAGCTCGCATAACGTGTATCATACATCGGGTATTACACCTCAAGCCATTACAGCCCATACACCGAGAAAGGATCCTCAATCCATCATAGCCTATACACGTTACACCTATAGTAGTCCATAGAAAACTATATCCAGAATATATGTGTGTGAATAACCATAAGCCATTACATCCCTCTACACACATATATGGGGAAAAGTAACCAATGTGTCTGCCATCACAAGTAACTACCAAGAGAAGAGAGCGGGGCCAAAGGGGGTAGTCAGCCATCCATCCTCCCACCGGAATGTTGGGGAAAACACCCCCCCCCAGGGCTCAGAATCCTCGGGGTGTCAGTTTCCCTTAGTGATAGAATGGAGTAGTGTATAGAAACACAAAAAGTATAGGATATACTATATCTCACAACCACACTATGGTCATAACCTAGTATTATACACAACTGTAGATAACGTCTCTTAGACTCTGGGCTGATACTTCTAAGACTAGGTATCCTATAAGCACACAACCACTTAAATAGCTTTAATAAATTATTTCATTGACTTTTTATTAGTTTCACTTTACGTTAATTAATTCTTTAAACATTAATTAACCAATGACAATTCCACATTAAATTTCATTAGCATCACACCCAAAGTCCACTATCCCTTTAAAATTACAACCTCATCATTATGTTCTAGCAAACTCCAACCCCATGGGTTAACACCATTTATTCAAATATTCATTACAGAATTACTTTCCCATATTCCCAGGCATTCTAGAAAATAATTCTATGCTACTAAACACAAGGGGGATCAACACGATGAGTAGATGTACTACCCGTCGAGTCTTTGTCTCCTATAGCAAGAGTGTAGACCTGTCCTCACTTGAGAATCTAAACACGGAAAGCACGTGGCATCCCCCGCGTGTCTTTGCCTCTTTCGGAAGAAGGGTAAGCAAGACCAGCTACCTTGAGCAGTGGGGAAAAGTAAAGTAGATAATCAACCAATAAGAATCAGCAAGAATCCAACAATCACATCCATCCCATTCCATCGTCCCTGGTGTCCTCCCTGACACCCATATGCATAAACTGATACATCTCGCCACTCTATATGTCATCTTCTGCCACAACCAAAAGGCCTCCATGCCCCCACATATCACAAAACCCATCCAGGATCGCATTACAACACAAGCAGCAAGAAAACAAACATCTTAACAATTAGGATCTTAGCCCTTTAACAAGTAAGAGGGTAACTCAGAACCCTACAAGGAATTATCCTTTATCGAACAACCAGTTATTTAATCCATATTGGATTAACAGATTTATTATTCGTAGGTTCCAAATTCGGGAAACCTAACCAGTAATCTATCATAAATAAATAAACATGCTTACTGTACCAATTTTATTAACATTAAATTACAACAAGAAGAACCAAATTCATTTCATGACTCTTTATCTTTATCCAAACAATTATCAATTTATTCCAGGATTTACGTTCTTTAACAATTTCAATCAGGAATGAACAGCTTAATAAAGCAAGCATGGATATCACATTATCTATAAAAATCAAGAGACAAAAACATATGATCGATATCAATTTATTTATCCAGTTCAAATATTTATTATGTCAATTCCATTATCATCTAGTGGAATAAAACATGATAACTATATAGTTGTACATATAAGAAAAGAAAAGAAATGAATCCCCTACCTCAAATAGTTATTGATGTTCTTTATATGAGAATAGTCCACACAATGGGTCACGATCCTCCTCTCGCGACAACTGCATCCACCCGAGGATGCCACGGTACGACCGCACCAACCAAAACCCAAGAAAATTCCATTATAAGCATGGAGATAAGATGTTATAATAAGGAAAGGAGAAACAGTAGAAGATGAAACCCAAAATAATGACGATAAAACTTACCTTATATCAAAGATTGATCGATACAGCTTGGTTGCATCAAGACAGAGCGGAACCAATCCGAGGAGGAAAGTTTAATTGTGAAACTCCTATGAGAAGGAATGGGATGTTCGAGCATCTCACACCCGAGAACAAGGAAGAAGAACAAGGGAGGAAGATATCTTGTCCCTTTTGAAGATTTAACGGAGCGATGGTTTAAGATACGCTTAATTTCCCATTAAAAGCAGATCACATTAAACCATGCGGTTTGACCAAGTAAAAACATCCCAAGCCTTAAGAATAATTAATATAGGAGTTATGTCCTTTGAATCGGCCTTAGAGTCCTTAAAACGAGGCCTTAAATGCATTTTACATCCAAGGAAAATGCTAAAGGGGCGAAACTGTAGGAAGTTGGAAACACTATTCACGAACTCAAAATTTGGCAAAGGAAAAACACTGTTCATGAAACTCACCGTTAGACACTGTTCATAAACCTCACCGTTAGACATTGTTCAGGAACCTCACCATTAGACACTCTTCATGAACCTCACCGATAGACACTGTTCATGAACCTCACCGTTAGACACTGTTCATGAACCTAACCCTTAGACACTGTTCATGAACCTCACCGTTAGACACTATTCATGAACCTCACCCTTAGACACTGTTCATGAACCTCACCATTAGACATTGTTCATGAACCTCACCGATATACATTGTTCATGAACCTCACCGTTAGACACTGTTCATGAACCTCACTGATAGACACTGTTCATGAACCTCACCGTTAGACATTATTCATGAACCTCACTATTAGACAGTGTTCATGAACCTCACCATTAGACACTGTTCATGAACCTCACCATTAGACAGTGTTTATGAACCTCACCATTAGACACTGTTCATGAACCTCACCATTAGACGGTGTTCATGAACCTCATTGTTAGACACTGTTCATGAACCTCACCATTAGACACTATTCATGAACCTCACTATTAAACACTGTTCATGAACCTCACCGATAGACACTGTTCGTAAACCTCACTGTTAGACACTGTTTAGGAACCTCACCATTATAACACTATTCACGAACCTCACCGTTAGACAGTGTTCATGAACCTCACCATTAGACACTGTTCATGAACCTCAACGATAGACACTGTTCATGAACCTCACCGTTAGACACTGTTCATGAACCTCACCGATAGACACTGTTCATGATGGAACTATTCACAGAATTGGAAATTTAGCAAAGGAAAGAGAGGTTGTCATTAGAGGTTACCTATAGAACTATTCACCAATGGAACTATTCATAGAATTAGAAATTTGGAAAACTATTGGGGATAAGTAACCTTGACCTCCCGAAACACCTCAAACACCATATTTCCACAAAGGAATGGACCGAAGAGGTCCGAGCCATTACAAAAAAGGAAGGAAATTTCATTTTTTCATAACTTCTCTCTGAACCATAAAGTGAAATGATCATAGATTTTCTATAGTGGGTGTTTTTATTTAATTAATAGATATTTTATTTTTTATGGAATTTGAAATTTTATAAAGATGGTACAATGAGTTTTTTTATGATTCAATCAGAATCAATGGTATTGTATCTATTGTCATTGGGGAAGGAAGTTGAAATCCAAAAGATCATTAATTATTTATGGGATAAAATTTAACATGTAGTGTGATTTAAAACATTATGATGATGGTATGTAAATTGTGTATATAGTAGATTCTTTAATTTTTAAATTAATTTAAGATGGGAAAGTTTAAACCAGAGTGTCATGATGCAACTGAAACTTGTTTCAAGTTGGTGATGCACATATTTCATGATATCTAAGAATGTTGGAAAGAAAACCCATTATAGAATAAAATTTTATGGAATATGTGTCAAAGGAATATGAGTATGAAAATAATGAGAGAATTTATTTGTTACATTTCTATCATGATATGAAGAAGATATTGGTTTGGTTCTGTATACCAGAAAGGGAAGATTACAAACTCAGTTCATAAAAAAATTGAGAAACATTCAACTCATCCCTTGGAGCTGATTCAATCTAACATTTTTTCCCCATGAGTAAGAAATCATTAAATAGGGATGTGTACATTATTTATTTTATGGATTACTTTATACACAATACATGTATTTTATTTTTTGAAAGATAAATTAGAGGCTCGAAAAATATTTAATTCATTTAGGAGAAGTGTAGAAAAAGAATGTGGATATTATGTGAAGAATATTCAAATTGATAATGGTAGAGAATATACATGTGTTTCATTTGAATATTATCTTGAAAAACATGGAAATAATCATTTGTTTATAACACCTTACATTCTAGTGTATAATTTTGTTTCCAAAAGAAGAAATATAATTTTGGTGGAAATGGCATGAACTATATAGATCAAACATGATACATGTGTGTATTTTTGGAGGAATTATATTATAGTAGAAATTTATATTGAAAATTACTATTTATATAGAATAAACTCTGATTTGAATCACTATGATGTGTATTATAAAGAAAACCCATCTTTTAAACACTTATGGGTGTTTGGCAGTTCATGCATTATAAAAGTCAAGGATGTGAATCTTAGAAATATCAATCATAGAGGTGGTGATAGAATCTTTCTTAGATTCCATAATAATAATAAATGATACAAGTTTAATAATAATAAAATATGAAATATTTTTCACTCTATAGATTTCAATTTTATTGAACATTTTGATAAGAAAATTTCACAGATTTTTGAAAATTGTTAGAAAAGTGAAATGAAGTGGTTGTATTTGGAAAACATACCAATTTTTTTAATAATATTATTATTATTGAAGCTACTTAAGATGAATATTATAAATCATAATTATAAATTGTTTAGAAAAAATTACATTCATCACATCCTAGGATGTGGATGAATGTGTAAGTTCAATACATCATTGGAGATAAATTAAAAAAGGTTTAAACTATAATAACATCAAGTATAGTTTCATATACATCTATATATTCAAAGGTTGAGCCAAAATATTTATGGATTATTTAGAGAATAAAATGTATAATTATTTTATGAATTAAGTGTTGGATATAATTTAAAATAATGATACAATGGAACTTGTACCCAAACCAAACAATTAAAATGTGATTAGAACAAAATGGTTGTTTCAAAAAAAGTTGAATGAAAAGGGTGGAGTGAAAATAAACAAGAAGAAATTATTTGTAAAGGTTAAAAAAATTTCAATTAATTGACTTTGATGTAACCTTTTCTCTATTCAGATGATTTAAAAAATATATATATTTCTTTCTATCATTTCAAAATTAAGATATAAAATTTTCTATATGGATCTCAACTTATCTTTTCATAAATGATTTCTCTATGATGAAGTTTATATTGAAACATTGTATGGATAAAATATTTATTGAGATGAAATATATATGTTAATATTGGATAAGGATTTGTGTGGGTTGAAGAAAGAGTTGAGATTGTGGTACTATAAATTGGACACTTTCATAAGGAAGTTTAACTTAATGAAAGGAATATTTTATATAAAAGTCTATGTAAATGAAAATATTGAGTATTCCCTCATTTTTTTTATTTATTATGATGATATAAAATTCATAGGGGATGATTAATAATAATGTGAAATTTTTTCTGAGGAGATTATGAACCTTATTAAGATTTCAATTCTTGATCAGTGAGACAATTTCTTGTCCTACAAACTTCTAAATATAGGAAATATTTTTTCTTATATCAAGATAAGTATGACAAGGAACCTATGATGATGTTTTGTATGGAATATTCAAATAAAGTTTCCACATCTATTTTAGAGGTACCATAGTTATAAAAATATGTAGAAGGGAAGGAGGTAGATTGTAAAGAGATTATAAATAGGGATGGAAGTTTATTATATCCAACAACTTCAATGCCATATATAGTGTATTTTGTTACTTTTTACTCCATATATCATAGTGCAAAAAAATAATTTCATCCCATTGTTATAAATTGAACTATCAAATATATTAAAGTTAAAACTAAATTTGGGTTTAAATATTAATGTGCATGAAATATTGATCTATTTGGATATATAGATTTAGATTTGTAAGGAAGTTTAGATGACATAAAATCCATATTTAGTGGAGTTTTTTTCTTGAGATAAAGAAATATTATCTATAATACAATGAAACGATTCTTAAAAACTCTTAGTATAATAGAATTTGATTGTTTTAATGTTACTCGAGTTGTAACATAGTTGATTTGGATGAACACATGGTAGGAAGATTTGTAGGTTTTTTTCAATTTAAACCTACTTTAGGGATGTGATAATCAATGTTCTATAAATATCACTAAAAATAGTTCAATATTCTCTTTCTAATCATATTGATATTAAATATAAAATAATAAATACCATGTGGGAAATAATTAATTGAAGTCGGATTGTATTCCTTCAATGGATATTTTTACTGGAATTTAAAAAAAATCCAATGGAAACATTTCATAATATGAGGTCAATAATGGGTATTCAACCTCCCTCTATTCAAGGATATGGTATGTGATTTTCATCACTCTTCATATTATCATTGTATAGTGTTGTAAATTGGGAGAAAAATGATCTAACATAAATTTATCAATTGGTATGTTCTTTACCTTTCAAGGGAAAGCATGTATTTAGGGGGATCTCTTAAAATGGGTCGTATATGTTTTCACTATTAGTGTAAACTATTTTAATAAATTTTTAAATTTGATGTAGGAAAAATTATTATTGTAGGATGATGTAATTTTTGTGAAAAAATATCTAAGTGGAAGAATAAGTTCCTTATGAGGATGTCACCTCTTATGGATACCATTGGTTTTTTTCAATGATTCTAGTTTCCTACACTAAGTTCAATCTTGTGTGAACAAAATTATTGGATAAGAAATCCATTTCTTGGGTCATGTAATTTAAATTATTTATTTTTCTTTCAAGAAAACAAAATCCAATGGGGGATTGTAGGGAACAAGATAGTTGACAGTGTTTTAAGGAAGCTGGAAGATGATAAGAATGTGTTTATTTATCCTATTATGAAGAAATAGGGTTTGGTCAAATGTATTTCAATTTTTTTAATATAAAATCACCTTAAATTGTTAACCATTCAATCAAAGGCCATTATATGGAGATTTTTGACAAATGTTTTGGACCAAGTTCATTGGATGAATTATTCTGGACTAAGGTTATCATCCTTATTTTTTTCTAAATGTTTTTCCAATTATACTAATAAGATTTATCAAATAGTGTGTTTAGTGAAGAAAAAATAAAATGATTCTATGATATTATTAATTTTTTATTATCATAAGTTTTGAAATTACCCATGATCCTATAAGAAGTTTAATGTGGGAGAAAAAAAATTATATGAATGATGTTCATAAAATTAATTTCTATGGAGATCAGTAGAAAGATGCGAACAAAAAGATTTTTTGGATAATTGGAGTTTTTATTTGAATTTTATAAAGTTTGGATGTAATGTTAGTATGAATTATATTCAGTCAATCATTTTTTATGATTTTTTATAAGTGGAATATTGTCAAAGAACAAAGTTATGTTTCTAAGGAATGTATTCAAATGAAGATAAATTTGATGAGGAGAACCATATGATTGTTTTAAATTTCATCAATCAATGTCCATCAGATAAACAAGAGATCAGAAAAAAGTCTCTAAGTCATTGGGAAAATGTTTTTGCTTGATGTCATTAGACATATGTTTTTGTATAATGTTCATCAGTCAGAGAATGGAGTGGGAAGGCAACTGGTGGAGTGTTCTAATGAATTTCATCGGAAAGAGGTTGTGTCTGGATAAATATTGTCAAAATGTTCCAATAAATTTATATCATAACATCAAATAGAATCTCATTAGATGGATATGTTTGTATTAAGTTGTTAAGAGATGAATGATTGGTATAATTTTTTACAGTTTGGTTGGTATTTTTGAAGATTTCATAATTATTTCAAAATTGATTATATTATGTTGTTCATTAAATGTTACAAATTTCATGAAGTAATTATTTATTATTCTCATTGAATATAAATAAATGTTAAAGGGGATATTTGATGTTGGATCATAATGATCACTCAATAAAATCAATAAAAGGATGGTTCCAAGTGGGTCCATAAAAATATTAACTAGGATGAATTGAATATAGTACATGTTTTCCCTAATTTCTTAAAGAAAGATTTATTATATAAATGGTTTTGATACATCAATGAAATGTTACTAATAGTTTTTTATTTGAGTTAAAGCACTGTTGATGTGTATAGACGATCATATGAACTATTTTTAGAAGCATTAGTCTTGAAGATAGTAGATAGATTTTTCCATTATGTTAGTATTAGGCAGATAGTATGAACATATAGATATCTGGGCTTTTCATACATAGATATTACATCCTTATTGATGAATATTCATTACATTACACAAACACGCACCTGATGATAGTAATAGTTTAGTGCCTTTGAATACTTGGAAACACAAACGCTTTCCCATAAGCGAGCTTCATCATCTCCCCCTATGTTCTCGATAGAAAACACCCTTATTTGATATATCATAAATAATACATTTCTTCAAAACATGGGGAATGGAAACATAATAAATGGTGACCTCAGATGCACAGTATGGTTAAACAAGGGAGATATGTCAGCATAAACTGAGCATAAAGGTATGAGGACATGAACATAACATTTGAAAACCATACCCTGTATATAAAAGATCATAATCATGAATCATGGAATAAATATTGGTAGTTCGTAAGACATGAATCATAAGATAATAAAATAAAATTATCCATGAGATAATGACATTTTCATAAGACATGGAATTTGTGGAATACACAAAAGCATATAAAATCATTTTCATATTAGTCAAAGCTTACCATCAAGGGTATCATATACGAGTGGTTTTACTCCCCCAAACCATCATATTAGTCAAGGTTATCTCCCAAGAATGTGATAACAGAAAAAGTATCTTACAAAAACTGGTTTAATCCCCATTATAGCCATGTCTTACTGAACTGAGTTCACTCCCCGTTTCAGTCTTTTTTATCTCATGAGATATAAATATATACCTAATTAATTAGAGAGATATACAGGTCCAATTTATCACATAATGAAAACCATATTTATGGTTTTTAAAATATCATAATAATCCATCATATCATAACCATTGAAATGGTATGGTTATCCTAAAAATTTCATCTTATAATAACCTTTTGTAAAAGTGGTAGGTTTCATAATCATGTCATCATCGATAACCCATGAAAAGAAGTCAGTTTTATAATAATTTCCTTATGGTATAACCCATGGAATAGAAGTAGATGTCATCAACACAATGCAATAAATATATAAATCATTTAGATAAATAATATGAATGGTATCCTTAGATCATATCCCCAGTATGTAATTCCCCAAAATTCTAAAGTAAGAAAATTGTATTGGATAGTGTCTATGACACCCAACACCAAGTGCATAAGGGAATATAATATCTCAAAACATTATAATATATTTATTATTGTAAATAAATCTATTTTGTGTATTGAAATGCATGAAATACTTAGTTAGAATGTGTCGTAAGTAATAATGGGTTTCTTCAATGGCTTGCATTACACGCAAGACCTAGTTTTACCAAACAATAATATGTTATTAAAAAATTATTATTTAATATAATAAGATATGATCTAGATGTTAAAATATGGATTATTAATAGTATTAAAAACCCTATGATAATATATGTTTCATGATAGTCTAAGATAAATTCATTGGTTAACAATTATTTATAAATGAAAATATAACCCAATTGAATATAACAGATATATTGTTGTTTTTATGTTCCCAAAGGTTTTTTATCTTAATAAATTAAATTAATTAATAATATTGAGTGATATTAATTAATTCAATATATTATATAATTAATAAAATATTTTTTACATTCATCTAATAGATTTGATAGAAATAAGATAAGAACAAACCCAATTTTACACATAAAAACATATATTTTCCTAAATATAGTTTTACCACATTTTAATGGAAATGCTATATTAAATATAATTTTGTGAACTTTTATAAATTTTATATGTCAATAAAAACAACATTTTTTAATGAAGAACATAAAAAGTATCTTAGGGTGATTTTTTGTTATTTTTCTATGAAATTTCATTTTTTGATGAATAGTTCAAAACTGCTTTTTCACTTAATTTATTTCTAAGGAGGAATTATATTTTAATTTTTTTAAAGTCACATTATATCAATTATATTTAAATTAACATAATTTTAATCATTTTAATCAATTTTATTTTGATATTTGATACAAAAACTTATCAAACATTTGACCATTTTTACATTAAAAACCTATTTTGTCGTCCCATCTGTAGGATTAAATTTAAATCAATTTAGGACACTTATGTAGCTGGAATTTGTAAAAAAATTATTTCATATTTGGAATCATAATAATTTATAATATAATATAAGGTAAAATTATTTTTTTCCAAAAATGATTAGCGAAGGTGATTAAAATTAATTGTAGTGATTAAGAGAAAAATTAGCTATATAAGGGAGGAGCCAAAAAGACCTTGGAAATTGTCCCAAATCCATAGAATGTTCATATTTAGTCCCTATAATCACTTTTATCTATTTTTTAAATTATTTTAGACACTTTTTATAGGAAAAACTTGGGTGGAATTCCTTTTTCAAAAATTTACAAGAATGTTAATCCACCACCACTATAAAAAAGCACTCACCCCTCCCACTTATTTATACCTATCAATACATTTGTCTCACAAGAAAACTACTCTAATAATTCCTATAAATCCCTAACCTATACCTAGAATCCTATCCTTTTTAATAAATCCAACTAATTAATTATTTTTGTATAAACCAAAAGGAGTTACCCAAAAATGAGGTAACATTCTCCAGTAATCACTTTTCTTTCATTTACTTCTCCACCCTTAAATTAATTTTTTTTCATTAATATATAATGAAATAACTATACTAAATATACTAATATTTTTTATTCAAATTTTTATACCTACACTTATACACACTTCCATCTAATGGGTAATGAACTTACGATTTATGTGTATGTCGAACTACCGCTTCGCACAATGATGACGTTCGTTATTCCTTTACCACCTCTCATGGTTGGGAATAATGATGGGAAAATTATTTTTAAATGATATGTATTATATTTATTATTAATTTAATATTTATTAATTTTTATATAACAAATACCATTATGCTTTCCATTTTTTGAAAATATGATAACATCGTTGGTGGTCATGTGGACTACTGCCTCCTCAAAGCAATGTAACTCGTTCGCACTATACATGAAACGTATAAAGGATGGATTCAATAATATTGTGTAACATATATGGTATAGATATTATATTTTAATTAAAATATAAATATATATCATTTAATTTTTATTCATTCAAATATGGTAATGAAATGAAATTAGCATTGATGCTTACGTACGACCTACCGTCTCCATGAACGATGCACTTCATTTTTCATATCCAAATATTATGGATTATTATAAATAAATATATAAAAGATATATTTTATTATTAAATAATTTTTTAAATTATGAATAATATGATATCATGATCAAAATATGAAGAACAAAGATAACAAGTTAAAACATACTCAACAACATTGCCAATTAACATTCGAAATAGTTAAAATAATGAAAGGTTATTAACAAATGGGTAATAATATGTTATAATAATATCATATGTGATATAATATATATCTTAATGGTTATTTTAAAATTTCTTCTCATGTTTAAATCCATTCTACGTTATTTTAATGTACATTTACCCAAAAGGAAAAGAAAGGTAAGAGATTTTTTCTCACTTTTATTTTGATGAGGCGTACACCATTAACACCAATTACTTATTTTGTGTGGTGTAAATACTAACCCTATTGATATAATACATCATGAATTATTTTATCTTTATGGTATTTAAATTTTCCACTTCATTATTATTGCTCTTGGGTCCTCCAATTAAAAAGATACCATGTAATAAGGGATATTATCTCAATTCCCATTATTTGAGACATATTTTTTTATTGTGCACCTTATTTCTTATATATAGTTTACACACTAACACTTTTACATATATTATAATTATTCAATAATTATAAATTATATTATGATTTTCTAATTTATTTATTTCATCATAGGGTATTTTAATTAAGTGTTACTAAGAGGAAAATAATTTCATAACCCAATTTCATTTCTTTGGGTTATATAACATCCTCATTTTTGTTAATATTATAAGATTATGTTTCTAATCACTTTTTACTATCTATTTTTGTACTTAAAATCATTTTATATGTATTTAAATTAGAAACACATAATCTATTTGTTGATTGATTCTCACATCAATGTTGTGGTATTTTCAAGGGTTTACATCACAATATCATTTTGTTCGGGATTGTTTATACTTGAATTTTCATTAGAGGAAATTATTGGATCATTAATCAATTAAAACTTTCATATTATTCTCCTCTATTTATTAATGGAATTTTCCATGTAATAGTACCATTTTCCAATCTTTGGAACTCAAAATATTTTAGAAATATTTTTTAATATAACCCTACTTCATTTCTCTTTTAGTCGAAGATCTTATTTTCTTATCAGAACCATGTTTTATGAAATTCTTTAAAAAAATGTTTTTAACCATTCCAAAATGATTTATTAAATTTAGTTTTACCCTTTTTTCTTTTAAAAATGTTTTCAAAGGAATCTTATAGTCACTTTTCGAACAAGTCATTTTTCTAACCTTTTTAATAAGAAAAAGTAACGTTTTTCCCTTTTATATAATGTACATATTTACCTACTATTAATTCATTGAAGATTACTATTCATTTTTTAAATAAAACTTTTAAAAAAAATTAAAAGTAGTTTTCAAAGATAAGGATTTAAAAAAATCAAAATAAAATGTATATTTTCCTAAAGAATGTTTTTAAAAGATATTTTTATAGTATTTACATTCATCATCAAAACAAACCATTTATTTTTACACCACATGGGATATATTATTTTGATACCATACTTATTATTCCCTTTTATTATTTATTATTTCATTAACCAAGGATAGTATTGACATCACTACCTTGATTAGTTTTAGTCCCCTTGAAATATTCAATTTCCTATTCTCATTAAACATTTAATTTCCCCTAATTATCCATATCATTTATCATGGATGTGTTTATTTCCTAAACTATATATCATTTGGGAATAAGGTATTTACATTGAATGTTATTTGATCTGTAGGGGAAATATTGATAAATCTATATCCTTTATATAATATAGATATTTTCTAAGGAAAATTGTTTTTGAATTAAATTGATTATTTGATATAGGAGGAATGCTTTGTATAGGTATGATACAGGTGGGAGTAGATTATAAATATCACCTCGATTCATCAGTAGTCTCATAGGATGAAAGTAGTTGGTGAAAACCCTTTTGAGTTTGTTTCTAAATTAGATTAGTTTTAAACTATCTTTTAGAAGGTGTTGATTGTAGTATGATAAAACTTCTAGTGAAAGGTCATGATAGTAAAGAGAACATGCACATGGGAAACATAGAATTAAATAATTCAGCATTTTCTTAATTTAGGTTTAGGTAATATTATCCATGATATTTTTTCTTTTACATTATCTATGGATGTATTTCTTCATTAGTCCCTTGTTTAAATAGACTTTGTTTTTAGTTATTTACCTTTCCATATTAATTACTTTAAGTTATTAACTTCATGGAATGTGTTCTTAGTTATTTACCTACTAATATTGGTTATTATTATTAATTCATTATTTCTTATATTATACTACACTCGTACTGAGAATTTGAGCTCACTCTTATTTTATTTCCATTCACCAAAAATTTGTAAAGTGCATTAAGAATGATATTCAAGGATATGCTAGATGGAATAAATTTATCCTTGAAAGGAAAAAAATATGTTTTAATTGGGATATTTTTTTATAATAAAAGACACATGTATATATCTATTTTACCAAGACTACTAAACTTTTCACTCCTTTAGGATTTTATTCTTTGTAATTATGCTAATTTAATGAAAGTATAAATTAATGCTAGGATTATGGGGTCGGTTCACTATAGTGGGTATTAGAGAATGTTTAGTAGAAACCTTGGAAACTAGATTGAGTAAAACATAGACTATGGAACATAGCTCTATGATACACATTGAGGATAAGTATAAAAGAACATCATAATATTTTATTAAGGTTAATATTATGTGGGAATTCCTAATAATTCATCCATGTTTGGATACTATAATTGGATGTGTTTATGAATAGATTGACCTATTGGTAACAACTCTAAAAAGGTGAGTTGGGCTTTACTAGAGTATAACCTAGTACATGACATCAGGCCTTACCGCGCACCTAGTTTGACACTCCCATGGGACATTATGATGATAATTAACATTTTATTTATACAACATTATGATGTATTTGAATAGATAATGAGAATTAATGGCCTAGATTAAACCTATGGTGTCTTAGATTGAAAATAATGTGTTCATAATTTGACATCCTATAAATGATTATATGATTTTTATGATATGATAATTTATGCTCACACTATGGTCTTTGGTTTTATTAAATACCCTATTCTATAGTATAAATACTAGACTAAGGAATGGCCTATGTGGAAATAAATGTTTGATTAATTTATGTATTAGGTTTGTATTGAAAACCTTAGTTAAAAGGCCATTTAGTGACTAAATTTCAAGGATTTACATCATATTTATTTTGTAAATTATATTAATATAGTTTTAAAAAAGGGAAACATATATTCTGAGTGATAACCCATCAAGTCAAACAATGTTTTTATACTTTAACTAATGATTTAAGAAAAATAATGGTTTAATAATAACCACTAACCTATGCAATTCATGGGTTAATATGTAATTTTTTAGTTAAATAATTTGATAAATAAATATAAATGATGAACCTATAGTGATACTTTTTAATTTTAGAGATTAATGTATTAACCATATTGGATTTGGATAATAGTTAGAGACAAATTTAATGACTTGACTCTCTTTTACATGCCTTAATATATGTTAAAAGTGTATTTATGTACATTAGGAATCAATGATAATTTTTAGATATTCATTTCTTGAAGTAATGGATAAATTGGAAATTTATCGAAGAAAAAACAATGTTTTAAAATTGTGTTTATAGAAATATTTTAAGTAATTATATTTCCTAATATCCTTAATTAGTAAAAATCCTCAACGTTAGGAAAATTATTTTATAAAAATTGTTATCCTAATACCTTAATTTTGTTGAATCAATGGTCTTTTAAATCATCAAATATTTACAGGTTTGGGGACCTCAACTTATCATTGATAATTCACTTGTTTTTGATTGATGAATTCAATAACTACCAATAAATATTTACACTTTTCCTCCATGTACATATCTCCAATTTCCACTAATGTTCTCCTACTTTGATACATAGTTTCATGTTAGTCCATGTGACCTTTGTAAAATGTTTTAAAAACACTTCTCTTAATGTGGTATTTAAACATAGGAAATATATAACTATGTGTTACCAAGATATATTTTTAGTTGTGATGGCACAATTTATCTAAGGTGGGTAGAATGTAACACACCAAATTTCTTAAGTAAAAATATTGCATTTGATAGTGTGTATGAAACACAACACCAAATGCATAATATAATATAAATACCAAGACCATATAAGATATTTAATATTATAAATAAATCTATGATTAAGATTTTAATTCATGCAATATTTAGTTAGTGTGTGTCGCACGCAATAATGTGTATTTTCAATGGATTTCATTACACGAATGACCGAGTTTTACTGAACAACATTATATTATTAAAATATTATTATTTAATATAATAATATATGACATAGATATTAAATTAGTGGTTATTAATAGTATTAAAAACATATGAAAATATTTTTTTTATATAAATCTAAGATAAATTCATTGGATACCAAATAATTAGAAATGAAAATATGAACCAATTGAATATAAAGGATGTATTTTTATTCTTATTCTCTAAAAGGTGTTCTGTATTAATAAAGAAAATTATTTAATATTAGTGAGTGATATTAATTAAATATATATTATATATTCAATCAAATATTATTAACATTAATCCAATATATTTTATAGGGATAAGGTAAGAACAAACCCAATTTTACTCATAAAAACCTATAATTTCTAAGGATAGTTTTACCGCCTTTTAATGGGGATCCAATTTTAAATAAAGATTATTTAAATTTTATAAATTTAATATTTCAAAATAAAATTCATTTTTCTAAATATGAACATAAAATTATCTTAGGGTTATTTTTATCAATTTTCTATGAAGTTTCATTTTTTGATGAATAGTGAAAAATACTGACTTTTATTTCAACATTTCTTTTTTTTCAGAAATATTTATATGAATAAATTATAATTTAAATTGGGTTTAAAGTATAAAGATATAAATTATATATTAATTAATACAATTAAGTTTATTTTAATTATTTTTTATCTGAAATTGGATATAAAAACATACCAATTTTTTGAACATTTTTACTTTAAAACCCCGTTTTGTCGTCTTGTCTAAGGGGTTAAATTTAAATTAAATCCTTCCAATTATGATATTTGTTTTTTAAAAAATGGATTAAATATTTTTAATCAGAGTAATTTATAATTTTAATTTAGTTCAACATAGATTATTTCAAAAAAAATATCAGTGAAAGTGATTAAAACTAATTATAGTGATTAAGGGAAAAATAGCTTCAAAAGGTACTAAACATTAATCATCGAAGAAAAAATGACCTATAAACTTGAAAAAATACATTTTGTGTTCATATTTTGACCTTATAATCTTTTATATTGAATTTGGTCCATTATTTTAGCTAAATGTAATAGAAAAATCATGGGTGGAATTCCCTTTTCAAAAATTTATATGAATGTCACTCCTCCTCCACTATAAAAAGGAACTCACCACTCCCACTTATTCACAGCTCTAAATCCATTTGGATCACCCAAAAATAAACTCCAATAATATCCAAGAATACCTACCCTAAACTAAAATCCTAACCTTGGGAATAAATCCAACCAAGTAAGTAGTTTGGTATAAACCAAATTGAGTTACCTGAAAATGAGGTAACATTCTCCATCGATCAGTTTTCTTTAATTTACTTATCCTCTCCTCAATTACTTTTTTATCATGATTATATAATGACATAGGTATCCTAAATATATTTATATATTGTTATTCTATGGTTTATACCTAAACTTACACACACTTCCATCTAATGGTTTATGAACTTACCATTTATGTGTATGGAAAAATACCGCCTTGCAAAATGAGGTCGTTTGTTTTTCCTTTACCACATCTCATGGTTGAGAATTATGATGGAAAAATTATTTTCATATGATATATATGATATTTATTATTATATTATTCTTCTGTAATTTTTACATAACACATTCCTTTATGCTTTTTATTTAGTGTAAATATGATAACGTTGTTCATGGATCTGTGGACTACCGCCTCCTCAAAGTGATATGACTCGTTCACACTATACATGGAATGTATAAAGGATGGTTTTAATAAACCTATGTAACATATATGACATATATATTATAATTTAATTATAATATACACATATATGTATATTTTAAATCTTTTAAATACAATAATGAAATGAAAGGAGCGTCTATGCGTACGTACAACTTACCGTCTCCATGAGCAGTGCATTTCATTTCTTATCTCCAAATTTTATAGATTATTATAAATACATATATACTGGATATATAAGAAAATTAAATCATAGTTTGTATTCTTGATATCATGAAAAAATTATCAATATAATAAAACAAATTATAACTAGTTAAAACATACTCGAGAACCAAGGCAATCAACACCCAAAATAGTGAAAATAATGAAAGGTTGTTAAAAAAAGGTAATAAGATGTAATAATATGATCATATGTGATATTATAAATATGATTATGTATTATATTATAATTTATTGAAATTATTATGACCATTATATAGGAATTTAATGGACATTCACCCAAGAGGAAACACAATGTAATAGATTCTTGTCTCACTTTTCATTTTGTGAGGCGTACACCATTAACACTACTTACTTATTTTGTGTGGTGTAATTATAGACACATTTGATATAATATATCATGAATTATTTTTTCTTAATTTTATTTAAATTTTCCATTTTATGATCATTACTTTTGGGTCTTACAATCCAAATGATACCAATTAATAAGGGACTTCGTCTCAATTTCCATTCATTGAGACATATTTTATTGTTGCGAACCTAATTTAATATATGTGGTTTACATGCATACAATTTTACATATAATATTATGATTATTTAATTCTTAATGGTATTTTAAGTTTAATATTGAATAATTTCTTAAAAGGTTATTTGAATTTAGTGTTACCAAGTGAAAAGGAATTTCATAACACAATTTATTTTCTTTAGGTTATATTACTTCCTTATTGTCTTTAATATTCTAAGATTATGTGTGTAATAATATTTTTCTATCTATTATCTTATTACCATTGGTTTTATGTGTATTTTCATTTAACACACATAATATATTTATTTATTGATTCTTACATCAACATTATAGTCTTTTCAAGGGTTTACATAACAATCTCATTTTGTTCAATATTCTTTATACTTGAATGTACATCAGAGGAAATTATAGGATAAAATGTTCACTAAAATATTTAATTTTATTATCCTCTAGTTATTAATGAAATTTTCCATGTAATAATACTATTTTTCCAATATTTGGTAATCAAAATGATTTAGAAAATGATTCTAAGAAAACTAGACTTCATTTCTCTTCTAGTTAGAGAACATATTTTCTTCTAGAAACCCTATTTTCTGAAAAGATTTCTAAAGTTCTTTTAACCATTCCAAAATTATTTATAAAAGAAATTTTTATGCTTTTTATCTTTTAAAAATATTTTTGAAGTAATATTCTTTTCTTTCTTATGAATAATTCATTTTTCAAACATTTTTACCATGTAAAATGAATGTTATTTTAACCTTGTACGACATGTACAGATTTACCTATCATCATTTCATTGAAGTTTACTTTACGTTTTTAACAGGTTTCATTAAAAAATGTTTTCAAAAGTAATTTTCAATGAAAAGGATTTTAAATTTTTTTATCAAAATAAAAATTATATTTTCCTCAATAATGTTTTTAAAAGATATTTTTATAGTATTTACATTCATCAATGAAAACAACCCTTTTTACACCACTTGGGATATGTTGTGTTGATACCATCCTTATTCTTTATTTGGATGGTTTCTGATTTCTATGAAAAAAGATAGTATTGAAATTCACTACCTTGATTCCTAGTAGTCCCCTCAAAATATTCAGTTTCCTATGCTCATTGAACAATTATTTTACCCTAATTATTCATATCATTTATCATGGATATGTTTATTTCTTAAACCATCTATCATTTTTACATATGGTATTTACATTGAAATTTATTTGTTTAATTGGAGAAATATTGATAAATCCTTAACCTTTACTTAATAAAGATATTTTATAATGCACATTTTTTTAAATTCAATCAATTGTTTGATATATGAGGAACTAATTAAATAGGTACGATGCGAGTGGTCCCGATTATAGATAGACCCTCAATGCATCAATTTTCTCATGGGAGGAAATAAGTTGGTGACAGATCATTTCTGTTTTGTTCTAAATTATAGTAGCTTTAAAAATTATTTTGAAAGGTCTTTATAGTTGTATGTTAAACAGCCTTGTGAACAGTCTTGGTGTTAAAGGTACCATGTACCTCGGATACATGGCGTTTAATAATTAAGAATTTCCTAAATTTATATTTTGTTATTATTATACATGATATTTTTTCATTGAAATTATCTATAGATGCATTTCTTTCTCATTTCATTTATTGAATGGATTTTTTATTAGTTTTTTACTTTTCCATATTATTTACTCAATTAATTCTCAATTATTGACTACACGGCATGTATTCTCTATCATTTACCTTTCCATATTGATTATTCTTATTGATTCATTATTGTTTCCATTATACATTAACCTTAATGAGAAGTTTTTCTCACCATTATTTTATTTCTTTTCCATAGGAATATAAGAAGTCCACTAAGAATAATATTCAAGGATATTCTAGATTGTATAAATTTATCCTCTAATTAAAAAATATATGTTTTATTTAGTGTAGTTATTTGTAATACAAGACTCATGTATGTATCTATCTTATGAATACTAATAAACTCTTTGATCCTTCAAGATTTGATTAATTGTAATCTGGATAAGCTAATGGTAGTAGACACCGAATTTGTGATTCTGGGGTCATTTTGCTACACAATAAGGCTTAGGTAACACCAAAACATGTCATCTTAAATGAAAAATAGTTTTGAAATATTATTTAAAACATTTATTTTGGAAAATATATTTTCTGCTCTGAAAACACCATTTTAAAATATAAAATTTTTCAAAAACATTTTTCTTTGAAAATAACCATGAAAAAATATATAGTATGCATCAAAGTTATGATTGTTTATGTTGTCAGAAAATTCAATTCATGGTGTACACATTAAATCAAATATTCCATTCACATATTCAGTAAAATCCAAATGATCATTTTTTAAATCAACATGAAAATTACATTAAAAAAATTAAAAAATCAAGCATGTGTAAAAAATTCTTAAAAATCATATGATAATAATAAAAAAAATTGAAAAAATTTTTATAATACATTTTTTTGGAAGAAAACAAATTTCTGACCAAAGAGAGACATAAATTCTAGTTTTCTTAAAAGAATTTTATCAATTATTATAATTAAAATAAAGTGATAAATTTTTTGTGTTGATATAAAATATCATGAATATATATAGGAGAATAAAAATCATAAGTTTATTGAGATATTGATCATAATAATTTTCTATCAAAATCATCAACATAAACAATCGTGTTAAATATGAGATTATATCATAACATAATCACTATTTTGGTAACATTAAATCATGATCCCCATAAATGAATAACATAAAATGGATCATAAAATATCATGAGTATAATTAAATTCATAATATTACATGTCAAAGTGGTTGTATATACACATCATGAAAGAATATTAGTGTATGAATGAAAATTGAGATAAAAATGTCTTACCTTATGTATTGATGTCCATCATACTTATTAAAACATACTTTATAATAAATATAAGTTTATTATACATAATTTAATGGTTAATATTCACATATATTGTAAAATATATGATTTACTTATGCATTTTTATTATTATTTTATTAAAAATTCGATGTTAAAGCCATATTTCAGGTAATAACTACTTTTTTGTGTATGTTTTGAATTGTTATTATTAGTACTCTTAATTTGATCAAGGTTTAACCATCTCTATAATTTTAACAATGATATAAATATCATATATATTTAGTATATATTTATTTATTGTAATCAATAATATTTAGTAATAGAAAATGAAATACACCGTTCATGCAGATATTTGTCCGTACATATGCATGAATGTTGTTTCCATTTTCTTATCGAATTAAAAGATAGAAAAGTTAATTATCAATATATTATCATTAAATAATATTTTTTATGTAATATATATATATATATATATATATCATATTATTATTATACTCATCCTTAATACCATCCATGTAATGTGTGAACGAATCATATCGCTTCGTAAGGTAGTAGTTCTCCGTACACAACAGTGCCCCTATCATATCCCCACAAAATGGAGAGCATGAAGGTATGTATAATATATTATGTCAATATTAATAATAAATTCATAAATAGCATATAAAAAACAAATTCATCATTATGATTAGCATTGATAGGTGGTAATGGAAAAAACAAGATATGGGTTCACGAGGTAGTAGTCCACCGTACATAGGAAAGATGATTTCATAACGCATTTTATAGAAGTGTATATGCATTTACATAATTATATTAACAATAAAAATCTAATTATATGGTAGATAATGATGTTATAATGTCATCATGGTATAATAAGAATTAAAAGGAGTGGAGGAATAAATAAAACGTAAAATCTTGTTGATGAATGTTACCTCTATTTCAGGTCCCCTCCTTAGGTTTGAACCAAAATCCTTCCTAGGATTTATTTCTTTATAAAATAAGAATTATAGGATAATATTATTAAATTTTGGAGGTTATTTGGGTAGGTATTTTCTGAAAAAAAATATTTATGAATGCATGAAGAAGATATTTTATGGGTGGCCTTTTACAAATGGGGGAGATGACAGACATGATATTTTTTAAAAGAATTGAGTAATACCACATTCTTAATATGTCCCAAGGGTAAAAAATGAACCATTACTAAACCTTATAGGTTAAATGGTGGAAATATTTCTATCATTTAGTTTTTAATCAAGTTTATAGTTCATTTATACCCTTATCTATTTAGTTTAACAACTCAGTAAACCCTTTTTTACCTTAACTGCGGTAATTAATTTTTATGCAATTCACTATTCTTTTTTTTTCAAAAATTATGTTGGAACTATTTTAAATTTTAGATTATTATTATTATTACAATATAGAATCCATTTTTAAAAATTCTATTCACATCAGTCGATGAAATTAATTTAAAATTAATCATGCAGACGTGATGAGAAAGTGGGGATTTGAAGGGAAAATGATCAAAAGTTTACAAAGATTGTATATCAAATTTTGGTATGTAATTTATTCATATGACCTAAGATAGACTAATGAATTTATAATTTAACTAATGTAACATTAAAAATTACTTAAAAATATAATATCACTTTAAAAATAAATTAAATGAAATGGAAGTTTTCAATTAAAATTCGGTATTTTTCACTATTTATCAAAAATGAAACTTTTCCAAAAAATATAGAAATTTACCCTAATATAATTTTTACATTTTTATTTTAAAAATGAATTTTATTTTATTAAATTTATTTTTCAAAAGTTTCATTAATTAATTTTATTAATTTTTAAAAAATTACATAAAAATTTAATGAGAAAATAGTATTTTAAAAACATATAAAGTCTTTATTAAAAAAATTAGTATTTTTATATAAATGTGATTTAATTATACAAAAACATTATAATTAATATTTTAAATGTATTTATTACTATTCATATCACTATGATTAATGGATAGGTTATAACAGTCATGTTTAAATAACCTTATTAATAATATATCTTGGTTTTTTTTAAACTCGGTACCATGGGTAAGGCAAGATAAATCAGTGTTCTTGTGGTATAAACTCTACGTTTATTACATGTGAAGGGTAATTTATGCAATTCCTTAGGATAGATACATGGAACACATCCTGAACTTGAGAAAACTTCAGTGGAAGCACCAGAAAATAGGTTATTATTCTAATATGATCAAGAATTTTAAAGGGACTGATATTCCTAAGGCTCATTTCCCCCTTTTTTGAATCTCATAACCTTTTTTCATGGAGAAATTATTATAAAATCCTTATAAACAACATCAAATTATAGATCACATTGGACATTATGAGCAGTAATTTTATACTGACTTTGAACTACCAAGATGTGCTACTAAATAGATCTAACCTTCTCTACCATTTCATTGGCTATCTCATGTCCCAATAGATTTCTTTCTCTAACATCATCCCAGCACATTGGAGATCCACACTTATTTACATAAAGGGATTCATAAGGAACCATCAGAATTCTTGAGCGAGATCGAATTTTGTAAAAAAAACTCAACTATAGGAATCTGTTGATCCTAAACACCTTTTAAATCCAAATAATAAGATCTCAATATATACTCTAATATTTGAATTTTTTATTCAGACTAACCATCTTGTTGGGGAAGATACGTAGTGCTGAAACTCAAACATTAATCAAGGGATTATTGAAGACTTTTCCAGAACATTAAAATAATTCTTGGATACTGATCAGACATTATGGAATACGATACTCCATAAAACCTTAACACTTCCTTATTGTATATCCTGGAATGTTGATCCAAATAGATGTATTCTCTGATAGTGATGAAGTGTCGCGACCTAGTGAGGTGATCAACAATTACCTAGATAGCATTATTCCCTTTAGAATTTTTTGGTAGTCCAATGACAAAATCCATGGTGAGGTTCTCTAATTTCCATTATAGAATTGGGAATGGATGTAACATCCCTTAGTCTTTTATCTTTTATTCTTAACTTGTATACATACCAAGCACCAAGATAAAAATTCTGTGATGTCTCCCTTCATGTCATCCCACAAAAAAATTATTATTTCAATTATTTATACATCTAAATACTTCTAGGATGAATAGATAATGATAACTATGACCTTCCTCTAACCACTCATTCTTCACATATGGTATGTACGAAACACATACATGGTTCCTAAACCTTATCATTCCATCATGATCATGAATAAACTTAAGATCATTTCTATCTATATTTTGTAGCTCTACATCATCTGTTTACACCTCTTTAATCATCAATTAGATGGATGGTTGAACCTTTAATTGAGAAAGATAGTATTTCCCCCTTCCTTAATAATTTCCATATCCATAATTTTCAAATCCAAAAATATTAGATATTTTTTATCCTTATCATGGATAATCTAGCACAATCCTTTTGAATCAAACCATTGGCCACCTTGTTCTATTTCCTATGGTTTTAATGTAATGAGTAGTCATAATATTTAATTATATATAACTATATTCTTAGGAACATATTAAAATACTTTTATTTTAATATATACTTTAACCTTTAATGAATGGTATATATATCACACTTTTCTCCATAAAGATAATGCCTCTATATATTTAATGGAAAAAATACCACAACTAACTCCAAATCATAAGTTGGGTAATTTTTCTAATAAATTTTCAATTTCCTAATGAAAGATCTATAATAATTACATTATTTATATTAATACATCTCAATTCCTTATTGGATGAATCATTATATATTACAAACCCCTCTACACTACTCGGTAATGTAAGCATAGGTGTGCTGACTAATCTTCTCTCTAGTTTCAAGAAATTTTCTTCACATTCAATTGTCCAGAAGAAAATGGCTCCCTTACGAGTTAACTTTGTCATTGGATTAGATATCCATGATAAATTCTCCACAAACCATCTATAATATCTAGTTAAACTAAGAAAACTACAGATCTCAGTAATTGGGGTTGGTCTGGACCGACACTCAATGGCCTCCTTCTTTGATGGATTTATTGATATAACCTATCTTGAGTAATATTACACAAAAATGAAACCTTTTTATGAATAAATTCACACATTTTAAATTTTTCATATAGTTTCTTATTATATAGGTTCTTTTTTTACAATTCTAAATTGGTATTCATTATCTTCCTTGATCTTTATGTAGATAAGAATATTGTCTATAGAGACAACCACAAACTGACCAAGGTATTGTCTAAACACTCTATTTATTAAATCCATAAAAATATTAGTAGAATTAGTAATAACGAATGAAATACATATATATTAATAGTTTACATACCTTGTATGAAATTCTGTCTCAGGAAATTCCTCCTTCAGGACACACAATTGATGATATTCGTAATGAAGGTCAATCTTGTAAAATTTTCCATCTCTGCACAGTTGATCAAAAAAGTAATCAATACAAGGAATAATATGCTTGTTAATAATTTTGATCTTGTTTAGCTCTTGATAATTAATTTTGATATTAATCTATCCATCATCATTTTTAATAAAAATAATAGGTTCAAACCAAGGTGACACACTTGGCTGAGTGAATTCCTTGTAAAGGTTTTCTGGGAGTATCTTATTCAATTCTTATAACTCAATTTGTGTTATTCTATAGGAATCCATTTAAATTTTAGTGTAACCATGTAAGATTTATATTGAGAACTCAATGTCATGTTTTTTGGAAGTCTAGAAAACTATTTCAGAAATACATCAATAAATATCGAAAAAATTAAAATATCCTTGATGTCACATTTCTTCCAAATCATCTAAGATAAATAACCCTTCTAAATGGGAATTAAGACCCATAAAATGGACTTTATCTCCATTATAAGTTCATATTTATCACCCTATTTATAAAATATAATTATTTTTTAATTAGAAATGGGACTTCCCTTACTCAAAAATTGATGTGTGGTTTATGTAGATAAATCCAATACAATCATAGGATTTCCTAAAATTCAACCTGAGGAATAATGTCATGATTTTCATGATGAACATTCCCACTGATTTTAATGGTAGAGGAATCAAAGACTTGAGATATGATCATCATACCATTATGGGTTTTTATAGCTAATTATATATCTAGTTTTTGGGTGTAATCTTGATATCCTTATAATATTATTTATATATGAATGAATGGGTAGACCCATTGTTAAATAAGTCATTAGTATTTATAGAGTGTATGGTATGTATACCTTTCAAAATTTCATTATCATACCCCTCTTATGAAAAAGTGATCAAATTATATTTTCCATTGTCCCTTTACTTAAGAGTTTAATGACGTCAATCATAATTATTAATCCTTGGGTTTGGGAACTGGTTGGCATTATTCCCATTGAATTTCACTTGACTCACTAAAGTGTGGTAGGTTCATTATGTGCATCATTCCCTATATTTACATTATTAACTAAATTATTCTCATCACCTCTGTAATAAAGAGTTCAATGAACTTCCCTTCCACACATAAAAAAAAATTATAGACCCCTAAATAAAAAATCCTCCATGTTTCGTCCCACACTATGATTTTAAAGGAAATATCATCTTCTTATCTTCATGTTTTTTAGAATTTATTTTGAACTCCTTATTAATTTTTCTATCAAAACCTTGAGATTTATATGTATCTACAACTTCCATGTCCAACTTTATAGCACATCGAATAATATATTCATAGCTAATGAATTATAATATGGATAACACTCTTCAGAGACTTTGTTTGAAGCCAATGAAGAATCGATCAACCATACATTTTAGTGGGATGATAATACCAGAAAATTACCTCACATGTCTCGTGAAATATTCCTCATATGTACCAATATATTCATTATCTGTTTTATTTAAGTCTAGGAACTCCTCATTCATCTTTATATGTAGAATACAAAGAAATCAATTATTGAAAAATATGATCTCATACTCTTACCAATATATGGAGTAAATTTTATCTTGTTGCTTGGTATTCTTGATAAGATTCCAACATTTATGTGATTCAACTTAAAAAATGTTGAAAACCAAAATGAATTTTTCATTTTATGAACACTAGAGAATGTAAAATATATTTTCAATGGTATTAATCCATTATTCAGTAACTATTGGATTAGAAGAACCACTGAAATATGGTGGATGTTTCCTCATGAAGGATTCAACAGAATATTTTCCCCTCCATTGATCATTTCAAAGTCCATCATGATTCATAACATGATAAATTTTTGTGAGAATAACAATGATATTTTCCATCCCATATCTTATAACATTTGGATGCTCAGGAGGACAATCATTGAATTATTTGAATCACAAATAATTAACATGATTCCTTTAGGATCTATCATTTGACTAAAACCAAAAAACATAGTGTGAGAAATAATAATCTTTATGGGGATCCATGTAATCATGAAATATCACTTGTACTGTATCTAAATCATGAAAAATCATTAATCTATGAAACCTTAGGTTTACCCTAGGCCATTCATTGTAATATTCTATTTAAAACCTTCATGATGGTTTATAAAGTGTTTTTAAATTTCCATAGTATATCCCATGAGAGTGTCAACCCAGGTGTGCAGCAAAGGGCCATTATAATGCAATAGTTCCTGATCAATTCAAGATCAATATGGTGTTTTTAGGTTTTTTACCCCTAGGTAAATCTATTCAATAAACACATGTATTATTAATACAATAATGCATTTCTAGCAAACCACTCATTCTATCATTTACCAAAATTCCAAGACATTTTTCTATACTTTGAATCATCCATAGACTTATCCTTAGACATGTCCTTTGGAATATCACTAAGGTTTTCTTATCCTGGTTTCCAAAGGTTAACTAAACACATCCTTTTATACCAATTATAAAGACCCATACTTTTCATATATAAATATTACATCATTTTTTATGAATATTCATTACATTTCACAAACACATGCTTGAGGACCAAAATATTTTAGTGCCTAGAAATATGGAAACATAAACAATGGTCCATAAGTGAGCTAAATCATATTATACTAAATTTATCATTACTTGTTTTATATATCATAAATAATTAATTTTTCAAATTCATTGGGAAAGGAAATATAATAAAGGGTGATATCAGATGCTCAATAAGTGTAAACAAGTGAGATACGTAAGCATAACATGAGCATAAGGGTATGAGGACATGATTATAACATTTAAAAACCATACCCAACATATAAAAGATCATAATCTTGAATCATGGAATAATGATTGAATTTTAAAAATACATCAATCATAAGATAATCAAAGAACATAATTCATGAGAGCATAATAATGGAATATGACATGAAATTTGTGGAATACACATAAATATAGAATATCATTTCTATATTATTCAAGGATCGCTGATAAGGATATCTTATTGTAAGGGTTTCACTACCCAAATCATCATAGTAGTCGAGGTTCACTCCCAACACCATCATAGTGCACAAAGACCCTTACTGAACTGGTTTTACACCCCATTACATCTATGCCTTACTGAATCATGTTCACTCCCCATTCCTATCATGTCTATCTCATGAGATTTAAATCATTATCCAATTCATTGGAGTGAGATATAGGTCCCACTTGTCACATAATGAAAAATATATTTATGTGTACCAAAATACCATAACCATCCATCATATCATAAACCATGAAATGAAATGGGTATCATAAAAATTACATCATATCATAATCTATGGAAAATACATAGGTTTCATAATCATTTATTCATAAATTAACCCATGAAAATAAGATGGCTTCATAAATATTTCCTCAAGGAATAACCCATGGAAGAGAAATGGGATTCACAAAAATTGTGTTGTCAAAAAATAAGTCATGAAAATAAAGAATATAAATTATATCATTGGATAATAACCCCGATAAGGTATAGATAACTTCAAAAGATGTCATCTTAGAAGGAAATAATTTTGAAAGATCATTTAAAACATTTTCTAAGGAAAATATCCTTTATGATATGAAAAAAAATTATAGAAAAAAATATATTTTGATAAAATATTTATTTTAATATAATCATAAAAAATATAAAAGATTCTTTGAACCAATGACTGGTCTTGACATTATAAAATTCAATTCATGTCATAGATGTTAAAATTAATATTCCATTCACATTATCAGTAAAATCCAAAGAGGAATTTTTTGGAAAACGACATGAATATTCCTTTAAAAAAATTGAAACAAATAAAACATGTGTAAAATTCCTTTTAAAACTCGTAAGAGTGTAATAAAACATTTTTTAAACATATTTAAAAAACATGGTTTTGGAAGAAAACTAATTTTTGACTGAAGACATAAATAATGTCAGGTTTTTTTAAAAACATTTTCTCAATTATTTTAGGTTCCAAAGAGTGGTAAAAAGGAAATATTACATGAAAATATCGTGAATAATAATATTATAATATAATTCATTTTTTGAGAGTTTTATTGTAATATTTTATCATCAAAAGAAGAAACATAAACAATCCTGATAATAGATGAGATTATAACATAACCTCCTTACCATTTTAGCAACATTGAATCATAACCCCATGAATTAATAACATAAATGGAATATAAAATATAAATAGGATAAAATAATTCAATATATTTCATTTCAATGTGTCTTTAAATACACCTCATGAAAAAAATATAGGTGAATAACATAATGTACGCCTCAAAGAAGGAATATTGAGAAAAAATCCATTACATTATGTCTTGAATTCTATCATACCCATTAAAAAACCGGTATAATAAATATATGTCTATTATAATTATCATAAATAATCATATTAGTATATATTATACAATATATGGTTTACTTATTCCCTTTTATTACCAATTTATTAAAAATTTCATGTTAAAGTAATATTTTTGGCAATAATTACTTCGTTTTTCGTGTCTATTTTAACTTGTTTTTTTGGTCCTATTATATTGATGACGGTTTCATCATATCCATAATATAAAATATCATATATATATCTTATATATTATATATATATATTTATATTAATTTATAAAATTTAGTGATATAAATGAAATACACCATTCATGGAGACGGTAGGTCATACGTACGCATAAATATTGTTTCCATTTTCTTGTTGGATTGAAGGAATGAAAATTAATATATATATATATATATATATATTATAATTCTAGAATATTTTTCATTTAAAATTTGTCACATATTTCTATTAAACTCATCCTTAATATCTTCCATGTAAAGCGTGAACGAATCACATCGATTTGTGAAGTGGTAGTTTGTCATACACACGAGTGACATTATCATATTTCCCATTAAATGGAGAGTATGAATCTTTGTGTGACTTAATAATTAAAGAATAATAATTACATTATAAATATTATATATATAAACCATAAAACCATAATTATACCCATCCATTAAAGGTGATAATGGAAAAATTAATTACATCAGTTCACGAGGTGGTAGTCTTCCGTACACACGAACGATGATTTTGTAACCGATTTGATTAGAGTGAAGATAGTTTTACATCATTACATTAACATAAAAACATATCAGTATATGTTAAATACTGAGTTTATTATATCATAATGGTATAATAATAATTGAAGGTGTTGTAGTATGAAATAAAATAGAAACACTCGTTGATGAACACCATCTCTTCTTCAAGTCTCCTCCATAGGTTTGTACCAAAATCATTCCTAGGATAGATTTGTATTCAAATTAAGGATTATATGATGATAGGATGGATTTTTTTAAGGTATTTGGTTAGGTATTGGTTGATCTAAAGTTTTTCTAAGGTGTTGTAAAGATTATAAAGAGTGTGGCATTTTATAAGTGGGGGAGAGGGCACACATGGTATTTTTGAAACAAATTGACTACTCCTGCATTTTTCATATTTCAAATGGATCCAAAATGGATCATTATCAAACCTTATAGGTGTAATAGTATAAATTTTTTCCATAAAAGTATTTTTATACATATTGATAAGCCATTTAACCCCTATCTTTTTTGTTTAACCCCCCAGTAAACCCATTTTTACCTTAACAATAGTAGTTAATTTTAACATCATTGACTATTCATTTTGGTAAAAAATATGTTGGAATTATTATATATTATGAATTATTAGGAATCAAAAATGGACTCTAATTTTCCATGTTCCATTAATATAAGTTCTAATAATAAATATAAAATTAATCCGACGGAGTCTACAAGAAAGCATGTTTTATTGCGAAAATGGGTAAAAGATTTCAATGTTTTCATATCCAATTTCAAAATGAAATTAATTATAATAACCTAAATTGGATTAATGGATTTATAATTGAAATAATTTAACAATAAATGAAATTTAAAAATATAATTACACTTCATTAATAAATTAAATAAAAAGAACATTTTCAATTAAAATTTACATTTTCCAATATTTATCAGAAAATTAAAAATTTGAGAAAAATACCAAAAATTCACCCTAAGATAATTTTGACATTCTGATTAAAAAATGATGATTGTTTTATAAAATTCATTTTCTAAAAGTTTTCATTTATTTATTTTATTATCGGTCACTAAAAGATATAAAAATCATTTTTTCTAGAAAATAGTATTTTCAAAACATATAATGTCTTTATTGAAAAATTATTTATTTTTATATAAATGTGTTTTATTTATACAAAACCATTATACATAATATTAAAAAGGTATTTATTACTATTCATTTCAATATATTTAATGGCTAGGTTATAACATCCATGCTTAAATAACTATATTAATAATATATTTTAGTTTTGATAAAACATGGTATCATGTGTAAAACAATCTTACCTGGTGTTTCATGTAGTGGATGATTAATTTTATGTTGCGTGTAACAAATTCCATCAATGAAATTTAATTTATTAAAAAAAATCACAAAAAACCAAGGTGATATAAAACAGGTGATCGGTCGAACAATAATAAGTGGCATCAGATGGAAATATATCAGGATGATTTTTCCTATCATGTGTTATCAGATAAGAAATATTACATAGGGATCAGATGGATAGGGATTAAGTAGTGGTATCAATCTTTATAAGGTATCAAACAATTTTTTCTAAATAAACAACTAAACAGATCTTACTGGATGGACATGTGAGGATATATATATTTATATGCATGATTCCAAGGAGAATGTTCTTTCCTATTGTTGGGAAAGAATGTAAAAAATAATAAAGTACTTACAATAAGAGAAAGTGTGTGGAAAAGTTCAAGCAGCACATTGAAAACATACTGAATCCTATTGGTAGAAATTCCAACTTCTCTTAGACATTTTTACATATTTTATCTATGTGAGGGGAACATGCATTGTTTTTTTATTATAGTTCTTTTCAAGTGTAATGATACTCCTTTATTAATATTACCATAAAAAAAGAATTTTTTTTCTATTATATTGTGTGATATTGGATTATTTCCCAAACCCTACCTTGGATAGGATACTCTTACTTAGTAGTGAACCATATAAATACTTCTTCTCATATAGTTTTTTATATAGTTGTTTCCCATAAAATTGATATCTTCTTAACTGAGGGTGTGGGTTGTTTCATAAGGAATAAAACCCTAAAAATAAAATATCATTGATTCACCCCTCCTCCTCTATGAGATCATAAAGTTCCCAATTGGTCCTCTCATGCAACATCCTCATATCTAACACAAATGTACCAACTCCCATCTAGTGGTGTTTGGGATGGGTTAATCTCTTAGAGTTCAATTTTTCCTGTAAGTCACTTTATACATCCATTCCACACAAAGGGAACTGCCAAATACTATCTGAAACCCTAGTATTCATGACTCCCACAAACTCCAATTTGTATCCCACCACTACCAACAAACTTCTATAGAAAACCTAACATTGCATAATAATGAGGGTTTAACTCCCCTGGTATCGAAATATTTTCAATAGATTCTACAACTATACATTGGGTATGAATAATATTTCAATGGATAATATATCTAAATATCCCCTAATAAATCTCACTAATGGCCTTTGATAGTTATGAGGACCACAGTATCATGATCTATGTGAATATATACCCACAAACCACTTGTTCAAATGTGTATCCAATGTGAGGAAAATTTCAAAGACCCATTATATGAGAGGTATATAGAATGCACTAAGGATTACATGGAGTGTAAATAGAATATATCCATTTAGGCATATACTGATTCCCATCTCACTATGTGAAACTCAAAATACAAAACATCCCCTACACTAAAATTTATATAAACCCTGTGAGGTCCTTGACATGTATGGATGAGAAATTTTTTTTTCTAACCCATAGCTACGTGACATGTATTCTCATCCACAAGGTGTGTAAGACCCCAGGATTACCAATATCATATAGCTTGGTTGATTTTTCATCATGAAACTCAACATGGTTCATAATAATACATTTTATGTACCTCACTTGGGGTTTATGAAAATGTAATTCCCCACACACTATGTTGGGTAGCTGGTGAACCAACATGGCATATCTATGTGTAAAACTTGCTATGTGGGAACCTTATTGATCCTTCATCGAACTGAAAATCATTACGGTATGTGTTCATGTTTAACATCCTATATGATTTGGTATTGTAGGTGATGAAATTCTAAAAACTTCCCCAATCCACTAGTTATGTTACAAATTGCCCCTACATGGACCTTAAACCATCAATAATAGTTGAAATTGCTGAATGAAATAATAAAATAATATAAAAACCTATCAGGAAGAAGTTAAAATAACAATTCATACCTCATAGTATATAGTAGAAGCATCAGGTTTTAGTCCATGGTTTGCCATCGTTGTATCTAGATCTGGTTCTGATCAGGTACCTTGGATGAGGCTCTACATTCCTTTCCCTCTCTCATCCTTCATCTCCATGGGGTCAAAAAGTGGAGAATGCATTCTCCCAATATGAGAAGAGAGAGATAATAAGTGTAAGGGGGAAATAAAAAAATATATAAATATAATATGGATCCATTAAAGGTCCAAATCAAGACCCTTAAAATAGAAAAATCTTATACCAGACCTGGGTAAAATATTTCATTCTGGAAATAACCTCAAGGCCATAATCACCATTAATGGATCTTTTTAGGATATATCTATGTTTTTACATGTAAGAAAAAATAATATTTATTTAATAAATATTAAATTTCTCCCAAAATCTACCCATCTTGCAACCGCTCTAAATTCCATACCAAGGGTAAACTTCCCTTCATGAGAATAATTGAAACATTAGAAACTATTTCTGGAGTTGTTTCCTTGGGAAATTATCATTTTACCATTCGTAATGAATGTGGATCCAAATATCAATAATGAGTTTTCATCCACATGGGAAAACATGCATCACTATAAATCTTTCATGTCTAGTGGTTATTTGGTTTGACCATTTTTTCCTAGTTTAACTCACCTATGAGTGAGTAAACTTTTATAATAGATGGGGATCATAGTGAGTTGAGGTTGTTTGGGACTCTAGATGTTCCCAATCCAATCAAGGAGATATATAAGGGAAGAGAGACGCACTGCAACTCAAACAAAGTGTGGGATCAACGAGTTATTTTTCCATGGGTAATTTTAATTTTATCTGTGACTGATAAACCATATAATATATAAAAGATCACCATCTTGTCAAATATTTATCATTTTAGTGAACTATTATTTATTTGATACATAGTTTTTTTGGTTCATTAAGCATAATCACATAAGGTAATTAAATTAATAAAAAATATATCCATAAAATAAGAAACATTATTACATGTAAATTCTTTTTCACACATGGTTATTTAATTGTAAATTTTCTATATATTATTGACAAGAATATGAAAAATAAAATAAGTAATATTTTTATACATGTTAAGAAAATCAATCAAAAAATATGTTATGCTATAAAATTTGTGCCATCACATTAGCTAGAATTCAACCATAATCAAAAGTATTGGTGTGGATCACCTTAGGATACATTAAATTATTTTGTGGTTATAATGAAATATTTTAGTAGTGTTAACAACGACTTCTTTGAGAGTATTCTATCTATAGGACGTTGTGTAATTTTGTGGAAAGAGTTAATGAAATTTTTGTATAGTATTTCAACACTGTTTACTGAACAAATTTGAGAGTTTCAAGTTATTGTATTTGGAATGTAAATAATACTAAAATAACTTTTAACTAAAATTTTTGTGTCGCTTTCTAGGTTATTTGAAGGGTAATCTAGATCTTTTCCACTCGAATATTTAATCGAATGGATGTTTGGATTCCAAAAGTGATGGTTGTTGGGATTTTATAAAGTAGAGAGAGAATAATTAAATAATTCGTTAATTGGGTTGAAATATATAATCAATATATCTTACAAATACTTCTGTATTTTTTATTGTAGAAATTGGAATATTTAACCCAAGAAACATTTTCATCACTGTTAGATAGAGAAAATGTTCTTATTGGAACAAAAATTCAAGATTTGTGAAGGCACATTAGCATTCCACATCTATCAAAATATTTCTTTTATGGGACCCTGATGTGGTGACGATGCAACATAATGTAATGGATTCGTAAGTTTGATTCCATGTAAAAATGTATGGTTCTATCAAAATGTCACGCACCACCACTATTTCAATTTTTTAGAACGTTGCTTCTTCGCCTCCGGGTCCTTCCTCCATGGCAGCTCCTTGTTCTTTGGCGGTCGAAGGCGGGTGGGGGGTCTCTGCTTCAGGGCTTTTCTAGGGATCTTGTTCCCTCTACCCCCCCTGGGTCCGTGGAATTTCCTGGGATTTCATTCAAAGGGGTTCTCCTTCTTCGCTGCCGAATGGGGGGTTCATTCCGGTGGTACCTCTCAAGCCATCGTGTTCTGCGGTCGGCAGAGCTTCGGTTCTTGATATTCTGGCAGCGGATTTCGGTGAAATGTCGGCTCATCTCCAATGGACTTTTATTGCATGATTTGGGGCAAATAAGCCCCCTTTGTCGATGTTCCAGCATTTTGTCTCCTCGTGGGGATTATCGTTCCCGGCCAGGGTTTCGTCTTTCAATCGTATGTCTTTTTGCATAGTTTTGGCCTCTAGGGAAGATTTTGTCGCAGTGTGGTGCAGGAGTCCCAGATCCATGGGGCATTGACAGTTTAATCTATTTCGCAGGTCGATGGATTCTTATTTTGGCAGAGTCTCATCTCTTGCAGTGGTTTGGATTTCTCTTACAGGCTTACCGCTCCCCTTCACGAATAGGTGTTTTTTGTGCGGCATTGGAGATTCGTTGGGATCATTTTTTTGAACCGATGAGAGGTCTTTTCTCCCAGAGGATGTGGCCTCTGCCATGATTTTCATTGAGATGGATCTCTTGCTCCCTATCCAGGATTGGATTCGTCTTCGTGTGGAGGGTATAGCGGAGTGGTCTCCGACCCTGGTTTACCCTTCGCCCCTCAGTTCTGTTTTCGGTGTTGCATCAAAGGCCATGCGTTTCATGTGTGCCGTATAGCCCATTTGGAGCAGGTGGCTAGCAGTTCGGCTCAGGCTCCCTTCAGTCATGTTGTCTCGGAATCTCCAAAGGTCCAGTCCTCTTTGCAGGTCAGATCAACTCCAGTTGTTCCTGATTGGGGGAAGGCTTTTCTTCAGGCTCCATCCCCAGAGGCTCTGGCCCCATCTTCTCAGAAGCTTGATCTAGTTGTCAAGATGGCTCCTCCCTGTTCTGATATGGTTCTCTTTAACCGAGAAGCAAGTTCTCTTCCCAGATTTTCTCTTGTTTTAGGCTTCTCAGGTATGCAGCTGCCCCCCCCCCCCCCCGTGGGTAGCAGTGTAGTTGTTTATACTTCTTCATCTGCTCCTCGCGTTTGTATTCGTGAGCTCTCTCCCGAGGATGGTGGTTCCCAGGATCTTCTGAAGGCCTCCCCTCCTCTTCTAGGGGTCATCTCTCCTATGTTAGTGGTTAGTTCTGTTCATCCAGTGGTCATCTCTTCTCAGCCTGAGGGAAGCTCTTCTAAGTCAATTGTCAGTTCTACTCAGAAAGTGGCCAGCTCTCCTCAGTCAGTGTTAGTGGTCAGCACTCCTCCGAGGAAGAGTCTCAATTTTTCTTTGGAAGCCCCAGGCTTCTTTGAAGGGGTTGAACGCTCCGAACATTCTCCAGTGGCTAGTGGGTTGAGGTTGCAGCTGGTAGTCTGCACTAGGTCTGAGTCTAAATAAAAGTCGGTTAAAGTTTTGTTTCGTAATTTTCAGGGCCAACGATCTGGGGCCAAAACAAGTCGATCCAATGTTCGATGTTAATTCTCCTCTTATTGATTGCCCGTGGGATGTGAGCCCGAGTGAAATCAGATTTCTTATCAAATGAACTTCATCATCATTCTAGTTCCATGATAGCTATTCTTGAGCCCAAGAAGGCTACTTCAAAGTTAAAGGAGTATGCTCAACGGATAAGGGTTCATGGTTCTATGCACAACTTCCCGATTAATTGTCATATTTGGATCTTCTGGAAAGATTCAGTTTCTGTTGAGATGATCTCCTCTTTGGATCAGTTTTTGACTACAAAAATCACAGTGGGGGCTAGCAGTTTGTTCTTTTCACCTGTGAATGCAAAGTGTGAAGCTCATTTATCCTGGGCAAAATTCCATGGTTGGTTGGAGGAGATTTCAACATTATGGAGAATCCAGAGGAGAAAAAATGTGGCGGTGCTTTTCCCAGTAAGGCGAGTCAGGAATTTGTATCCTTCATGGTTATCAACAGGTTGTTAGATGCTGGGTACTTAGGAGATCCTTTCACATGGTGTAACAACCAAAAGGGTAGTCACCGAACCTAGTGTCGGCTGGACCGGTGCCTGGTAAACGAGGCGTCAATTGTGGCCTTCCCAGATATTAAAATCCTTCATCTCCCTCGCAGCTTATTGGATCATTCTACTTTGTGCATCTCTTTGTCTTCCAGGATTGAAAGAGGTGATTTTTTCCAGTAATCCCATTCTTGGGTAGTCGATCCAGGGTATTTTGAGGTTGTTAGTGAGTCATGGAGTGTCTCCTCCCTGGGAAACCCATGGATTGTGTTTGACAATACGCTCAGGAGTCTTAGAGGTAATCTGTATTTATGATTTAGTAGACTTCCCCCTTGTGATAAGGATTTGGAGTTAATTAACTCAGAAATTGACCGGTTGGAGAGGAGTTTAGAGGAGGCTTGGAATGAGGATTTGTTCTATTATCTTAGGAGCAAGAAGAATGAGTTGGCTGATTTTCATTGGAGGTAGGAGCATGTAGCTCGTGAGTAGTCGAGAGCATAGTTATTAATGGCGCGCGCCATAGCTAGCGCCAGGGAGTGGTGCGTCGCGCCATGGCTTCGTCATGACTCATCTAAGATGGCTCATTGTGGCGAGCGCCATATTGCGCACTGGCGCGCACCATGTTGCGCGCGCGCCATTGTGCCTTTTTTATTTTTTTTGTATTTTTTTAACCTGCCAACTCTTACGCCCCGATTGAAAATACCTCTTTTGAGGTCAAACAACGACCTCCCCTTTCGACTCTACGCAACACTCTTCCCGTGAGCGCAGCGACCCAGTCGGTATTGGACCACATTGACTGCCACGACCAAACCGAGATCCCTCAACTGTCGTGACCCAGTCAACCACGACCCAACCGAGCTCCCTCAACCACCGCGACTCAGTAACTTTTTTTTGTTTTTAATTCAATTTTATTTATGTTGCTCGCCTCTTATTTTTTTCGAATAACTCCTATTGTTATTTTTAATGCCATGTTTTCCTCCTGTTTTTTTTGTATGTTTTGTTTTTTTATTTTTTTGTTTATTTTTTTTTTGAGATATATGGTTTTTAATATTTAATTGTTTGTTTTATATATTTCAGGAATTGTGATTTATTTCAAAATGTCTAAGGCAAGGCAAGGAAATACCCGACTTGGTTTTTTGAGATATATGGTTTTTAATATATTTCAGGAATTGATATATATGATTTTTTGAGATATATGGTTTTTAATATTTAATTGTTGGTGTCATTATTGACTTCATTTGTTTTTTGATGTATGGAATATGAATTATTGACATAAATCTTTGTTTTATATATATATATTGTATAATTTATTATTTTTTATTGTTGATATAAGTATACACCTCTTTTGTGCGCCACAAGTTAATATTGCCACGCGCCGTGCGCTTTTGCGCCGGGGGCCCTTGTCGCCATCGTGCGCCATGCGCCGTAAATAACTATGGTCAAGAGTTAAGTGGATTTTTGAGGGGGATCACAACACTAGATTTTTTCATGTATGCATCAAGGAAAAAAGGAGGTCATAAGACCCAACTTGCATATAGAGGATTGTTCTTTTTCAAATGACAGGGATGTGGTGGGGGCTAAGGTGGATGAGCACTTGAAATATTTGTTGTCTGGTCCCAATGCTCGTCTTCCGAGAGGTTATCCAAGGGGGCCGATGGAGATTTTTGATGTCATCACTAGCAGGGTGTATGAGGAGGACAATGAAAGATTTGAAGAAGTGTCGGATGAGCAGGAAGTTCATGATGTTGTCTGGTGTCACGTCCCGACCCTACCCGGGCTCGAGCCGCAACTACCCCAAGCCCGCCTCTATAAGGCAGGGGCTGGCGACAAGTGCCGAAGGCTAAACAACTCGGGGAGGCCTTTGCCTGAGTACCTGTACACCCACACGCAACACACTCAATGCAAAAGTGCAGAGTAAAAGAAAAAACAAGCAGAGTAAAGCGCAACTGCTATATATATATCCCACAAAAGTGCATCGACCTCTAAACAGTACAAAGTATATGCTGAAGGAAAACTGTAAAGAAAAAGGGCAAAACACGTGCCCAACCAGAAAAGTGCCACAACTCGGCAACAGGTAAACAAAAGAGAAACAACTGAAAGGATCCCCCACCTGGAACCCGACTCCGACCACCGTACGCGGTCCAAGCTCTCGAACTCCTAAGCTCCATTGAAGTCACGACCAACCTGTCTGTCATCTGCAAGGGCACACCAAGTGCGGGCAAAGCCCAAGCAGGGGTGAGTATAAAAATACTCAGTAGGATGCCCTGAATGCTCGAGGGAGCAACAAAGGAGGTACTGAAGAGGTGAGCAGTAGATCGAACAGGGGAGAGAAAATGGAAACAACCGAGAATGCAGTAAAGAGTACAGCTCAACCCAACAAGAGGAAGGAAGTAGACTCGTCCAGACACAAGGAGCTGGAAACGGTGAGAAGATGAACTTCTCGTCGAGTCTTCGCTACCTATAGCAGGAGAGTAGGCTCGTCCAACCACGAGAAACTAGACACGGAAAGCACGTGGCATACCCGCGTGTCTTCGCCTCTCCTGGAGGGAGAGTAACCAAGCCCAAGAAGTGGGTACTGGAACAAGGTATACACATATATATATATATGCTCAATCAAGAAGCCCAAACAAAATCGTAAGGGGATCTCTATCCCGTAGCTCAGCCCAAGAAAGTGAGTAGCCAACAGTCCCAGTAGTAAACACAATCGATGCCCAGCATCCCGCACGTCTGCCCTGAACTGCAAGTCAAGGGGCTCAAATCACCGCACCTTGACACTATCCACTTTGGGCGGCACTGACTCGCCCGCACGGTTTTAGGTCGCGTCCCAAGGACGCGTCTCGGTGGGGAAAACGCCCCTCGTACTTGAGAGTTCTGGGGGAAAGTCAAACCACACCTCATCACTATCACACAGCCGAGAGGTCCTCAAAGTCAAACTGTCACAACACCGACTCGTACAACCAAGGGTCCCGCTCCGGTAGTCACGGAGAAAAGCCACAGACTAGCCTAGTAGAAAGGACTGAGTCTGAAATGCCAACGGGTGACCCACTACCCAGCCCTGCTGGAGGGTAATTCATAATAGGATATCGGGTGACCCACTGCCCAGCCCTGCTGGAGGGTAAACCCTAATACATCATCAGGTGACCCACTGCCCAGCCCTGCTGGATGGTAGACCTGGAATAAGTCGACAGACGACCCACTGCCCAGCCCTGCTGGAGGGTAGACCTGGAACAAGACGACGGACGACCCACTGCACAGCCTTGCTGGAGGGTAGACCCTCAAGAGGTCGTCGGGTGACCCACTGCCCAGTCTCTACTGGAGGGTAGACCCTAAGAGGTCGTCGGGTGACCTACCGCCCAGTCTCTGTTGGAGGGTAGACCCTAAGAGGTCGTCGGGTGACCCACTGCCCAATCTCTGCTGGAGGGTAGACCCTAAGAGTGTCAGGTGACCCACTGCCCAATCTCTGCTGTGGAGGGTAAACCCTAGAAGTCAGTGAGCAACCCACTGCCCAGTCTCTACTGGAGGGTAAACCCGAAGAAGTCGATGAGCAACCCACTGCCCAGTCTCTGCTGGAGGGTAAACCCGGAACTGCCCTGGCCATCCCTACTGGATGGTACAACACTGGCCAACAGAACTCGGAGTGGGTATCCTGCAACCACCCAACTCCAGAACAAAACCAGGGGAAACCACTCAACCCTGCTGATCTAAACCATCGTGAACAGGACCAGGGGGAACCCACTCAACCCTGCTGGTCAAACAAACGAGAACAGAGGGACCCTCTACGTCGCGAGAGGTCGAAGGTACGTAAAGCAGAACACGACACGCACATGGGGCCCACACGACGTGTGGTCCCAGGTCAACCCCAACCGAGCGCACAAACGTCTTTGGGTACGAACCACAACGTGTACCTCCAGTCATTCCCGTATACTCCCAGAGTATACCACGTTTCCAGCCCAGAGGCTAACGTGCACACGACACCCAACGTCAACGCGAAGGCGTAAGCGTAACAATTCCAACTTGCCACCCCATCGGCCCAAGCACGGCCAACTCCAACTCTTCAAGCATTACTTCACTCACACGGGAGTGCATGCGATCACACGCCAAGAGTCCGCTACAAACACAGTAGAAGAACCGCCACCGGAGCACCTTACTTGCTTCCGCATTTAAATGAGGTCTCGAAAGAGACTCCACACATCCAAACGGATCACACCGTTGTAATCCTCACGGAAAAACACACGAGATAGACTGTTTACTCGCCCGAAACGGTCAACCGGTGAATATGGTACTATTCACTGTAGCCAGCCCGTGTGGGGCCCACCCCAAGATCCCGAAACTGAACAAACGGATCACACCACTGCGATCCCCTCGGAAAAACACACGGGATTGACTACTCAATCACCCAAAATGGACACCCGGTGAAAAAAAATGTACTATTCACCGTAGCCAGGTCGGGTGGGACCCACACCACGATCCCGAAAAAGGTCGGGCGAACTGCGCCATCGCGATGCTCTCGGAAAAACACATCAAATTGACTGCTTACTTGCGTGGAACGGATGTCCGGAGAAAAAGATGCATTTCGCTGTACCGCACACGGGCGGTGCTACGTGGGACCCGCATCCCGGTCCTGAAGCACAACGAACGGATCGCACCGCTGCAATCCTCTCGAAAAAGTACATAAGATGTATTATTCACTTGTCCAAAACGGACACCCGATGATAAAGCTGGAAATCACCGCCAACTCCCAAAACGGCCCTCGCGGGGCCCGCACCAGTGTGCGGAATTAAAACGGGCAGACTGCGCTAATGCAATGCCCTCGGAAAAACACCCAAAATTGACTGTTCGCACGCCCCGAACGGACGCCCGATGAAAAAGTTGTAAAGCGCCGCACGCAGCTCGAAAGACGGGCCGTGGGGCCCACGCCTCAACTCCGGTTTCGACGCCCGGAACCATACTGGAAACTTCGCCTCGGCACCAAGGTCGCAACGCCAAAGACGACGCTCAAAACGGACATCGGATGTGTCCGCGCCGCCCAAAATAAAACCCCCGAAAAAACGCCAATTCACCTAAAGGCGTGTCGCGCCTCCGATGCCCCTCGTTTCGGGAGTTAAAAACCCCCGAAACCATCTCAAAATCTTCATCTTAATTTAGGGGACGCGTCGCCGCAGACGGTGCCCAAAACAGACGCCCTGCGGATGATTTATGATTTATAAATCATTTCCATAATAATAATAAGAATATTATTATTATTATTATTATTATAAACTAATTTATTTATTATTATTTTTTTTTTTAAGGAATCCACCGACCGGCTGCTTTCCACGAGGAAACCCACCACTGGCGGGTCTCTGTCTCCCGAGCGGGGTCGCGCGCCACGACCCCGGCTGCAGCGTCAACCGGCCGGCACAGCCAGCCGGTCCTCCGGCTCCGCGCCCCCAGCGGGCACCGTCGCTGCCCGGTCCGCCTCCAGCAGCTTGCGGCTGCTCCGCCTCAGCCAACCGCCGTCGCCGCCTGCTGAGGAGTCGCCCGCGCCGCCGCCTCTGCTGACGCCCGGACCGCCCTGTTCCGAGCCGCCACCGCCTGAACCCCTGTCGCGCCGCCTGCTGCTGCCGCCCCGGACCGCCGGAAACCAGGGTTCTTGGCCGGAAATCTTCTTGGGGCCACCCTGGGTACCCCGGGACCCCAAAAATTCAACCGAAACATCCGTTGGAAAGCCTAGAACGAATCCTACTCGAATTTGGGCTTCGCTCGACGATTCGACAGAGATTCGACACAATGAATTCAATTTAAAGAAGATTGCGAAAATTAAAAACGGTAAAACGCGAGCCTACCTCGATGGGCGTTGCCCGACGATCCGTCGGAGCCGCCTCGCCTCGTCGGAGGTGCCGCTCCTCGCCGGAGAGGAGGAGTTCTTCCTTGGGAGGGTTTGCGCCAGGGATGATCAATGGTGGGGAAGGGAAGGTGTTTAGGTTTAAATAGGAAAAAAATTAATTAAAATCTTAATTAATTTAAAACTTCAAATTAAGCCGCATCCGAAACGCTCGACGGGGTCGAGATTAAGCCTCCCCTAGAGTAAACACCACCTCCCGAGCACAACGGCGGTCTCAGAATTTTAATCCGAGACCGCGTTCAACAGTTATAAAATTTAACGTCCGAAGTCGCTAAATTACGAAAACGCCCCTGGGGCCATTTTTCACAGACGGGCCGTGCCCGCGAAAGTTATACCCCTCCTAGGGTAAACGGCACGCTCCGAATTCAACGGTGCCCTCGGTTTTCCAATTCGAGCAACCGTTTAAGAGATACTTGAGTTAAGCCATTAAACGAATAAATTAATTAATTAATTTATCCGTTTAACGTTCCGGTAGCTGGCGAGAGGTCCAAACGTCCCGCGCCGACATGCTTTATGTCGTTCGTAGGGTAAACACCTCATTCCGGACCCATCCGTGCACTCAGATCTCTGATCCGGATCACCGTTTAGGAGTTATTCCATTTATTTGGCGTGCCCAGTGTGAACGCACTGAAAATTTAATTCCGGCCACACCGGGGCTCGGAATCGCACGCCGTCTGAAGCCGCTGCTCTGGAATAATATCAAGAATATTCCAAAGTCTTTTATAGCCAAAAACTGGGTTCTTACATCTGGTCCCCCGACCATGAAAGCGCCCCGGGTCCCGATGGCTTCCCTTGCTCTTTCTACAGGTCGTCATGGGATGTGGTGAGTAGAGACCTTGTTTTTTAAGTTCATGACTTCTTCATTGGTGGGAATCTTCCTCGTATTTCATGTGCCACGAGGATTTTCATGGTGCCTAAGGTTAAGGATCCTCAATCCTTGAACTAGTACCGCCCCATCATCTTGTGCAATGTTCCCTATAAGGTTCTGGCATGCATCCTCAATAAAATAGTGGAATCTTTTCTCCCATGCTGGATTGCAGAGGAGAAGCACGATTTTATTAAAGGTCGGAATATTCAAGGGGTAATTGGTCCAGCCCAAGAGGTGATTACTGAAACTTATCAGAGATTTTATGGGAGCAACTTGGTCATCATGTTGGTTGAGTGGAGCTTCTTTCTAAGGGTTCTTTCCTATATGGGGTTCTCGCAATGGGTGATTGTCCTCGTGTTTCAATGATTCAGCTCAGCTTGGTTATCTATTTCATTCATGGGAAAGCATTTTAGCTTCCTCAAGGATGTCCGGGGTCTGCGGCAAGGGGACCTCCTCTCCCCATCTTTATTTATCATTCATCAGGATGTGTTGAGTCGGTACATTAATTTGCATATCAACTCGGGAAGGATCATCTTTTATCACAGCCGGTTCATAAAAAGTGGCATCTCTCATCTTATGTTCGCTAATGATACTATTATTTTTATCGATGGTAGTAGAAGAGCTATACGGGGATTAATGAAGTTTTTGAGGAGTACTATTCTTGGACCAGGAAAGTGGTAGATAGAGAGAAGAGTTTATTCTTCACAACTAGTAAGTGCTCGGATAGGAGGGTCAATTCTATGGGAAGTATGCTCGGAAAGAAAAGAGGCGTGTTTCCAATAGATTACCTGGGTGATCCGGTGTCCCCCAGGAAGCTTCTCATTCGTCACTTTGATAAGGTTATTGATTACATCATGGGGAGAATCCTGTACTGTTCCGATGCATGTTTTCTCTACTCTGAATGTTTCAAGAAAGGTTATCACCAAAATGGAGTGAATGTTGGTCTCATTCTTATGGGACAGTCAACTGGATGGAAAACACCACTGGTTTCATAGAAAAAGTTTTCTATACCCTTAGCGGAGGGAGGTATCAACATTAGGAATGTGAGCGGAACGTGGAAGGGGCTTCATGCTAAGCTTTCATGGGAGATTATAGAGGGGAAGACACTGTGGGGGCAAACACATACAACTTAAATATTGGAGGTTGTCGATTTAGAAAGTAAGGTCCTCTCCCATTTATCGAATGGTTTTGCCCTTTTCTGTCTCTCTGAATCAGTATGCTCGTTGGGTTGTGATAAAGAACTAGAATAGGGGGCAACACTTTCTGGAAATTAATAGCAGCAACAGTTACAAAACAGAGCAGGAAAAAGACAGAAAGACTGAGTACACTTCAGGAGATTACTCCTGCCCAAGCCCTTGGCCGACTTCCTGGTTTCTACCCTCTCCTTTTTCCTCTTTCCACCCCTTCCTTTTATAACTGAACAACCCACAAAGGATCTCCCAACTGTGGGGTCCGTTATGTTATTCCCTGGAATCCCTCCACCCATTCTGTTATGCAGTTGAGCTGGGGGGGACCACTCCAACCGATTGGTTAGGCGGTTGTGCTGCTGAGGGGACCACTGCCAGCTGTGCTGGATGGTTAGGCGGTTGTGCTGCTGAGGGGACCACTGCCAGCTGTGCTGGATGGTTAGGCGGTTGTGCTGCTGGGGGGACCACTGCCAGCTGTGCTGGATGGTTAGGCGGTTGTGCTGCTGAGGGGACCACTGCCAGCTGTGCTGGATGGTTAGGCGGTTGTGTTGCTGGGGGGACCACTGCCAGCTGTCCAAGCATATTCCAGCATATTCCACATTTGGGCCCATCTATAACAACTTCCTCTAATTGCTGTGGGCCCCAAGAATATTCACCCAGGATCCCAACATATTCCCTATGGGCCCCCATGGTGTAACTGCATGTACCCCCTGGATCCCCCCATGCAAATCCAGCTTTGTCCTGCTGCAGATTCCCCCGCATACCTATCACTGCCACCACCTGAAAATCCACCTTGTCCTCAAGGTGGAGAACTTGATCAGGGAGGTCAATGTGCTTGCCTAGTCTGTCGCCAAGATCCGCCTGTTTTGCAACGTCCATGCCGAAGCCTCCAATATGTGCAGCCGACACATCTAAGTTCAGCAAATCTGTTGGACCGTTTTCTGAAATGTCTCCAATATCATAGAGCTTATCGTGCGTTGCAATGTTCGCTCCCAGCCCGACCAGTCCAGGAGCACAAGTGTACCGCACCAGCATGCTATACGATAATTTAGACCAGACAAATATTGAGGTTATGTTGTTGGTGCTTGTCTCACCGCCCCTACAATACCGCTTCACCATGCCATGGGTAACTTCCACTTCCAACGACTTCCCATCATAACCCCCCATGCTCTTCAAGGCATAAGCAACCATGTCAACAAAAAATCTGTGCTCATACCAAATCTCAACAATCCGGAACCTTGATTTGGTCAAAGAAATCTCTTGAAAGATGCCTGTAAATCCTCCATCATATTTCTGCAGAATGATATTCTTTGGCATAAGATATCGTGGCCAATGTATCCCGTACGTAATATTCCCCGAAACCTTGCCGAAGGCATAAATAGACCGTGTTGCATAGTTTCGGGTGACAACATGATCTGCCCACATTGCTTCCCTTACAGATTTCAGCCTTGATGTTGAACGATAAATCCAATCGTCAAATGCTTGGGGATGACGCCTTGTGTGATCAACAACTTTAGCATTAATAAATTCCAAGGAATCCTTCGCAAACCCTCCCACATGCAAGGTCTTTGTGAGCACAACTATCAAGCTAAATCCCAATTGTACCCTGGTAGCGTCACTAGGCAATTCTGCTTCTCCACCAAGCATTTTTTGCAATGCTTGTTGGGCATTATCCACGACCCTGTTGATGATATAGCTTTTAGCCACAGTAGGATAACCGACTACAACCTGTATATTAGAACCAATAACCTCGTTCTAGTCCTAGAGACCTTCTTTGAACTTCAGTTGAAACACATGCTTAACAGAAGGCTGAACCAATATCCTAGGAACCATTGTCTGAGTCAAGAGACGAGTCATTATGTCTCTGCCAGAGTGCAGAACAACCAAAAGACACCATGAAGGACAAGCCCATGGTGGCTTTGGTGGTTTGGGAAACAGTGTGGCTTGTTCCTGACGTTCTCGAAAGAATTTATCCACGCGTTTTCTCAGAATAGGAGGTTGCTGCTGAGTAGTGGTCGGACCAGGATGGTTTAGTGCAAACCACAAGCCTCTTTGCCTCTATGCAAGAATTTTCAGTAACACCACTTCCTCTATCGAACATGTTGGTGCGATTTCCTTATGTTGCTTTTTAGGAATTTTATCAATGGTCGCTTCTTGTTGGTAAGGCAAGTTCGTCTGCAATTCGGCCTGCAAGACTATCCATACTGATGCATGTGGAAAGATGTCGTTATATGCTGCTCCAACAACTGGGAAAAATTCTTATAAGGCAGGGCAAAATTCCCCCAGGAGGCCAAGTCTCCTCCACTGCTCATAATCCTTCGTATCAATCTGTACAGGTGTTGTGAGCAGATCGTTTGTATAGTATCCTAGAAATTGCAGCAGGTGCTTGAGCTTGACGTTGCCAGGCACGAAAGCGCTCGGGCGTGAGGACAAGACCGAAGAAATAGGCTCAAGTCGGTGCACAAGAACGGCCTGGTCATGTGCAGCCGCAGTCGCATCATGTCCTTGCGCCGCGAAGGCACCAGAATTCTCGGGCTGATGGGCTGGGTCGGCCGTAGGTGATTCCTTGTTGCCGGAGGTTGCTGAAAAAATTTCTGGACAGGTGTTTGAACCTGACGGAGGGCTAGGAACCTCCTGTGGGAATTTCTCCAGGTGACACACAAGATGAGATAGGGATGCCTAGAAAGCATCCTGCTCCTGGCGATCTTTGTTGGAGGCGGCAGTCAAATTAGCGATGGCCGTTTCCAAAGCAGTCAGACGCTGTTCTATAGAATCCTTGCGCGAATGAGTGCGGGTCTCCATGTGGGGTGCTGAGGGCTAGTATCTGGCAGATCGGACCAAATTGATAAAGAACTAGAATAGGGGGCAACACTTTCTGGAAATTAATAGCAGCAACAGTTACAAAACAGAGCAGAAAAAAGACAGAAAGAAGGAGTACACTTCAGGAGAGAACTCCTGCCCAAGCCCTTGGCCAACTTCCTGGTTTCTACCCTCTCCTTTTTCCCCTATCCACCCCTTCCTTTTATAACTGAACAGCCCACAAAGGATCTCCCAACTGTGGGGTCCATTATGTTATTCCCTGGAATCCCTCCACCCATTCTGTTATGCAGTTGAGCTGGGGGGGACCACTCCAACCGATTGGTTAGGCGGTTGTGCTGCTGAGGGGACCACTGCCAGCTGTGCTGGATGGTTAGGCGGTTGTGCTGCTGAGGGGACCACTGCTAGTTGTGCTGGATGGTTAGGCGGTTGTGCTGCTGGGGGGACCACTGCCAGCTGTGCTGGATGGTTAGGCGGTTGTGCTGCTGAGGGGACCACTGCCAGCTGTGCTGGATGGTTAGGCGGTTGTGCTGCTGGGGGACCACTGCCAGCTGTCCAAGCATATTCCAGCATATTCCACATTTGGGTCCATCTATAACAACTTCCTCTAACTGCTATGGGCCCCAAGAATATTCCCCCAGGATCCCAACATATTCCCTATGGGCCCCCATGGTGTAACTGCATGTACCCCCTGGACCCCCCATGCAAATCCAGCTTTGTCCTGCTGCAGATTCCCCCGCATACCTATCAGATTGTTGGCAAGGTAGAGATTAAGTACTAGCAGCACAACTGGGTAGGATCGGTCCTAGGTTTTCTAGGTTATCCCACCCCGGACATCTACTTTAAAGAGGCGAGTGATTATCTAGGATTTATTAATGAAACTATTGATGAGAGTCTGCGGGTTGTTTTTGAGAATATCTGCCTCAATGATAATCCAGATAAGCGTGTTTTTGCGTGTTTTACCTCAGGTGTTTTTTCTACTAGAGACAACCTCAGGCTTCATGAGGAAGCGATAGTTCAGGATGTGTGGGGAGAGGTAGTCTGGTGAAAGGAGATACCTTCAAAATTCAACTTCTTAGTTTGGCTTGTCATGAATACAGCGCTGCCAACAGAGTATAACATTCATCACTTGGGAGTATGTTTGGCTTCCAAATGTTTCTATTGTTGGGAGTCCAGTAGTGAGTCGACCGACCATCTTTTTCTGCAGAGTGATTGGGTGAAGGCAGTGTGGAGTACCTTTGGTAGATTCACAGGGTGGACAGGGCAAGAGGTGATGAATCTGGATTTCCTCCGGTGCTGGTTTCATGGTGCAGATAACTCAGGGCCAGAAAGGAAGGCTAGGGCCATAATTCTTCCTGTCTTATGGGTTGCATTCAAGGTGGGGGGGGGGGGGGGGGGGTCCTCAGAGACAGATGGGGCTTGATGGTTATTTCTTTTTCATGTTTCTTTGGCGAAGGCAATTCTCTTCTAGCTGAGGTGGAGGCTATGCTCACAGGTCTTCGGTTATATAGGCAGAGGGATATTTATCTTTCCATAGTTGAGACTGACTCTTTGGTTCTCTATAACGCATTACTTGGCAAAGGTAACGTCCTTTGGACCATTGAGCATTCTATTAGAAACTGCAAGGGGCTGTTGGACGGTCGAGTGGATATTTTGCAAATGTGGAGAGAAGGGAACGATGTTGCTGACTTCCTGTTGTCTAAGGAAACTCCAGATCAACGCAACTCTACTTACACCAGCCTCGGGTACATCCCCCCTGAGGGGATTAATTTTTTTTATAGCTGATGTGTTGGGATTGCACTATTTCAGACCCCCATGATGCTGATCCCTTTGTTACTTATCTTTATTTTGGCTTATTAATAAAATAAAAAGATTGTTCTGGCCGAATGGATTCATAATAAATGATAACTTATGTCCATGATCAAGAAAATTAGAAACACACGAGAAAGGTCAATTGGATTTTCATTTCTTTATAAAATTATAAATAGAAATACGGATACCTGGCTACAAAACACATAAATATGATGTTTATATATATCAACCGATTTTCAATTTTTGGATTATCATATTATAATTATTACCCACCAGATTCTATATATTCATTATGATTTATGAAATGCCTTTTTTGGAGTAACCACTGGAGAATCATTTAGCTAAAGTATTCTATATTGATAAGGATTGGAGGGAAACTGATTTCTCACTGCTTATGGTGAATTAAGTACGGGACATGGTTAAAAAGCCTCTAATATATTTAGTGTCAATGGTGCTTTGACAACAACCATCAAAGTGTAAAAAGGTTCATATAGAGTGAAACAAATAGTAGGATATCTACTCCACATAGAGAAAGAAAGGTAACTAGAAGAACTGAAAAATATTGAAGTGGACGAGTTTCTTCATGTAAACTCTTGGTTTTTCCAAGATTTCTTATCATATATTATTGTATTATGACGTTCTTCAACTGTCTTCTCGTGCTCTTTCCCTAGATGGCCAAATAAGATGAGATTATAATTAGGGGTGTATTTTTTAAGTTGAATTCTATAGATTTCATACTAATGTGGATCCTTTTTTTATTCTTATTTTATTTAATGGTCGGTTTTAGTATGAATAATTTTTTTTTGGTGTCTCAACATAATAACAAATTACATGGAATAAAATTAACAATTGAGTTTTTATGGTTAATTTCACTTTATTTAAAATTAAATATGTTACTGTGAATAGATTTATTTATTTACTTCGTGGTTCTTCACTTTTTCTTGATAAAATGATTATTTTACTTGGTGTTGACTTGAAACAATTTATATTCATGTCAGGTGATTCATAAATTGAATAAAAGATATTTTTGATTCCCAATGGGTTTCTAAAAAAATTGAAGGGAAATTAATTTCTGGATATGATTATTTGATTGTGAGCCATGAATTTATGTGAAGCAATCTTTGATTAGGTGAGTATTAATGTTTATATTATCATGATACATGTCCTTATTATTGATTTGTAGCATATGGGAACTTTTGATTCATATTTTTGGGATTGTATGCGTTCTTAACATGTATAGATTGTTATCTAAATAGTTATCGATGAATGATTATTATCAATCAGTTAGTACCACGTAGCATGACCAAGAGGATAAGCCAATGCTGAGTTTTAGTTAGGTTCACATAGAGTGCTTTTCAAGAGAGGTATTAGATCACCCCCTTTCCTCTATGCAAGTCCTAATTGTTAGTTCCCATTTGGGATATCATTACGATGTAATTTTACTCATATTGGAGCTTTATGATTTTTTGGAAAATCCCCTGGTTATTATAATTAAATTCCTAGTTCCTATTTATCTCTAAATCTTGGATTGTTACATTAAAACCCAATGGGATTTGAAGTGAATTTCAAAAACTTTTGTGAATTAATGAGGTCTCTTATTAAAGAAATTGTTTTCTACAAACTATTTTCAATCTAGTTCTAATGGTCTTGGTTCTTATAGATATTACATAGATTCATTATGGTATCCCATCAGGCTATACATTGCATATTCTATATATAAATTGTGTTTATGTAGGCTTGGTTATGTATAATCTAGTTAAACGGAAAGGAAATGCATCTCATGGTTGTGATTATTGATTCTTTCACCATCCTTTATGGTATGGGGCTGGTGGTGATTCCATATCATATAGAGATGGACCATGTAGAACACTTTGGGGATACTTGATTAGTGTTTTTTTGTTGATTACGTATCATCATACCCATCCATATCTGTATTTTTAAGATTCATGTTTATTTATTTGTTGATGTTTCAACTCACACAACTTTTAGTTTATAAAGTGTTGTTTATTTATTCAATTACTATTTCATTTTTGTTATAATCTCCCTGTCATTTATCATTGTATTGATGAATTTATGTGTATAGATGTCAATGTTATAGATACGTCATTCTGGATTTCCTAGTTTGGTATGTCTACCTTTTTATATGAATATGAGTGTAAAACAATTCCAAAGGTTTATATTTGATACCCTTGGAGCATATCATCCTCCCGTGATTATCATGAACATGATTTGGTCACTATGGAAAGATGTATTTGGTGATGCAGTGGGTTTATTTAGACCACTTTGTTACAAAAATATGCAAGCGCCTGCATTTATTATGTGTGAAAACGTATCATGGATATAGTATCATAAAAAATGAAGATACGTGTGAGGAAATTCATGTTCAACCCATATTCAATTTTATTTACTATTATTATGATTTTTTGGGGGAAATATCATGAGTTATATTTGAAACAAAATTGACTTTTGAGGTGAAAAGAGGAAGGATAATAGAGGTGCATAGTTTAGGGGCATAGTCTTCTAATCCATGCAGCAATCAGTAGGGACTCACTGTTGGAACATTGAAAGAACTCTTTGGGACATGCCTAACAGTGATAGGGGGATGAATTAGTGTTGGAGACATTTCAATCCAATTACAACTTTTTATCCTTTTTTATTAGGATCTTCATTATCGTATTCTCATTTCCCTGTCTCAAGAAAGTATATAAAAGAAATAAAGGATAGAACATTATATTTTTTTAAAGATAACTACTCAATAAGTGTAGGTAGTCCTTGGAATGGTTTGGAAATTATATTGACAGCATAACCACTTAGAAAATAATTCTTTATGCGTGTTTACAACATGTAAGATACACCCTTTCACTTGTAATTCACTATAGTCAATTGACAGTGCCTGTTTTACCGTTCCTTTCTGGATCATAATATTGATTCTAAAGATATTATTAAATTTTTTGATAAGGTTCTTTATAAAACCAAGAAATTATTCCACTTATTGAGACTGTTGTTAGATGTCATAGTTCTGCTTGTCTTCCACTAACATCTTCCTCTGTTACTTCTCAACAAGCAAGAAACCCTTCATCTTCTTCACAGTAGAAAACTAAATTATCCACTTATTATTTTGACTTTAGTATTAATAATATGAATATGGTGTGGAATGATAATTACATAATTATTCTTGAACCAAATAATTATCAACTGAATATGAATTGGTCAACAACTCTTATTCTCTTATTCGATATTACTCTTTTAGTGAAAAAAAGATGCACCGAAACTTCTTTTTCTACTTTCATGAATCACATACTTTATTAAGATTTTTGAAAAACTGAATATCAACTAACCAGAGCATTATTGAAATTATTATTCCTTGAATAATAAAAGATCTTTAGCTGGAAACACTAGTCTTCTTTGAAACAAAATAATATGCAATTATGTAGCAGTGCCAATTTATCTTTCATCGGTACACAATATTAATGCATGAGTCTACCAATTAATCTTTATGTAAATGAATATTTTTGGTAACACTAATTACACTACACTTGTCATCTCAGAATTATCTACCTGATTATATCATGTGCACTTCATGCATGTAATGCATGATGCATAACCAATGGAACCCTTTCACATTTCTTAATGTATTATTATTTGATTGAAATCATCAGTCTTATTTCAAGTATCTGAAATGAATAAACATTTTTGTGTGAATGATTCTTCAAATATGCGCGTAATCATTCATGATATGCTTGTTATCTCCTTGTCTCTTTGTGCACCCAAGTATATATGTACTCACCCTGTATTTTGTGTTCATTGTCTCTTTTGAACTCTAACTTTTACAAGCTCCATGAAATACATTGTTTATATTATTTGCATATTTATGATACTGTTGAATTAAACCATGGCAATTATTGAGTGTTATAATATTTTAGTTCACTAGCAATGTACATGTATCTTCCATCGTGCAAGATAAATGAATTTATATATAACATAAAATTCTCGATTCATGTGTATATAGAAGCAATATATTTCTTCTTATTCATGTAATATAGTGGGAGCGAACAACTAAACACTGAATCATATAATTGATCATCTTCATGAAGAATGACGAGGGTGTGTAACACAGATCGCGTGTCCAAATAACTCTTTCACGAAAGCCTATCGTGGGTTTACTTGATGAAAAATAGTATGTGGAACTCTACTTCTCCACCAAACATAGTATGTGGATCACCCCTTCTTTACAATGCCTCGATGTATTTTGTAACTATTAGTTCATGTAAGAAAATGCTCTAGAGAACCTCTGTTTTTAGAGAGATCTCAAGATTGCGAACGACAACGTAACCCCTCAGCTCAGCCCTTCTAGATGTATAGTTGAGGATCAATACTCCTCATATACTTCAAATACCACAAATAATTCCATTATTAAGACCCATTAAACACTTGAGGATCTCAACATTGACTTTTTCAAACTATGAGTTAAATGATTTTGAAATACTTGTGATATTGTTTTCGATGACTATCCAATGTAAATGATAAAATAATCACAGTCTCAGCTGTTGAACGAATCTGAGATCATCCTTGAATATCATATGCATGATAAGCCTCATGCAACTGCATTTTCATTCGACTGAAGCTTATTTACTTAATTGTTCACTTGATTTTTTTTCATATAATTGTAATTGCATGCATTATGCATTTCGATCATACTATTGTGTCTCTATCTAGTATTCATCATCGATGAAAGCCTCAGTCTGATTTATCCATCATTGCAACATTCAAATCCTGCCAAGTATCCAATAACCCTCACCAAATTACCACCCATCAAAATCACTTACATGATTCCTTTTGGTATATCACCTAAGTGGTGACCAGTTCCCATTCAAGTCATCACTGGAGTCCGCACTAGGATAACATTACACAAACTTCGCCCACACGGGCTGCGACACATGTGGTCCATGGGCTTTACGAGATTCTTTACCAGCCCATGCACAACTATGATCGCGTTGTCGAACGCGTCAAATTAGATGTTTATTTTTAACTAAAATTTCTGCAGTATAGCAGCAACCCTAGGTCGTCTCTCAAAGGAGCCTTAGATCATTAATTACAAAATGAGGTTCTGATTAAGAAACTAAAAGGGGAATGAGGTTTTATAAAACTTGGGTTTTATTGCTTTAAGAACAGAAATTGAAAGTATATTACTATTGAGAGAAATCGGTTGGAGAAATCGTGATCATCCAGGGTGTCTCTTGATGCTCAATCCGTCATTGCTCTCAAGGGAAAGGGAAAGATCATTGATTCCTTGATTTTATACATACTGAAACCAGTAATGGTATGTGAGTTCTTACTAGGTTACCACTTAGGATTTGATCGATCAACGATATTGATTATCGACAACCGCTCAAAATCAACAAACATGAATCGATGCAAAAAACGGAACTCAATCAATGCATCACATCAACAACGTGATGAGATGACCAAATTTGTGTCAATAATAAAAATATTCCCCAAGATAAGAACATGCATATTCATAGGTTCAAGCTCTTGGATTTTATCATCCGACGCAATCCATTTGCACACTCATGAAAGGGAGGGGTGAAAAAAGAGACAACCACACTCAAATCATCACAAGATTCGGGTTATGCATGAAAGCATGTGGATTCTTGTTCCTTTGATTTGTATTTGATCATACCAAAATAAACACAAATTTAGAAGGTAAAAATGAAGAACAATTGACAACAAATCTGGAAATCAATTACCTTATGAAGATTACAAGTGTGGAGCTCGGGATTACAACAAAGGACACTCCCCAAATTGATCAGTAAGAGGTTTAGAAGTACATGAGGGAGAAGAGAAATAAAATGGGTGAAGAGAGCTCTCCAATTCGACTAACCTTCACTCCTGGTCGTGCAACACAGATAATGAGGGGGGGGGGGAGTGATTTTATGGACAATTTACATCCATATTTCGACATAAAGTGGTCAAGTATCTAAAGGGTTAGGTGACTATTCAAAGCATATTTTTTACTCTATCTTTATTCGGCTAGTTGACTGACCAAAACATGTGAAAATGACTTGAAATTCGGTGGAGAGTCGAGGCTTCGAGTTAGCTATCCAAGGGAGGTGGAATCAACCCAATGGGATCTCTGAGGCCTGAGTTATGGCCCAAATACAAAAGGGTGGTCCAATCTGATCTGCCCAGAATTTCTTCACATTGTAAGCCTATTTTGGGCCTCCAAATGGACGAATTGAGCCTCATGATCTTCTAGAGAAATGTAGCCCACATTGTTTTGTACTCATACACCCATTTTTAGCTCAATTGGATACACAGATTATCCACAGTACAAATAATTGTCCACATGCATGCTTGGGATCTCACACAGTTTGACCCATTTTGCTTGAATTCCATCACGAGCTCTCCAAATCACCTCCTCCTACAATTTAAACACCCAAACAAGTAAAATTGCCCTATTAAATAGTGATAAATATTAATTCATTGATTCAAACATAAAGTGCAATTTATTATTATATTTGTAATATTCATTTCAAAACCTGTTTAAAACAACAGTGTAAGGGTGGATTTGAATAGTGAATCGCTATGCGATCACACTCCCACACCTAAATATTTTCACTTCTGGGAAAAGTCACATATCCAAAAAACGATGTATGTATATATTCCCAACATCATGAAGTTTTACCATTTGAGGAAATTTAAATTCATTAATGTAATGTGAATAATATACAAACCACACCAAAGAGTTCTTCCCACTGAAAATGGAAAAAGAAGTCTCATAAATCACATCACAATGAAATTCAAAGAGATTCATGATACCAAATTGAGCAAGGAATTGAAAAGTCAACCATGCCACTAACTCTTCGTGTGTGTGCGTGAAATCAATTCCATGCTATTCTTTCCACTTTCTATCCAATAAATATAGGTTATTTTAACATTTTTCAGCTTAAAAGATTTTGTCCACCAAACCTGCCCTACATCCTTTGCTATCATATTTCAAGACCCACTCACTTAAGCATTCTCAGAAGTCAAATCATAAGCTCTTGACCTAGATATCCTCATATGTTGCATATTTCATCACTCTCTTCATTTATTATTTTTGTTTTTTTTCAGAAGTTTCATTTGGAACAAATCTCATACTTATCTCTCAACCCTTGTTTGATCTCCTTACGACACTAATTGTAATAATTATAACAAGATCAAAGGTTGAGGAATGATTTTTGACCTACCCAAGACACAACCCAATTTTTTTTGAGGGCGTGCAACAGTCAGATATCAGGTACACACGCATAGGTCAATCTAGTACAGTAATGAAACAGACCAGATTAGGAACGAACGTATGTAAATATCATTTAAGTTGAAAAATATTAACCTAACTTATATTTACCTTTTAGTAAGTAAGAAATATTCACACTTTGTGGTTTGGTGCAAAAATGTGTTGAAATATTAGTGGCACTGTCTTCCCAAAAACTACTCATACAAGGGGCATCAATCATCTCAAAGGTTTCACATATATACAACCATTTATATCATTGAAAAAAAACCAATTCACTAAAAATCACTCCATGATGTTAAATTCATACAAATATTCATTCCATAACAGAGATAGGTTTCATCAAATGTTAAAACAATATGGAATCAAAAATTTCAACATGCATTTTTAGTAAGTTCTATAATTTGGTGACCATAAGGGGGGAAATGTAAAAATACCCTAAAGAAGGCGGAAAAGAGAAGAAAGAAGAAAGACAATGAAAATCCTAATGAACCCAGCAAGATGGGGAAAAATGAAAATACCATAAAGAAGGCGAAAAAGAGAAGAAAGAAGAAAGACGATAAAAATACTAATGAACCCAGGAATGTATCAACCCCCCACACCTAGAATGTGCAATGTGCTCACTGTAATAATTGAGAATGTGAGAAGGAAGGATAAAACCTGGTGTGTTTCACTGGTATGTTGCTTCTAGAAGGTGAATTTCCTCCATCAGATTCTTTGGAAAATCCTCATAGAAGTGTTTAAGTCGCTGCCCATTGACGGTAAGACATCGTTCACTCTACTCATGCAAAATCTGCGTTGCACCAAAAGGGTAAACATTAGTAACAGTATAAGGACCGAGCCATCAGGAACAAAGCTTACCTGGGTGGAGCTTTAGCCTGTGATTGTACATGAGGACCTTCTCACCAATATGGAACTTCCGCTGACGAATCATGCTATCATGGATATCCTCTATCTTCTCTTTATAGATCTGGGAGTTCTCATATGCATCACGTCGAATTTCTTCCAACTCTTGAATCTGCAGCTTCCTTTGCTCACCTGCATATGAAAGATTCATATTACATTGTTTAACAGACCAATATGCACAGTGTTCTACCTCCACTGGGAGGTGAAAAGCTTTTCCAAACACAATTTTGTATGGTGACATTTCGATTGGGGTTTTAAAAGATGCACGGTACGCCCAAAGTGCATCATCCAAGTGCAAACTCCAATCTTTCCTATTGGGTTGTACCGTTTTTTCCAAGATTCTCTTAACTTCCCGATTTGTTATTTCTGCTTGTCCGTTAGTTTGGGGGTGATATGCAGTGGAGACTTTATGATCAACCCCATACTTATGAAGAAAATTTTTCATGCTGTGATTGCAAAAATTGGAACCTTGATCACTAATGATGAATCTCGACAAACCAAACCGACTACAAATTTAGGAGCTCACAAAATCAACAACAACTTGGGAGTCATCGATCCTAGTAGCCTTTGCTTCCACCCATTTAGACACGTAGTCCACAACTAACAAGATGTACATGAAGCCAAATGAATTTGGAAAATGCCCCATGAAGTCAATGCCCCATGCATCAAAGATTTCACAGAATAACATGGGCTGTTGGGGCATTTCATTCCTTTTGGAGATATTCCTTATGAATTGACAACGACTACATGACTTGCAAAATCGATGGGCATCCCTATATAATGTTGGCCAATAAAGTCCTGAGTCAAGGACCTTTCGAGATGTTTGTTGAGAGCCAAAATGTCCCCCACAAGCCAAAGTGTGACAGAAGGTCCAAACAGAGGTGAACTCATGGTCAGGGACACACCGAAGACCTACTTGGTCACTACAAATTCTCCACAATTATGGGTCATCCCAAATGTACCATCGAGAATCATGTTTAAATCTCCAGGATTTGGAAGTGCTGAAATCAGTGGGGACCCTAGATGTTGCTAGAAAATTCACAATGTCCGCATACCATGGGATAAGGTCCACAACATCAAAAAGGTTCTCATGAGGAAAGAATTCTCAAATGGGAAGGGATGAGTCAGCATGGTGGTCCAGTGGTAGAGAAATTCTACTAATGTGGCCAGCTACAACATTTTCTACTCCCCTCTTATCTCTAATCTCAAGGTCAAACTCTTGGAGGAGCATCCATCGTATGAGGCAGGACTTAGCTTCAGGTTTCTTTAAGAGGAATCAAAGGGCATCATGGTCAGAAAACACAATCACTTTTGACCCAAGAAGATATGAACGAATGTTTTCCAAGGAAAACACAATTGAAAGGAGTTTTTTTCTAGTGGTTGTGTAGTTTACTTGGGAAGGTTCAAGGGTATGTGAGGCATACACAATGACATGAGGAGCCTTCTCAACCCTTTGTGATAAAACTCCACCAACTGCAAAGTTAGAGGTATCACACATAAGCTCGAAGGGGAGATCCCACCTTGGTGGTTGGATGATTGGAGGTGATGTGAGACTCCTTTTTAGTGAATTGAATGCATCCTCACAATTTTTATCAAACACAAACTCATAATTTTTTTGCAATAATTGGGACAATGGAAGTGCAATCTTATTAAAGTTTTTAATGAATCGGCGGTAAAAATCAGCATGACCCAAGAAGGATCGCACCTCACAAACACATTTTGGATATGGATGGGATTAAATTAATTCAATTTTAGATTTATCAACTTGAATTCCCTTATTTGAAATAACATGCCCAAGAACTATCCCCCACTCAACTATAAAATGACATTTCTCATAATTTAAAACAAGATCCTTTTCAATGCAGTGACAGATGACAGAACCTAGGTGTTCCAAACAATCATCAAAAGAAGAACCATATACCATGAAATCATCTATAAAGACTTCCATACAACTCTCAAGGTACTCAGAAAAAATACTTAACATACATCGCTGAAAAGTACCAGGAGCATTACATAGACTGAATGACATCCTTCTGTATGCAAATGTGCCGAATGGACAAGTAAATGTTGTCTTTTCTTGATCCTCAGGGGCTATATGGATTTGAAAATAACCCGAATAGTCATCAAAGAAACAATAACAGGACTTACCAGCCAATCGTTCTAACATTTGGTCAATGAAAGGTAGAGGAAAGTCGTCCTTTCGTGTGACTTGATTCAGTCGACGGTAGTCAATATAGACTCGCCAACTGTTTTGCACACGTGTTGGAATCAATTCATTCCTTTCATTTGACACAACTGCAGAGAAGTGTACACGGAGTGAGGCATTACATTAATGGAAGCACCTAAATCTAGCATAGCATCAGAAAAGAAGGTTTCCCCTATGGTACAAGGTATCGTGAATGTGCCTGGATCCTTGAATTTGGTTGGCATTGCTGGTTGAATCAAGGCCGAGACATTCCTTCCCAAATTGACTCTCTCATTCCCCTTTAGTCTCCTTCTATGGGTACAAATCTCTTTAAGAAATTTGGCATACCGAGGGATTTGTTTAACTACATCCAATAGATGAATGTTAACTTGATCCTTTTTAAATGTATCCATTATTTCTTTATCAATCTCATTATCAAAATTCTTCTTAGATTTAGAGAGTCTTTGGGGGAAATGAAGAGGAATGGATTGTTCTTTTGAATCATCAATGATAACTCGATTACCCTTTTTGTCTTGTTTTTCATTACTTGAAATTTTTGAGGGTTGGGAAAGAGAGTTTTCAAGAGGGTGACATACCTGTTGTGCAGAATCAGTAGATGGAGAGACTTCTTTACCACTATGAAGTGTAACTTCACATACATTACCTTTTTCCTTCAGATTGACAATGAGTTGGGATGGTAGTTGTCAACAACCTTGCATATTAAGCTCACCGATGGTGTTTTCTAATTGCCCCACTTGAGTTCGTTGGTCTTGAATAGCTGATTGTGTGGTTTGTTAGAACTGGAGGTTTTGGGATTCCATTTGCTTCACCATGTCCTCAAGGCTTGGTTCACATTTGGGAGGAGGATGAGGATTATTTTGAGAAGTTGAAGGATAAGAAGGTTGCATACCTTGTCCTTGTTAATACTAATTCTGCTTGGGGTAGCTTGAGTTTCCTCCTTGTTGGTACTGGGGTTGTGCTTGCCACCCGAGATTTGGATTTGGCCTGAATTGTTCTTGCTTGAAGGGAGGTGTTTGTTGGAATGGACGCCCTGGGAACGCGACTGCACAAGACTCGGGTGAATCTTGAAGTTATGGTCACTGGTCAGAAAAACGAGTATTGTCAGAACAAATACCACAATATAATAGAACATGAGGAGATTGTGAGTTACCTTGTGCTTGAGCTAATTGCCTTATAAGGGTATGCATCTCATCAAGTTTGTTATCTACCTTTTGTTCTAGAGATGAATGACTTACCTCATGAACTCCTCGAGTTGGTGCAATGGCTCGTGTACTAAATTGTTGTGCATTTTGAGCCATATTGGCTATTAAGTCACGAGCGACGGAAGGAGTTTTATCAACCAAGGCACCACTAGCTGCTGCACCAATCATTCCACGATCCATGGGGATAAGTCCCTCATAGAAGTATTGGATTAATAGTTGTTCACTAATCTGGTGGTGGGGGAATCTTGAGCAGATTCGTTTGAATCTCTCCCAGTATTCATGAAGGGTCTCTCCTTGTGATTGCCTAATGCCACAAATTTCTTTCCTAATTGATGCTGTTCGGGAGGCAGGGAAGATTTTATCTAAAAAATAGCATTTTCAGGTCATTCCAGCCCCCAATTGTGGTAGGCAAATAGTATAGTCAATCTTTGGCTACACCATTAAGGGAGAAAGTGAATGCCCTAAACTTAATTAAGTCCTCTGAGACATTTTGGGGTTTCATGGTGGAGCACACTATGTGAAACTCCTTAAGGTGTTTATGAGGGTCCTCACCATGGAATTTGGGAAGTAGGTGGATGAGGCCTGATCTCAGCTCAAAGTTGGCTGCTTCCCCAGGATATTGGATGTACGCAGGTTGGTACTCCATATCCGGGGTGGTCAGTTCTTTTAAGGTTCGATTATTTTCAACCATGTTTTCTTGGGTTTGATTGGGTTCAATTTTTGATTGGTTTATGACCACTTGAGGTTCCACGAGGGGTTCCTTAGTGTTACTTCATTTACCTTCTATAGATGCCTTGATTTGTGTGTGAAGTGCCTTTTCAATTTCAGGGTCAAATTCAAGTAGTTTTTTTTTTCTGATCGGGTCATGCAAATAAGTTGTGATGATTTTTTTTATGATTGAATATGGATAAAATCACTTAAGGAGGGTGAAAGGAGAATAGAATGTTATAATACAGAATTGTAGAGAGAGAGATAGAGAAGAAGAATAAGGGAGAGAGAGAGAGAGAGAGAAAGAACACACAAAACAACCAAAAATAGAAACAGAAAACCAAAACAAAAACAATCAAATGGGGGTGGGGTATTTAAAGGAGTACTAATTAAGAAGTAAAATAAATAATAAAAGGAAATAAAGAAAAAAATGATCTTGGCACCCCGGCAACGGTGCCAAAATTTGATCGTGTTGTCGAGCGCGTCAAATTAGATGTTTATTTTTAACTATAATTTCTGTAGTATAGCAGCAACCCTAGGTTGTCTCTCGAAGAAGCCATATATCATTAATTACAAAATGAGGTTCTGATTAAGAAACTAAAAGGGGAATGGGGTTTTATAAAACTTGGGTTTTTTTGTTTTAAAAACATAAATTGAAAGTATATTACTACTGAAAGAAAGCAGTTGGAGAAATCGTGATCAACCCGGATAAGTGTCCCTTGATGCTCAATTCATCATTGCTCTCAAGGGAATCACTCAAAATCAATAAACATGAATCGATGTAAAAAACAGAACTCAATCAAGGCATCACATCAACAACGTGATGACATAATTAGATTTGCGTCAACGATAAAAATATTCCAAAAGACAAGAACATGCATATTTATAGGTTCAAGCTCTTGGATTTTATCAACCGACACAATCCATTTTTCACACTCCTGAAAGGGGGGGGGGTGAGAAAAGTGGCAACCACACTCAAATCATCACAAGATCCGGGTTATGCATGGAAGCATGTGGATTCTTGTTCCTTTGATTTGTATTTGATCATACCAGAATAAACAAAAATTTAGAAGATAGAAATGAAGAACAATTGACAACAAACCTAGAAATCAATTACTTTATGAAGATTACAAGTGTGGAGCTCGGGATTACAACAAAGGACACTCCCCAAATTGATCAGTAAGAGGTTTAGAAGTACATGAGGGGGAAGAGAAATAAAATGGGTGAAGAGAGCTCTCCAATTCGACTAACCTTCACCTCTGGTCGTGCAACACAGATAATGAGGGGAGGAGTGATTTTATGGGCAATTTACATCCATATTTCCACATAAAGTGGTCAAGTATCTAAAGGGATAGGTGACTATTCAAAGCATATTTTTTACTCCATATTTATCCGGCTGGTTGACTGACCAAAATGCATGAAAATGACTTGAAATTCGGTGGAGAATCGGGGCTTTGAGTTAGCTATCCAAGGGATGTGGAATCAGCCCAATTAAATCTCCGAGGCCCGATTTATGACCCAAATACAGAAGGGTGGTCCAATCTAGCCCGCCTAGAATTTCTTCACATTGTGGGCCTATTTTGGGCCTCTAAATGGACGAATTGGGTTTCATGATATTTTAGAGAAATGTAGACCACATTTTTTTGCACTCATACACTCATTTTCAGCCCAATTGGATACACATATTATCCAAAATACAAATAATTGTCGACATGCATGCTTGAGCTCTCACGCAGTTTGACCCATTTTGCTTGAATTCCATCACAAGCTCTCCAAATCACCTCCTCCTTCAATGTAAACATCAAAAAAGTAAAATTTCCCTATTAAAAAGTGATAAAAATTAATTCATTGATTCAAATATAAAGTGCAATTTATTATTATATTTGTAATATTCATTACAAAACTAGTTTAAAACAACAGTGTAAGGGTGAATTTGAATAGTGAATCGCTATGCGATCAAACTACAAGCGTGAAAACTAAGGAACTTTGAGGATTATACATAACCCTCATACTACACTTCAACCACGCTTGGTGGTCGAGATTATCTCCTAGGGAATGGTTGATCTATTGAGTCTCATATTTTTCCTCGTCGAGGTTGACTTGGGTGCTTGTAAGGTTGGCCATATTTTTTTACAATTAGAAAATTTCTAAGTGAAAAATTTGCACCATATAAAAAAAAATTCCCTCCTTAAAATTCATTCCACCACATTATCTTGAGTTCCTCCACCTCTTTCGAATATAAATTACGTATATCTCATACTCATCAAAACAACATGAAAATAGTAATTATTTTGCATGATTCTCCATCATGAAAATCAGAATCTGAATAATCATCAAGTTATCTCCTACATGGTTCTCATTCAATAATGATAGAATGTGTGACCTTTTCTTCTTCTATTCATTTTGGAATATTCTTTCTAAATAACATCTTTATCATTGAATCCACTTTCAACTATGTTGAAAATAACGCATCACATTTGATACATGTATTTGACATGAAGACCAGTTCACCAATCGGTAAAATTGATAGGATACTTTTTCATCCATGAAATCCAATGTAATATAAAGAATACATTGCAATTATCTAGGATTCACCATGGAAGTCAACATATTCAACATATATTTCATAGAATATCATGACATGATGGATTCATCCAAGCTCTATAAACATTGAAACATCATCATTATATTGATATCAATGAAATATTCTTATTCCATTGATCACCATTGTCAACCAATGACAATAATTGAAGAAAAATCCAACTCATACAAAAAGTGGGATCTTCAATCTTCCCCTATATATTTGTTGGAAAAGCCTTCAAACTTCTTCCCTAAATGAATGTGTCAATATGTCAGTCATTATATTCCTTCTCCCTTTACTTATAAAAAAAATTCATCTCACTTTCCCTTTTACTTATTGAAAATAAATTCAAAGTTAATGGGAAAAGGGCATTGGTCCATACTTAAGAAATGTGTCATACATCATTTAACTATATGTCATCTTGAGTTGTGCTGGGTGTAGAAATTAAGAGGATTTGATTTAGGAAAAAAATCTTTATATTACCAACTGATCATGATACCTTATGAAATGAGAACTCATGTACTTTTCCTCAAGGATTTCTAACTATCATTCCATGCTGAAGATACTAAATGTGATATAAAAATGTTACGAATAATCAACCTAAAACTACTTCACTCTCTTCAACAATTATATCAAAAACATTGAAGTGTAATAGGATAGATATGTGTCCTTAGGGAACTTCAACATTTCTTTTGACATTCATTATTTCAATTTATCCCCTTTGTAAAAAGCTTGTTATTTTTTATAACTAAGGATGAGAGATTAAGAGGGACATACCTTTTCCAATGACATGATCTTCAAGAAATTGTCAGAATAATGAGATTTGATACAAATTGAAATGATAATTTTTGAAAATTATTTATTTGTCTCCCCCTCAAGGGAAACACATTTGATCATCTCCAAAATGGTGGATCTCATCAAGTATAAATGGAAAGAAATTATAATATGGAGAATACACTATAATGGATCTTTCACTTGTGGCTGTCTAGATTGGAAAACATTCACCACCTCACCAAGGATGATCTTCATGAACACTTGTTCTTTAGGACACAAAAAAGGTCAATCCAAGATGGTATCTCCTTTATCCTAGTTATCCAGAATAGGATATCACATTCTTCAACTTCATCTATGATGACCCCCCATCGTATTAGTATTTGAATACTAAACTGAGGAATCATTAATGGATGGAAAATTCATTAGCTTTGCTATCAATATTTGATAGAAATCACCACTTCTCAGGTTCTCCCCCTTATAACATTCTTCACCTTCAATTCCATACATTATATGTAAAAATAAAATACCCAAATATTAAAGGAATAAGGTGAGTCATTGTAATGACCCGCTCATTCTCATTGACTTGAGAGTATAACGAGTCATTACTGGGCCTTAAGTGATATCCCCAAGATACCAATGACTGAAAATAAATTCCGAAGGGTTTCAAAGTAAGTGGGGGATGATTTACCCTTTAATGTCTCAAAACAACAACCCAACAAACCATCCACAAAAAGCTCACTATATGATGCATGAAATAAACTAATACATTTCAAATCACTCACTTAAAAACAACCAATCAAGCTATGCTACAGTGAAAGAAAAAACAACATCAAAGTAAATAGCAGAAAGACAACAAATTAACTCCAAGACGACAATAAGACTCCATGCTCCACAAGCTCCATGATCCAACATCACCAAGTAGTCCAAAGTATCATGACATGGTGCTAAAAAAGTGTGATACTTTACCTTCGTCCAGGTCCCAGAAGGTAGTATCTGGAAAAGCACCAAAGTGCCAAGGAAGGAGTGAGTATATAACTCAGTAGGTTTTCCCAATGAATTCCATACTCACACCACTAGGATAGAATGATTAATAAATTATATAAAATAGTTTATATAAAACAATTTACCAAAACAGTTTATAACCAAATATAAATAAGTTCGAAAACCAATCATACCCAAGTGTAAACAAAAGTAAATGAAACCAATTTTCAGCAAGTTATTTTCCATAAAATAACTAATAACAGATTATAAACAAATTCTGATTATTATTTTGGCATACCCATTCTATAGTTCACAACACACCCACACATGCATGCTTCATTCGACAGTTCCATACTAATGAGTGGTCTCTCGTCCAATTACCTTGTGTCTCAATGACACACACCCCTGATCCAGGTTCACACACCTTGTACCCCAATGGCACATGTCCCTTATTCAGGGGCATTCCAAACATGAACGCACACCACATATATATGCCAAAACCATTCAAATAAACCACTTCAAACTATTTCAATAAAACTGTACTTTTATTGAAAACCAAAGGGAAAACCAATTTCAAACAACCATTTCATTTCAATAAAACATCCCATTTTATTGAAAACATAAAATCAAATTCATGTGCCACTATTCTAGAAAATCCTCATTTTAAAATATCTATTTTAAAATTAAGAACACAAGCACTTTATTCAAACACCCAATTTTCCAGATTTCTCTAATTTGCTGAATCATCACAAATAAGTGTCTCCAAAGATTTTTAAACACCCAAATCACAACCAATTAAACATAAGATATTTAATTTGAAAGCATTCCCATCAGTTCTACTAAGCAGAGTCGAGAGAGAAGCCACATACCTCAAAGGATTTGATGAAACTTGACAACAAACAAAGAACACTTAAGAAAACTGGGTTGATCCTTCACATAACCTCTTTAGATCTCTTCTCCTAGAAAGATAAAGACCAAATCTCAACTTATTTTGAATCCACACTCATATATCTACCCATAACGGGTGTAGATTTGAGAAACCAAGAGGAGAGGAGAAGTAGATCTAAGAAACCGATCAAGAACGATGAAGAACAATCACATACCTCAAGAATTCGGGTTCAAAACACCAAGGGAAGACTTCAGATTGACTCAAAATCACTTGGTATAGGTTATTCTACCTTCAAGGAAGAGAAATCCTGAGTTATGGATGCTTAAGAGAAAAAACGAGCAACTTAGAGGCAAAAACGTGTGTGATCCACTTTTTTAGGATCTCATTTAAACCATGTGCACAGTTAGTTCGCACGGTTAGACAATACGTGTGCTAACCGTGCGTTAACTACTACCTAGACCGACCCTCGCACGACCTCCTCACACGGTCTCCCTAACCGTGTACACACCGTGCTGAATCTCTCTACCTCAAATCTTCTCTTGCGCACGATTTCTACTAGGATTTCCGTACGGTTTTGATGAATCGTGCGCAGCCCGTGTGCCTCTCCTTTTGTCCCCAAAACATAGTGAAAGATCACAAAACTCTCCCAACTTTCCCTCTTATACTTTATATCCATAAAAACACAAAGAAAGGGTTACATACTAGAAACTGGGGGTATTACATTCTCCCCACCATTTGTCTTTCTGTCCCTGGAAATTAGAAAACCATTGCTGCTCTGAAAGAGTTTTGGTCATTGATCTTTCATTTCATTCTCACGTTCCCAATTCTCTTCCTGACTATGACCATGCTGCCATAGAACCCGCACCAGACCGATGATTTTTCCATGAAAAACATTATCTTACCTATCCACAATCCGTACTGGGGTATGTGTCAATGAAGCATCCAACTCTAGGTCAATGTGATCCCATCTGATCACATGGTCGGGATCAGACTGATACTTTTTCAACTGAGATACGTGGAACACATTATGCACCAAACTGAACCATGGTGGTAATGCTAACCAATATTCCACCTCTCCGATTCATTCCAGTATCTTGAAAGGGCCAATGTATCTAGGAGATAACTTTCCCTACTTCCCAAAATGATGATGTCCAAGTCTTGGAGAGATTCTCAAGAACACATGATCACCCACGGTGAACGACAACAGTATTCGATGATGACCCGCATAAGATTTCTGACGACTATGAGCTGTCTCCATCCTCTTTCTGATTAATTGAATCTTCTCCGTTGTTTCTTGGACAAGGTTCAGCCCAACTAGTGAAGTCTCACCCATTTCCACCCAACACAGTGGAGAATGATAAGGATGCCCATATAATGCTTCAAACAGAGCCATATGTATCGAGGCTTGATAGCTGTTATTGTATGAGAACTCTACTAAGGGTATATGATCTTCCCATGAGCCACCAAAATCCATTACACAAGCTCGCAACATGTCTTCCAACGTCTGTATCATCCTCTCAGACCGACCGTCTGTCTGAGGATGATACACTGTATTCATATTCAACTGAGTGCCAAGGGCTTTCTGTAAGTATTTCCAGAAACGAGACATGAACCTCAGATCTATGTCTGAGATGATTGAAACTGGTACGCCGTGTCTCTTTACCACTTATTGGATATAGATTTTGGACAAATCTTCCATCGTATGAGTTTCATGAATTGGAATGAAATGGTCCGACTTGGTAAGAAAATCCACTATCACCCATATGACATCGTGTTTACGGACCGTTCTTGGAAGACTTGTAACAAAATCCATCTCTATATACTCCCATTTCCACACTAGGATAGGTAAAGACTGAAACATATCCGCTGGTCTCTAATGCCCTTCTTTAACCTGCTGACAAGTTAATCACTGCGAGACGAACTTAGCCACCTTCCTTTTCATTCTACTCCACCAAAACTATGCCTTCAATGCCTTATACATCTTATGTGTGCCTGGATGTAAAACCCATCCCGAATGGTGGTAAACATGAAGGAGTTTTTCCTGACAAGCCTTAGGTACAACCATATGATCTCTAAAATACAAAATTGAACTCCCATCAAGTTTCCAGCCCTCAATGGTCTCCCCACCATTGAGTCTTGAACTCATAACCAGACATTCTGCATTAGATGTTTGTGACTATTTGACCATATTTACCAAATCAGGAACAAGCATGGCTGAAAATAAAACCACAACATCACCTCGGTCTTCACATTCCACATGAATGTCGGCTAGGAATGATATTAATTGTCATTAATCTGAAGATTCTTTTGCCAACTGAGCATATGAATTCCTACTCAATACATCCGTCACTGAATTTCCTTTTCCTAGTGTATACATCAAGTCAAATTCAAACATTTGGAGATACTCCATCCATATCATTTGCCTCAGATTTAAATCTCATTGTGAGAATATGTGTTTCAAGATTTTGTGGTCCGTGAACACGATAAATTTCTCACCAAAGAGATAATGACACCAAGTCTTCCAAGCATGAACGACTACTACTAATTCCAAGTCACATGTTGGGTAGTTCTCATGAACTCTCAACTTCCTTGAACCATATTCCACAACATGGTCTCCTTGCATAAGAAAACAACCTAACCCTGATCCCAAAGCATCACAGTACACCAAATATCCCTTTTCTGATTCTGGAAAAATTAAGATAGGTGCCGAAGTAAGGTGAAATTTCAGCTCCTAGAAAGACTTCTGGCATTCCTTTATCCATTGGAATGGAGTATTATTCTTTGTCAAAGTTTTCATTGACGAGGCTAGCTGTGAGAAATCACGTACAAAGCGTCGGTAGTAGCCATCTAGACCAATAAAACATCGTATCTTGAATACATTCTTCGGTAGTTTCCATGAGATAACAACTTCTATCTTTTCAGGATCAACAGAAACGCCTTTCTCAGAAATGACATGGCTAAGAAAACATGCTTTCTGTATCCAAAAATCACACTTTGATAATTTGGCATACAAACGACGATCTCTCAAGATTTGTAACACTGTTTTCAAGTGTTCCTCATGGTCATCTCTTGTCTTTGAATACACCAAGATTTCTTCCACAAACACTACAACAATAGAGTCCAAATATCGCTCAAATATCCGATTCATCAAATCCATGAAGACCGCTGGTGCATTCGTCAGACTGAAAGACATGACTACATATTCGTAGTGGCCATATCTGCGTCTGAAATCTATCTTTGGAATATCATCCTTTCGAACTCACAATTGGTGATATCCTGATCTCAAGTCAATTTTAGAGAACCACTGAGCTCCCCTTAATTGATCAAAAATATCATCAATGCGTGGAAGTGGTTACCTGTTCTTTATTGTAACTTGGTTTAGCTTATGATAATAAAAACACAGAAGAAGAGTTCCATCTGCTTTTTTCACAAACAAGACCGATGCTGCCCACAGAGACGTACTTGGGCAAATGAAACCCTTGCTTTCTAGCTCCTCCAACTTCCCTTTTAATTCCTGTAACTCTATTGGTTCCATCCTATAACACGAAAGGGAAATAAGGCTGGTTCCCGGGAGGCGATCAATCGTAAAATCCACTTCCCTTATGGTGGTAACCCTGAGAAGTTCTCGGGAAATACATCTAGAAATTGATCCACAACTGCTAGAAAACTATTTTCCTTGATCTCTTCCATTGATTCCAAAGTCAACACTACCAACTGATAAGAGACTGTTCCCACCGTCGGTGCTAACAAGCTCTTTTCACCTTTCTTTACCATCCTCTCTCTTTTGAAGAGATGCTTGACGCCGTACTTAGTTGCGAAATTGACCGTTCTACTATAACAGTCAATGTGAGCCTGAACATTGTCAACCAATCCATACCTAGGATTACATCATAGACATTCATGCTTAAAACTGAGAAGTTCCATTTCAGCTCATCTCCATCAACAGTTATAGCACATGCTCTACACATAAAGGCTTGTCATTCTCTTTCCCCGAGATGAGTTTGCAGTTTTAAAACAGAAGACGTCATTTCCAACTTTAAACATAGAAAGTAAACAACACGAGAAGAAATGAAAGAATGTGATGCACCAATATCGAAGAGCACTTTCACAAGGGTAAAATTCAAAAGAATCGTACCTCTCACCATAGATGGTCCAGCCTAATCATTAGAAATCATCTGCTTAGCTCCATACAATTACTTCATCGCTACACTGTTCTCCTTATTGCTTTGCTAAGATTGTTTGGGTTGAGGAGTCATGGTATTTCTAGAATCACCATGGCTAGATCTTCTCTACTGATGAGACTGATTCTGCTATCCTTGCCCTGTCGAAGCATACGATGCTTGTGATGCCTGAGAAGCATCTCGATCACCTGACCTTAGAGCACTGCAACAATAGCGCTTAAGATTCCCCATCTGCTTGTAGTTATGTCATGCTCTAGGTTGTGTCATACACTCTCACTTTATGTGGTCAAATGAACCACATTGAAAACAACCTGCTTTGCTCTTGGGTCATGGAGGAAGGTTCACTGATCCAACCATCTGATTCTGATTTCCACTTCCACCTTGGAAATAGGTGTCCCTTTTCTTCTTTCTCTCAGCGTTAGAGTTCCCACCATTCCCTGTAGGTATCATCATACCTCCTCCCATAGATATTGAGATATCACGTTCTTCCAGAATCACTCTGTTCACCATCTCTGTATAATCAGTAATACATAGCATCACAATCTTTGATCGAATCTCCTACCTTAGCCCTGACTTGAAGATGCGTGCCTTCAAGGACGCACTTGCCGCAAACTTTGGCGCAAATCGCAATAAATTCATGAATTTAGCCGCATATTCTGTGACAGAGAGATTATACTTCTTCAAGTTAAAAAAGTCTGTCGTTTTCTAGATTTTGAATGTATAAGGATAGAATTGTTTATTAAAAAATTTCTCAAAATCCTCCCAAGTATGGCCTTTATCCCCTTTAGAATGCAGTACCAGTTCCCACCATTGACGTGCAAGATCCTTGAGCATGTACGTGGCCAGCTTGACTTTGAGCTCTGTCGGTGTGCCGATGAATTTGAAGATGTGATTTATCCTACTCAGCCATACCTCCGCCTTTTCAGGTTCAGAATCACCCCTGAAGATGGGTGGATTCTACTTCATGAACTGAATGGTATGATCCACATGCCTTGGATCATTCCTCCGATTCCCCGTATCCATAGCTTGAAAAGATTTGAAAATACTCTAAACTAGCTCTTGGTTCACCTGTGGTTTAGGTGAAACCACATTCTCCACAACTTATTCGGTTTGGTTTCGACGATGCCTACCGGGTGTCATTTTCTAAACCAACAACAAACTCTGTCAATATCACTCTCTAGCAACTGATGGCTTAGCATTTCAAATTATATCACATAAACTATCACAACATTGTTTTCCAAAAACAATGTTTTTCCATGTTCAACCATTTTTGAAAACTTTCTACTTTATTTTTGAAACTTAAACCATTTTCAAAATACTATAAGCATTTCCTTTTTCAAAATCTTTCATTTGAAAAACAATTTCATACCTTTTCAAAAATCAACACTTTTTCTCAATATGAATCATTACTCGAAATGATGTATGCATTCCTAGCGGGAAGTCATTCCTCTACAATGCATTCCATGCTCGTCTCATTGGCTAAACCCATGACAATGAGGTTTCAAAATACTAGAAGTGTCTCCAAAAACTTATGTACCCAACTTCCTGGTAACTTGAAGTTCAGTATAAACATGTTAACTATGTTCTTTTATGATATGCGTTTAAAGTCTCGACAATCCTACTCCTTTCTAAGATTCCAGCCCAAGGAATAGACAAGGAATTTCTACTCCAAGACCAAGAACACTTATGAATACTTGTTAGGCAAGGACTGAACAATATGACACCATTTGTAATGACCCGCTCATTCTCATTGGCTTGAGAGTACAACTAGTCATTACTAGTCCTTAAACGACATACCCAAGATGCCAAAAGCTAGAAAATAATGCTGAAGGGTTTCAAAGAAAGTGGGAGACGATTTACCCTTTAATGTCTCAAAACAACAACCCAAAAAACCATCCACAAAAAACTCACTATATGATGCATGAAATAAAGTAAGACATTTCAAATCACTCTCTTAAAAACAACCAACCAAGGTGTGCTACAGTGGAAGAAAAACCAACATCGAAGGAAACAGCGGAAAGAAAACCAATAAACTCTAAGATGATAACAATACTCCATGATCCATAAGCTCCATGCTTCAACATCACCAAGTAGTCCAAAGTATCATGACATGGTGCTAAAGAAGTGTGATACTTTACCTTTTCCCAAGTCCCGAAAGGTAGAATATGAAAAAGCACCAATGTTCTAAGGCAGGGGTGAGTATATAATTCAGTGGGGTTTCCCAATGACTTCCCTACTCACGCCACTAGGATAGAACGATTAACACATTATATAAAATAGTTTATATAAAACAATTTACCAAAATAGTTTATAACCAAATATAAACAAGTTCGAAAACCAATCATAACCAAGTGTAAAAAAAATTAAATGAAACCAATTTTCAGTAAGTTATTTTCCAGAAAATAACTAATAATGGATTATAAAAAAAATTATGATTATTATTTTGGCATACCCATTACATAGTTCACAACACACCCACACATGCATGCTTTGTTCGACAATTCCATACTCATGAGCGGTCTCTCATCCAATTACCTTGTGTCCCAATGACACATGCCCCCGATCTAGGGTCATGCAACTTGTACCCCAATGGTACACATCCCTTATTCAGGGGAACACTAAACATGAATGCACACCACACATATATGCCAAAACCATTCAAATAAACCACTTCAAACCATTTCAATAAAACTGTACTTTTATTGAAAACCAAAGGACAAACCAATTTCAAACAACCATTTCATTTCAATAAAACACCCAATTTTATTGAAAACATCAAATCAAATTCATGTGCCACCATTCCAGAAAATCCCCATTTTAAAATCTCTATTTTAAAATTAAGAACACAAGAACTTTATTCAAATACCCATCTTTCCAGATTTCCCCAATTTGCTAAACCATCACAAATAAGGGTTTCCAATGATTTTTAAACAACCAAATCACAACCAATTCAACACAATATATTCAATTTGAAAGCATTCCCATTAGTTCTACTAAGAAGAGTTGAGAGAGAAGCCACTTACCTTAAAGGTTTTGACGAAACTTGACAACTGATGGAGAACGCTTAAGAAAACTAGGTCGATCCTTCACAGAACCCCCTTAGATCTCTTCTACTAGAAAGATCAAGACCAAATATCAACTTATTTGGAATCCAAACTCATAGATCTACCCATAACAGGTGTAGATATGAGAAACAAAGAATAGAGGAGAAGTAGATCTAAGTAAATCTAAGAAACCGATCAAGAACGGTGGAGAATGATAAAAAACCTCAAGAATCCGGGTTTGAAACACCAAGGGAAGACTTAATATTGACTCAAATCACTTGGGAGAGGTTCTTCTACCTTCAAGAAAGAGAAATCCCGAGTTATGGATGCTTAGGAGCAAAAACAAGCAACTTAGAGGCAAAAACGTGTGAGATCCACTTTTTTAGGATCTCATTTAAACCATGCGCACAGTTAGTTCGCAATGTTAGGCAAACCATGTGCTAACGGTGCATTAGCTACTACCTAGGCTGACCCTCGCACGACCTCCTCGCACGGTCTCCCTAACCGTGTGCACACCGTGCCAAAGCTCTCTGCCTCAAATTTGCTCTTACGCATAGTTTCTACTAGGATTTCCACACGGTTTGGATGAACCGTGAACAGCCCATGCACCTATCCTTTTGTCCCCAAAACATAATGAAATATCACCAAACTCTCCCAACTTTCCCTCTTATACTTTATATCCATAAAAACACAGAGAGAGGGTTACTTACCGGAAATAGAGGGTACTACAGTCCTCCTTGCTTCATTAATATGAATAGTAAGGTTGATATATTTTTCATAACCATGTTTCTCCATTTGATCCACTCTTCGTACTTTCTCATCTAATCATCAATTATGATTTTATCTATGTGTATCTAATAACTTATTCAACTTCTTTGTGTGTGAATATTATTTTCAAAATGAATTTTAAAGCACTTGAATCTCCTAGTGAAACATTCAATTCCTTATGGGATTATTCTTCTGATGGAATAAATACAGTGAAATTTCTAATAGTATGACCATCCATGTTGTACCTCACACACAGAACATCATTATATTCACATGGAATCTTTTATTTTCATTTTTTACTAGCCTTTGATTCTATATCTTCCATTTTCATCAATCTTTCCAAGCCTTTTGGCTATATAACTATCATGTTATTAGGAATTGTGGTAGAAGGTTTATAACTTCTACATAGTTTATTCTGAGTGACATACTTCTTATATGATATTTTGGATTAACCCCTTCATAATTTTTGGGATTTGAGATCCAATAACTTCTTATCTTTTCTTTGTGGAATCTTCATGGTAGAATTTGTTTCACATAATTATTCATATTTATTACCAAGAAATATTCATCATTCTTAGAAGATTTTGTGGTCTTATTTACGTATCAACCTTGGTTATATGTTGATATATACATGTACCATCCATGATACCATTACCATATCATACATCTCTGATATTATCAAACATTCCAATTTTTTTTTAGAATATAGATTCTTCTAGACCAGTGGATGTTTCTTCTTCATCTTTGGCTAGAACCCCCTTAATATAGGATTTCTATATGATTCTTCATTTCAGGGATTGTAAAAAAAAATCTAATTCATAATTCCCAAATCTGTTGTACCACCAACATTGAAAAAAAACCTTCATCTTCTTATTTCTTATATATAGTTTTTTTGTTTCCTTCACATCTTATTGTGCTCTTTGTGGGGAACCATCTTCCACACTCTTTATACTATCCACCCTAGTCATGGTGGTTTGTTTCTTATCACCTTTCAATATCCATACATGTTTATAATTTTTTTACCAACATGCATTGTTTATGGAAACATATTTAGATATATTAGTAAAAGATAGTATGGATGGTACTCGTTTCATCTAAGCTACTTGTGATAGTTCATTGAATGAAGTCATGATCTTCATATCACATGTTGGAGGTCTTTCAACCATAGAATCATCCAGTGAGCATTGAGTATCAGCAAAAATTGTTTCAATATTTTCTAAAGTGTTAATATGTGTATTCTCTAGACTGGACAAATGAAATTCCGATTATAGACATTTCATATTGAGGTTTTATTCTGATCTTCAATCATAATCATCTTCTCTTCACAATACTTCTTTATTCATTCATCTCTTACTTCATCAAGATTAACTTTGTTCTATAACAATGAGTCATGTTCTATTATCTTCATTAATGTTTCCTCTAATTGAAAATCCATAACATCAATGTTGTTTTTCAATTTCTCTTAATGTGCATGGATATTTTCATTCAAAGACTTTTTGACTTCGTCATTATATTAAACTTCTTTGAGTAATTTTGAGGAACATAATTCAATTGTCAACATTGTTTCTTCAATGGTTCCAACCTATCTAGATACCTTTAAACATTCATAAGTGTTTCCTTGCAAGCCTTTCTCTATGGTATTTGCTTCTTCTCTCAATTGGGTGATTTCTTCCTATATAAATTGAAAAACCCCACAAACAAGAGAGTCACTTTCTATAGAAACAACATGCAAAATATCTCTTAATATAATCACTAATATGGATTGTAAAGGTGTATGTTAATCATCAACACTTGTGCTAGGATATTTATTTTGAGAACAATTTTCAATGGTGCTAACATAAACCTCTTGATAACTTAAATATTTTGATTTACATGAGGTTAAAGGGTTGTCATTCTCTTTGGTGGAATCCAGATCCAACTACTCATTACATTCCAATCATGATATATATTTATTTTTAGAAAGACATGGAGAACCTTATACTAACTATTCATTATATTAGGGGGATTTCTTCTTTCACTTTCTATTTTCCTAATTTTTCCTATTCATCATGGTCTTCATAGAAATAAAATTATGCATAGATATAATTGAATCTTCACTAATGATTCTCTTCATTGTTGAACTAGGATAGAAATAGAAATCATAAAATGGGAATAGATTCACATCATAGAATCCAATATAGGTGAACCTACATTATAATACCACTTAAAAAGACCAGTACAAGGTATACCTAACACTGAGATTTAGGTGAATGAGTCTTGGGGAGTTTTAATCCAATTAAATCTTCTTATCCCTTTTACTCTTTGACCTGTTAGGATCCTGATTCACTTATTCTTTTTTACATGTCACATGAAAGTATATAAAAGTATTAAAATATTGAACATGATATTTTTACAAGGTTAACTACTCAATAAGGTTAACTAGTCTATGACATGGTGTGAAAGTAATCTTGTCCAGAAGACCACATAGAAAACAATCCATTGAACATGGTTACATCAAGTGGGATAAACCCTTTCACTTGTAATGAATTATAGTCCATTGATAGTGCATGTTTTTGATCTCTTGGTTGTATATTTATACTTCCTATAAAGATATTCTTCACATAGTTCATAAATTTATTTGTAAGACCAAGAAATTATTCCACAAATTGATACTTTTGTTGGATATTACAGTGATGCTTAGTCCTTACACTAAAATCTTACATTTTTTACTTGATAAATAGCAAGCAAGAAACCCTTACTATTATTCACAACAGCAAACTAAAAGTTAAACTTCTTATTCTTCTAAATTTAGTCACAATAATATGAATATGGTGTGGGATAATAATCAAAAAATTATTCCAAACCCAAATGATAATCAACTGAATATAAATTACTGAAAAACTCTTCTCCTCTTATTATCTATTTATTCTTAAGTGAAAAAAAGAATACACTGAAACTTCTTCTTATTTCGTATATCAGAGATTGCTTTTTGATTATTTAAACAATAAATACGATCTCAACATATCTTCATCAAAATTATTATTCTTGAATAATAAACAATCATTAGATGGTAACACTCTATTATTCTCAGACCTAGAATAATATGGAATTTTATAGAAGTGTCAAATTTCTATTCTTAGATACTCAATATCAACACATGAATTTATCAATTTTTCTTAGTGCAACTAAATATTTTTGTAATAGTAATTACACTCCACTGAACTTCTCAGAATTATAAACCAGATTAGATCATGTTCCCTTCATGAATGTAATGCATGATGAATACACAAATGGAACCCTTGGAAATTTAACAATGTATTATTAATTTAAGTGAAATATTTAATCCTTTTTTGATTATATTTAATACATAACCATTTACATGTGCCTTATTCTTCCCATATGCATGAAATCATTCACACAATGTTTACTATCTCCTTGTCTCTTTGTTCAAAAAAGTATTTTTATATTCATCTTGTGTTTTTTATTCACTATCTCTTATGAACTCCAACTTATAAAAGCTCCATGCAAGTATACTATTGATCATTTTTTCATACTTATGATCATGTTATATTAAACCATGGAAATGCATGAGTTTCTTAATGTTCTAGTACACATTCACAACACCTTCATGCAATTGTAATGCAGCTGACTCCTTCATGGAACACAATAGTGCACATCTATATTCCATTATGAAATCCGATGTAATTTACATAGAACACATAAAATACTAGATTTTTTTTGTATGTAGAAGCAACATGTTTCTTCTTCTTCACATAATACAATGGGAGTGAAAAATAAAAAATTGTCTCATAGAATTGACCATCTTCCTGAAGCATGATGAAGTTATATAACACTAATCGCGTGTCGGAAGAACTCATCCTAAAAAAAATATTTTCATGGTTATACCTCAGGAAAAATAGTAGATTGAACACCCATTAATTACGTAAAAGATTACACAGACCACCCCTTCTTTGTGAAACCTCAAGGGATCATGAAACTCTTACTGGTTCACATAACAGATTGCTCTATATAACCTCTATTAATTGAGAGCTATCAAGAATGATAAAAACAGAATTACTCCTTTTCTCAGTACATATTCTTTTATAAGAGAGTACCACTACTTCTCATTTAATTAAAATCCAAAAAATAATGTTTTTTTGAAGACCCATTAAACACATGAGGATCTTGGCTTTGAATTCTTCAAACTAAGGGTCTAAATGATCCTGAAAAAATGGGGGTATTTTCTTTTGTGATGATTGTCTCATGGGAATGCGAAAATAATCACATGATTCATTGTTAAAATATATTAGATCATCCATTAAGATAGTACACATGAGAAGCCTCAAGAAACTATGTTTTCATTTGACCAAATCTCATTTATTTAATACCTAATTTGATTTCCTTGTAAGAAAGTGTAACTACATGAATTAAAAATTTTGATCATATCAGTGTGTATATCCTAGATTCATAATTGGAGAAATACTCATCTAGATTTATCCATCAATTAAGCATGGAAATATTAGTGATCAATTACCCTCCGAAGAGTATGAAGGTAAGAGATGATATACTGTGGTGATTAGTCATCTACCATAAATCAGACCATACAATTGTTTTGTGTCCAAGATTTTTATATGAGGGTAAATAGTATCGCTCACCACATTGTTCCACATTAAGATCTCATAGATTATTCCCTTCAATATATCATCTCATCAGTTACTACTCATCGATTGAGCTGGAAATGGGGTTGGAACCCAGATAACACTTCGCCCACATGGGATGTGACATATGTAGTCAGAAGGTTTTGTGGACTTCTTTCCCAACCCATGCATGCCTACAGGTGTGTTCACTACAATTCATATACATCGGCCTAATGAGGATTATTCACAAACCTCAAACTCCATTTTCACCATTCTAGGTGGCTGAACTGATCTCCTAAGACATAGGTGACCCAATTAGACCCATATGTTCCATGGTTGAGGTTGGCTTGGATACTTGCATGGTTGGTGGTATTTTTTATTAACACATAGAAAATTATTCTAAGTGAAAATGCCCACTATATAAAAAAAGTCCCTCCATAAAATGCATTCCAACACATTGAATTTAATTCCTCATCCTCATTAGAATATAAATTCCATATATCTCATACTCATCAAAACCTCATACAAATAGTCATTATGTTGCATGATTCTCTTTCATTCAAATTAATATCTGAATAATATTCAAGATATCTATTCCATGGTTATCATGAAATAATGATATAATTCATGTACTTATTTTCTTCATCTTTTATTTTTGGAATATTAATTCCAATGAACTTCTTCATCATAAAAACCAATTTATTATTTGATTTAAACACTGTATCACATTTTGTAATGTGTTTGAATTGATGATCAGTTAAAAAATTGTCAGAATTTCTTGGAAAATTTGTAAACCATGACATACAATGTCATCTAAGGAATTCATTTTAATTCTCTTGGAATCACTAGGAAACTCACAGTCTTAAATTGTCGTTTCTCATAATATAAAGACTTTAGGAAATCATCCTATATAATAGGCATACCCTATAGTGGAAACCATTTATTTAAAGTCAATAATAAGAAGAATCCAATATTTGGGTTATAAAGGAATGTATGTCCAAGATTATGTGGTGGATCATTACCATGAATTTACCAAACAAAATCAACCAACATTCCATAGTGACCATGGATCTCTAAAACCAAATGAGTGGATACAGATGACGGAACATATCTTTTGTTTACATTATACCCATGAGAGTTTATAGGTTATATTATCCATGTTTATGATAAATATACTAATTTGGATTTTGTGGTAGTGTTTTTTTCAATTCAATCTATATAATAATCTCATTTTGGATATGTTCAAGGGGATAGTTAATCAGTAATTCTATAAAGGGACTTTGATGGTGGTTAAGGCCAAGGAATTTGTGATTTTGGAGATAATGGATTGATTTGAGATACTTTATGACTCATGGTTTAAAAGCTGGTCAACCATTCCCATGAAATACATAGAAATGGAAATATAAAGGTTTTCTATTTTATTAATGATTTGATAATAAAATTTTAGCGAAGGATTATTCTATTATTTTGGTCAACCTATGTATAGTTGGTAAATAAGGAACTGATGGATAAGATGGACATAATAGGGTTGATTGGTTTATTTGGTTTATTTTCCACTCTCGGAAGAAGTTTGAATTACTTTTTATCTTAGAAGATAACATATAAGGAATCACGATGGGTGTGTAGTGGGAGTATACAATATCCATTTTATTCTATCCCTATAGATCCATCATGGAATGGCGAAGTGTTATACCCCTAATTTCAGAATATGGATCAAACTAATATTCATTTTAGGAAATCCTATACACTATTCTATTAGTGTGGGATATTTGGGAATTTGAAAAACTTTCCCTTGAACCCGCTTCTAAGTAGTCAGGTTGGATAATCCTATCCTGAGGAATCTTAGGTGTAGTTAGATGCATCTATAGGAGTAGGATATCTCTATAATGTAATGGGAGAATGTCATCCAAGTAGTAAATATTAGATTTGGATTAAAAATCCACATTTATATATTGAAGAGTAACCTCATGAATAATATAACTTTAGGATTTTACATATTATTGGTATCATTTTTATTTTTTATTATATGGAATTAGATCTGTTAGATTATGGTGTATCCCACTCTTTCATTTCATTAATATTGATTGGTTCTTTATGGTTGAAAAATTAATCAATCATGTATATGGTGGGTATAACCATTCTTATAGGAAGGTGGATTGGAAAGATTTATATATTCCCTTAGTGTTGTGTGATCATTTTGGATGCCGATATTATTCTTGATGTGGATATCATTGACCATACATTTGAAATGGTTTGGATGGTTTTCACAAAAATTCATTTTTATTACAACTATAATAAGGTTCTTTTCTATTTTCTAGATGGAAACACTCATGTCATCCAATGTGAGTGGGATCCTAGATCAGGTAGTAAAGGTAACATTTCTCTATAAATTGGATTCATTTATGTACGATATCCATTTTTATCATTGATTATGTTGATAAGAGTTTATGTGGATAGTTTTCATTAGTGGTGAATTTTAATCATGTGGTTTTCCCTGAAGATTTTTCTAGATTTCCACCAGAGAGGGAGACAAGGATCTCAATCTAGTACCTAATATGATGAAAATTTTATTTTTAACATATTGAATGGAACCTTTCTAGTGTAAATAATTGAATATCTAGTTGTTCAATATCATGATTAAGGGTTTTTTCATCTTAGTGTATTTATGTGGGAATCATAATTTCTCATTGAAAAATGGAGGATATATTTTTTTAACATTACATGGATTATAGAAATCTCATTCAGGTGATCAACATGGTTAAATTCCCATTATCTCAAATTTAATATTCATTTTACCGACACATGAGAGATAAATGGTTTTCATAGATTGAACTCAATTGGGATACCCCCCATTTTAGAGTGATGGAATATGATATTTCTATGACCGCATTTTGGAGCAGGTATGGGAATTATGTGTATTTGTTTATGGAATTTATCTTAGCTTATACCCTTTCTATTTTTATACATTTGACAAACCAGATCATCCAGAGGTATCTCAACACATTCATTATAGTTTTTTAAATGATATAGTGGTTTATTCAATGATTTAAGAGGAAAATCAGGACCATCTAGATATTTTTTTTAAATTTGAAGGATCATTGTCTATATAAAATGTTTTCAATTATTATATTATTGATCTATTAATTATGATTGATGACCATGTTCTATTTTATTAATTCATTTCTTTAGATCCTGAGATGATCCAAGAGATAATATCTTAGTAATGTCCCAGGAATGTATTTTATATCATGATAATTTTTATCCTAGATAGATAATATTGGGAAACTGTTGAGGGAATATCTAGGTTAATATCTCCTTTGATGAACTTCACATTAAAGGGGGAGCGATTTAACTAGTAAGGGAAATGATAGAGACCCTTTGAGGAGATAGAGGTATCATTAACGTCAGATTCCATTCTAGTTCTTCATGAGCCTGTTGAGGGTTATGTAGTGTATTGTAATGCCTTTAGTATGTGGATGGGGTGTGTTTTGTTGTAGTACAACCATGATTTGGAATATTAATCTCATTAGTTATTCCTTCATGAGAATAATTACCCTATCCTTTTCCGATTCATAGTGGTATGATGCATGATTTTAAGAAATTGACACACTACCATCATAGATACAAGTTGATCGGGTATTGAAATCATATTTTTTTAAGTATATCATCAATCAAAGGGAACTAAATATATGATAGAGGTGATGGGTGGAGTACCTGCATGTTTTTATTTTTATTTATCCTATATATTAGTTAAAGGGAATGTTGTGGTTGAATCCCTGGGTCTGAATATTTCAACACAGGGGGTGAAAAAATTGGGTGATGATGGGAATTTTATGACTCTATTTTTTATGTTGAATCTCGATGTAGAAAGGGATTATTAGTATGTATTCTTAGATAGTATTTATGTCACACCCTCCATGTTTGATCATATTCGTCTAGATTAGGTAATATATCCTAATTTTTAATATGTTAGTAACATATTAAATGTTGGGGATGCAATGGGAGATTGGTCCCAGTAACACGATGGTTCTATTTTTTTAGATAGAGGTAATTAGTTCCTTTTACCTTGAGTTTAGGTGATGCATTATGGGAATATATCTTGTTATACCTTATAGATTAGGAATAATAAGATGTTTAATGATTCAAGATACTGGTATTGGTGGCCTGGGATGAAGGGGGATATTAATAATTTTTTATCTCAATGCCTTGCCTTTTTGAAAAATTAAAGTCAAGCACCAGAGACAAGTAAGATTATTGTAGCGTCTTCCTATTATGGAAAGGAAGTTGAATGAAATCCCCATGTCCATCTTGTCTAGCTTAACTTGGTTTCTTAGTTGGATGAATTCTATATGAGAGATTGTTAATTGATTGATGAAATCAGTCTATTTTTATCTAATCAATGAATCAATGAATCAATGAATGTATAAGAGGTTGTAAATCTCTATGTCCAAGTGCTAATGAAGCTTAATGGAGTTCCATTAGCCATCATTTTTATGGTGTATGCTGATTTTTCTCCTGATTTAGGACATAATTTTTTTAGAATGTACAGTATGTTGACATAATTTTATTTCAATCCATTTGAGATTACTAAGGTTTATGACCCAAGATTTAACTATACATTTTCCTTAAATAAAGAATCTATTTTATTGATTTCTAAACAAAAAATACTTATATAAAGTGAAATTGTGATATATTTAGACCATTAAAATATGTATGTTTAATTATAATTAATTAATATAAGTAAAAAAAGTTTGAAAAATGTTAATAATTATATTTATATAAGGGTTATTTTATACATATTTAAGAAATTCAATTTTTCTTTAAATAATCTTTTTTTATGCATTTCATTTTTCATTAAAGAAAACTATCTATATTATAGTTAAATGAAGAATTTTATAGAATATAATATTGATTAATTATTGATATCTTTATTTGTGTATATATAAATTTAGAATAAAAACTACTAGTATTTTAAAATGTTATTTTCCTATAAACAAATGTCAAATTATACTTTACAATTTCATTTAAAATATATTTTTGTTATATTTTAGAATGAAAAGTTTACAAAAAACTTCATTATTAAATTAAAAAAAATAATATTACCATAGGATAAATTTTTTATATTTTCCTAAAAAAGTTTATTTTTAGGTGAATAGTGAAATATCAAATTTTTACAAATAGTGTGACTTTTATGTCATTATTAGTACACAAGTATGACTCAACAATATATGAATCCTTTTGTATTGAAGAAATAGTTAATTTATAATTTACATAATACTTTTAAAAATATTTATTATTGTTTAAAAATTTATATTTTATATTTTTGAACACAATTGATATGTTTTTCAAAATTGTTTTAATAAATAATTAATTTAATATTATAAAATTAATTTTTAAAAATTTCAAAAATTTCACCTGAATAAATTTATTTCAAATTTATAATCTACAGTTCAAAACTATCTACTAAAGAAATATTATTTTTAGTCATAATTATTTATTTACCTTACATTAAAACTAGTTACCATGGTAAAAGCAATTATTAGAAATGTAATAATTCAAGGGGTAAAGGGATTGAAAAATGTTTACAACTTAAAAAAAATGATACTCTCAAAATTATCTTTTAAAACCCCCATTATATGTGAAATTTTCTAGATATATTCCTCGAGATTTATATCCCATTATTGTATAGTTTGGGGTATTTTCAAAAATGACATCACTTTTCAATATTAAATGGGGATGTACTCTCCTCAAATCCCCTCACACCCTACCAACTATGTTCAACACAAAAATAACCAAATCTCACCTTAATAGTCATAACCACCATAAAAATGTTTTTCTCTTCTCAAAAGACTAACCCTCAAGGGATTATCCCACTTTACAAAAGAGATAATATAAGAAGTGTGGTATAAGTTCCTAATCTCTCTTTCTCTTTTCCATTTCATGATATGCACTTATTCTTCCCCAAATTCTATCACACCATATAAAAATTAGGACATCAGTATCACTATTATATTGACATGTTATACAGATGATGTTACTGTCATTAGCCACCCTTCCCTTTGGGGAATACTGCTTCCTAAAAGAGTCATGTTCATTTTACTGAACTACCGTACATGTCTGGTACTAATGTTGAAAATAATAAATACGTATGATAATTATGACATATTTTATATTCTAAAATTATAGAAAATATTATACATTTCTCCTGTTATATGGAATAATAAATCATCAACCATGTGTATGTGTGGACTACCACCTCCATTGAATGATTGATTTCAATTTTTCTTTTCATCATCACCTTACATGGATTGCAATTAGAATTGTATTAATGGATTAAAAGGATATTTATCATATCAATAAGTTTTTGGTATGAAAAATTTGATATCTTTTCAGTGTTATTATCAATTTTTTTTAATTCAGTCGTTTAACACCCGAATGGCCCGCATGCCTTCATTTTTATTGATTTTTGATAACTCAAGGGATAAAGGGAACCCTTAAAAGGCCCATAGGCTTTAGAGATTACATGTCCTGTAGGCTTAGGAGATTACATGACCCGAAGGTCTTAGGGAATTCAACCAAACTATCTACAAGGAACTGCCCCTCCCTAGCATCTGCATCGTGATAGTAGCTCTCCACCTTCACATGGTTGTCTGGAAAGGCTTCCCGTGAAAGTGTAGGCTGGTCCCGATGGCATAGCCATACCCTATCATTCTGAAAAATCCATTTGGTTTTGCTCTGGTAAGTGCACCGATCATGCGTCCCAAAGGCTTTGAGGTGGCCCGAAGGCCTTAAAGGTGGCCTGAAAGCCTTATTGACCTGAAGGCCTGGGTGGCCCGAAGGCCTTAAGGACTCCAAGACCAAACCGGTGGCCCAAGGTGAATAGTTCCGGCTACTACAGTACTGAACAATAGCTGCTATAGTAAATTCTACAGTGCCTTCTGCAGTAACCACACAATACTACTACAGTACTGATATAGTACCTACTACAATACTGCTACAGTACCTAGAATTTATGTAATATTTTCATTTATATTATATCTTAATATAATTCCTCTATAATTTTTATATGAAACAATAATAAACACAATATGATATCAATATGAAAATTTTGTAACGATATTACAAAAAATCACCACATAATCATCCATTAATAATGACATACTCATTTTTAGGTCACTTTGACAACCTACATGAACAATTCATTGAACTTATATCATAGAAGAATAAAAAACATAATTAATTATATAATATGATATAAATATTTCAATAATAATTTTTTATATAAAGGATTCACCAATATTTAAGTAAAAAATTAAGAAAATAACTTTTGGTTGTAAATAATATCACCAAAGTTTTCTTATTGTTGATTTTATCTTTAAGGATAAAGTGTGAAACACTCATAAAGGGAAATTGATGATTTATAAATCATTATATTTTATTAATAATAGTAATATTAATGATCTTTTAATGATTAAAATTTTAATAATATGCTTATTTTGTATGCAATTAATAAAAATCATATAAGTATTCAGGATATTTGGTGCAAGAAAAAAATGATTCTAGACTAAGGGTTTCAATCTAAAATTACTCTCTTAGAGACATGTTTTATATATTATAGATAATTTCATTTATGTAGTGAATATTCTATATAATTATGTTATTGTATCAAGATATACCTTTTATTCATGGTAAATTATGTTCTATTTAAATCACTCTCAAAAGATGTTTTTATTTAAATGGTCTTCATATTGTGAGTGTTTTTGATAACTCAATTCTTGTTCATTGAGTTGTAATTGATCTTTATGAACTTATTTAATATAAGTCAAAAAATAATGCATATAATTTTATAATGTGTTATTATATATTGAATTATAGGGATTTATATAATTACCATAAAACCCCTTTTTCCAAAGTTTATTACTTCAATAACTATATTCTTCGTTAGAGAGTGGTAAATCCAAACTATTTGTTTCAGTTATATGGATTCTGTTGCAATTATACCATCAATATTATATTTATTGATTAATTTTTAATTTTATATCATTACCTATTTTAATCTTTTTGGGAATAATGTCTCTTTTTATTCCATGATTCCTATAAAATTTTCTATCACTTAAAAGTATAAGGTTATAAAAAATGAATCAACATCTCTAAATTGGATCTTTTTTTAAGTACTTTTTTCCTCCACATAAATGTTCTCATAAATTTTTGAAAAATATAATATTGATTATTTTCAATGATTCTAATAATTTTATTTAACCCTTTTAAAAAGGAAAACGTGATACACTATTTATAATGTGGGATTTTAAACTGAGGTTTTCTAAAATATTTTCAACCCGTCATTTATCTTGAAAATATTTATGTTTTTTCATGGAATCATTAAATTATGTTTAAATTTCAATGAATATGTAATGCCTTTTCTCACATATTTTTTTTTGAAAATTACATTCGAAAATGACCCGTAACTTCTTCATTTTAAGAATATGTTAAACATGATTTATTTTATCATTTTTCATTGGTATATATCTTTTCACTACCTTTGTCATTTTATTTGAAAAATTAAATATTTTTTTTAGGTTTTTAAAAAAATATTTATGTTTCTCTTTGATTTATATAATATCCCCATTATAATTATTTCTAATGTTCCTGGATGCCTCATATTTAAAAATTATTTTTTCAAAAACTCCGTAAATTTATTATTCATATAATTCATTATCCTATATAATATCTTGAGCATGATCGGTTATGTTTTTAAAATTTTACCATCCAACCTACTTCTATGGATGGATTATATAGTGTACTTCTCTTTTGGTTAAATGATCTATCACTGCCTTTGTCTTGTCTAATAATTTTCATTGTATAAACACAATTTCTATTCTAATTCATTTCCTATGTGAATTAATTTTTTATTATTCCGTTAATTGATGGGTTCTCACAAATATTCCACATTTCAATTTAATGGGGGAAATTATTATCTTAACCATATATTATTTATCTCTACATAGTAAATGTTTTGTGCTTTGTTATATTTATAGAATGGTATTTACCTAAAAATATACTTGTTTTCATTGGATACCCATTGATTTTTCATGGGTTCATAATGCTATGATTATTAATGGAATTAAGAATGATTTAAATATGTGAAATTATTTGAAATGGATATGCTACCCATTTTCATTCCATGGGTTCTTTATACTATAAAAGTTGAATGATTTTCATGGGAATGTTTTATGAAACCCATTCTTAAATCATGGGACTTAGTGATGTGATGGATGTAGGTTTTCTTGCGGCACACATGAGTATGGTTAATCTTTATGTGATGATTGGGCCCTATATTTCCCTCCAATGCATTGGATAAATCTTTACATATCATGAGATTATGGTGAAATATGTAGTGATTTTTTATCCAAAATAGGAAACATGTTGTGATGTATAATCTACTATGTAAAATGGGCAAGTAAAGAATGACCCACCAAAGTAAATAGTTTAGTGGATCCCCATCCACTAAGGTAACTAGGTTTCTATACCTAATCCACTATGTTATGATTTTTATGCTTAAAAATATTTCAAAATTATCAATTATGAATTGTTTCAATGATATGAAATATTTTCATGATGTATTCTTATGAAATTATGTGATTTATGATCTATAATCTATTGGGTATAACTTTCATATGTATCCTGATTAGACCCATATGGTTATTTTATGATCAGTTGTGATCTTTGATTATTAACACTTATTTTTACCCTTACTGAGTAACTATGATCACCCCATTCATGTATCTAATTCCACTTGTTATGAAATAATGAAAGTACTAAATTTCTAGAAGAGTAAATTTTCTTGAGATCTTGTGGGGTATATTTAATAATTTTCATGGAATAAGTAGTGGTTTTTATAGGGGTGGAAACATTATGTTTGCTAAAAAGGAATGAGTTTTTTTAGTTAATGTTTATCTTAATTATATAAAACATAAAACCTAAATAGTTTTGGGAATGTATTGTATTATAATATTTTCCATGTGTCATTTAATTTAGATATTCATGTCTACGGGCTACTATAGATTGTACTTGATTAGGGTTTAGAAGAAATTAGATATTAGGATATTATAGTACAAGGTTAAATTAAGAGTTATAACTTTTAACCAAGTTTGATAAGTTATGGTTGACCATAATTTAAAAGGTATAGGTAAACCTTCGGTTCAATTAGCTAATATTGAATATTTTAGAGATTATGATTGGATTATATTACTGAAAACCTAAGGGATAATTTTGTGCATATGATCAAATCTCAATGTTTTGGTAATATAGAGATTTGGGGGTTATCCTAGAAATTAAAACCCCATCTAGAAACTAATGGTGGATTAATGGATTAGGATAATAAGTAAAAGAGAACCTAAAATAAAGAAAATTATATTTAATTGAATGTATCAATGAATGAAATTAAGGTGTAATTAAAGAAGACATATTAGGATTAAATTTTAATATTTATATATTCAATTTCATAAATTTTATTGATAACCATTTTGGGTTTTTTATTTGTGTAACATCATGCAATAAGTTTTTAGTTACTCCCCGACCCTCCTTTTTATCATTTTTTGGTTTGGTTTTGTTTATGCATTCTTTATAAGGAATGTTGATTTTTTGATGTTTTTGAGACGTGTACGGTTGGTGAATGATTTGGAAAAACTATTCCCCCACCCAGTGAAAAACATACAACCTTGTATAGTCATAGTTTTCATGGTTGGAACATGGTTTGAAAAACTATTCTCCCACCTAGTAGGAACATTTCACCCTAGTAGAGGGCCACATAGTTAGGGCCCATAAATTGACTAACCATGCGGCCCTTCCCAGATAATTGTTCATGTAGTAATTTTTACTTCCAAAAATAATTTTTAAATTTTAGGAACCATTTTTAACCCCATGACTGGCCCTAAATCGACATAAGTGAAATTCCCAGGTCATTGGGGCTCTCAAGAACCGTTTTTGGATCCTCCAAACCCTTTTCATGGTGGATCTAAGTGTGGTGGATCTCATTTTATCCATCTATGATAAGTGATTACCCTATCAAATTTCTTCTCCCACTCTCTCTTTCTTTCCTACAAAGAGAGTTTTATATATTCATTTTTTTGCAGGATCTAAATTCCATAGATTTTTATATTGAATCTAGTGTGGATTTATTGATCTTAATTGTCATGGTTCATCATTGAAAAATACTACTATGGGATTAGAGTGTTTATATCTTGAATAAAGGTAGTTGGATCTATTTTAGATTGTTAAATTAATTACAAAATTAATTTATTGTTGTTTGAAATTGATTTGAGTTTATTTTTGAAAAACCAATTTTTAAAAAATTAGAATTTGGATTTGATTTGGCATGAAATTTGGGAAAACCCCTCAATTATAATAGAATTGGAAATTGGGAATATTTTTAAATTGATAGAAATTGTAAAATGCTTTGATGATTTCATTTTAAAAAATGGAATAAATTTAATTGATAAAAAGCTATGATTGTTTTTTTGATGAATTGTGAATTAAGGAAAAACTCATGTTTTGGTTTTGAATATGAATTAGAACAATGAAATGGAAAAGTGGGAAATTGAATTGTAAATAATGATTGATTTGAACTAAAATTTATTTCCCTATTTCAATTGACTAATTTATTGAGCAAATGTGAGCCTAGGTAGTTAGATGATTATTTGGGAAAATAATGCTAGGATGGTAATTCCCCAACAACAAATTGATGATGGAAACTCTAATTAAATATTGTTAGGAAGATCGTATCCTTGATGGGATGTTGATGTGTCCTATTCATCCTGATCCCATGATAAATGATATGAGAGTTTGAGGATCCTCTAACTAGAAAATATCTTACCATAGGGAAGATGGCCATGGTGATTATGTTTAATGTTTTTATTATAATTAAATTGATTGTGAAATTGATTTATTCAATCTAGTTGAATTATATAAGAAATTTTATATAAAATGTTTATTTAATCCATGTTTGAAATTTTTTCTGTTATTATGAAATGATGTATGTTTTGTTTTACATATGAAAATATACTACCATGATTGTTTTAATTAAAAATAAAATCATGATTTGGTTTATTATCATAGAAACTTTTTTTTTGAAATGCATGGTGAGTCCCTATTTGGATTTTTATCTCACATCCTACCTTTTACTTTGAGGGTTTGTAGAATTTATTCTTCCATGTATGAGAAAATGGAAAGAACCTCTTGGAGGATGTGCATGTTGTTGATCCTTTGGGCTCTGAATATTAATACCTTCAGGATTTTTTAGTTTTATTTTGTTAAATTCTGAGTACTTATTAATGTACTATTTTGGTTTTTTGATATACCTATTTGGTTTCTATTATTATCTCCCTTTTAATTTTTGGGAATACTAATAAATATCATTAAATTTCGTTATTTATTAGAACAACTGTGTAGTACTATAGCGGGTACTGTAGCAGAAACTATAGCAGGTACTATTTAGCACTGTAGCAGCCGGGAATATGCCCCTGTTTGGGTCTTCGGGCCACCGATTTGGTCCCTGAGTCCTTTAAGGCCTTCGGGCCACCCAGGCCTTCGGGTCAGTAAAGCCTTCGGGCCACCTCAAGGCCTTCGGGCAACCTTAAGTGCAGATGTAAACCAGAAAACCTACAAGGAACAAGCTCTACAAGGAGGATGAGTAAAGGAGCTTTCGCCATAGCAGATGCTAAACGGATTGCAAGAATGAGAGGGTATGGAACCTGCCATCGGGAAAAGCTTGTGTATTCAGGGGAATGCATAGATGAATAGCCATGAGAAGGTGGAGAGATGATTTCATGATGAAGATACTGGGGAGGAGAAGTTTCAAGTAGTTATTCTGGGTTGTATGTAATGTTTGAAAGCCTACGGGAAATGAATTACTCTAAGGCCTATGGGACATGTAATACTTATGCCTACAAGCCTTTTAAGGGTTCCACCTCACCCCTTAAAAGGTGGATTATCAAAATTAATAAAAAAATGAAGGCCTTCGGGCCATTGGATGGAGGATAGTATGTGACAAAGTGGTATCATAGGGACATATTGTGCATCTTTCTTTTATATCAGTATGCAGATGAGTGATCATGTTGGGACTTAAGAGGCAATTAAGAATGAGTGCCTACCCATCTCTCATCATAATGAGACATAAGTTACAAGGGTTGGTTTGGGAAAGGTGTATTGAGTATTAATTCTACTATTTTCCCTACTTTTTATTTGGATAGGTTAAGATACAAATCATGATATCTTATCTGATGGTATTACTTTTAAATTTATATTTTTTGAGTTTTTATTTGAGTAACATTATGATGTCTTCTATGTTGTTTGATATTGTTGTGTAGCATAATTCCTATGAGAAAATGTGTGATAGACTCTAGGTGGATGCTTTTCATGAGAAATATTGAGAAAATCCTCATATAGACCAGATTCTCATTGAGATTATTAAATATGTCTTCCAAGATAAGGATAGGTACATGTACACATTATCATTCAAGATCTAGTTGGGAACATCAAAGGAAAGAATATTATAAACGTGATCATGAGATCCTTCTCCAAATAACACATGCTTTCCATGTCTCAAATAATCCTCAATATTTTTTTGATTAGTGAAGGAATATAGTTCTTTCATTTGAGTTCATTAAAATTCCTGATTCATTAAAAGTGAAATATTTCACATTTAAGATAGAAGGACCTAAAAGGAGATTGTAAGACTCGATGGTGAAGCTGAAGAATCATGAGAGTTTAGAGTCAAATGAATTCAAAGTTATTTTTTTACTAATCACTTATATCTAGTGTTTATGGTTTGAGCTAATAATAGGGAGTTTTTTAAACTCGAGCAGGATAAAAAGACCATGATGGAGTATGAGAAATGCTTTTCAGAACATTTATAGTTTTCACCATAGATTGTATTTAATGAGAAGATGAAGACTGAAAGGTTAAATATGGGTAATTGATATGATATTTTTTCTTATTTTTTCATGATAAAGATGAATTCTTATGCTGATGTGCTGGACATGGCATTGATGGTTCATTTTGACTTTGCTGGTAAGTCAGGGTTGAAGGGAGTTTCTTTTTCTCTCAGTGGAACATCTGTGAGTTCCCATAAAGGGAAGAGAAAGTGTGATGATTATCATGTTGGATATTTATATAAGGGTTATTCTAGACCTCCTATAGTTCCAGGAAGAGGCCCTTTTACTTGCTTCTAGGGTGGAAAGCCTGGGCATTCAAAACGGGTTTGTGATGAGGCACCAAAGATATGCAATTCATATGGTTGTTTAGTACACATTAATAAGTTCTTCTATATATATTATTCCCCATGTGGTGTAACAATATCATCATCACCAAAAATTACTATGGTACAATCAAATGATTCAATATCTAAGGGGTTATAGCCATAAAAATATGGAATGAATCTTCTTCCCACAATGGAAGAGTCTCCAGAGGAAGAAGATTTGGGTCCAGTGATAGTAAGTGGTACTATCACTTTATCTTCATCTCTAGTGAATTTTTTATTTGATACTGGTTTTTCCCATTCATTCATATTGACTCGTATTGTGAACATGCTAAATCTTTGTATGGAGATTTTATCTTTTTTTATGGATATTACTACACCCCTCTGAATAAAGAGAGAGTAGGGTCTCAGTTGTCTGCCTTATCTTTTCCCTATATTATAGATTGATAATTCTTGAGATTTTCTGGTTCCTTATATGAAACCTCTTGATATCATTTTTAGGATAGATTGTCCATTCCTAACAAATCAGAATTTTTTTTATCTTCGACAGGTCTCCCTAACTACACCTGATGGGGTGTGTCGTATTTTTTTAGGAGAATGGGGCTCGAGGTCCTGTAGATTTGTAAATTTTTATCTAAAATTGTGGAGAGTAACATTATTGTTATATTTTGAACCATATCATGAATCTTTTATTTGTGAACTCTCTCTATTTTTATTGAGTTTCTCAACATTTTCCTTCCAATTTCTATCATTTTCCACTGGTAATAGAGGTGGAGTTTTCTATTGATTTGGTATCCACTAATTAACTAATATCTATTCCTTATTACCGCATGGAACCAGATAAAATTGAATAGTTTAAAAAATAGTCAGATGATCTATTAGATAAAGGATCTATATGTTGGTGCGTGTCACCATGGGTGTCACTTGTTCACTTTTCTAATAAAGATGATAGAACACTTCACCTATGTGTTAATTAATGGAATCTCAACAGATTTATGGTGAAGAAAATGTATTCATTGCCACATATTAATGATCTTTTTGACCAATTTAAAGGTAAAAAGTGATTCTCAAAGATATGTCTATGATATTTTTATCACCAGTTTAGAATAAGAGAATATGACATCCAGAAAACCTCCTTTTGGAGAAAGAATGGGCATTTCAAGTATCCTGTTATTCCATTTGTTCTAATCAATGATCCTATATTCTTTATGGATTTTAGGAACATGATTTTCCATGAGTATCTTGATGTGTTAATGGAGGTATTTGTGGACGAAACTCATTTACACTCAATCCAAGGAGAATCATATAAGTCCTCTGAGAGTAGTTATATAATTTTTGAGTAATCACCAACTTTATGCAAAGCTATCAAAGAGTGATTTATGGATTTGAGAAGTGAATTTTTTGGGACATGTGGTCTTGGAACATGGTATCTTAGTTGAAGAAAATACAGCCAAATATTGATATTTGGAGTTTCTTAGGTTTGGTTGGGTATTATCACTGGTTTGTAAAGGATTTATCGAAGTTGGATTCTATAATGTATACTCTCAATCATAATGAGTTAAATTTTTCATGGGAAAAGAAATGTTTCATATATTTTTTTGATCTTGAATGGATTTTGAATTTTGTGATAGTGTTCATTATTCTATAGGTTATGCAGGGTTTTTTAGTCTTCTTTAATTCATCAAGTTTGGGTTTGGGTTTTGGGTTTTATGTGGGGTGATCATTTTATAGACAATGGATCTTGGCAGCATAGGCCACATGAGAATAATTACCCAACCCATGACCTTTAACTTAATTTTGTGATACATTCACTTAAGATTTATTGACATTAAATTTTCAGAGAAAGGATTACCATGTATTACGACTAAAAGAGACTAGGTTATATATTATCTCAAAATTATTTTAATCTCCACCAGAGGCATTGGGTGTAGTACCTTCAATATTTTGATTTCGACATCTTCTATACCTTTGGGAAAGGGAATATTGTTATTGATGCATTAAATTGGAAACATCTAACCTGATTCATGAAAGAATAATCAAAATAATGGAAATTGATGGATATTTGTGCATAATTTAATATAGGAGTTTGGGAAATAATGGCCGAGGTTGTGTTGGAAAGTTTTTAGTTGACCTAGACTATTTCTAAGATGATTCTTCATGAATTTAAGTTTGATAATGAATTACATAGCATTAAAGACTATATTTATAGCAGGGATACCATTGTTGAGTGGTTGTTCTCCATGGATGGTGTTCTATGTTTTAGGATTTTTTTGAGCCTTTTCCCATGAGAAAATAAGTTATGGTTGATTTCCACAATTCCCAGTGGGATATAAACCCATGAACCAAAAATATGTTTTATGAATTGTGGTGATAATTCTACTGGATAGGTATGATGAGGGACATCACTGACTTTGTTTAGAATTTCTATTCTTGCCAACAAGTCAAGGTCAAGTATCAGAGACCTTAATGTTTTCTTCATCCCCTTTTAGTGACAACTTGTAAGTGGGATGATATTTCTACAGACATCATGTTTTAGTTTCCAGGTACCCAAAAAAGAAGAATGTGATATTTTTTTCATTGACAGGATAACCAAATTAGTACACTTTATACCCATTAATGATAAAAATAATGTTGAGGATCTAGGAAATCTCTATGTGAAAGATATTGTTAGTTTTTATGGAGTTCCATATACTATATTCTCTGATAGGGACCCCCATTTTACATCATTCTTTTAGAGAGGCCTTTAGGAGGTATTGGGATATCAGGTTCATTTGAGTATGACATTACATCCACTGACAGATGGCTAGATAATGAGAGCTATACATATTCATGATGATATGCTTCATACTTAAATCATTTATTTTTATTTATCTTGGTATGAAATTTGGTATTGGTTTAAATTTATTATAACAATACTTACAAGTATATGATCAAAATGGCTCCTTTTGAGGTCTTGTATGGACAAACATGTAAATATCCTTTGAGTTTGTTAGAGATTAGTGAATGTTCCTTGGTTGGACTAAGTTAGGTCCCAGATATGACAACAATGATTTAGATGATTTTTTCATATAATGTTAAAAAATAGTACTAGAATAAATATTTGGTTTATCATCATTATATATCATTGTAAATTTCAGTTGGTGACCAGGTGTTAATCAAAGTTTCACCTTGTTTTGGTTATCGGTGGATTGGGAGATAAGGGAATAATTAACCTCATTTTGTGGGAACATTTTAGGTTTTTGAGTTGTTTGGGAAGGTGTATTACTATTTATACTTTCTTCCATAGTTTACATTGATAAATAACATGATCTATGTATCTCATCTACAGAAATAACATTCTATTCCATATCCTGTTTTGAGTTGGAGGGATCTTGACATTGATTTTGATTTATCAGTGACTGGTCATCCAGTCAGTATTGATAATTCTGAGACAAATTTCCATCATGGGATAATGATTCCTTTGGTTCTTGTTCTATGGATACATGGTTTTGATATGAATGAGACTTGGGAGAGGTAGGCACTAATGAGAGAGTAGTGGCCATATATTTTTTATGGGGGGAACTTCTTAACATGCTTTATGGGGACAAATATTTTATATGATGGGGAGGTTTTAACATATTTTTACGTTTTCTCAGATATTCTTCAACCCTAATTTTTATACTTCTTTTTTTGGGACTTGTTTAGTGTTTCTTTGGGAGTAATTTAAATTTTTTTTGGAAGTTTGTATGTTTTGCACGGTTGGCACACGGTTTTCCCTAACCATGAGACCACCATATGAAAACCATAAATCCCTAGATAGTGGGATTTTTCATGGTTCCCACATAGTTTCAAATACTTTCTTCCCACCTTGTAGGAAACATTCACCCTAGAAGAGGGGAACATGGTTAGGTTGCACAGTTTGACCAACCATGTGGCCCTTCCCAACTAATCATGCATGCAGTTATTATTAATTCTAAAAATTATTTTAAAAATTTATGAACCCATTTTTAACCCCCTGTATGGCCTTAATTAAACCTAAGTTTAATTAATAGATCTTGGAGGCTCCCAAGAATAATTTTTTCACCTCCAACCTATATCCATGGAGGATTAAAGCTTGGAAGATCTCATTTGATCCCTCTCTCATAACTGATTCTCCTCTTTAGTGTATTCTCCCACTATCTCTTTCTATCCTCCTTATAGAGTGTTAGATCATCATATTATTATGGTATATAAACTTCATTGATTTGGATCTTGAATCTAGGTTGGATTTATTGATCCATGTTTCCATCATTATTCATTCTCAAATCCCACTATGGGTGTTGAGTTTTGATACCAAGAATATAGCTAGGTGGTTCCATTTAATATTGAATAATTGATTAAAAACTAAATTCCTTGTTATTTAAAGTTGTCATCAATTGATTTATTGAAAATTCAATTTTATTAGAATTGGAATTGGAATTTTATTTTGTATGTAATTTGGTAAAAAAATCACAAATTCTAATGGAATTGGAAACCGGGGTGTATATTGAAATTGATGGAAATTGTGAAATGATATGGGGGATTATTTAAAAAAATGGATTAAATTGAATTGATAAAAAACTATGAATAGTTTTCTTTTAAAAAAAATTAATTGATGAAAAACTCATGTTTTGATTTTGAATTTTAATTGTAATTTTGAAAAGGAAAAGTGGGAAATTGAATTATGACTGATGAATTATTTGAAATAAAATGAATTTTTCTTTTTCAATTGATTTAATGGTGAGAACATGCGATCCTAGGTAGTTTGTGGGTTATTTGGGATATGCAAACTAGGATGGTAATTCCCTAGCAACATATTAAATAAGAAAACTAAAACAATATAGTTAGGAAGATCTTAACCCTAATGGGATGTCAATGAGTCATATTCGGTCTGAGCCTGAGGGATGTGGGTACACTTATTTTCATGATCACTGATATGAGACTATAGAGATCACATAACTAGAAACTATTTCACCACAAGGAATATTTATATGGTTCTTATTATGATAGATTTTATTATAATTACATTAATTTTGAAACTTCTTTATTCATGTCAGTTTATTTATAAAAAAATATTTATATAAATTTTTTATTTAATATATGTTTGGAATGTTTCCCATCATTATGAAATAAAGAAATATTTTTTACATATGATAATGTTCAACCATTAATTTTTTTAATAAAAATAGATTCCATTATTTGGTTTATTATTATGAAATATTTTTATGGTATTCTTGTTGAGACCCTACTAGGATCTTTATCTCACACCCTACCTCCACCTTTGAGTATTTGAATATTTTCTTCTTCCAAGTCTAATAAATGGGAAACCACCTCTTGGATGATATGGATGTTCTCAATACTTTGGGTTTGGAATTTTTATTCCTTTAAGAATTTGGACTTTTATCTTGTAAAATTCTGAGTACTTGATGATGTAATGTTTTGTTTTTTCTAATATACCTGTTTGGTTTCATGTACTATATCTCATTAGAGTTTTGAGAATACTAATATGTATCTTTATCTTTTGTTATTTTTTTTGTGAAAATTATTCACTCTTTTATCATGTATAATTCCTTAGTGCTAGTCTCCAACCAGGGGATATTGGGAATTCCCTTTTATCCATGTTTATATTGGTTTGGGTATCAGGGTAATATGGTATCCAGACAAATTTGTGATAATGTGGTATCAGGGGGACATATTTAGCATCTTTCCTTGATGTTAGTATCTAGTTGAGAAATCGTGGCATGACTTAGGAGGTAGTTTTGAGTGGTTGTTTGAAAAAATATCATCATACCGAGCCTTAAGTAACCAAGGGTGGTTTGGGAAAGGCATCTTGAGAATTAAGTCTAGTATTTTCCTTAATTTTGATTCTGATAGGTTAAGATATGAATCTTTATATATTATATGATGGGATTAATTTCAGTGTTTCTCTTGTTTGAGTGTTGATCTGAGTAACCATATGATGTATTCAATATTGTTTAATGATGTAGTATAGGATCATTCCTCCATGATGACATGATAATGGAATGAGGAGGATGATTATGGTGAGAAAAAAAATGAGAAAATCCTCCTATGGACTAGAATCTCTCTGATATTATTATGCATTATGTCCACGATCTTAGACAATCCCCTGCAACCATTCCCATTCATGCTCTAATTGTAGAACCTCAGAGGGGTGAATCTCATAATCATGCTCATGAGTTCCTTTACTAGATACCTCCTATGTTCCAAGAATCAAATAATCCTCATGAAGCTAGGGACTTCTTGAGTAATATAGATATTTTTTCAGTTCTTGGAAAATCCTGATTCATTCAAAGTGAAATATGAAACATTCAAGCTGGAAGAACCTAGAAGGAAATAGTGGGACTCTATGGTTAGGAAAAATAAGAAAAGGGGTTTAAAGTGTATAGAATTCAATGTTCTTTTCACTGACTAGTTCTGTGACATGTCTATGGTTCTAACTAAGTCTATGGATTTTTCAAACTGAAGAAGGATGAATAGACCATGATGGAGTATGTGAATATAATTATAGAGCTTATGATGCTTCCATAAGAGATTCTATCAAATGATAAGTTCAAAACTTGACAGTTCAAGATGGGTCTTCAATATCATATACATCTAAATGATTTATTTCTAAAACTCACTTCTTATGCTAATGAGTTAGATTGGGTGTTGATGGTATATCATGACCTGGATTGTAAGTCATGGTTGATGGGAGTTCCTTTTTCCACTAGTGGAAATTCTGTGAGTTCCCATAAAGGGAAGAGAAATCATGATGGGTCTTGTGGTGGATCTTGGAAGAAGGGTTCTTCCATCCCTCCAACAGTTCTGTCTAGAGGCCATTTAACTTTCATCCAATGTGGGAAGCCTAGAAATTTGAAACGTGTTTTTACTAAGGAACCAAATATATGTAGTTCTTATTCTCATTCATTACACTTGAAGAAGTTATTCTATATCATTCTCTCCAATATAGTGTAATAGTATCATAAACAACAAAAATTACTATTGTTCAATGAGATATTTAAATATCTAATGGGCTCCAACCACAAGAATTCGTAATAAAGCTACTTCAAACAGTGTAAGACTATCTAGAGAAAATAGATATAAGTCATGTGACTGTGAGAGGTACCATTAATATATCTTCATCATTAGTGACTTGTTTATTTGATACCAGTTCATCTCATTCATTCATTATAACTAATATTATGAAGCTACTGAATCTTCATATGGAGATTTTATATTTTTTGATGGATATACTACACCCCTTGGAGAAAAGAGAGGGAAGGTTCACCATTATAATACATATTTTTTATATCTATTAGAGAATAAAATTTCATGAGATTTATAAGTTCTTGATATGAAACCTCTTTATATTATTTTTGGGATGGATTAGATCATTTATTATAATTCCTAAATTAACTTCCATCATTGAAGGGTCTCCTTTACTATTCCTGATTTGGTTTGTGGTATCTTTTAAGGAGAATGGTACATGAGGTATACTAGATAAATTCATTATTACCTTTAATTAAGGGAATTAATATAAGTGTTTTCTTTTTTCATGGAGTGGTAATATTTGATTATTGATCTTCTTCCAATTTTCATGCACTATGCTAACATTTTCCTTATTATTTATCTTGTTTTCCACTAATAAGAGAGGTGGAGTTTTATAATGATTTCATACATAGTACTCAACCAGTATCTATTAATTCATGCCACATGGAACCACCTAAAATGAAAGAGTTTAAAACTTAGTTGGATAATCTGTTAGATAAAGTATTTATAATCCTGAGTGTCTCACCTTTTGTGGAACCCATTCTATTCAATAATAAAGCTGATGGAATACTTCACCCATGTGTTTATTACTAGAAAATAAAATGATATATGTAAAATAAAAAATATATGTTTCCAAACATTACTGATATATTTGACTAGTTGAAAGATATGAGGTGGTTCTTGAAGATTGATCTTTGATCTAGTTGTGACCAGTTGAGAATAAGTGAATCTGACATTTAGAAAACTACCTTTTAGAGAAGGTATTCACATTAAGATTACATTTTAATGTTATTTTTTCATAATAATTCTCCCACAGTCTTTATAGATTTGATGAATAATATTTTCAATGAGTATCTTGATTTGTTAATGTTTGTCTTTATGGATGACATTCTGGTTTACTCTCAATCAGCTGAGAATCAAGTGCATTATCAAAGAGTAGTTCTAGAATTGTTGAGAAATCACTGAATTTATGCCAAGATATTGATATGTGATTCTATATTTGGGATGTGATGTATATGGGAAACATGGTTTTAGAACATGTTATATCAATTGATCCAGAGAAGGGAAAATCTATTATAACATGGGAGCAACTGCAAAATGTTTTCTAGATTCAGAGCTTCATGGGTTTGGTTGGGTGTTATCATTGGTTCATAATTTATTTCTTGATGTTGGTTCTAAGATGACCTGTCTCACACAAAAGGGGTTGGTGTTTTCTTAGGATGTAAAATTTTATAGTTATTTTGTTTATATAAAGAATATATTGGATTTTTCTCTTGTGTTGACTCTTCTAATTGATGGGTATGTCTATGTGGTCTTATGTGATGCATTAGATTCAAGTTTGGGCTATGTTATTTTACAGGGTGATCTTGTGGTATCCTTAATCTCTCAAAATCTTAGGAAACATGGGGAGAATTTAATTAACCATTCCCTTGAACTCATATTTTTTATTCTTTAACTTAAGAATTTGAATGATTACCTTTTCAGAGAATGGTTTACTGTATATGAGGACTATAAGTTCATGAGTAATATCTTCTCTAAAAAAATTTTAATCTCCACCATAGTCATTGGGAGGAGTATGTGTAGTATTCTAAATTCAAAATCACTTATACCCTATGGAATGGGAACACAATTTCCAATTTATTGATTAGAAAAATTCAAACCCAGTTCGTGAAAGAATCATCAGATGAGTGGAACTTGATCAAACTTTTTACACAATTGAATATAAGATCTTGGGAAACAAGGATCAATGTTTTCTTGGTCATAGTTCAATTCACCTCCTCTGTTCTCAAGATGATTCTTCAGGAACATCAACTTAATGATTAATTCAATAACATTAGATACTATCTTTATAGTTGGGATATAATTGATGAGTGGTCATTCTCTATGGAGTGTATTATATGTTTTCGAAACCATTTTGTTGGTACTTTTACCATGAGAAAATATATGATTGGGTATTTCTAAAATTCTTAGTCTGTTCTACACCTATGAACCACATGTTGTTCTACAACATACAATGATGATTCTCATGGCCATGTATGAGGCATGAAATCAAAGACTGTGTTTCACATAGCTATAATTTCCAATTGATCATGGATGAGAAACATACACCTTCAGGTTTTCTTCATCTACATCTAGTTAAAACATATATGTGGTATGATATTTCTATGGAATTTTTGGTGGGGTTTTTATATACCTAGAGAAGAAATAATGTGATATTGGTGTGATCGATAGGCTGGCCAAATTGGATCACATTATACCCATTCATGATATAAACAAAGTTGAGAAGATAGGAAATATCAATGTGAAATAGATTTTCTATTTTCATAAGGTTCTATCCGCTATAGTCTCTGATAAGGATCCCCATTTTACTTATCAATTTTTCATATTCCTTTAGGATTCACTGGGATCACTGGTACATTTGAGTATGACATACCTTCCGTAGATGGATAAACAGAAAATAAGTACTATACAGATTCTTGAGGATATACTTTGTGGATGAATCCTTGATTTTTGTGGAGCTTAGAATGACCATTAGGGACTATTTGAGTTTACTTATAACAATATTTATGAATACATGATCATAATGGATCATTTTGAGGCCTTATATGGTTATACTTGTAAATATCCATTGTGTTGGTTAGATTTTGACGAATGTTACTTGGTTGGACCAAGTTTATTCCAAGAGATGACAACAAAGATTCAGTTTATACATCATAAAATATTGATGGAATAAGTTTGGTATAAATATTGTGCTAATAGTCATAAAATATCATTTTAGTTTTTAGTTGGTGACTAGGTGTTCTTGAAAGTTTCACCTTGTTTAGTTTATCGATGGCTTTGGAGGATAGGGAAGATTTTTTCTTGTTTTGTGGGACCTTATGAGGCTTTTGAGGAAGTGGAGAAGGTGTATTAACAAATATAACTTCCACCAATTTTTCTGTCGATACATAATGTGCTCCATGTATCGCATCTATGAAAATATCATTATAATCCATCTCATGTTTTGAGCTTGAGTGATCTTCACATTGATACAAAGTTATTCATGACTGAGAATCTAGTTAGGATTATTGATTTTAAGGAAAATTTAATTTTTTGAGGAATATACTCTTGTTCCATGTTATACGAAATAATGATTCTGATACACATGAGAATTGGGAAAAGGATGCATTCATGAGAGAGTACTGGCCTCATATTTTTGATATAGAAACTTTTTGATAGGATTTAAAGGATAGAAATATTCTATTGTGGGGAGGTTGTAACATAATGTTACTAGTTTTTAGATAACCCAAGACCCTCATTTTTATCAAGCTTTGGTTGGGTCTTTTTTAGGGGTTCTTCGGGAGGAATTTATAATTTTATAGAAGTTTTTGGGATGTGGCAGTATGGAGGACAGTTTTCTGAAACCGTGCAGCCACCCAATGAATACCATTAAACACTGAACATTGTGGGTTTTCCCAGTTGATGCATAGTTTGAAAAACCATGAATGTACCTAGTAGGAACCTTGCACTCCAGTATAGGGGAACATGGTTAGGGTTCATGGTTTGACTAACCATGCATCCATGACCAACTGACCATGCACATAGTAATTATTAATTCTAAAAATTATTTTCAAAACTATTAAACCCCTATTTAACCCCATACACAACCCATGTTAGCCTATGTAAAATTATTAGGTCGTAGATGTTCTCAAGAATCCTTTTTTTCTCCTATAAACCCTTTTTTTTGTGGATTTATGTGTGGAAGATCACGTTTGATCCCTCTCCGATAAGTGATTCTCCTCTCACATGTCTTATCCCACTCTCTCTTTCATTACTCCTTATAGATTATTAAATCTCCATGTTGTTGTGGGATATAAACCCCATTGTTTAGGATCTTGAATCTAAGTTTTATTTCTTTATCATCATTTTAATTGTTCATCATTGGTAAATCCCACTATGGGTGTTGAATTTGATACTGTGAATAAAGGCAGGTGGTTCCATTTATGATTGGCCAATTGATTAAAAATTGATTTTCTTATTTTTTGAAATTACTTTCAATTGATTTGTGAAACACCAATTTGTTTCAAACTGTAATTTTTATTTTATTTTACAATTATATTTAAAAAAAACCAATTCCAATTGAATTGGAAATTGTGGAATATTTTGAATTTGGTGGAAATTGTGAAAAGATTTGATGTTTGATTTTAGAAAAAATGGAAAAAACTGAATTTATAGAAACATACGATTGGTTGTTTTTTGAAAAGGAATGAATTTATGAAAAACCATTGTTTTGGTTTTAAATGTTAACTGTCATTTTGAAAAGGAAAAGTGGAAAATTAAATTGTTAATGATGATTCATTTTAAATGAAATGAATTTCCCTTTTTCAATTGATTGATTGATTGAACACATGTGAGCCTATGTGGTAAGTGGGTTATTTAGGGAAAGCATGCCTGGATAGAAATTCCCTAGCAATTTATTGATGGTGAAAACTCTAAAAAAAATATCAACGATGATCTTATCCTTAATGGGATATTGATGAATCCTATCCGGCTAGATCCCGAGGGACACATGTACACATATTTCAATGATCAATGATATGAGAGTGTGAGTATCCTATAACTAGAAACTATCATACCACAATAAAGATGAACATAGTTCTTATTGTGACTATTTTTATTATAATGTAGTTGATCGTAAACTACTTTATTCACACTAGTTGATTTATAAAAACTTTTTTATATAAAATATTTATTTAATCTATATTTAATATTTTTTACATTATTCCGAAACGAATAATGTTTTTTTAAATATGAAAATGTAAATTCATGCATGTTTAAATTAAAGATTAAATCATGATTTGGTTTATTATTAAGGTTTCTTTTTATAGAATGCTTGGTGAGACCCTATTGGTATTTTTAGCTCACATAATACCATTGCCTTCGGGTGTTTGTTAGTTTTACTCTACCATGTCAAAGAAAAGGGAAAGAAGTTATTGGAAGAGGTGATGTTATTGATCCTTTGGGATTAAAGTATTGGTTCCTCTGAGATGTTTTAGTTTTATATTAAAATTTTTAGTACATGATGATGTACCATTTTTTTTATATACTAGTTTAGTTTCTAGTACTATCTCCCTTTAGAGTTTTGAGCATACTAATATCTTTCTTCATATTCTAGTGATTTGCAGCAAAATAATTCCCTATACTATCATGTGCGATCCTATGGGAATTTTTCCAACCTGTGGGGCTCTAGACCACCTTTCGAGCTATGTTGGTATTGGCTCAGGTATCATTGTACCAGGATATCCATGCTGGTTCATGAAAATTTATATATAATAGGAAAATGAAAATAAATATGAGAAATGTATTTATCTAGAAACTAATATTTCTTATAACTGAATAAGGGAGTGTGATTAAATGGTTTAGAATATTGATATATGCCTATTTTGATATAAAATTATTATTTTATAGTCTTGTACATGGTTGTGATGTTGATATGTGAATAGAATATACATCCTTATAGAATTAACTGTATTCACTATTGATTAATATTTATCGATGATATTATGGTATATCCTAAAATGATATGAAAATTATTTGAAACATATAATTATTGGTATTTAGTGGTTATTATTTAATGGTTTGGAAACATATATTAAATTGTATCATTAAACTTGAAAATTGATTTAATGTTATGGTTTTATTTTTTTGGATAACTATTGAAGATAACATGATTGAGGTATGGATAAATATTTAGTTTAATATTCAATTATTATTGATATAATAAAGAGTGGATTTATTTTGAATAAGTATTATAGATACTATTGGAACCCATTGGATTGATAATTAAATCTTGATATTTTTTATGAAGTACAATCCATTTTTGGGACTATAAATTTATGGGATGTGTGTGATTTTTTACCATTTTATACTTGTAGATAGTGTAAATTTCAGAAAGGATACATGGTTTTTCTATTGTTTAATGTTATAGATATTGAAATAGTTTTGGGAAAAGAAATCTATGGATAATATATGATTAGGGTATATAAAAACTTTCTTATATGATTATATGAATAGAAAATGTTGTTTGAAGAAAGATATTTACATTTATATTTCCAAATACAATAAGGTAGATGAAAAATTATATTTTATATCCTAAAAGATTAAAATGTTGAATATAACCTCACTGTAAGGACCCAACCTTAAAAATTAAACATTCTAGTATCTTGAAACAAGAATTAATTTTCATATATTTCCAAAGATATTTTTGTTTTATAGTTTTAGTAAATTATTACATTAAAAATGCATTAAAAACCCATATATAATAATTTGGAAACATCTATTTGGTATCCATTATTCCCATAATATAAAAATCTTATGATAAAACATGATTTACTTTCATGAAAATTCTCTATAACTTTTAACATGAATTATTATTTTCTCTTACCCATCCTTAAACCATGATAAAAAAATTTATATTATGGGATGCTATTGAAAAAATTAGTCGCATAAATAAAAAATAAATCCATTATCTCATTGAAAAACATGAAAAATCTTGAAAAATATCTTCTTAGAAACATAAAATTTTACTCAAAAAAGGAAATAATTTTTCATTTAATTAGACTATTATATTACCTTTTAAAATCAAATAATATCCATGAAATCTCATTAGAAATCATAATAAATTCAAGTAGGTTCCCTAAGACATCATCATCATATTACCTTATCGAACCCTTACAAGATAAATTATAATTGTAATAACCATACAACCAAACTCCAATATAATTCATTGGAGAACATAATCATTGCATAATTCATTATAGTGTTGTCTAGGTACACCCATCATATATGGTATATCAGGGTCACCAAGATCTATAATTGGGATCCACCCCTTTTATAGGATGTATCAGGTTCACCCTGTATTTATAATTGGGATTAACCTTTTGTATGCAATGTTCAAGGAACATATCATGAATAAAACCCTTATAAACACTTTTAAACTCATACACAAAACAATTTCAGTTATCAAAATATCTGTTTCTCTAAAAAATTATTTTTTCAAATCCTAAATACTAAGAAAAATGGAGATAGGGTTTTTATTTAAAGAAAACATAAATTATTCTAAAATAATCCAAACTTCAAATAATAGTTACGAGTATGGGAAAATTCATCATCAATGTATATGTTAAAATAGAACATTCTTTTTTTCTTCTGTAATGAAAGCAAAAAATCTTGTAAAAATAATAATTTTTTAAAACCATAGAAAGAATATATAATAAAATAAAAATTATATTTTATTTATTTAAATATAATACATTCATGAAATAATTTTAATAACAAGGACATAGAAGATAAATATTTTGAAAATAAACCATTATAATATTTAAAACTAGGTTTTGAGTTAAGGTGTCCCTTACCTCGAGCCCAAATAATCACATGTGTTCCATATATTCCTGAATAATAAACATATGTAAATTATTTATATAAAATAGGATTTTTTATATTTTACTATTCATTTTATTTCACTTATTAATATTTTATGTACAATTATCAAATCATTACAATTCACGTCAGGTGTTTTGATGATATTTGGATCATATATCCAAAATGAAATTGATAGATTGAATACACCATATATAGATTAAATATAATGAAATAATTATAATTTTCATATACCATTTATACTTTTAAAACCAATCATTAATTATGGTTATGATAAATGAACTATTACAATAATGCAGATGGTAGGCCCTACATACGCATGAGTAACATTTCCATTTTTCAATGATCGTTATAGAAAGGAGGTAAGTATATTTTATATTTAAAAAATGATCAAAATATAATAAATACAACAATATTTATTTAAAAATTCATATATATATATAATCACTATTTTGTGGTGATGAAAAAAATCTCATTGGTTCATGGAATTGGTAGTCCACATGTATGAAGGAATGACATTTTCATTTTTTAGTGAATTGAATGTTAAGAAAATAGGTGTTATATTATCTTTAAATAATGATAAATATGATATGAATATAATATATATACCTTAAATCTATATTCATAATCATCTGTGAGAGGTGGTGATGGAAAATGAATTACATCGGTCCGTGAGGTGGTCATCCGCCACACACATGAACGATTGATTCCTTTCCCATTTGATGGATTTTGGGATGGATATAGTTTATTACATTAAAATAATAACATATAAATATAATTGGGATATTTTTGTTACTATAAATTCATTGTTATGGAAAATTTTATGAATACGAAAGAACAAATAAAACAAAAATCCTCGGTCAAGAGCTATACATCTTCTTTAGAAAACCTCCTTTTCTTTATGCCTTAAGACTTCTGTGTATGGTAATATGACCTAACTAAGTCCTATAGGATTTAAATATATATTTATTTAAGGAATTTTGGAAGGTATTTTCAAATCCAATATGCTTTTTTATGTGTGAATAAATGAGAAGAATATGTGAACTTGTATAAGAGAGGGGAGGGGCACTCTCTAAATTTCATAAAATTTTATTTTAATATAAATTAATTTTTCTATCAAAATGGATCCAAATTGATAATATTAGATGATAAAATGATAATTATTAAAAATAAACTAATACAATAAAATTTTGATAATTTTTGGATCACATATTTAACCTTATCTTTTTAACCATTTGTCAAACCTTTTTACAATGATGATGATATTAATGTTTTTAACCCTTATGGGATTAATATAGCTACTCTAAAATGGAAAATATCCCATAAATGGATCATGGATGATTTAATAATCCATATAATAGTCAACTTTCTTAGAATAATATTTTTTTTTAATTTTAAATAATTTTAAAAAAATATTATTTGTTTGAAAATAACATTATTGTCATTTTTGGAACTATTAATTTAATTTGAGTTTTAAAAATACAAGTCTAAAATGTAATTATAATAGAAATCATAAAATACACTCTAATATGTAATAATTATATAAAAACTTTTATAAAAAGTAACTAAAATAATATTATTTTTTGGGTTTTCAATATCATTTTATTGATTTTGTTTACCTCTTGCATACACACTATGTGAGTGTTTAATAAGCAGTTAAGAAAATTATTTATTAACAAAAAATAAAAAATAAATTAGCATGATTAATAAGTCATTGATTTTTCAAATTTATATTTAGGACTGAACATATCCTCTATTTACCCCTATTTTAACAAAATTAAATCTATTAAAATAAGGATAATGAAATTAAATCATTTTATTTATATAAAATAAAATAAAAAATCAAAATCATGGAAAAAGGAAAAAAGTAAATTTATTAGAAATTTGGATTAATATGGATGTGATATACTCATATAATAAAATTTATCCTTATTTTATTTTAATTATTTAATGCTTATAATTTTATTTTTTAACATATTTACTTGATTTATCCTTTTCAATGATAACAAAATTTCTAAAGATACTATTCATAATATCCAAAAATAAAACGAAAATTTCACAAATTTTGGACCCATTGATTCCAATTTTGAAATCCTTTTTTCAGGATTCAAAAAATATAATTGGAAAAATATAATTATAAATTAAATCAATAAGACATGATGAAAAAGACTTTTTTGAAAAATAACTTTATCATGTATAATTTTTTTTACAATAATAAAATTATAAAATTAAATTTTACACCATAAATGGATTGTATAATATAAATATGAATTATTTAAATTCTAAAACTAATCCAAAATAGAGTTTTAATCTATAAATACTTTAGAATAAAATACAGTTTTTAATAAATATATTTATTGTTTACTATTCAATTCAAAATCAAACTTTCATAAAATTATAAATATTTCATCTGAATTTTATGTTAATATTAAGATTTTAAAAATTAAGTTTATTTTATCAAATAAAATTTCTAAATGTTGCATAAATTACTTATAACATTTTCTCACTAACAGAAATAAAAAATATTTTTGGTGAAAATGTATTTTTGAAGTGCCGAATGGAATTTATAAAAATTTATTGCATATTTATAAATAATTAATCAATAAATTTTGATTGATTAGTAACTTTAAGTATATTTCATAATTCATTTAGTCCTTTTAATACCCTCAAATTCAGCTTCTAGTTTATAAAAGTCATATTTAAATAAGAATATTTTGTTGTTTTTTAATGCTTGGTGTTACTTATTTTCCATGATATTGAACATATTCATTATTTTAAAATAATTAGATATTACATTGTACCAAAATTAATAAATTTAATCCTAAAAATATTAAAATTTACCTTTTCATCAATTTTTTAAAATTTTAATATACCTTTTTTCAAATCCCACATCATTAAAAGTCTTAATAAAAAATTCTCTTGAAAAGAGCCAAAAGGAAATACAAAGGCCATCTGAAGTAACATAAAACCAGGTTGGTAGATATGAAAAAATTAATGTGAAATGAAAATATGGACATGGAAGAAAATCATAATTTCGAAATAATGACAGAGAGTGACATAGATCATTGACCACAATAAATTGAATGATCATGAGAAAGTCAATGACCCCAAAATCATAAACCAATGTGCAGTGAAAAACAAAATAGATTCCATATAAGTAAAGGTAATTGAATAAAATTTTTGTTTTTAGATATTTTTACAATAGTTTAGGAATATTGACTAAGAATATATAGAAAAACACTTGCATTGGATATATAATTTCATCATAAAATTAATTCCAACCACAATCTAATCTTTTTCTCAAAAAAATTAGTATTCAAAATGACTTTTCATGCTTGAAGAAATAAAATAATGTTACATCAGATCATATACTCCCACAAAAGGATAAAAATCATTTTATTCCATCTTTTATCAATAATAAAAAAATTAATAAGGGAAGATAATTCCAAAAATTAAAAACCCTTATATGAAGAAACAATACATTAATCTCTAAAATATAGCAGTGACACCCAATGTACAAACTAAATAATTATGTAAATAGATATCAAAAATATTATCCTAAATATATTCCCCAATAAAATTTAAATCCAATTATTAAAATGATTTTATCACATATTATCCTAATATAAATTTAACATTTTTCCCTAAATAACTGCAACAACTCCTAAAGTGCCATATCAAAATGTATATTCCCTAATAATATAATCTCCATGATATGGTAATAATTTCCATAAATAATAGGAATCAATATAAAGAGACACTAAAACCATATATTCTTCAAAAATATAATTCAACCATTATTCTAAAAATAAAATACCATTATATTTTATTTACCTTAATAATATAATGTTCCTAAAAATATAGGTATCATTTCTAAAATAAAATGAATCACTTAATCACCAAATATATTTTCAATCCCATGGTTATCTACATGATAAAACATATTCTTATAAATTGTAATATCCCATAAATACCTCAATATCAAATATCATATAAACCGTAATAGTTATCAATACCTTTAAACTTAACTCCATCAAATGTAAATGGATTATTCTTCAATTGATACTTTATATTTAACCTAAGGGTTACATTTATCTCAAATATCTACCAAACCCCAATAAATATCTTCTAAAGGTATTACCATCACATAAATTATACAAAATGGGTGTCTAGGACTTTTATCATATGATTGACCTTAATTATACCACTACATCATCACTCTTGAATCCCTATATATAAACACCTTAATTATTCAAGGTTCTTTATAATCCATTAACCATAATTTTCGATCTTATTCCATAATACATACTTCCTATAAAAATAAAATGAATAATTTTCTAATATACATAAAAATCAAAACAAAAGTCATCATATAACCCATACCTCTCATATTTCCTTTACAGGTTCCCATATTCAACAATAATGGAATTAGGCATTGAAAAACATTCATATATATAGTCCTATTGATTTTTTCTTGAGTTTTACCCCTAAAACATAGATTTTTATTATTCATATACTCCCTATATTTAAAAAATTCAGTTTATGCCTTGGTAATAATTATATTCCTATTCATGGTCTCAACTAAATGCTTACATTTTCCTTGGAAAATTATTACTCTATTCCCCCCATTAGTGAAAACAAAAAAACTTTTTGTTCTTTTAAGAAATTTTGGGGGGTGCTTCTTTCCACAGTCTTGATAAAAAGGTTATTGAATATTATTACCATTATAACATTTATCACCTTAACTTCTATAAAACATCAATTATCTATTATTTGATGCATTAGTAAAATCTCCAAGGTTCAAGTTTTTAATCGCAACTCATGATAATCTATTAAAAATAACCACAAATTTTTTCACTGTAGCTCTCATTTAGTTTAGTTTCTCATTCATACAACCATAACATTTTATTTCACATATATCATTAATTTGGTTCATGATAGATCCATCCATTTACTACAACCAAGAATGTTGGTGTGAATATATCAATAAAATCATAATAAACCATCTTTTGAAGAGTAGAAATACTAAGATTTACATAACCATGTTATCATCAATGATTTAGATTTATCCAAAATAACTATAATTATCCAAAACACAATAACCATTATAGTTATAAAGGAAATTTATCTTTTTCCCAAAAACATCCTAACCTCTAATATTATCTAAAACCAGCTCTTATACCAATAGTAAGGACCTGGACTTACAGATTACATATTCTAGTATCTTTATATAACATTTCCTTTTCTTGTATTATAGAAAATCACATATGTTTATATTTTTATAGAACTTGGTTATCACCCATAAATAAAAAACTATATATATAAAATTAGTCTCTTCTATTCAGTAACCATTTTCCAACAATACAAAACTAATAGGATAAAAAATTTTCTCTTTTCATGATAATTCTTCACAACATTAAACATGACTTTATCTATTCCCATACCCATCCATAATAATATTGAATTTTTATAAAACATGGGATGAGCACAAAAAAATATCATTAAGGTACATTAAAATTGAAATGCATTATTGTATTGAAAAACATGAAAACCCATTAATTTTTTTTCTTTAAAACATAACATTTTACCTAGATAAGCGAATCATTTTTTATTTAAAAAGATAATTATATTTCCTTTTTAAATAAATCTATTTACATGAGAACTCAATAAAAAACATATAAAAGTCATATAGGATCCTTAGAAAATCATCATTATAGTAACTTATTAAACCCTTACAATAAAAATTAAAATTGGAATAACCATACTTGTCACACCCCGTCCTTTAAAATTATTTTATATTATTATTTATTGTCTTTGGTTAGCCTTATCAAGGTTTGGGTTGAGTTCTAGTTTAATACTTTTCAGGTATTTGATGTTTTTTGTGGGTTTCAGACTGGTGTACGGGCACCGCACGGTTAGCGGTAACCGTGCAGTCATCCCAGGTGCTCATGCGGTTGCCTAATTCTTAGAATAAATGAATCTTATAAAAATAAAATAAAGTGAATTTTAAATAATAATAAAAATAATAATAATATTTTGTAGATAATAATATTATTTTTATTAAAAGTGTTATTAATATTCAAATAGTTAAATCATTATTAATGTTATTATTATTTAAAAATTAAGTGAATATAATTAATATTATGATGATGATTATTATTATTATTAAGAAAATTATTAATATTGTTAGGATTATATTATTATTATTAACATTATCATTAAGAATAAAATTATTATTACTAAGATTACCTTTATAATTAATTTTTTATTATGGTTATGATGATTATTATTCTTATTATTATTATTAAAATTGAGAAAACCTATGGGGCATCGCCCCCCTCTTCTTCTCCCATGACACACGAATCCCCCATGGTCTTCCCTTGTGTGTGCATAAACCAGCCAGCCCAGATCCCCCCTTTCCCTCCCCGACCAACTCCCCTACTACACCCTACCTCTGGCTAGCCTACACCTCGACACTCCCCATGTTCCTACGTGGCCCAACCTAGACCCTCCCCCTATTTCAGTACATCCAGAACTCTGCGCTTCCCCAGTTCCAGTGCATCCCACCCTTCCCGGTCGCGACCCCCCTCACTGAAAACCCTCTTCCGATCGAATCTACGACAACCGGACCTCCCTCATCGGTACCCTCCTCTGTCAGTGAGCTTCTCTTCAATTTTGGGGTTATTTATTCAATTTAGACTAACCCTAATGTTTAGGGTCATATTTGGTTTGTTTTTATTTGGTCTTAGGGTGTGTGATTGGTCCGAGGGGTATTGTTCTCCCTTATATTGAAGGTATGTTTCATTCAAACACAATCGATAGGTGGTTCCATGCCTTAACTTTTTTTTTAAATTCTTAACATGTTTGTGAGTGTTTATAAATGTGTTGTATGGATTTATTGTGTGGTGAAAATATGTTATGAAAGTATTTTGGCATGATTAAGTGATGAAAATTGGTTTCATAAGGGTTAATGTATATGTTTTTATTATAATTTATTTTGGTTATTTTTGAAATTATGTCATGAATTTTTTGGAAAATGTGAATTGTGTTTTCAAGGGAACTTGTGGTGAAAATGTATCAAAAATGGGGTTTTAAAATGAAATGAATTATATTAGGAATTTTATCCTTGTTGTTCAATTTAAAATATGATTTTATAATTGAGTAAATAATGTGAAACATGTTGTGAAATTAATGTGTCTTTTGGGTGGATTGGAAAGGTTCTTGGCCTATGAAAAGAAATTGGATTTAATTGTGTGTTTTCTTGTGATATTTCTAAATAGGTTATTTATGAAATGTGCAAGTCATGTTGAAGTGTGTTTTGAAATGGTTTTGGTGTGTGTAAAATGGAAGGTTACTTGTTTGTGGAAAGGAGTGTGATTCTTGGCAATGATTAGTGAAAAATAGATTTCACAATATTTGGAAAAAATGGTTTTTGTTTTTCTTTTGGTAAATGCATTCGGGAAGTGAAAAACATAAAGGCCTATTTGGAACTGCATACTTTAAAATTAGTTGTTCCCCTAAGAATTATCTTTCTTAAATGTTTCGTTGGTTTTTGAATCACCTCTTGGTTCCTTTGTTTGGATTATTTTTATTTTAAGGTTTTTGTGAGTTTTGAGTTATTGATAATGATTATAGAGTGTGTTGGACCTCACTACGGTGGTTTTAAGCTATGGGTGTTAAGAAAACCTACATGTATATACATATGGTAAGACACACACACACACATTACCTCTTTATACATATTCCATCATGGCATGGGGAATATGTGAAATTCATATAGGGGCATTTATATATATATATATATGTGTATAAATTCATGTGCGTGTAAGCATGAAGGGTCAGTTTGAGTGGTCATTGTCAAAAAATGGCATGTTTGAGGTAGGTTTACATATGCATTAGCCTTTAAATAAATGAATTATTGATTTCTTGTTTTTCACAATTTTATTTAATGCTAGTTATTAATTTATGGGTTTTATAATAATTTCTTATTATGAAATAAATTATGACCTTATTTGTATTTGAATTGCAGGGAATTGCTTGTTAAATTTACATACTATGTATTTGATGAAATTCCCCTTTGGCCCTTATAAATTTTATTCAGATTTATAGTGGTGAATTGGGTTTTTGAAATGGGTTTCCAATTGTGTTTCTAGTTTTCAAAGTGGTGTGCGTGTGATTCTTTAAAAAAATGGACTGGCATGATAAAATCCTGTGAGGCCTAGTTGTAATTTTTTTAAAACTGGTTATCTTAAATAATCTCCTTGGAATGGGTCCCTGACTTGCTGGTTGATGAAATATGGGAGTTTCCTTGGTTTAGAACTTCTCTTGTGAAATGATGGTTTAAAATCAAGGGACTTGTTACTTAGGGTGACTTGGGGGTGACCTTGTGGTGTATGTTGACTGTGTGTGATGTATGTTCTTGTGACTGGATGCTTGTTTGACATTGTTGGCTCACCCACTTTTTGTTATGAACATGGGAACCTAGCATAGTGAGAAAAATCTTGGTGAATGATTTATGCACTAGTCTAGGTTATTGCACTACCTAGGTGCTCATAGAAATGGGTTATTTTGTTATCATTTCTATGGGATTGGCCCCCTCGGTCTATAATGTCTCAGAAATTCCATGTATTTTTTAAATTATATGGAATTATTTTGAGACTACATGCTTCGACGAAACGTGATTCTGAGACCCAAAGAGCCCATAAATGAATTTTGAACTTTTTTAAGGTACGTTCAGTAAACGTGCGAGCAGGTTTTTCTATCTTTTGAACCGGTACTTGGATCGAAAATATGAGGGCATCGTTGAATTTGGAATGCTGAGATTCACCTAGAAATGATTTAAATTTTTCCTATAAGGGTTGAGTGGAAAAGTTATTTTTTGAACATTTTGAGAAAAAAATAATAAAATAATTTAAAGTAATTATTTTATTTCTTCAATCACCGTTGGGTGGAAGACGATGACGCTACGGTGCAGTGACCAAGAAGTTATGAGACGCATTAATTAAGCTCATTAATGGCTCATATCATGCAGCGTAACAATGAAATAAAGGAATCATAACATTGACGTTGTTTCATAAATGAAACAGTGTAACGACGCGGCGTCACAACGTAACTGAAACACTTCAATGTGTTTTCCTTTTAATTTTTTGATGCGTTCGTGGGATGAGGATTAATCGGTGAGGATAATATGACGATCCTCCAATGAACTTACTCTCCAATGAAGAATGAAAAACTCCAAAGCGACTTCATCGTCTTCGATGTGTCTCGACGAACAGATCCAGAAGCGATGAACAATGTCGACACCTTAAAAATTCAAGGACGAATGCTTGATATAAGGCCCCAGCCTTAAACCTTACTTAATCTTGATTTATTACAAGATTACACATTGAGGATCTTTTCAGGTTTAGAGTTTTAGAGAATTAGATCATAAAACTTAAATTATATTCCACATTTAAACAAAGTGGTTACATAAAAGATAGTATTCATTTTTTTTCCATCAGTGGAAACATATTTAAAATAAAACATGGATTCTTTCTTGACACTTCCTTGACACTATCATCATATCATGTACCTTTCCCTTGACCTGTGAAAAACATTTCAAAAAACTTGGGATGAGCATAAAAATCTCAGTAAGGGTTATAAAAATATGGAAAGGAAACATGAGTTCATATGTACATAAGAATGAAATCATACTTTACCCATAAAACATAGGCACTTTAACATACCTCATCAAATCATGAATAAATCCTAGAAATCATAAGACATAAAAGGTAACTTGAGGCATTCATAACATTCTTACGTAGGGAGTAACCCTCTTGGTTATGTTTGGAATACCCACCATAGTATATTCCATAAATCTCTTCGGAGAAACCTTAACGTTTCACTCCTTCGCGTTACCCAATGCATTGGAGAGCTATATCGGGCTCACCCGCCCTTAGTTTATCACAGAACCACCCGTCTTCATAACAATGCCCAAGAACCATAACATAATCGTATCACATAAAACATGCATAAAGGAAACATAACATTTCCACATTTCAATCACAAGATATCAATAAAACACATTGATATAAAAAAACCTTATGAAAACCATTTTCAATACCAAAATAAAAGAAAAGTAAAACATGATATTTATTTTTTTTTCTTTTAAAAATAAGGTATGGCTTGTAGAGGAAGCCGAAACTCAAATAATGGTCACGGTAGCGGAAAAGTCATTGTCGCCGCATACGTATGACAAAAACATTCCCTTTTGTCGTTTTGTAAAATGCTTCGTATAACAAAGATTCCTTTTGGATAAACGTAAAATTCAAAGGGGTTTATACACCATATAAAATAAAGTTGTGTATAAAACAAAATATGCCTCAATGAAAGGAGATTGAGATGAAGTCCCTTACAAAGATGATATCCTTGGTTTAAGGACAAATCCATTACATAATTATGTGTGACAAACGAATACACCAAATATAAGTGGATATTAAGTGTAAAAAAATCAGAGGTTATTCACACATATTCATAGAACAACATATTCAAGGAGTACATTTTTATCCCAAAGAATCAAATTTGGGTTAAGAAGTTCCTTTGCAAAAATTTGACAGCCTAACGGGGTCACTACAAAATTCAGAAAATGAGTTGATGAGAGATAAAAAGGGTATCTCATCACATGGACATAAAATTTAAATCAATAAGGATATAGAAGAACATATCCCAACATAATAGTATGTGAATTAAAATACATAACAAAAGAAGTCTTTTAAAAATAGGAGGGTGAAAGGTTCCCTTACCGACATGGGTATCTTTCGAAACATACGCCCCGTGAAAGAAAGACAATAAAACATTGATGTAAATACTCATAAATGAAATTATATTACACAATGAGTAAAATAATGGGCAGTACATACACCACTCAAAGGAAATTGTGGCAAATGTAGCATAAATCTCACGAGAATAAAAGTGAGATGAAAAATCTCTTACGAAGGCTCAGCAGCCTAACGGTGCCACTTAAAACTTCCAAAATAGATTGATGAGAGGAAATAGGGTCTCTTATCATATAAACATAAATTTTAAAGAAAGAGGAATATAAAATAACATCCCACAACATAACAAATAGGAGCTTAAAAGAAGTGACATAAATGAGAGTACTTAAAAAAAAGAGAGGTTGGATCTCTTACGAAAATTCAGCAGCCTAACGGTGCCACTCAAAACTTCCAAAATGGATTGATGAGAGAGAATAGGGTCTCTCATCATATGAACATAAAAATTACAGTAATATTAATATAAAATAATATCCCAATAACAATAAATATGAGCTTTAACAAGAATGACATAAAAGAGTGTACTTTAAAAGAAATAGAGGAGTCGGATCCCTTACCTCAAGTCCGACTTGTCTTGTTCGTTTCTTTATATTCCTGAATAATAAACTTTGGTCAATTTATAATTTCCTAAGGAACTCCTTTAAAGATTATTATTCAGTTCATATCACATATTATAATTTTATAATAATTGTTTAATAATGTTAGTTCATATCAGACGTTTTTGCCGATGTTTGGTACATGAGTCAAAAATGAACTTGTTTGAAAAAATGATTGCCCATGTAGTTATAAGTAAATAATTTATAGAATAGTATTAATGATTAAAATATCATATATATCCAGTACATATTCATTTTATACTATTCCATATCATTTGGAGATAAAAAACGAAAAGCACCGTTCATGGAGACGGTAGGCCGTACGTACGCATGAACGCTACTTTCATTTTTTCTTTGTCATATTAATGGAATTAAAACAAAATGAGATATATATATATATATATATGTTATAATTCCAGAATGATATACATAATTTAGATGTAATATATTACATATATATCCATTATATATATGTACTTATAATAGTACATAACATTTTTAGATAAGAAATGAAATGTACCGTCCATGGAGACGGTAAGCCGTACGTACGCATGAACACTACTTTCATTTCTATTTAATATTTAATGGAATTAAAAAATAATGATAAATAATATTATTTTAATTCCAGTATGGTATCGTATATAATATCCTTAAATATATCCTTTATACGTACGACATATGGTATTAACGAATCAAATCACTTTGAGGGGGCGGTAGTCCGCACTTCCTTAAATGAAGATATCACGTTTACCCATAATGGAAACCATAAAGGTATGCCATAAATGAAAAATACCGAAGCTTAAGTAAAACATAAACATATTATATATCATATATAAATATAGTGTCATCTTAATGGCCACCTTTGAAGGTGTTAGAGGAATGTTGAACAATCATCGTTTCGTGAGGCAAAAAATCTTCAACCACAGAAACAATATGTTCTTTAACCATTAGACGAAGGTGTGTGTAAGTGTAGCTAGAATAATTCTTATAAAAAAATCCTAGTATATTTAAGATACTGGATTTGTTACAAAAGAAATGAATAAAAAGAGTTTAGGGTGTTGGAGAAGCAAAATAAAACAAAAGGACTCAAGTGAAGACATTACCTTAAAATCGGGTAACTCCCTTTGGTTTGAGCTAAAAGGATTCCTTGGGAAGACTTATGCCCAAAGTGAGGCTTCAAGGAGTTAGAGAGGGATTTGGAGAGACAAAATGGGTAGGGGTTGGCCGAGCCAAAGGCTTTGGAAGTGTGGGTAAGGAGGTAGAGTTGGGGGCCTTTTATAAGAGGAGAGGAGGGGCACTTTTGGAAAGTAAAGAAATGTTACTTTATTTTAGAATACGTTTTGGATTTTAATGGTCCCACATTGATGTGTTTCGAGGTTAAGGTGATAAGGGTTCGAAATACACACATCCAATAGGTTTTGGACATGTGTAGGTCTTAGATATTACATTATCTTTCAATTTTATTTAAATCGTTAAATAATGATGTCATCGCTGCATCATCATGATGTCATAAATAATTTTATTTATTTAATGTCTAAAAATTATAAAAAAAATACTATGATTTAGGAAATCTTTTTATATTTCCATTGATTATTTATAGTCAAAAATCTGACTTGTATAACCCCATGTAAAAATTGTTTTAGTAAAACATTTCATGTTTGTCTCATTTTTACTTTAACATTAAATAAAAAGGTATTTATGTCATTTTCCAACCAAAGTGGCTCCATGGGGTCCCCAAGTTGACCCATGGATTGTATTGGTCGGAAATGACACATCCAATGAGGGTAGGACATGTATCTAGGTCATTTCATTTTATTAAAACATTATTCTTACCTTAAACTACACTAATTACCTCTAATCGCGATTAAAAACTTAATAAGTTACTATTCATCAAAAAATTATTTTAATCCCATTGAACCAAATTTTACTTCTTAATGAAAACCATGTATGTCGGATTTTTGAAATTCAAAACACAAAGATGGCAAAATTTCATTTAAACGGAAAAATTAGTTTTTATAAGTACCACTTAGTGGTTTCACTATTCATCAAAAATTAAAGTTTTTCAGAAAATTACCAAAAGTTAACCCTAAGCAATATTTGATATTCCGAATTCAAAAATTATTTCTATTTTACAAAATTCAAAACATACAAGTTGCATTAATTAATTTAATAATTAATTCCCGCTGTCAACACAAATAGCGTGTTTTTATGAAACAAAATGTATCAAACGATTGACACTAGTTTATGTCCGATTTCAAAGTTAAATTAATTCCAACGACCACTATTGGATTAAATGGTAAAAATATATTCTAATTTAACTTTAAAACCAATTCAAAAGATAATCTGATCATATAAATAAATTAGATTAAAAGAGGTTTTGAATTAAAATACAACATTTTTCACTATTCATTAAAAATTGAACTTTTTCGGAAAAATACCAAAAATTTACACAAAGTAAATTTTGATGTCCCGATTCTAAAGAAGAATTTTATTTTGTCAAATATAACACATAAAATTTTCAAAAAGTGGATTTAAAAGAGGTTCTCCATCAAAAGGCGGTTAATCGACCTTTTAAAGAATATTATAATTTTTACACTTAAAATTGGATTCATTTGCATTTTTAATCCTCTAACATTTATTCTAAAAAGTAAAAATATTTGACAAACATATATAATCATTTTGTAGTTAGTTCTGTTCATTCCCGCCATTACAACTGCTAGGCGTTAACTACTATTTAAAATAATATTATTTTATTATTAGAGTGCAACATAAGATTCCCAAGAAACTCGTTGTTGCGTGTTGGGTACGCCATCGAGCATAGCATACCCTTTAAAGTAATATTAATATTTTATTCACAAATATGGATAAATATAAAAATTTCATATTCTTTATTTACCTGGGGTGTTATATCCTTCCCCCCTTTTGGAAATTGCGTCCTCGCAATTTTTAAAATTGGGCTTGGAAACTTCATTGAAAATCCCACATCGGAATAAGAGTCAGTAAAACAATCACTTTAAAATAAAGAAAGATAAGTACAAAGGTCACCCGAGTTAAGCCATACTAGTATTCCAAGTATGAAAATATGGACATGGAGGAAAAAAAAAGGGTCATGTTCTGATGGAGAGTGATATTAAACATGTCTAGCAGAAAGTTAACCATAAGAAAATCACAAACTTGTGATGGGTTAAATGGTATTCGATTCCCCAGTAGGAAAAGTTAACAGACAACATTTTTGTTTTAAGTTACTCTTCATTGAGGAATTTATTTTTGATCTTAAGGAAACATACTTACTTGTCATGTTGACTTTCAACTTTTACTAGATTTCTTACACAAACTCATACTTTCCCCAAAAGATGAGTATTTAGGAAGACTTGTTCACATTAAGAGTACTATAATCAAATTCTAGAGGATCACCTAATCCACAAAAGAGAACTATATACTTCCCATATCTTTATACCTTAACCAAAACCAAAACCAAAAAGGTTAGTACAAGATCAGATAATACAGAAAAGGATAACCCTTTATAAAAAGAAAATCTATTCTTAATCTCCAAAATTTGTCCAACAAAACCCAAAGTTCAACGAGGACCATTCGATAAACAAATTGTCCATAAAATACTTCAAAGTAAACCAAACTAAGATTGAAACCCAAATATTTGAAGGATTTAGTCACATAGTCTTCCAAGTTAAATCGTAACATTTATCTCCGAACAACACCGGTTGCTCTTAAAGTCTCATATTGAAAAGTAATTAACCTAATCACATATCCTCCATGATAGGTTAATAAATTTCCATAGATAACCCAAAATCAACTTAATCTTAATTCATAAAATAATTTAACTAAAAAGAATCAGTCAAACTAACCAGGGACTTCACGTAGTCCAGTGGTAGGCGATAAATACCAGTTGCACTTTGGTTGTGGGTTCGATTCCCGCAGCTTTGTCCGACGTGACGGGTTGTCATACGGTCTGCGTGTTGTCCTTTTTCCAAAACTATATAATTCTTAAAACATTCCCCAAAAACGAGATAAAATCTTTAAAAATAATCATAACATATTTTAACCTCAAGTTTATCTCATGCCTTTCATTTTCCATCATAACATATAATAACCCATAATTACCTCAAAAGTAAGGATCATATAAACTCTAATGGTTACCTTTATAATTATTACCTGAACTTCCACATCGATTGGTCATCTTGTACATGATGCATTACAGATCATACCAAGGTTCAAGTGGTTGATCATGACTCCTTGATAGTTGGTTTAGAACAACCACGAGTTTCCTCATTGAATCCCCCATTTTATCTAGTATCTTAATCAGAGAACGAGCACAGTTTCCTTCAAACCTGTTGTCTCTTTAGTGCCTGCTAGATCCATCCATTCACTAAAAACAGAAATGTCAGTGTGAGTATATCAACAAAACCATCATGTACTAATGAGGAAGGTAAACAATAAGATATACTTACTCATTCACTTTATCTAAAACCAGGACTCTTTCTGAAATCCTAACCATTATGGTAATGTCACTTATGCTTAGAGGATACCCTAACCTCTAAAGTTATCTAAACCGACCTTTGATACCAACTATAAGGCCCCAGCCTTAAACCTTACTTAATCTTGAGTTATTACAAGATTACACATTGAGGATATTTTCAGGTTTAGAGTTTTAGAGAATTAGATCATAAAACTTACATTACATTCCACATTTAAACAAAGTGGTTACATAAAAGATAGTATTCATTTTTTTTCCATCAATGGAAATATATTTAAAATAAAACATGGATTCTTTCTTGACACTTCCTTGACACTATAATCATATCATGTACCTTTCCCTTGACCTGTGAAAAACATTTCAAAAAACTTGGGATGAGCATAAAAAGATCAGTAAGGGTTATAAAAATATGGAAAGGAAACATGAGTTCATATGTACATAAGAATGAAATCATACTTTACCCATAAAACATAGGAACTTTAACATACCTCATCAAATCATGAATAAATCATAGAAATCATAATACATAAAAGGTAACTTGAGGCATTCATAACATTCTTACGTAGGGAGTAACCCTCTTGGTTACGTTTGGAATACCCACCACAGTATATTCCCTAATTTTCTTCGGAGAAACCTTAACGTTTCACTCCTTCGCGTTACCCAATGCATTGGAGAGCTATATCGGGCTCACCCGCCCTTAGTTTATCACGGAACCACCCGTCTACATAACAATTCCCAAGAACCATAACATAATCATATCACATAAAATATGCATAAAGGAAACATAACATTTCCACATTTCAATCACAAGATATCAATAAAACACATTGATATAAAAAAACCTTATGAAAACCATTTTCAATACCAAAATAAAAGAAAAGTAAAACATGGTATTTATTTTTTTTTCTTTTAAAAAGAAGGTATGGCTTGTAGAGGAAGCCGAAACTCAAATAATGGTCACGGCGGCGGAGAAGTCATTGTCGCCGCATTCATATGACAAAAATATTCCCTTTTGTCGTTTTGTAAAATGCTTCGTATAACAAAGATTACTTTTGGATAAACGTAAAATTCAAAGGGGTTTATACACAATATAAAAGAAAGTTGTGTATAAAACAAAATATGCCTCAATGAAAGGAGATTGAGACGAAGTCCCTTACAAAGACGGTATCCTTGGTTTAAGGACAAATCCATTACATAATTATGTGTGACAAACGAATACACCAAATATAAGTGGATATTAAGTGTAAAAAAATTGGAGGTTATTCACACATATTCATAGAACGACATATTCAAGGAGTACATGTTTATCCCAAAGAATCAAATTTGGGTTAAGAAGTTCCCTTGAAAAAATTTGACAGCCTAACGACGTCACTACAAAATTCAGAAAATGAGTTGATGAGAGATAAAAAGGGTATCTCATCACATGGACATAAAATTTAAATCAATAAGGATATATAAGAACATATCCCAACATAATAGTATGTGAATTAAAAGACATAACAAAAGAAGTCTTTTAAAAAGAGGAGGGTGAAAGGTTCCCTTACCGACATGGTATCTTTCGAAACATACGCCCCGTGAAAGAAGGACAATACAACATTGATGTAAATACTCATAAATGAAAGTATATTACACAATGAGTAAAATAATGGGCAGTACATACACCACTCAAAGGAAATTGTGGCAAATGTATCATAAATCTCACGGGAATAAAAGTGAGATGAAAAATCTCTTAGGAAGGCTCGACAGCCTAACGGTGCCACTTAAAACTTCAAAAATGGATTGATGAGAGGAAATAAGGTCTCTTATCATATCAAAATAAAGTTTACAGAAAGAGGAATATAAAAGAACATCCCCCAACATAACAAAGAGGAGCTTAAAAGAAGTGACATAAATGAGAGTACTTAAAAAAAGAGAGAGGTTGGATCTCTTACGAAAATTCGGCATCCTAACGGCGCCACTCAAAACTTCCAAAATGGATTGATGAGAGAGAATAGGGTCTCTCATCATATGAACATAAAAATTACAGTAAGGTTAATATAAAAGAATATCCCAATAAAAATAAAGATGAGCTTTAACAGGAATGACATAAAAGAGTGTACTTTAAAAGAAAGAGAGGAGTCAGATCCCTTACATCAAGTCCGACTTGTCTTGTTCGTTTATTTATATTCCTGAATAATAAACTTTGGTCAATTTATAATTGCATAAGGAACTCCTTTAAAGATTTTTATTCAGTTCATATCACATATTATAATGTTATAATAATTGTTTAATAATGTTAGTTCATATCAGACATTTTTGTCGATGTTTGGTACATGAGTCAAAAATGAACTTGTTTGAAAAAATGATTGCCCATGTAGTTATAAGTAAATAATTTCCAGAATAGTATTAATGATTAAAATATCATATATATCCAGTACATATTCATTTTATACTATTCCATATCATTTAGAGATAAAAAACAAAAAGCACCGTTCATGGAGACGGTAGGCCGTACGTACGCATGAACGCTACTTTCATTTTTTCTTTGTCATATTAATGGAATTAAAACAAAATGAGATATATATATATATATATATATGTTATAATTCCAGAATGATATCCATAATTTATATATAATATATTACATATATATCCATTATATATATGTACTTATAATAGTACATAACATTTTGAGATAAGAAATGAAATGTACCGTTCATGGAGACGGTAAACCGTATGTATGCATGAACGCTACTTTCATTTCTATTTCATATTTAATGGAATTAAAACATAATGATACATAATAGTATTTTAATTCTAGTATGTTATCATATATAATATCATTAAATATATCCTTTATACGTACCACATATGGTATTAACGAATCAAATCACTTTGAGGGGGCAGTAGTCCGCACTTCCTTAAATGAAGATATCGCGTTTACCCATAATGGAAACCATAAAGGTATGCCATAAATGACAAGTACAAAAGCTTAAGTAAAACATAAACATATTATATATCATATATAAATATAGTGTCATATTAATGGCCACCTTTGAAGGTGTTAGAAGAATTTTGAACAATCATCGTTTCGTGAGGCAGAAAGTCGCCAACCACAGAAACAGTATGTTCTTTAACCATTACACAAAGGTGTGTGTAAGTGTAGCTCAAATAATTCTTATAAAAACATCATAGTATATTTAATATACTGGAGTTGTTACAAAAGAAATGAATAAAAAGAGTTTAGGGTGTTGGAGAAGCAAAATAAAACAAAAGGACTCAAGTGAAGACATTACCTTAAAATCGAGTAACTCCCTTTGGTTTGAGATAAAAGGATTCCTTGGGAAGACTTCTTCCCAAAGTGAGGCTTCAAGGAGTTAGATAGGGATGTGGAGAGATAAAATGGGTAGGGTTTGGCCGAGCCAAAGGCTTTGGAAGTGTGGTTAAGGAGGTAGAGGTGGGGGCCTTTTATAAGAGGAGAGGAGGGGCACTTTTGGAAAGTAAAGAAATGTTACTTTATTTTAGAATGAGTTTCTGATTTTAATGGTCCCACATTGATGTGTTTCGAGGATAAGGTGATAAGGGTTCTAAATACACCCATACAATAGGTTTTGGACATGTGTAGATCTTAGATTTTACATTATCTTTCCATTTTATTTAAATCGTTAAATAATGAGGTCATCGCTGCATCATCATGATGTCATAAATAATTTAATTTATTTAATGTCTAAAAATTATAAAAAAAATACTATGATGTAGGAAATATATTTATATTTCCATTGATTATTTATAGTAAAAAAGCTTACTTGTATAACCCCATGTAAAAATTCTTTTAGTAAAACATTTCATGTTTGTCTCATTTTTACTTTAACATTAAATAAAAAGGTATTTATGTCATTTTCCAACCAAAGTGGCTCCATGGGATCCCCAAGTTGACCCATGGATTGTCTTGGTCGTCCATGAAACATCCAATGAGGGTAGGACATGTTTCTATGTCATTTAATTTTATTAAAACATTATTCTTACCTTAAACTACACTAATTAACTCTAATCGCGATTAAAAACTTAATAAGTTACTATTCACCAAAAAATTATTTTAATCCCATTGAACCACATTTTACTTCTTAATGAAAACCATGTATGTTGGATTTTTGAAATTCAAAACACAAAGATGGAAAAATTTCATTTAAACGAAAAAAATCAGTTTTTATAAGTACCACTTAGTGGTTTCACTATTCATCAAAAATTGAAGTTTTTTCAGAAAATTACTAAAAGTTCACCCTAAGCTATATTTGATATTCCGAATTCAAAAATGATGTCTATTTTACAAAATTAAAAACATATAATTTTCATTAATTAATTTAATAATTAATTCCCGCTGTCAAAACAAATAGCGTGTTTTTATGAAACAAAATGTATCAAAAGATTGACACTAGTTTAAGTCCGATTTCAAAGTGAAATTAATTACAATGAACACTATTAGATTAAATGGTAAAAATATATTCTAATTTCACTTTAAAACCAATTCAAAATATAATCTAATCATATAAATAAATTAGATTAAAAGAGGTTTTGAATTAAAATACAACAATTTTCACTATTCATTAAAAATTGAACATTTTCGAAAAAATACCAAAAATTTACACAAAGTAAATTTTGATGTCCCGATTCTAAATAAGAATTTTATTTTGTCAAATATAACACATAAAATTGTCAAAAAGTGGATTTAAAAGAGGTTCTCCATCAAAAGGCGGTTAATCGACCTTTTAAAGAATATTAGAATGTTTACGCTTAAAATTGGATTCATTTGCATTTTTAATCCTCTAACATTTATTGTAAAAAGTAAAAATATTTGACAAACATATATAATCATTTTGTAGTTAGTTCTATTCATTACCGCCATTACAACGGCTAGGTGTTAACTACTATTTAAAATAATATTATTTTATTATTAGAGTGCAACGTAAGATTCCCAAGAAACTCATTATTGCGTGTTGGGTATGCCATCGAGCATAGCATCCCCTTTAAAGTAATATTAATATTTTATTCACAAATATGGATAAATATAAAAATGTCATATTCTTTATTTACCTGGGGTGTTACACTTCAGCATCAAATTTCAATAAGGTAGGGGTTGTTTAAATTTTATTTTGTTCCCTGTTATTTTTTAGAAATGAAGAACTCAGATCAACCCATGAATAGGTTGATCCACGATTCATGCGTTTATGCGGGAGGGTGACTTTTCTTTTGGGATTTCTTTATCCAAGGTTGAATCATCAATGTTGTTGGAATTAAAATCCCCAGACCTCCCTTGATTATAAACTTCTAATGAGAAGGGTGTGGGCTGACACGAACAAGGCCCGAGCCCCTCCTTTGTGGGATTTATTTGTGGCCAAACTCTCGAATCGACGACAAGGAAGATTTGAGACCTTTGAGGTGGAGAGGACGTTCTCCGAAGAGTGCAGCTGCAAGCAGTGCGAAGAACGGACCACTAGTGTGGACTTGGTGGTCCATGGAAGAGTCTGCTAGGCTGCCAGTGTCGGTGATTAATGGTGGTGGCCTATGGGGGAGGCCGTAGGTGGGTGGTGGCGCACCATGATGGCGCGCCGGAGGAAGGGTCGCAGTTGGCTCGGGCTGCGGTGCAGCGGGAGGAGCTGCCGGTTGGAGGTTGCAGACGTGGTCACTCAACCATGTCAGAGGGATACAGATGTGGCACTGTTCCATGCCCCACATGGTGGGCCATGGTCACTCGACCCCAATAGAGGAGGTGCCCCACAGGGCGATGGAGGGGGACCAGACACAATATTCTACTACGTCCCAGTGAGGCGAACCGGTCCGCCTCTGGCGGACCAGGATGGGTGCGAACCGCCTAGCGGGTAAGACCCGCACTGGCGGGCTGGACTCATGGTATAGTGGGCCGGTTCCTCCCCCAACAGGCCGAACCCGTGATGGTAGGTCAGACCCGTTCCCTTCAGGTTGGGCCGGACGAGACCGGGTTGCCGGGCGACCTGGAAGACTTGACGCTCGACCAAACCCGGCCGGGTCCAGCGAGGTCCGTTGGGCTTAGCCCATTGGCCTGGCTAGACCAGACTGACCCCGAACCAAACTAGGTTAGGTCGGGTCCATATAATTAAACCAGGATACGTAGGACCCCCTGTGGTGAGTTGTTTGGGTTGGTCCGACCGGGCCCAGATGCAACCAGACCCTGTTTACTAAAACGCTCGTATCTCTCAGACCGGACATCCGATCGATGCATATTTAGTGGAATTGTGACCCTTGCGATGGAGAGGTCATTATTGTATACTAAACTTGAGTCTTGGAATAATTTGGAGTATGCCTAGGTTGGATCAGACTCGAATCTAACCAGTCCCTTTTTACTAAAATGTCCATAACTTACAGACCGGGTGTCCGAACAGTGCATCGTCTATTGCATTGGAACCGTTACGACAAGATAGCACTTTGGGTTACTCCATGTGGGAATTCGTGATGGTTGACATATGAATGATGACTTGAGGATCAGATCCTCTGGAAATCAAGTGTGCTAAGTGCAGGAATCCCATGGCTGGTTGTGATGTGAAGAAAGAATAGCGATCCTATGTGGGTCAACACCAAGCGATCCTTTGTGGGTCAACACCTAGTGATCCTATGCAGGTCATCACCTAGCGACCCTATGCGGGTCATTAGTATATTCTCTCAACAGAATAATATGATCTAGCTTTACGAATAATCACCTTTATTTCTGTACTTAATTTATACCTAGTATGAGCTGCCTCATTTTCTTTGTGATATGTGGTTTAGATCTTTCTTGGTGGTATTAAATCTATGGTATTTTCTTTTTGGTGTTTTACTTTGTGGATTACTGAGAAAACTTCAGGGGTCTCTAGGTCTCTACTGAGTATTTTTATGCACACCCTTACATGGGATTTTCCCACATGTGTTGTGTCTCGTGCAAACGACCGACGTTTCGACAGAGGTGCTCAGGGGGACGGGACTGACAGATGCTACGACGATGGACTTGGTGGACTAGGACTAGGTGGGGCCTAGTAGGACTTGGTGGGTAGAACATACTACTTTGGCTTCTAGTAGCTTCACTACTGTTATGATCAAGTGGAGTTTTCTATGGATGACCATCAAAGTTCCCTTTTTGTACTTTACTGTTTTCAGTTCCTTTTTGGGTTTGTATTCTGGACCACTTATGTTCACTTGTACTTGCACTCAACCTTGTTTTAGTTGTATAATTGTTTCCAACTTTCAGTGTGTTGGGATGTGGTTGTGTGTGTGTGTGTATAGAATTAAAGGCAATGCCTTTTCTTTTTTGGATATGCCTTTTGGTGCTAGTCACCAGCCTCTGGCCTAAGGAAGGCAGGCTTGGGGTAGTCACAACACGGGCCCCAAGGGATGGGTCATGACAAAGTGGTATCAGAGGGTGGCTGATTCTACCAGAAGAACTAAGAGTTTGTGTTTTTGATGAGGCAATAGTGTTAAGTGTTTTGAGTTTGTATTTTAGGACAAGGAGTCCAGTGTTGGTATGATGACTGAAGTATCCATACACCAGGACCCTGAATTCTTTTTTCTGACTTGGTACACAAAAATACTAGTTGCATGTGTTTTGTAAATGTTTTTCTCTTGATCTATTTTGAGTCAGCTCACTAGGTATAACTTATTGACCATGGAACATCTCTTTGTCTACAGGATTCCTCCACAAAGACAGAAAACCAGGATTCCAATGAGATATCACGACGATGGTCCACCGAGCGATGAGGCGTTAGTGCAGGGAATGCTTACAGCACTAGAACCTTCGGGTGGCATACCAACAACACCACCACCTGAAAAGAAGCAGTTTCTACCAGTCCTACCAGCAGACAGTGCATGCGGACTGAGCATGTTGCATGTGTTCCAAAGGTAGAGGCCTCTGAGGTTCCGAGGCAAGATGAGTCCTTATGCAGCTGGGGATTGGCTGGAGGCAATTACTCATGTTTTTTTCCTAATAGAGACACTGATAGACTATATAGTAGTTCTAGCTGCTATCCTTTTTCAGGGCACGACAGGGTGGTGGTGGAGCTTGAATCTCTAGACACACGAGGAGGCAAACCTTGTCTGGATGGACTTTGAGAGCCTCTTCAGGGTGGAGTTCATACCAGTGACACTATGCTCAGTGCGTATTTAGGAGTTACTATACCTAAAAAAGGGAAGCCTGACTGTGGCCTAGTACTCAGTGAGGTTTACCTACCTCTCCCACTACTCCACCAACATGGTATGAGACCCTTTCTTCAGGGCCCAAACCTTTGAGCATGGAATTTGGCAGGAGATCAAGGCATCAATGATTTCATTCAGCATCCTAACACAGGCTGAAGTACTAGAGAGAGCCCTACTAGTGGAGAGATTTATAGACAAACAGGCACCGATGGTGAGAGCCACCACTGAATGAGAGGTGGCCAAGTCATCTACAATAGGAAGTAAGCAGATGATGCAGAGGCCCAAATGGGCCAGACCTTCTAGAGGACAACCCCAAGATGTAAGGTCAGAGGTGTAGATATAGAGAGGTAAATGAGGTTATCTGAGGACTAGAGTTTGTTACTCTTATTGTGGATAGAGGAACATGGCTCCACTCCCCACACAGATGACCAGTAGGCGGTCGATGGACCACCGAGACAATGATAAAGGTTCGAGCGAGGAGGTCCGTAGGGTGGAAGCTATGGTAGGGGAGTATTCTGAGTGGGAGGCGGTGGATGATGGTTCGAGGTACTACCACCACCACCCCAGGAGGTCCACCATGAGCTCCAGGAGCTGGTGAACAGGGGAGGGGCCAACTTCAGGCGATGGAGGCCTATGACCACAACACTCCAGAGATGATTAGAGGTATGATCTATGTCTACTCCACCTTAGATGCAGTTCTCATAGACATAGGTTACACTCACTCTTTCCTTGCGATAGACCTCGTTTGAGGATTAGAGATTTCGGTGGAGCTGTTGGCTCGATCCTTATGATTAAGGACTCCTATGGGAGAGGATTCGATGATTACACACTGGTGCTGGTAGTGTGAACTTACTCTAAGAGGCAAGAGATTCGGCTAGGATCTCCTAGTAGTAGCATCGAGTCCTTACAACATCATCTTGTGTATGGACTAGTTATCCACAGTCCATTCTTAGGTCGACTATTTCAGGTACAATGTGAAGTGTTTCTATGAGGATAGGAACAAGTTTTCCTTCACAGGTGAGAAGGTAACCTTTTCATCATAGGATGGACTTTCTCAGAGGAGGGTGTAGCCGATCACTCACCAGTTAGCTAGACTCACCCTTGGTGCGGTGGATGAGGGGAGTACCAAATTTCCTATAGTGGTGGATGAATATGAGGATGTCTTTCTAGGATATGTCCTAGGACTAACTCCTCACATAGAGGAAGAATTATGCATTGAATTATACCTAGGGACGACACCGATTTCTTCACCTACATATCAGATATCTCCCATTTAGCTTCATGAGTTGAGGGTAAAACTGGAGGAATTGCAGAGGAAGGGGTTTGTAAGGCCCAAAGTTTCTCCTTGGGCAGCCACGATATTGTTTTCCAAGAAGGAAGATGAGATATCGAGGCTATTCATGGACTTCCGGTGCTTGAAACAGGTGACTGTAAAGAACAAGTACCCACTTCCGAGGATTGATGACCTATTCGATCAGCTGAATGGAGCAAGGTGGTTCTTGAAGATCGACCTTAGATCAGGTTATCATCAACTTTGGGTATGGGATGAATACTTATCGAAGACAACCTTTAGATGCTGGCACAACCACTATGAGTTCTTAGTGATTCCCTTGGGCATGACCAATGCCCCAATAGTGTTCATGGTACTCATGAACTGGATATTCCAGCCTCACCTTGATCATTTTGTGGTGGTCTTAATTGATGAAATCTTGGTGTACTCGGCGTCGGAGGAGGAGCATGCTACTCACCTATGGATAGTCCTAGACGTGCTCTAAGAGCACCAAATTTATGGTAAGATATTTAAGTACTAGTTCTGGATTCGAGAGGTCCACTTTCTGGGACACTTCATCTCTGAGGCTAGAGTTGCAGTGGATCCAGTAAAGATAGAGGCAGTGCTTGCTTGAAAGCCACCCCAGAATGTGACTGAGGTGAGGAGTTTCCTGGGGTTGGATGGGTACTACTAGAGATTCATACCCAACTTTTCCAGAGAAAAAGGACCCTTTTAAGATTTGACAAAGAAGGGGAAACCCTTTGTATGGGTGGATAGATGTCATTAGAGTTTACAGGAGATGAGGTGGAGACTTACTAGTGCACCCATCTTGAGACTACCATAGGAGGGCATTGGGTATGTAGTTTACTATGATGCATCAGGGACCGAACTGGGTTGTGTCCTAATGTAGGAGAAAACAGTGATCGCCTATGACTCACGATAGTTGAGGCAACATGATCATAACTATGTGATCCATGACTTGGAGTTAGGAGCAGTGGTCTGAGCCTTGAAGATGTGGCCGAACTACTTGATGGGTGAATAGTTTACCATCCACTCCGACCACAAGATTCTCAAGTATATCTTCTCACAGAAGGACCTTAACTTGATACAACGACAATGGATTGAGTTCCTCCAAGAGTATTACTTTGAGATAGTCTATACTACTGGGAAGGGGAACATGGTGGGGGACACACTCAGTATGGGGTCTGGGTTGAAGATGTTGAGTGAGGCAACCAAGAAGCTAGCCGCGATGCAGATATCCTTCATGGGATAGTGATGGAACATCTTACCTTCAATCGATGAATGTTACTCCCCCACTATTACAGTGATTTAGGGAGGTATAGATGGTGGATGTGGATTGAGAGGCCTAACATGATCAGTTATCCTTAGGATGGGTTCCTGATAGATTTTTGATAGGTGGGAAGCACATCATCCGATTCAGAGGGTGCACCATAGTACCCATGACGTTGCAGGAGGAGGTGTTGAGAGAGTTTCATACATCCCATTTGGCGGTATATCCTGGAGTGACGAAGATGTACCTGGACCTACGACATCAGTACTGGTGTCCAGGGATGAAGAAAGTGGTGGCATAGTTTATTTCTCGATGCCTCACTTGTCAACAAGTGAAGGTCGAGCATCATGTTTCAGCAGGATTGACCCAGCCACTCAAGGTACCATAATAGAAATGGGATGGTATCTTGATGGACTTTGTGACAGGGTTACCAAATACATCCAAGGGGCATGATTCCGTCTGGGTGATTTTTGACTGACTCACCAATTCGACTCACTTTCTACCCATCTGAGAGCAGGGAATGGTAGAGGGCTTGAGATGCCTCTACATCCAAGAGATAGTGCGGATCCATGGGGTGCCTTCAACGATCGTCTCAGACCGTGATAAACTCTTTACATATCGGTTGTGTAAGGGTTTGCAGGAGGCATTCGAGAATCAAATGTGTTTGAGCCCAGCTTTTCATCCATAGACAGATGGTCAGACGGAGCAGACCATATAGACCTTGGAGGACATGCTTCGTGCTTATGTCCTGAATTTTGGTCGCAATTGGGAGGACCACCTGCCAATGGTGGAGTTTTCATACAACAATAGCTATCACTACACCATTGGCATGACACCATTTGAGGCCTTGTACGGGAGACCATGCAGATCACCCCTATGCAGGACAGACCCAGGGGAGTCAACACTCATGGGTCCATAGTTGGTATAGGCTACCACTGAGAAGGTGCAGATCATCCAGGAGCGGATGAGGAATATACAGAGAAGACAAAAGTCTTATGCTGATATGAGATGGATACCCTTGGAGTTTGATGAGGGCGATCATGTATTCTTTTGGGTCTCACCCCAACGAGGATTATAGAGATTTGTCCGGGGTGAAAAGCTACCTCCAAGGTTCATCAAACCTTTTCAGATCCTGAGCAGAGTTGGCGAGGTGGCGTACCACCTAGCCTTTCCCCTATAAATGCACCGAGTGTATAATGTTTTCCATGTGTTGCAGCTGATGAGATACGTGCATGATCCATTGCACATCATCGACTGGGACAAGCTGGAAATTGATGATGGGGTGATGTTTGCGGAGTTCCCGGTAGAGATAGAAGATTTATAGGAGTGGTTCCTACATTGGTAGTCGATTCCTCTAGTACATGTTCGATGGTAGCACGAGAATGTCTAAGAGAGCACATGGGAGCGGGAGGATCAAATTCATGCTCAATACCCCCACTTGTTTGGTTAGCCCTTGTTTTTGGATTTTAGGGATGTAAACACCTAAGGTAGGGAGAATTTAATGTATCATAAATTCTGTGTATTTTTTTTAAATTATATGGAATTATTATGAGACCACATGCTCTAACGACACATGATTTTGAGGCCCGAAGAGGTCGGAACGGAATTTTGAACTTTTTTTAAGGTACGTTTAGTAAATGTGTGAGCGAGTTTTTCTATCTTTTGAAATGGTGATCATATTGAAAATCCAAGGGCACTGTTGAATTCGAAATGCTGGGATTGTCCTAGAAATGACTTAATTTCAGCCAGAAAGGGTTGAGAAAAAAAGTTATTATTTGGACTTTTTGAAAAAAAAATAATTTAAAGGAATTATTTTATTTCATTACTAACCATTGGGTGGTGGATGGTGATGATGCGCATTAATGAAGCTCATTAATGGACCATATTATGTAGTGTAACAATGAAATAAAGGAAGCATAACAGCGACGCTGTTTCAGAAATGAAACAGTGTAATGATGTGGCGTTGTAGTGTAACTGAAACGCTGTGAAATGTTTTACTTTTAATTATTTGATGTGTTGGTGGGACCAGGATTAATTAGAAAGGATCCTATGAGGAACCACCAAATAACTTCCTCCCCAAAAAAGAACTATGAATGCTGGTGAGACTTCATCGTCTTCAACGTGTCTCAACGAACAGAGCCGGAAGCGACAAACGACATCGAAACCTTCAAACCCCAAGGATGAACGCTTCGACATAGAACATAAACAAGGTAGGGGTTGCTTTAATTTGATTTTATTCCCCATTATTTTCTAGAAATGATGAACGCGGATCATCCCATGAACAAGTTGATCTGCGATTCGCGCGTTTATGTGGGAGGGTGACTTTTCTTTTGGGATTTCTTTATCCAGGGTTGAATCATCAATGTTATTCAAATTAAAATACCTCGAACTCCCTTGATTATAAAAATCTAATGTGGAGGGTGTGGGACAACATGAATAAGGCCCAAGACCCTCCTCCGTGGGTGTTCTTCGTGGCCAAACTCTCGAATCAACGATAATACATATTTGAGACCTTCACGGTGGAGATGATGTTCCTCGTAGAGCACGGGCGCAAGCAGCGCGAAGAACGGACCACTGGTGTGGAACCAGTGGTCTGCAGAAGAGTTTTCTGGTGCATCGACATTGGTGGTGGTGGCCTCAGGCAGGTGGTAGCACAACGGGAGGAGTCTCTGGCTGGCCTGGCGGCTGGAGGCTGCGAACGGGGTTTCTCATCCACATCGGAGGGCCGGAAAAGCGGCACCGTACCACATTCCGCACGGTGGGATGAAGTCACTCAACCAAGGTAGAGGAGGAACCATGTAGAGACCTATAGGGTGATGGCGGCAGACTAAACGCGACATACAACCACATCCTAGTGAGGTGGACCAGTCGACCTCTGGTAGACCGGGCATGGTGCAAACCGCCCAGTGGGCCGGACCCACACCGGTGGGATGGACTCACAGTCCAATGGGATAGACCTGCGCCAAAAGGTTGGATACATGAACTTTGGGCCGAGACAAATGATACTAGGTTGTCAGGTGACCCGGCAGGCTGGACCCTTGGCCAAACCAGGATGGGTCCAATGGGGTCCGTTGGGCCGGGCCCATTGGCCAGGCCAGACTAGACTGACCCCAACCCGAACCGAGTTAGATAGAGTTTGTCTAATTAAACCGGGGTACGTGGGAACCCCCTTGTATGATTTGGTCAGGTCGGTCTGATTGGGTCAGACTGGGCCCAGACGCAACCGACCCCTGTTTACTAAAGCGCTCGTATCTCTCAGACCGGGCGTCCGATCGACGCGTTGTCAGTGGTGTTGTGACCCTTGTGATGGAGCGGTCCTTATGGTATACCCCACTTGAGTATTGAATGAATTTGAAGTATGACCGGTTTGGATCAGACTCAAATCCAACTGAGACCTTTTTACTAAAATGCCTATAACTTACGGAGCGGGCGTCCGGACAACACACCTGCTATTTCATTGGAACCCTTACAACGAGATGGTCCTTTTGTTTACTCTACGTGGGACTTCATGGTGGTTGAGTTATGACTGATGGATTAAGTAGAAGATCCTCTAGAAATCAAGCGTGCTAAGTATGATAATCTAGTGGCTGACTGTGACGTGAAGAAAGAATAGCGATCCTCTGTGGGTCTGCACCTAGCAATCCTCTATGGGTCACCACCCAACGATCCTCTATGGGTCAGCACATAGGGATCCTCTATGGGTCAGCACCTAGAGATCCTCCGTGGTTCAGCACCTAGAGACCCTGTATGGGTCAGCAGTAGAGCCTCTCGAAAGAATAAGATGATCTATCTTTACGACTAATCATATTTATTTCTGTACTTAAGTTATTCCTAGTGTGAGCTGCATATTTTACATTGTGATATGTGGTTGAGGTCTTTCTTGGTTGTATTACCTATATGGTATTTTCTTTGTGGTGTTTTTCTTTATGTATTACTGAGATACCTTCAAGGGTATCAGGGTCCCTACTGAGTATTGATATACTCACCCCTGCACGGGCTTCGCCCGTACGTGTTGTGTCTGGTGAAGATGATCGACCTTTCGATAGAGGTGCTCAGGGGGATGGGAATGATGGATGATACAATGGTGGGATTTGTGTCCTAGGACTAGGCAGGGTCCAGTAGGACCGAGCGGGCATGACATGCTACTTTGGCTTCCTGTAGCTTCACTACTCCCACGATCAAGTGGGATTTTCCATAGATAGGAATCAGAATTTCCTTTTTGTATTTTACTATTTTCAACTCCTTTTTGGGTTTGTATTATATCCCACTTAATTTCACTTGTAATTGAACTCAGCCTTGTTTTAGTGGTATACTTGTTTCCCCCTTTTAGTGTGTTGGGATGTGGTTGGGCATGTGTGTGTACGGGATTAAAGGCAATGCCTTCCCTTTTTGGGATATACCTTTCCGATGCTAGTCACTATCCCCTGGCCTATGGAAGGCGGGCTTGGGGTAGTAATGGAATGAGCCCTGGGGGATGGGTCATGAAAAGGTCAGGCCAGGTAGGGATATGATCAGGTATTTGGGTTTTATGATGTCATCAGATAGGGCATGCCTTCGCGAAGAGTCACATGTTTATCACATTCTAGATTATTCATGAGTGCCTAGGTTATCCCATGTTGTATGGTACTTAGTTATCTGCAGAAGATGATTGAGATGCATGTGATGATTGGTTACTCTTGTGTGGTGTTTCTCCATTACCCCCGTTGTATATTTTTTGATCTTGTTTCCTTGCTTAGTGAAGCTTCTTTCTAAAAGTGATAAAATGTTTTCAAGAGTTTATGGAAAAAGGTTTTGAATTTTTTTTACACTTCCTTCCTCCCTTTTTAGTGTAAAAGCCACCTCCTTTAAAATTCCAATGACTTTTTCTTAAAAAGAGAATCTGGTTTTTAATTGAAAAGGGGAAATGGATAGGGATTTTCTCTTATAGGAAAATGTGTGAAAAACTTAATTTTATATATTGTAGCTCAAAACTGAAATTGATGATTCTTTTGTTTAAAATAAATTAATTTGGTAATAGATTATTTGGTCACACCTACTAAGTTTTAATATTCACGCTTATAGTTTTATCTCTGTTTTTAGCTTCGGGTGCTGTGCCTTGCTTGGATTCGGTCGCCACAGTGCGACATTGGTTTGAGGTCAGTGGTGGCCCATATGGTCACATGGAGGTATGCACATCTTTATTTTCTCACCATTTATATTTTCATTTTCATTGTTCAGTTTTTATATATTATTTTTATTTATTTTATTTTACAAATCATTCTTACCTTTTTAATTTTTATGTTTGGCACAAGTTTCCAGCTTGTCGGGATCCGGAACACCCTTCGGGTCATGCCGCGGGCTAGCTTGGGTGACTGGTTCAAGGACGACCCGGGTTGGTTCATGAGAAAATGGTATCAAAGGAGGCCCTCAATAATTTGATGTGTTCAGTAGTTGGATATTAGGATTTTTGAGACTCAGGAGGTAGGTGTGGGAAGAGTGTCACCGAATCTTACTCACACTGACCCTCGTGTTACCAGGGGTAGTCCGAGATTCAAGTCTTTTGTCTTTATTTTGGATTGAGGGATGACAATGGAGGTGAGACAGTGTCACGTTGTGATCCCACATGGATTAGTGACCCATGTGGAATCCAATTTCATGCTTCAAGTTCCTCTTAGCATTATGACCTACTTGGGGCATGGACCCCTACCATGTCCCAGAGTTATGCGGAGACGCTAGTCCCTCCTTTTGGTAATTTTTCTTAAGTTGAGCCTTATCTTGGTTTTGGTTAGTGTAAGTGAACTTTTGAAGATGAAAATAGTTTTGAGATATAAATGATTCTTCTTAATGGTTTTAAATTAGTGAAGTGTTTTTTTTGGAAAGAGAGTGGATTATAATGTTGAAGATTCTTTAGTATGATGATTTTTTAACTGTTTGGAATTGTAATGAAATGGATTGGTGAAAACCATGGTGTTCTTTATGAAAGTTTTCACATGTGGGTGTATGTGCATGGAATGTGCATGTTGACATGTATTAATGGAAATGAATGAACATATGTACAACATTTCATGGGATTTATTGGGTGTGTATTTGACATTAAAGGATTGAACTTTTTCTTTAAAGGTGGTTTTTAAAAGGGATGTTTTTGGACGTGTTTATATTTTTTTGGTTTTTGAGCCGGTGTTTTTTGGATGAAGTTTCTTTTATTGATGTTTCTTTGGCTTGATGTTAGTTTTGGTTGGCATTTTTTTGTGTTGTTCATAATGTTCCACCAAGAAAGGTCCCTCAAAGATGTAATGAGTAATGTTCAGTTCCTAATTTTTCTTGGGAGTTGCCTATATTTTTTAGTTTTAGAGTTCCATTAGAGGTAAATATATGGATTTAATACATAGAGTGTTTTTTCAGGGTGATGGGAAATCTCGAGGCTATTAGGGTTCATGTGGGTTTGGAGTTGTTCGAGAGTCCAGTTTTGGATTAGTGGAAGTTGGATATCCCATAATCATCGAATGTTTAGGTGACATGAGAAATATCTGAGGCCACATTCATTTGAGGGTTCATACCCAAGGAGGTAAAGTTGAGGAAGGTGGTAGAGTTTTTGGATGTTTGGTATGGTCAACAGTTGGTAGAATTTTACGTTGACCACTTAAAGATATGGTCCTTAGGATGTAGTCAATGGTGGTTGGAAATCAGGAACCTCTTATTATTTGTAAGGATTTACTATATGGAAAGAAGTGAATTATGAAGGAACCTATCCCTAAGGAGTCATCTTCATTGGTTCTGGATTCCAATCCTTCATACCATTCGGTTTTGTGCCACTAGTGTGGCTGGTTCGGGCACTTGAAGCTGTCCTGTCGCATCCCTCCGAAGATGTGCCATCGTTACAGCTATCTGTTTCATCCAGAGAAGTTTTTCAGGAAGCATCTCCTAGAGAAGATGTTCTGATCGAAGGATACTCATGCTTGATTTTGAGGCAGGAGATTATTTGACCAGGAGAGCCCCAACCACAAGTTTTGGGGTGAAGCTTGATCACAGTTAGGAGTTTCCGGGGGTGTGAATCATCGTTCCAGGTTTTGTGTTTCATGTTGGGATTGAAAAATTTAAATACTTTTCATTATTTTTTTATATTGTTGAGGTTTTTTTTTTCTGTTGTAAGTCCATCGTTTCCCTTGGGAGATTGTGATAAACTTGTTCCATTTTAATCCAAACAGTCATGTTTCTCTATATATGGTTTTTTGAAATCATTCATTTTTTAAAGTGTGTTTGTACATTTTATGGGATGGTTTTGGTTTAGTGGCACTCATTTGGGGATTATTTAGTTTTTTGAGATAGGTGAATGGTGTTTCTGGTCTTTTGTTTAGTCGATGTTTCTTTCTATGAGTTTTCCCCTAATATTGGGGTTTAGTTGGTGTGAGAAAAGATCCTAGTTATAATGGTGGAATTGTTTCACTCTTGCTAAAATGTAAGTTTGGATTAGTTAGGAGTTCCCCTGTGGGGCCCCCTCCCTAGGGTGGTATGTTTGGGTTTTAATTTATATGTTTGTAGAATCCTTGTCGTAGGGATAACCCCTCCTGTTCTCCCCCAGTTTTGGGTTGTAGTTTCATCTATATCGGTTGGGTGTGACTTGTGGGGAATAAATAGTCACCCTGAAATTTCTTGTTTCATCCAGTTGTGTTTGGGCATGGACTCAATTATTGACTAACTTTCATCCTAGAAACTTTTTTGGGGAATAATATTTTTTGGTGGGGAGAATTGTCACACCCTAACCTTTAAAATTATTTTATTTTATTATTTCTTGGCTTTGGTTAGCCTTGTTGATATTCAGGTTGAGTGGTGGTTTCAATTTTATTTTGATATTTGATGTTATTGGTGGGTTTTAGACCAGTGTATGGGTACCACATAGTTAGTAGTAACCATACAGTCAGCCCAGGTGCCCATGCAGTTTCTTAATGCTTAGAATAAATAAATCTTATAAAAATAAAATAAAGTTAATGCTAAACCATAATAATAGTAATATTATGTGGTAGATAATAATATTATTTTTATTAAAAGCATTATTAATATCTTTATTGTTAAATCATTAATAATGTTGTTATTATTTAAAAATTAAGTGAATCTTATTAATATTACAATTATTATTATTATTATTATTAAGAAAATTAATAATATTGTTATGACTATATTATTATTATTAACATTATAATTAAGAATAAAATTATTATTATTAATATTACATTTATAATTAATTTATTATTATTATTATTATTAAAAAAATTGAAAACCCTAGGGGGGAATCACCCCCTGTTCTTATCCCATGGTGCATGACCCCCTAGTATTCCCTTGTATGTGCACGAACTAGCCATCCCGGATCCCCCCTTTCCCTCACTGACCAACTCCCCTCTTCACCCTAGCTCCAACTGGCCTACCCCCGGTGTTCCCTATATTCTTTTGTGGCTAAACCCTAATGCTACCCCTGTTACAGTGTGCCCCGACCCCAGTACTTCTCATGTTCCAGTGTGTCCCACCCATCCTGGCCACGACCCCCCCTCACCAACAACCCTCTTCTGGATGAATCTCCTGTAGCCGCATCTCCCTCATCAATTCCCTCCCCTATCAATGTGTTTCTCTTAAATTTTGGAGGGTATTTCTTCAATTTATCCAAACCCTAATGTTTAGGGTAATCTTTTGTTTGTTTTTCTTTGTTCCTAAGGTGTGATATTGGTCTGATGGGTGTTGTTATCCCTTTAGTTGAAGCACGATTGAATTCATTCTCAATCGGTAGGTGGTTCCATGACTCAACATTTTTTTGAGGTTCTTAATATGTTTGTGATCCTTTATAAATGTGTTATATGGATTTATTATGTGTTGTGAAATGTGTTATGAATGTATTTTGGAATGATTAAGTGATGAAAATGGGATTCATAAGAGATAATGCCTATGTTTTGACTGTGTTTTATTGCAGTTCTTTTTGAAATTATTTTGTGAATTGTTTGGGAAAATTGAAGTGTGTTTTAAGTTCACTTATAGTGAAAATGTATCAAAAATGGGGTTTTTAAATGAAATGAATTATATCAGGCATGTTAACCTTATTGTGAACTTTAAAATATGATTTTATAATTGAGTAAATAATGTGAAACATGTTGTGAAATGAGTGCGGATTTTGGGTAGATTTAAAACGTTCTTGGCCTATGAAAAAAATTGGATTTAATTGCGTGTTTTCTTGTGATATTTCTAAATGGGTTCATTATAAAATGTGAAATTCATGTTGAAGTGTGTTTTGAAATGATTTTGGTGTGTGTAAAATGGAAGGTTCCTTGTTTGTGGAATGGAGTAGGATTCTTGGCAATGCTTAGAGAAAAGAAGATTTCACATTGTTTGGAAAAAATGGTTTTTGTTTTTCTTTTGGTAAATGCATTCAGAAAGTGAAGAACTTAAAGGCCCATTTGGTACTACTTACATTAAAAATAGTTTTTTTAATTTAACATTGTCTTTCTTAAATGTTTCTTTGGTTTTTGAATCACATCATGGTTCCTTTTTTAGGATTATTTTTATTTTAAGGGTTTTTGTGATTTTTGAGTTGTCGATAATGTTTATAGAGTGTGTTGGACCTCGCTTTTGTGGTTTCGAGCTGCAGGGTTAAAGAATGCCTACATGTATATTCATAGGGTAAGACATATATATATTACCTATTTATACATATTCCCTCATGGTGTGGGGAATATGTGCAATGTATCTAGGGTAATTTATACACACATATATATATATATACATATAAATGCATGTTCATGTTAGTGCGAAGGGTCAGTTTGAGTGGTCATCATAAAAAAGATTCATGTTTAATGTAGGTTTCCCTATGCAATAGACTTTAAATTAAAGAATTATTGATTTCTTGTTTTTCATACTTTTTATTCAATGCTAGTTAGTAATTTATGGTTTTTAGAATAATTTCTTATTGTGAAATAATGTAAGACCCTCTTTTTATTTGAATTGCATGGAATTAATTGTTAAATTTACTTAATAATTTTTTGTTGAAATTCCCCTTTGGACCTTATAAATATGATTTGGATTTAAAGTGGTGGAATGTGTTTTTGAAATGGGTTTCCAAGTGTGTTTTTGGTTTTCAAAGTGGCGTGCATGTGATTCTTTAAAAAAGTGGTTTGGCATGAGAAAATCATGTGATGCCTAATTAGCATTTTTGTAAAACTAGTTATCTTAAAAAATATCCTTGGAATGGGTCCTCTCCTTGCTTATTGATGAAATATGGGAGTTTCATTGAGTTGGGACTTCCCTTGTGAAATGATGGTTTAAAAACAGGGGATTTGTTCCTTGGAGTGACTCTGGGGTTAACTTGTGGTGTTTGTTGACCATGTGTGATGTATGTACTTGTGATTGGATGCTTGTTTTAAATTATTGGTTCACCCCCTTTTTGGTTTGAACATGGGAATCTAGCATAGTGAAAAAATTCTTAGTGAATGATTACTGCACTAGTCTAGGTTATTTCACTACCTAGTGGCCCATATCATGGGGTAATTTTGTTATCATTGCTATGGGATTGGCCCCCTCAGTCAGGATAGGTAGGGTGATGATCAGGTGTTTGGTAATTATGACTTCATCGAGTAGGGAATGCCTTTAGAATAAGTCACATGTATAGTATATTCTAGATTATTCACTATCTCTTAGGTTCTACCATGTTTTTTGGTACTTAGTTATCCGTGGTAAATTATTGATATGTATGTGATGGTTGGTTACTCTTTTGTGGTGTTTCTCCATTTCTTGTGTTGTATGTGTGTTGATATTGTTTACATTCATAGTGTATCTTTTTTACTTAAAGTGATAAAATGGTTTCAAGTATTTATTGAAAAATATTTTGAAAATGTTTTACACTTCGTTACTCCCTTTTTAGTGTAAACATTTCCTCCTTTAAAATGCGAATGTCTACTTCTTAAAAAGAGAATATAGTTTTTAATTGAAAAAGGGAAATAGAACTTGATTTTCCCTTATGGGAAAATGTGTGAGGAACTTACTTTTATATATTTTATCTCAAACCTTAAATTGATGATTCTTTTGTTTAAAGGAAATGCATTTTGGAATAGATTATTTGGGCATGCCTACTGAGTTTTAATACTCATGACTATAGTTTTATCTTTGTTTTTAGATTTGGGTGATGTGCCTTTCTTGGATTTAGTCTCCATAGTTTGACATTGGTTTGAGGTCGGTGGTGACCCTTAGGGTCACATGGAAGTATGTACAACTTTATTTTCTCACTGATGCTAGTTTTTATTTTCATTGTTTAGTTTTTATTTACTATTAGTCTTTCTTTTATGGTCCAAATCATTCTCACCTATTTAATTTTGATGCCCAGAACTGGTTTATAGCCTATGGGGATTGTGAAAACCCTTCGGGTCATGCTGTCAGCCGGCTTGGGTGACCGGTTCAGGGTTGACTTGGGTTAGTTCATGACAATACCACTTACTTTCAATATAATTCTCTAGAAAATAAAATCATTACATGATTCATTGGAGCTCTATCTTGGTGTATCCACTTTATAAATTATATCAAACTCACCCATGTTATATAATGGGTATCAACCCTTTTTAAAATCTGTATCACACTCAACAGTGAGTTATAATCTAACTCAACCATTGTTAAACATTTTTAAGGACCATATCACAAATAAAACCCATGGAAATCTATTCTAAAGCAATGTGACAAACACATTTAGATATCAAAATATCATTTTCCATTAAAAATTATTTTTTCAAAACCAAAATATATAGAAAATTGGAAATAGGTTTTCTATTTGAATAAAACATGAAATCATGTATTGAAATCTAAACATAAAATAATGGTTATGGAAACAGTAAATTATGAAGTCGTCATATATGTTAAAATAGAACATTACATTTTTCCTTTGTAAAGAAAGTAAAAAATTCCATAAAAATATTCCTTTTTGAAAACAATTGAATGAGATAAGAATAAAATTCCATTTATAGTTACTTTATTTAAATATAGACACATTAATAAGATTATTTTAAAATCATATACATGGAAGAGAAATATTTTTAAAATAAATCATTATAAAACTTCGAACAAGGTTTTATGTTAAAGTGTCCCTTACCTTGATCCAAACTCTACATGTGTGTTCCTTATCAGATAGAATAATAAACATGTGTTAATAATTTACTTGATTGATAAAATTTTTCATGTTTTTTATTCCTTATATTTTACTTATTACTATGTTATATACAATTACATAATCATTTAAGATCATGTTAGATGTTTTGATGATATTAAGCTCATATGTCTAAAATGACTTTGGTAGAATGACTATAGTCAATGATGTTATTATTAAATCATCTCCATAATAATAATAATAATTATATAATTATCATTTTTATAATTCAATTATAATTTTGAAAATAATAATGAATTAAGGTTACAAAAATGAGTTTTGTTAAAATCATGGAGACGATAGGTCATACGTACACATGAGTAACTTTTCTGTTTTTCAATAATCGTTATGGAAAGAAGATAAGTATGATTTATATTTATATAATTATCATAATATTATAAAAACCATATTATATAATTAAATATACACATATATATATTCCATGTGATGTGGTGATGAAAAATGAATCACATCACTTTATGGATGTGGTTGTCCACACGTACACACGAACAAAATTACCATTTTTAGTGAATAGAAATATAAGAAAATAGGTGTTATAATATATTGAAATAATCAAAAATATTTCATGAATATAATATATATAAATTTAATCCATCAATATAACTAGCTGTGGAGGTGGTGATAGAAAATGAATTACATCATTCTGTGAGGAAGTATTTCACCACACACAAATAGTGATTTCCTTTATAATTTGATAGAAGTTAGAGATTGATATAGTTTATTACATTAAAATAATAACATATTTTTATATGTGATATTATTATTGTATTATAAAATCACTCTTAATCTATATTTGTAGGATATGTAAGAAGAAATAATAAAATGCTCGGTTAAGAACTATACCTCTTCTCCAAACAACCTTCTTTCTCTACACCCTAATACTTCTAAGGATTGTAATATTCACTAAATAAGGAATCTATAATGTGGAGATATATGTATTTAATGAATTATTATTTGGGTTTTCTAAATCAATAAGTATTTTTATGTGTGAATATTTGAGAATAAGAGTTTCCATTTTATAAGACAGGGGACATGCACTATTAAAATTTCTTAAAATATTAAATTAATATAAATTAATGTTGTTGCCCAAATGGATCCAAATTGATAAAATTTGAATTTATAATGATTATGAGATGAAATAATATCATTTTATAAAATTTAGACATGTTTGTATCAAATTTTTACCCCTATCTAATTATTTTGACCCTTAATTAACAGTTTTGATATTTATGGTGATATCAATTTTCGTAACACTTAAGGGGATACTATGGTAACTATTAAAAGAAAAAATAGTATATAAATGGATCATGGTTGATTTCATCAACCATAAATCTTTCTATTTTCTGATGATATGACATTTAGAATTTAAAATCATTTAATAAAACTTTATTTATTCTTGGATAACTTTAATTAAAATTTTGGAACTATTCATTAAATTTATCTTCAAAAACTACAAGACTACAATTGAATTTGAAAAAATTTATAATAATATCCAAAATATTTCATATATATATAAAAAATATTTTTTACAAACCCATTTAATAATATTTTTAGAGTTTTCAATATGATTTTATTTATTTGTTTACTTCTTGCACAAACAGTGTGTTAATTTTGCATAAGTATTTATGTAAGTTATTTCTCCACTATAAATTTAATGTAAACTAAAATTATGAAATAAAAATTATTTATATTTAAAATGAATATTTATAACTAACCAAATCCTTTATTAATATATATTTGAAAAAAATTAAATATAATAAAATAAAGAAAATGGAATTTTTGGATTTTCATTATAAAAATTAATATACATGTTAAAAATTTGGACCGAATGGATACAAAAGGCCATATATTATACTTTTGGATGATTATTTTCAATATATATTCCCAAAATAAAATTTATTCAAAGTTTAGGTTCATTTTATTGTCCTTATCAATTTATTGTTAACATTAATTATCTGATTTACCCTTTACCATGACACAAAATTACTAAGGTTAATATTCCTAATGTCAAAAAATTAAAGGATTATTTTTTACCTAATTTGTACCCAATGATTCAAAATATGGAATAAATTTTTAAATATACATAAAATATTAGTTGATGAATTTAATTTAAAATTAAATGAAAAAATGATAAGAAAACTATTTATTTTTTAAAAATTGACCTTTTCTTGAATAAATTTTTATACTAAATCCATGTATAACATTAATTTAAAATCATATAATTGGATTATTTATAATAAAAATGGAATAATAAAATTTTAAAACCAATCCAATATATAATTTTACTTTTTAATATTTTAAAATATTTTTTTATTAAAAATCATTATTTTCCTTATTAATTGAAAGGTAAAAATTTTTAGAAAAGTTTCAAAATTGAACCATAAGAAATGTTTAATTTTATGATTTTAAAAATGATTTAAATTTTATAAAATACATTTTCTAAAATTTCCATATATTATTTATAACGTTTTCTCACAAAAATGATTAAAAATTATTTTTGAAGAAAACATATTTTGGAAACATAAATTGACTTTTCTAAAAATTGATTCATATTTATAAAGAATTAATCAATAAATTTTAATTTACTAGGAACATTAAATATATATTTTAATTTGGTTTATCCTATTCATACCCTCTAATTCAACTTCTATCTTATTATGATCATTTTTAAATAATAATATTTTATGGTTCATTTATGCTTGGTTGTGGGTATTTTTCAGGCTGTCAACATATCTGTTATTTTGAAATCATGGGATATTACAGTCAACTAATTTTTTAAATCAGTAATATCTAAAATTATGGGGATAAATTTATTCAAGGGGTGGGTTAATAATGTAAGGACCAGTGATTTCACTATATAATTTCCTTAAATAAATAATGTGTTCTATAGGTTTCTACACAAGAAATACTTAATGTTAATGAATCTACATATGTTTAGATAGTTAAAAACTATATGTTTAATTAATAGATATAAATATAAGAAATTTAAAAATGAAATATGTTAATATATATATTTATTAATTTATCTGTAATTGAGTTATTTTATAAAAATTTACTTAATTTATTATGATGTTTAATAATCTATCTTTTCATGTGGTGTAATTTTTATTAAATAAAACCAAGTATATTATTGTTAAATGATTAAGTTAATAAATTATAATATTAATTAATTAATTATAACTTTACTAGTGTTTTAAATAAATTATGACTCCAAATAATGATTATTTTAAAGTTTTATTTTCTTACAAAAACCAGTTTTCACTATACTTTATAAATTTATGTAGAAGTTAAATTTATATATTTTGGGATGATAAATTCTAAAAAAAATAATTTTTGAAATCATTAGAAAAAATTATCATTCTATAAATTTTGTATCTTTTTCTAAACAATTATTTTTAGTTGAATAGTAAAATACACGGTTGTTACTAATATTGTTTATTTGATTTCATTATTAATATTCAAGTATGAATTAGAAATTTATGAAACCTTTTTATTAAAAAAATATTTATTTTATAATTTCCATTATAAAATAAAAAATATATATTATTAATTAAAAACCTATATTCTATATTTTAGAAAAAAGTTATATTTCTCTCAAATTGTTTTAATGCATTATACATTTATTATGTTAAAATTAATTTTTAATTATTTTAGAAATTGAACTTGGAAAAATTTATTTCAAATTTTGAATAAGTAGTTATAAATAATCTAATGAGTAAAACATTATTTTTAGGCATAAATATTAGATTACCTTAGGATAAAACTATTTACCACAGTAAAAGGTAAAATTGATAAAATAATATTTCAAGTGATAAAGGGATTGTGATATGTTTAAAAAGTGTGTGAATAGTATTTTATGAGGATTAATATACATTATTTATTCCCTACCCCATTATTTATACAATTTTGGACCCACATTCCTTGATATTGAATTATAATTACTGAGAAAATAATTTGTATTTTAGAAAAAATCTCTTAACCTTTCACTTATAAAATGGGATTTCCTCTCTTCACTTCCAGATACTAGAGGTGCACATGAGTGGTATCCCTGGTAATCATGAATCCATAATACCAAATATTAATTCTGTGTAGGGGGTATTTTTGAGAACTATACCAATAGTAAGAAGGTACTATAGTGGTATTCTATTAGCGACACTATTCAATGAAAATGGGATTTCAGGCCACTATATTGCACCAATTGGAAATATAAATCCTATAAGACACATTTATATTGGATAAGAAGGAATGGAATATGGGTCACATGACCTTCATTCCATAAATGGTTGGCCTCAGGGCTTTGTTTTGATGTAGTAACAAACTTGTTCCAATAATGATGAAATAATGGTGATATCTTGTGATCAGATGGATGTGGGGGTTTATTCATAGAGCGTTTAGGATGTACTTGTATAATACCCTATTCAGGGAAAATTATATGAAAATCCAAAAATTTTAAGGTTAGGATATCAAAATGATGGAACAGGAAGATGCAAAAAGAATGGAAAGTGTTGTGATAGGGTGGGGTCTTAGGCTTGAGACGATTGTAATATAATGGCATCTGTGACACCGGTCCTCTGGTCCATGTAATATAAGGGTCTTCATGTCATATAAGGATTCCCTCTCAACCTAGTTAAAAAGGGGGTAATCTGAAAAAAAATATTAAATTCCCAGTCACCATATTTAGAAAAAACAACTAAAAACTTTATAGAGTTTCTCATCTTCTTAAAATAGCATCCCCCAATGGATTAACCCCCTTTTGAAATGACATTATCATAGAAGTGAGGTATTTGTTACTAACCTCTATTTATCATTTCCATTTCATTATATGCATGAATTCTTACAATAATTACATTACACCACCTTAAAATGATAAAATTATCATTAATATTTTATTGATATTTTATTATAATTACATTATAATAATTTACCACTCTTCACTTATTCCCTTAAGAAAAGAAAAAACGTTATTCATGTCTGTGTACAGAATACAACATATATAAACAATCGTGTTTCATTTAACTTAACTACCTTTTATAGTTATTAAAAATGTTTAGTTTAATATATAATAATTATATTATAAAATATTCTAGATTCTGAAATTTTGAATCCTATTATACATTTCCTATAAGGACCCGACCATAAACATTACATAATATTTAATTAAATGAATTATTCACATTGAGGATCTTTTCAGGTTTAGAGTTTTAGAGAATTATGACATAACTATTACATCTCAAAAGATTACAAAGTAGACACTTCTACATAGTTTCCATTTTTTTAAATAAAAACTCTTGAAAAAAAAGAGTCATGTCTAGTTCCAGGTATTGGACAATATGACTTTTCCTTGATCCCATCCTTGACCCTATTCATCTTTAAGTCCTGTGAAAACATTTCAAAACTTGAGATGAGCATAAAAAGCTTAGTAAGGGTTATAAAAAAAATAAAGAAATCATTTGTTCCTAAATACATAAAAAAAATGAACTCTTTTACTTACCTCATGAAATCATAAGATTTTATAAATAATACATAGAAATCATAAGGTAACTTGTGGAATCCATAACATACTTACATTGTAGCTATCATAGCTACATAGGGAGTTACTTTGGAATACCCATCACAATATATTCCCTAAATCTCTTAGGAGAAACATCCATGTTTACCTCCGTCACATTACCCAATGCATTGGAGAGCTATCTCGGGATCACCCGCCATATGTTTATCACGGAACCACCCGTATACGTAAATAATTCCCAAGAACCATAACATGATCATAACACATAACATAAACATAAAGGAAAGATAACATTTCTACATTGCACTAAAATATATCATTTCAAGATATTGAAATAATAAATCCATTATCAAAATCATTTTCAATACCAAAATACGTAAAAAGAGTATATGGTATTTATTTTTCCTTTTAAAAACATTACGACTTTTTAAGGAAGCCAAAGACCAAATAATACTCACGGCGACGGAAAGGTCGTTTTCACCGCTTACGTTAAAAAAACATTCTTTTTTGTAATTTAGTAAAACGATTCATATAAAAATATTCTGTTTGAATGAAATTAAAATTCAAAGGGGTTTATACACCATATAAAATAAAGTCGTGTATAAAACTAAATATTCCTCAATGAAAGGAGATTGAGATGAAGTCCCTTACCTCGTGTCCGACTTGACCCATTCATTCTTTAATATCCTGAATAATAAACTAAAGTTAATTTATACTTTCTTAAAAACCTTTTTCAAGTTTATTAATCCTTTTATATCACTTATTACCATGTTATAAACATTATGTAATCATTCAAGTTAATAATGTTCGTTTTTTCAATATTTGGTACTTGAGTCAAAAATCGACTTCTTATAATTACAAGTTGTCCATGTGGTAAATATTCCATTATATCTAGAATGAAATTAATTATTTAGATATCATATATATCCAGTATATATATATATATATGTTTATAACAGTACATATCATTTGGAGGTAAGAAATGAAATGCACCGTTCATGGAGACGGTAAGCCGTACGTACGCATGAACGCTACTTTCATTTATATTTCTTATTTTAATGGAATTAAAACATAATAATACATAGGTATATTATAATTTCAGTATAATATCATATATAATATCATTAACTCCATACTTTATACGTCCCACATATTGTATTAACGAGTCATATCACTTTGAGGGGGTGGTAATCCGCACTTCCTCAAATGAAATTATCGCGTTTACCCATAATGGAAACCATAAAGGTATGATATAAAATAAAAATACAGAAGTATGAAGAAAACATAAACATAATATATATCATATATAAATATAGTGTCATCTTAATGGTCATCATGATAGGCGGTAGGAGATAATCGAACAATCATCATCTCTTGAGGCATTAGTTTGCCATCCACAGAAGCAGTATGTTCTTCACCCATTAGATGGAGGTGTGTGTAAGTGTAGTTAGAATACTTATCATAACAACATACTAGTATATTGAGGATACTGGTTTTCTTATAAAATAAAGGAATAAAAAGAGTTTAGGGGTTGGAGAAGTAAAATAAAGGAAAAGAAGTTAAGAGAAACCGTTACCTTTAATTTGGGTAACTTCCTTTGGTTTGAACCAAAAGGACTTCTTGAAATGCCTTCTGCCTAAGGTAAATATTCTAGGTGAAAGATAGGGATGTAAGGAGATTAATTGGGTAGAGTTTTGATGAGCCAAAAGGCTTGAGAGGTGTGAGGAATTTGTTAGAAGTGGAGGATTTTTATAAGGCGGAGGAGGGGCTCTTTAGGAATGTGTGATAATATTATTTTATTATATAATGATATTATGTTTCTAAAGGTCCAAAACTAATTAAATTTGAAGATAAGATGACTCATTGTTGAAATAAAATCATCCAATAATAATTAAACAGGTTTTAGATATTGTTTTAATATTTATAATCTTATTTATTTAAATATTTTATTAATGAGGTAAATACTGCATCATTATTGTGTCATAAATAATTTAAATTATTTAATGTATAAAAATTATAAAACAAATACCATGATGTAGTAAATATTTTTATCTTTACAATTAATGTTTATAGTCCAAAAGATAACTTATATAACTCCTTGTAAAAATTAATTTACTAAAAGATATTTGTTTTTTTCATTTTTGCCTTCACTTTATGTTAATTAATCTAAATTGTCATTATCACTCCCAAGTGGCTCAATGGGGTCCCAAAATCAACCCAAAGATTCCCATGGTCATAAATGAATCAACCAAAAAGGGTAGGACAAGTGTTAAGGTAATTTTGAATTATTATAATATTCTTTTTACCTTGAATTACCCTATTTACCTTTAACCACGGCAAATAAAGGTCAAAAGTTACTATTCACCAAAAATTATTTTCATCTTATTGAACCACATTTTACTTAATAATAAAAACCATTTATGTCGGATTTTCTAAATTCAATTCACAGAAGTGGTAAAATTTCATTTAAATGAAATAGTTAGTTTTTTAACTACTACTAAGTGGTTTCACTATTCCTCAAAAATTGAAGTTTTTCAGAAAAATATGAAAAATTTAGCCTAAGATATATTTGATATTAAAAATTCAAAAATTATGTCTTTTTTACCAAATTATAAAAATAAAAGTGGCATTAATTAATTTAAAATTAATTCCCATTGTTAAAACAAATAGTGCGTTTTTAAGAAACAATAACTATCAAAAGATTGACACTTGTTTATGTCCAATTTCAAAGTGAAATTAATTCCAATAAACAACATTGGATTAAATGGTAAAAATATATTCTAATTAAACTTTATAAAACCAATTAAAAATATAATCTAACCATATAAATAAATTATATTAAAAGGCACTTTTGAATTAAAATATAGTATTTTTCACTTTTCATAAAAAAATGAACTTTATCAGAAAAATAAAAAAATTTACCCAAAGTAAATTTTGATGTCCCAAATCTAAAGAATAATTTTATTTGGTCAAATAGAACATATAAAAATGACCAAAACTATATTTAAAGAGGGTTCACCATTAAAAGGTGGTAAATCGACCTTTTAATGTAAATTATGCTTAAAATTAGATTCATTCATATTTTAAGCCTCTAACATTTTATTAGATAAATGTAAATACATTTAACAAACATGTATAATCATATTTTAGTTAGTTTTGTTCATTCCTGCCAATACAATGGCTAGGAGTTAACTACAATTTAAAATAATAATATTATATTATTAGTGTACAACGTATGATTTCAAAGAAACCCGTTGTTGCGTATCAGGTACGCTATCAAACATAGCAATACCCTTTAAAATAAAATTAATATTTAATTAAAAAATATTAATAAAAATGAAATATGTCTTATTATTTATTTACCTAGGATGTTACATCCTTCCCCAGTTTTGGGAATTGCGTCCTCGTAATTTTACTTATTAAAATAAGGGGGGTATTTATCTCTCATATCATTTTCAGATTCCCACGTTTCCTCTTCAACCATATGGTTCTTACACAAAACCTTTACATGGTAAATTACCTTATTCCACAACACTTGCTCTCTGTGGTCAAGAATCTGAACTGGTTGTTCTTTATAGGAGATATTCTCTTCCAACTGAACTACCTATGAGCTCAAAATATGAGATGGATCTGGCATATACTTTCTCAACATCAAAACATGAAAAAATTGTGTACCTGGGATAAACATGAAGGTAAAACCACTCTGTACGCAACTAATCCAACTTTCTATAGAATTTCATATGGTCCAATGAACCTCAGACTTAAATTCTCCTTCTTACCAAAACACATGACACTTTTCCATGAAGAAACTTTGAGAAAGACATGATCACCTAACTCAAAAGAAAGATCCTTCCTCCGGTTATCTGCATAACTTTTCTATCTACTCTGAGCTATTCTCATACACTTCTGAATCAACTAAACTTTCTCTGCCATCTCTTCTACCAATTCTAGTCCCATCAGCTTCCTTTCACTTACTTCATCCAAAAAATATAGAGTTTGACAATGATTTCCATATAATTCCTCAAATGGAGCCATCTGTATATTGGAATGAAAACTATTATTATATGAAAATTAAACCAAAGAAAGATATTGGTCCCAACTTCCCTGATAATACATCGAGAAAGCACGTAACATATCCTCTAATGTATGAATTGTTTGTTCTGATTTCCCATCTGATTGAGGATGAAAAGCTGTACTAAAATTTAATTTAGTACCCAATGACTTATAAAGGCCTTTTCAAAAGTTAGAAGTAAACCTGGGATCATGATAAGATACAATGGAGAGGGGAACTCCATGAAACCTGACTATCTCTTTAACATACAACAGGGAAAGTTGATCTAGAGACAATGTATCTCAAATAGGATGGAAATGATTAGATTTAGTCAATCAATCAACAATAACCTAGATTGCATTATTACCTTGAGATGTATTTAGTAATCCCATAATGAAGTCCATGGATATATTTTCCCATTTCCACTCTGGCACCAGTAAAGGATGAAGCATCCCTTTCGGTAACTGCTGCTCTGCTTTAGCCTGCTGACAATTCAAACACTTCATAGTAAAATTAGAAATATCTCTTTTCATTCCATCCCACCAGTAATACTCATGAAGATCTCTGTACATGTTAGTACTCCCAGGATGAACTGAAAATGGGGAACTATAAACTTCACATAACAACTCATTCTTCAACTGTGAATCACAAGACACAAATTATCTCTTTCCAAATCTCAGAACACAATCATTATCAATGTTAAATTCTGGAAACTTACCCTTTTGAACCAACTCTATCTTTTTTTGTAACTCATTTTCTTCCTTTTGTGTTTGCTTAATTCTGTCTGATAGAGATGATCTCACTGACACCTAATACGAAACAGAAGAATTTTCTGCACCAACAACTTCTATTCCAAAGTTTATCAAATCAGAAACCAAAGGATCTTGTTCCAAATGTAACATGGTTAATAAAACATTACTTTTTTGACTCAAAGCATCAACCGCTTTATTTTCTTTCCCGGATGGTAATGGATCGTGAAATCATTATCCTTGATTAATTCTAGCCATCTCCTCTATCTCATGTTCAATTATTTTTGAGTGAATATAAACTTTAAACTTTTGTGATCAGTATATATTTCAGATTTTACTCTATACAAATGATTCCTCTAAATTTTTAAAGAAAAAACAATAGCTAATTCCAAATAATGTGTAGGGTAATTTAACTCATGTGGTTTCGACTGACGTGAAGCATAAGCAATTACCTAATCATTCTATATTAGGACACAACCAATTACTTTCAACAAAACATCACTGTTGATAACAAACTCACCATTTCTAGATGGTAGTGCCAAAACTAGAGCATTCACTAATCTTCTTTTCAATTCTTGAAAACAATCATCACATTATTTTGTCCAGATGAACTTAACACCTTTTCAAGTTAACTTAGTCATTGGACTAGACAACCATGCAAAATTTTCAACAAACCTCCGGTAATAACCTACCAAACAAAGAAAACTATGAATATCAGTTATATTTGTGGGTCTTGGCCATTCTTCAACAACTTTTGTTTTAGTAGGATCAACCGTTATGGAATTTTTTGAAACAATGTGACCAAGGAAAGAAATTTGTTGCAACCAAAACACACACTTACTGAATTTCCCATACAGTTTCTTTTTTTAATGTTTGCAAGAAAACCCTTAAATGAATTTAATGTTCCCCTTTACTTTTGGAATAAACCAAAATATCATCAATGAACACAACCACAAACTTATCCAAGAACTCACAGAAAATTCTATTCATAAGATCCATGAATACAGCAGGTGCATTGGTTAAACCAAAAGGTATAACTACAAATTCATAATGGCCACATCTTGTATGAAATTCGGTCTTCGGAATGTCTTCTTCCTTTACTTTCAAATGATGGTACCCTGACCTCAAATCAATCTTCGAAAAATACTGAGCTACCTAGAGCTGATCAAACAAATCATCGATATGAGGAAAAAGATACTTATTCTTAACAGTGATGTTATTCAATGCTCTATAATCAATGCAAAGTCTCATTGAACTATCTTTCTTTTTAACAAAAAATACAGGAGCACCCCATGGTGATGTGCTAGGTTGAATGAAACCTTTATCTAATAACTCCTTCAATTGCTTCTTTAACTCTAAAAGTTCAATTTGATACATTCGATAAGGGGGTTTTGAAACTGGCTTAGCATAAGGAACTAAGTTGAAAATAAATTCAACTTCCTAATCAGCTATAATACTAGGAAAATCATCAGGAAAAACATCAAGATTCTCATTTACCACTGGCACATCACTAATCTGAATAGTTCCTTTATTTCTAACAATATGTCCAAGATAACATTCATTTCCATATTTTACTAGTTTCTTAGCTTCCTAACATGTTATCAAAAGAAAGGGTTCATTCATGTACACAAACTGTAAATCTTTCTGAAAAGAAACCTCTTTAGCTCTGCAGTCAATCTTATCATGATAATCAGAAAGCCAATCCATACCCAAAACAACATAAAAATATACTATAGGAAAAACAATAAGGTTTGCAAATAGATTCTTTCCACACACAAGGACAAGAATGTTCTTATATTTTCTTTTTGTCTCAAAATTTCCTCCAAGTGTTTTTACCTTAATTTCTATATTCATATCTTGAGATGGAATTCCCAATTTACTAGAAAACTTCTCATAAATGAAAGAGTGTGTAGACCCTGAATCAAACAACACATTGGCATAATATGAACAAACAAATAGTGTACCTGATATAACTTCATTTGATGGCCAAAAATCTAATGAAGTAGTTGCAAAGTATTTCACTACACCTTTCTGCTTGTAGTCTGGCTGCTTTTCTTCAGTTGAGTTCTTTGTTGGAAACTAATTTTCATAATGAACCATTTCATTGCACTTAAAACATTTTACTGACTGTAAATAAAATTTTGTCTTACCATTACCCTGATCATTTTCAGTGCAATTATGAGCCTTATATCCCATTTTACCACATCGGTAGCACTTACCAAAATTCAAAAGACATTCCCCATCATAATTTTTACCACAATTTTCACAAACTATAAACTTAAGTTTCTTACTATCAGACTTTTTTGAAGAGTTCTTCCCTTTCACCTTCCACCTCGACCTCTTATTCTGTTGTTTTTCAAAGAACACCTGATCATCAGCAAACTCCATTTCCACCTTATCCACACAACGAACAAATTTTTCATAAATTTTGAACTCATGAGAAGCTAAATCCCTTCAATACTTTGGCTTTAATCATAAGTAAAAACGGTTGATTTTACTATCAAGATCTCATATGAAATTCCGAGCATACCTTGCCAGTTGAGTGAATTTTGCTTCATAAGCAGCCACTGAGTCATCCTCCTGCCTCAATTCCAAGAATTATTTTTCCATTCTATGATGAACAACCTTAGGAAAATATTTCTCAAGAAACATACCTTTGAATTCATCCCAATTGAGAGCATCAATCTCCTCATTATCCCTAATATTTTTTACCATCGACCACCACCGATCAGCTTCACCTTCAAAATGGTAAATAGTGAGACTAACATTTTGATGTTCTGAACAACCCATGACATCAAAAATCTTTTCCAGTGATTTAATCCACCCTTTTTCTAGCACAGGGTTAGATGATCCTATGAATGATGGGGGATATTGCCTCATAAAATGATCCACTACTGACATGTTCCTCTGTGGTCAATCTAGATGATCTTGTGCATAGATACCACCACCATTTATAGCCTGAGTCAACTGTTCCATCACTGCAAAAAACTGTTTAGTTCCAATTCTGACCATCTCAGGTCACTGATTTGGAAGGTTTTCTTCCTCCTGATTTCATCCCAACATAGCTGCCCTGTTTCCTCTGTGGAAAACCATTCTGAACACAGAAATATCTTAGGCGAAGCAACATTGTAATATGTAAATGCTATATGATTTCAATATTAACATAAATTAATTTATGGACATTAATTTAACAACACACTAACTCCTAAAGTTATCTAAACCGACCTCTGATACCAAATATAAGGACCTAACCATAAACATTACATAATATTAAATTAAATGAATAATTCACATTGAGTATCTTTTCAGGTTTAGAGTTTTAAAGAATTAGGACATAACTATTACATCTCAAAAGATTACAAAGTAGACACTTCTACACAGTTTCCATTCTTTTTAAATAAAAACTTTTGAAAAAAGAGAGTCATGTCTAGTTCGAGGTTTTAGACAGCATGACTTTTCCTTGATCCCATCCTTGACCCTATTCATCTTTAAGTCCTGTGAAAATATTTTAAAACTTGGGATGAGCATAAAAAGCTCAGTAAGGTTTATAAAACAAATAAATAAAACATTTTTTCATAAATACATAAAAACATGAACTCTTTTACTTACCTCATGAAATCATAAGATTTTATGAATAACATATAGACATTATAAAGGTAACTTGTGGCATCCATCATATACTTACATTATAGCTATCACAGCTACATAGGGAGTTACTTTGGAATACCCATCACAACATATTCCCTAAATCTCTTAGAAGAAACATCTAAGTTTACCTTCATCATGTTACCCAATGTATTGGAGAGATATCTCGGGATCACCCACCCTAGGTTTATCACAGAACCACCCATATACGTAAATAATTCCCAAGAACTATAACATGATCATAACACATAATATAAGCATAAAGGAAAGATAACATTTCCACATTGCAATAACAAAATATCATTTCAAGATATTAAAATAATAAATCTATTCTCAAAATCATTTTCAATACCAAAATATGTAAAAAGAGTATATGGTATTTATTTTTCTTTTTAAAAACATTATGACTTGTTAAAGAAGCAAAAGATCAAATAATACTCACAGCAGCTGAAAGGTCATTGTCACCGCCTACGTTCAAAAAACATTCCTTTTTGCCATTTAGTAAAATGATTCGTATAAAAAGATTCCCTTTGAATGAAATGAAAAGTCAAAGGGGTTTATACACCGTATAAAATAAAGTCATGTATAAAACTAAATATGCCTCAATGAAAGGTGATTGAGATGAAGTCCCTTACCTCATGTCCGACTTGATCCGTTCATTCTTTAATATCCTGAATAATAAACTAAAGTTAATTTATACTTGCTTAAAAACCTTTTTAAAGTTTATTATTCCTTTTATATCACTTATTACCATGTTATAAACATTATTTACTCATTCAAGTAAATAATGTTCATTTTTTCGATATTTGGTACTTGAGTCAAAAGTCAACTTCTTATAATTACAAGTTGTCCATGTGGTCAATAGTCCATTATATCCAGAATGACATTCATTATTTAGATATCATATATATCATATATATCCAGTATATATATAAATATATATATATATATATATATATATATATAAAAGTACATATCATTTGGAGGTATGAAATGAAATGCACCATTCATGGAGACGATAAGCCGTACGTACGCATGAACACTACTTTCATTTATATTTCTTATTTTAATGGAATTAAAACATAATGATACATAGATATATTATAATTCCAGTATAATATCATATATAATATCATTAAATACATCCTTTAAATGTCCCAAATATGGTATTAACGAGTCATATCACTTTGAAGGGGCGGTAGTCCGCACTTCCTCAAATGAAATTATCGCGTTTACCCATAATGAAAACCATAAAGGTATGATATAAAAGAAAAATACAGAAGAATGAAGAAAACATAACCATAATATATATCATATATAAATATAGTGTCATATTAATGGCCACCATGATAGGTGTTAGGAGATAATCGAACAATCATCATCTCGTGAGGCATTAGTTTTCCATCCACAGAAACAGTATGTTCTTCACCCATTAGATGGAGGTGTGTGTAAGTGTAGTTCGAATAATTATCATAACAATATACTAGTATATTGAGTATACTAGTGTTATTATAAAATAAAGAAATAAAAATATTTTAGGGGTTGGAGAAATAAAATAAAGGAAAATAAGTAAAGAGAAACCATTACCTTTAATTTGGGTAACTTCCTTTGGTTTGAACCAAAATGAATTCTTGAAGTGCCTTCTGCCTAAGGTAAGGCTTCTAGGTGAAATAGAGGGATGTAGGGAGATTAATTGGGCATATGTTGGACAAGCCAAAAGTTTTTATAGGTGTGATGAATTGGTTATAAGTGATATCTTTTTATAAGGGGGAGGAGGGCCTCTTTAGGAAAGTGTGATAATATTATTTTATTATATAATGATATTCAGTTTCTAAAGGTCCAAAACTAATTAAAGTCTAAGATAAGATGATTCATGGTTGAAATAAAATCATCCCATAATAATTGGATAGGTTTTGGATATTTTTTTTAATATTTATAATCTTATTTATTTAAATCTTTTATTAATGAGGTAAATACTGTATCATTATTGTGTCATAAATAATTTAAATTATTTGATGTCTAAAAATTATAAAAAAAATACCATGATGTAGGAAATATTTTTATATTTCCAATGAATATTTATAGTCGAAAAGATAATTTATATAACCCATTGTAAAAATTAATTTACTAAAAGATATTTGTTTTTGTCATTTTTGCCTTGAATTAGCCTATTGACCTTTAACCGCGGTAAATAAAAGTCAAAAGTTACTATTCACCACAAATTATTTTTATCATATTGAACCAAATTTTACTTACTAATAACAAACATGTATGTCTGATTTTCAAAATTCAATTCACAGAAGTGGTAAAATTTCATTTAAATGAAAAAAATCAGTTTTTAGCTACTACTAAGTGGTTTCGCTAGTCATCAAAAATTGAAGTTTTTCAGAAAAATACAAAACATTCAGCCTAAGATATATTTGATATTCCAAATTAAAAAATTATGCCTTTTTTACCAAATTATAAACATAAAAGTGGCATTAATTAATTTAAAATTAATTCCCATTGTTAAAACAAATAACGTGTTTTTAAGAGACAATAACTATCAAAAGATTGACATGTTTTTTATGTCCAATTTCAACGTGAAATTAATTCAAATAAACAAAATTGGACTAAATGGTAAAAATATATTCTAATTAAAATTTAAAACCAATTAAAAAGATAATCTAACCATATAAATAAATTAGATTAAAAGTCACTTTTGAATTAAAATACAGTATTATTCACTATTCATTAAAAAAATGAACTTTATCAAAAAAATACCAAAAAATTACCCAAAGTAAATTTTGATGTCTAAAATCTAAAGAAGAATTTTATTTGGTCAAATAGAATATAAAAAAATGACCAAAACTAGATTTAAGGAGGGTTCTCCATTAAAAGGCGGTAAATTAACCTTTTAATGTAAATTATGCTTAAAATTAGATTCATTCATATTTTAAGCCTCTATATTTTTATTGGATAAATGTAAATACATTTAAAAAACATGTGTAATCATATTGTAGTTAGTTTTGTTCATTCCTGCCAATACAACGGATAGGAGTTAACTACCATTTAAAATAATAATATTATATTATTAGTGTGCAACGTAAGATTTCAAAGAAACCTGTTGTTGCGTATCAGGTATGCTATCGAACATAGAAATCCCCTTTAAAGTAAAATTAATATTTAATTCACAAATATTAATAAATATTAAATATGTATTATTCATTATTTACCTGGTATGTTATATTTCTCCCATTATATAGAAAATAAAATCATCAACCATGTGTTCCTCTGGACTTCTGCCTCCATAGAATGATAAATTTCTATTTTTATTTTCATCAATAAATTAGATAGATTTTATTATAATGTTATTAATTTATATATATAATTCTCATTATATCAATCAGTTTTCGGTATGAATTTTTTTTGATCTTTTCAATGACCTGTTCGACAAAAAATCATTATTAATTGAATCGTTTAAAACAAGCATAATAAGAGGGATTTTTTTCTTTAGATTCTATATTATTTTATTATCAATAAATTATACTAATAATTTCATTATAATTCAAAAATATGAAACTAATAAATAGTAAATTATGTAATTATACTTTTGGAATAATAATATTTCATCTAAATCATCTCATAATCATCCATTATTCTTGGTTTGATTTTTTTTGGGTCAGTTTGAACACCAACGTGAACAATTTGATAAAATTAAATTATCGATTACTATGAATACATGAATAACAATATAAAATAACATAAATATTTAAATATTTATTATTTTAGGTTCATAAATGGATATATCAATATTATAGTCAGTAATTAAGAAAATACATTTCTTGGGTTAAGAATATCACTGAAGTCTTCTTTTTGTTGATTTCATCTTCAAGGATAAAGAGGTAAATACACAACAAGGGAAATTTAAATATTATAAATCATTATAAATAATCCTTTACATTAACATTAATGATCATATAATATTGAAAATTTTATGAAGAACATGCATCAACACTGATACTAGGAAACTATAATCAACCATTAAAATTATAAACACCTGATGTGGGAAAATAATTAAATAAAATAGTATATTTGTGTTTGGAATAATTATTATTGGAGAGTATAAATAGTTACACATTTGAATATAGATCTTGGGTATGTAATTAATAAAAATAATTAGTTATTCAGGATGATTGGTGAAAGTGAATAATGAATCAGGACCAAGGTAAGGGTTTTTATCTCAAATTCCTCTCTTTGAGACTTAATTTATTCTATTTGTATAATTTATTTTGTGTAGTGTATATGCTGAAAAATTGAGTTATTATATCACGGAATAACTTTTATTCATGGTAATTTGATTTAAATTTAATTATTTCTCTTTTAATATGTTTTAATATAATTTTACCTTAAGCTGAATGGGTTCTTTTTAAATCAATTTTGGTTCATTGTGTTATAAATATTCTTCATTAATGTATTTCATATAAGTGACTAAATTATTCCTTTTTATTTCATTATGTGTTTTTATATCTATAATTATATGGGTTTACATTTTTACCACATAAAAACTTTTTTCAAAATATTCTTACATCAAGAACTATGTTGTTCTTAAGAGACATTGGTAACTCAAAACTATTTATTTTACTTATAAAATTTCTTTTAAACATAGAAATTTTATATTTTATATATTAATTTTTCCCATTTTATATGATTTTACATTCCCTTTTTATGGTGAAAATTCCTCTTTTTATTCAATGCTTCCTATATGAGTCTCCTCTTAACTAAAATTACCTGGTTATTAGGAAAAAACCTCCATCTTTTAATTAGATATTCTTTTCAAGTGCATATTTCCTTTAAACCAGTGTTCTCATCTCTTTTTGGTAAAGCTAATATGGATTATTTCTAATGATTATAATAATTATACTAACCCCTTCTAAAAATAATAATATTATACTCTTTCTATAGTGTGGGTTTTCAAAATAGGGTTTTCTTAAATATTTTCCACCCCATATTTATTTTGAAAATATTTTTCATTTTTCAAGTAATCATTTATTGATGTTTATTTTTCAAAGGTAAATGGTTTTTAAAATTTTCACCTCAACTTTTTGATAATAAATTTTTGAATGTGACCCACAATATCATCATTTTACAAATATATTGAAAATGTTATCTCATATAATTTTCCATGGGAGGACATATTTCCTCCACCTTGATCATTTTATTTGAAACATTATATAAACATTTTAATTATTTCTAAATAAAATTATTTTGACTCCTAGATTTAAAAATTAACTATTTTAAAATGATTTCAAATGATCAAGGGTATATCTTATTTATAAAATATTTTTTCCAAAACTCCTAAAAAGTATTTTTCATCTATTTCATTATACATTGAAAAATTATATATTATTTATTATGGATGATTTACAAATATAACTATCCACTCTCTTTATCTAGATAGATTATGTAATATCCTTATATTTTTGAAGAATGGTTCATCACATACTTTTTCTTTGCTAATAAATTTTAGTTTATAGTTATATTTTATATTCAATGCATTTCCTATGTGAATTTCCTATTTTTTATTCACTTGATTGAAGAGTGTTCACCTATATTTAATACATCGATTAATAGGGTAAAATTAAGTTCTTTACCATATACCATTTATTAATATAGTGTAAAAACTATATGATTTATTATCTTGATTGAATGTTATTTAGGTAGAATGATAGTTGAGGTAATTGTATACCCATTTATTTTCCATGGGTTTACCATGTTTTGATAATTGATGGAGTTATGAATTTTTTCCTTATATGAATATTTTTGAAAATGATGTACAACCCATTTTATTCAAATTATTACTTTATGTTATAAAATGTTAATGATTTTTGTTGGAATTTTTTATGAAACCCATTCTTGTAATTGGGTTTTAATGATGTGATAGTTGGGTGTTTTCTTAGGGAAAATTTGTGTTTGTTAATGCTTTATATCTCATGAAATAATTGTGAAATAAGTAGTAATGATTGATCCAAAAATGAGAATTTGGTTGTGATTCTTGATCCGCTATGGGAAATAGTTGTTTGAATCTTGATCTACTAATGAAAAAAGGTCAATGAATCCTAATACCCTAAGGGAAACACATTATTATACATAATAAATGATGTTATGATTTTTATTATTATGGATCTACTATAACTATCACGTATTCATTTTTTATATGAGTTGTGGAATTTTTGTGATTTAATATTATATTTTGACTTGATATATGATTTCTATTTTTTGGGTATAACATTATTATGTTTAATGATTATACCCATATGATAATCTTATTCTCAATTAAAATCCTTGATTGTTATAACTTATTTTTACACTAACTAAGCATATAATATCAATCCATTCTCATATTTTCATTTCCATGCGTTATGATGATGAGAAAATTATGAAACTCTTATATGTGTAACTTTTTTGGAGAACTATTGGGAGTTTTTGAATTATTTTTATTGATTAAGTAGTTTCTTTTATAGTTAGAAATGTATATATTATCTAAAAAGGAATTAGGTTTTTTCAATTAATTTTTTTTCTTAATTCTATAAAACCCTAAACCAAAATGATCATGGTAATGTATTTTAATGATATATTTTCTTTAATTCATTAAATTTTAACAGTCATGTGTATGGGATGATGTATTGAGTATCTTAGGAAGGTTGAAAACCAGATCTCCTTACGATCCCAAAAAACATATATTGATGATTTATCAGACATTTCCATATTGAAGAAGTTTCATCTTGACATATTCCGCATGGTTGAGTTGGAGGATGTAGATTTGGAGCTAGAAACCACCATGCATGAGTACTCTATTCAAATCACGAATCATCACGGTAGAGTGTTATGGGGTAAGTCTATCCCTCTAGTTTGTATTATATGGTAGTGTGTAAGGATAGATAAGAGACTTGGGAAAATAAATCCTCAATATGAGAGAATTACAATTACCATTTCTCGAATAAGGATCAATGAGAACATTATGGGGGTTGAAAGTGGCATGAATGAGAGAATTATGAAACCTCCAGGTCACTAGTATGTATTTATTTTGATTATTTATTCAATTTATAATATTTTTTTAAATTTTATTGGATTTGGAGGCTGAAATTATGAAATTTTGTAGTTTCAGGTCTAGAAACATGATTAATGATAACAGTACATGCCAATAATGTGGTATAAAGTGGGAACTTCCATTGTGGGTTTAATAGTCTGTGCATGGTTCTCCAAACCATTTTTCTTCCCCATAAAATCAGGCATCCCATGATTGATACATAAATATTGGGTGAATATTTAGTGCATATTTTGGAGAAACCATGTGGTAGTATTATTTGAATTCCGTTTACATTAATGAATTTCATTAAGTAGGAACCACACAATTGGTGAATTGTTTTTTACTTTTTTTAGTTAAACTATTTTGTTTGTGTAATTTCATAAATTTTTTGAAATTAATCTTTTCCTAATAATTATATATAACCACTTATTCCCTCCTTTCCTTCATCTACACAACCTTGGTGTGTCTGAGGTGTTAATATCTCCTCATCCTTGATTCTTGGTGACATATTGTGGATTATTATGAGCATATTTATGGAAATGTTATGATATATATTTGATCTATTATACTTTTATTTATTTATTATCACATTATTCCCCTTTCTTAATGTTATATAGTAATAGATAACCATCATTATTGAGCTTATAAGTAAGGTGTATTTCTAAATTTGAATATTTTGGTTTTTTTGTGAGGATACATCCATCACTATCCTTATTGTATTTAATTATAGTGATTAGTTTGAATCATATTGAGGTTTGTGTCTCAATATAATGGATCATTACATTAGTATACCATTATGTGTTTATTTTTATAGTTATTATCATTATAATATGATCCAAATATGTTATTTGGGACTTATTTATGTGTCTCCCTTATAGTTCATATATTTTTTTTATTGAAAATATAAATATATTATGTGACCTTTACTTTAAAACTGGTTTTATGCATATGAGGTATTTGATAACAATATTCAAATACCTTTTTGATTCTTAATGTGTTTTTAAAATTTGATTCCAATACTGTTTATTTTTGGATATGTTTTTTTGATTGTGATGATCAAATTTATATAGATCCTTATTTTATAATTTTAATATTGATGTTGAAATTGTTATGAGACATGATTTGATTATTGATTTGTATAACCTAGGAACCTATGATATATATATTTAGGTGACTAGATGAGTGAATCATTATTATAGATTATTCTTAGGAATGTGTGTTGGGAATTATAGTATGCTATAAGGGATTACCACTATGTGAGATAAAGTGGGTAATCTGAGGTTGAGTTTCATTTAGGGACATATCGACCAAACATTATTCTATTGGAAAGGTCATAGATTAAATCATTTCCTTTTTACACATATTTGTGGTTGGTGAAATGTGAGATATTATTGTAATATTTTTTTGTTCATGTTAATAATTGATGATTATGTTTTAATTTTATTTATTATGATTATTTAATTACATGATTCCATTAATTTTTATTGAATGGATATTTTTATTAAAAGCATTTTATTTTTAAATTTTTTTAACACATTTGTTTTATGAATTAAAAATATTTTTTTAAAAGGAATTTTATTATAAAACCTATTTTCAAACTAGTAGTAGTGGTTTGTAATGTGAATGATATTAGGTATATTCATGGTAATTTCCTACATGGAATTTTCTCTTACCCATCATGCATAAATTTGGATAATGAAACTTGGATATATTTGATTTATACAAATGGAATGGATTCATGTATTATGGTGATGATTCAGGGAACCTTCATCATCCTTCATGGTTTGGGACTGGTATTGAATATGGGACACATGTAGGTGTCACATGTGGTGTGTTTTAGTGATCCTTAAGCATTATTTTTTTGGTTGATTTTATATTCCCCCCAAAAACCATGTATATATTTTTTAAATTCATGTATATATGTATGATTATATTGTAACTCTCTTTATATATAGTTTATAATTTTTTTATTAATTTTTTTATTAAATTTTTTTATACTTTTTCTAGATGTTTCTTATTATTATATCTACTTATTGAAAAACATGGATTTATAAGTTATGGATACAACATTATTAATTTTTATGTAAATTCCAAGTAGAATATTATATGATATTGGGGAAGAAATAATTTCCATTGGATATATTTGACACTATTATTGATTGTCTCTATCCTAGGTTAATTGGGAGGATACTATATGGATTGTTTCATGTTTTTTTGGTGATTTAAAGCATTTAACTAAGCCAGTTAATGATACTCTATATGATAAAAATATATTCATAAAGTGATTGAATATATTTGTATAATAGATAATATATTATCCTTTGATATTGTAGAAGAATAATGTATATAAATGATGTCAAGGATCTAGAAGAACATGAGTTGGCATAATATCTCTAAACTCTATATGAAATAGTGTGATGAGTTATTATTGAGAAATATACCATGAATAAAAGGTAAAAAAACTATGCAGTTTTATATTCACCAAGTTTCGTTACATATTATTTGAAATCAATAATTATTATTTTAAGGATGTTGTAAATGGTGACAGAAGAAAATTGGGATGTAGAAATGAATTTTGAAATGAAATAAAGGTACAAATATAATTTTCTATGTTTTGGTCCTTTATCCTGTTAATGTAATGTCACTAGTGACTATTTAATAAGAAGCTAGACCTTGATGGTAATGTTGGTAACTATAATGCACAACTGTTTTTTAGGATTTTAAGCGACGTTATGGAATTTCAAATGCTGAAAACATTTTCAATGGTTTTTTTTGATAAAAATAAATTATAATTATTCTTTTCATATAAATCATGTATATTCCTGGAATTTGAAAAATGGATGTCAATAACCCCTTATTTAATAGAAATATTTTCAGATGATGTCTATATGATTCAACCAGAAGAGTTTTTGACACCATTGAATTCCAATATGGTATACAAGTTACAGAGATCCATGTATAGAATGTAGAAAGAATCATAAAAATGGAATATTAAATTTAGTGATTCCATAATTGTTTTTGTTTTTATAAAATTTAATATGATTTATGTGTCTATTTTATTTTAGTGGGAGTATAGGAATCTTCTAAGTAAAATAAAATGATAACATATAAAAAATTCATGTTAAATATTTTTAAAAGTTATGAATAAGATAAATATATTTCTCTATGAATGACCTAAATTAGAAACCCATATTATATGGAGAAATATCTATTATGATATATCTATGGGGTTGTATATATATTTTCATAGTACATATATTAAAAATTAATTAAAAAATAATATATGGAACCTTTTGAAAGAATTTTTTTCCAATGTAACAATGTATAAAATCACTCCAAGATGGTGTGTTATGATATAAGACGATATTATAATAATGAGTTGAATTTCATACAAAATTATTTTTGGATCTCTCATATATTCCATGATTTATACCTACCTACAATATTTCTTTAACATTGCGCATAGAGGTATAATATCAAACAAAACCAAGATAAATATATAAGGTAGTAGACAAAACATTCCAATAATACATGTGAAATTGAATGTGATAATATATTAATAATTGTATATGTGGGAAAACTAGTTATTTTGAGGATAAAAAAATTCTTCATATATATCATTTTTTCTTATATTTTACAAAAGGATAAGGAAACAATAAACAACAACTTATTTGATTAATTTGTGGGTATATCTATAAATATCAAGTATATAGTAACTTCTGATGTTACTATGAAGAATTATATAATATACAAGTAATTAATCAATATTTTGGAATTAAAAAAAGAGAGTAAATTGATATTATAATATATAATATGATAAAATTAGGTTTATGGTATTCTCCAAGATTTAAACATTAGGACAATGTAAAATAAGTAAATACTTAGGGATATCACCTCTTTCAGATTTTTATTAGAGAAGTGATATCACATTAAATAGAGTTGAAACAAAAGAACATGGATTGTAAAAAATATATTTTCATACATCTATATAAACATGTTTACCATGTGGTAGCTAACAAGTTGTTATTTATCATTTGGATCTAGTGTAAGTGGTGCTTTTTATATTAAGTTCCCTAGAATAATTTTTTTGTATCACTGTAGGTTTTAGTTATTAACCATTTATTTATGTTTTTTAGGTATATAATGTAATTTGGTTGAGTTTCAGGTGGTTTGGAGGTGTTTTGGAATGTTTTGGGTTTTTTTAGGTGTACATGTTTGATCACGGTTAGTAGAAACCCTTAAACACCTCCTAGGTAAACGTGTAACTGAAATAGTGGTCATTGGGTTGGATCACAGTTAGGTGATTTTTTTTTCAAAACCATATGGCCACAAATTAGAAACCTTTCAATTTTTTAAAGAGTGGTTGAGCATGGTTCATGAATGGTTCTTCTAACTATGAGATCCTACCAAGTGAGGGGTGTTTGGAGGCAGTGGCTAGTGCAAGATTTGCACACGGTTCTCCTAACTGTGTGACCTAACCGTGAACCATTAAAAAAGATATATATTTTATGAATCTATTACGAATTACCTCCTATATGAATCATTTTCCACTAATATGACCTTAACTCAAATTCAACTCCTTCAAAAATCTAGGGAGACCCTTCCTCTTGATCGAGGAGTGATCATTTGGTGATTTTAAGTTTGTTGGAGGCCCGGATTCCATGGTAAGTGTTTGTTCTTGGTTTTTTCCTTAGTAATATTCTTCTTCACCCTATTATATCCATGGATTTACTACATTAGGTATAGATCCATCTTGTGTGATTCCAATAATGATGATATATGGTTTTATTCATGATAGGGAATAGAATATAAGCTCATTTTTTTGGAGTTTTAGGCCATGTTTTTGTGTGTTATTTGTTAATTTATTTGGTTAGTCCAAAATTTGAGTGGTATGTGGCTTCACTATTGACTCATATTATTATAACACGGAGTATTAATTTCAAATTTATTGAGTTGATTAAATTTAAATTTAAAATTTATTTAAAAATATTGATAAAAATCCTCATTAGTTATGGTTTTTGAAATTATGGAAATTATTTGTTTGGTGTAATGTTCCTTGTTTCATGATTTTGAAATAGATATTTTGAAAAATTGTGTTATTTTGATTCATTGAAAACTTTTTTTACACACGTTTTCTATAAAAAGATTATTTAAATGAATCGGTTTGGAATGAATGTTTTATCTTGGTATTTAGAATAAATGATTAGAATGTGTTCATTTTAATTGATGTGACCCCATGGAAGAGGCATGTTACATTGGTGCACATGGTATATGGTTACCTTGTGATGACTTGGTAGATCAATGAGAGATCGCTCCTGGGTATGAAAATGTTACCTCAGTATGCATGTGTGGATATGTGGAATGGAATGGGTTATTACAAATGGTTTCAAATAATGATTTGAAAGGATTGTTTGGTTTCTTTTCCATGGAAAATAGTTTTGGTTTGGAAACAATTTTATGCTTTAATATAAAATTATTTATGTTAATTTTAAATTGTTTTATATAAATTTTCTAACATGATATATCCTAGTGGAATGAGTTGGGAATTCATTAGGAAATACTTCTGAGTTTTATACTCATCCGCTACTTGGAAACATCATAACATTTCTAGGAGTGATATATAAATATATAGGTAAATGGATGGTATCCCATTTCATTAGTGATGCATCAAGATACATTTTTCATTACTTGTGGAGTTGGATCTTGGAGAATGTTGGGATTTTCTAATTTGATGACCTGTGTTTCTTGAGTTTTTTTCATTTTTTTTTCACTTCATTCTTTGATATTGTGGGTTTTATTGGTTATATATTGAGTTGTATTATGTTTTACTTATGAATAATACAATGGTATTAAGTTTTAATCATGAATTATATTGTGATTTTTGGGATTTTTTCATCACAATTGTCACACCGCTCCAAGGTTTTATGGTAGGGACACATCTCAGGTTTCAGAGATGTCATATGCATCAATGGGGTGAGAGAAGAAGAATAATCATATTAATTAGAATAGAGATAGCCATGGTTCTTCCAATAATACCCTAACTCATCAACCAATGCAATCAAAAAAAGCTAACAAAAGAGAAAATTTATTTTAGTAAAAAAATTTATGGAGATGAGAAAATAATCATGGATGACCAATCTGGAACTTCAACAGTTAGAGGTATGATTCTTATGAATTCTAACTTTATTCTAGCTTTTTTTGATATGTTTGAATACCATTTTTTTTCCTATAATGTTATTGATCTTTCGGGATTGCATGTTGAGATGATTCCTTAATTATTAAAACATAAAACTCCTCTTTCAGAAAGATAATTTCAAGACTTTATCTACAAGTCATGTTCTATAACTATCGATGGGGATATGTTTAAATAGGGTATATCAATGCATGATATGGATTTAAATGACATAATCTTTCATATGGATTGGATGACAATGTTCAAGTCTCACATCAAGTGTTTACTCAAAGGGTTAGTTTTACACATGATGATGGATTCGAACATCCCTTTGAAAGAGATATAAATGAAAATGATAGGGGAATATGGTTGTTATCACTAGAATATGGAACTATAATATACTAGTTGGAATATTTTACCTTGGAATCAGTGGATGAGATTATAAATAGTAGTTTTCTAGTAATTTTTGTTCAGTTTACTGATGTTTTTCATGAAAATTTATCATCTTTTCCACCTAGAAGATAAGTAGAGTTTATGATTGATCTCTTACCAAGAACCATTCCCATTTCACTTCCATATTATCAGACAGAACCAATTGAATTAATGGAATTTAATGACTATTTGTAAGAGAATGAGAGAACATTCGGTTTAGTATGTCTCTATGAGAAACACCGAGTTTTTTTTTGTGTGAAAAAGGATGACATAACTCTTTGACTTTGTGTGGATTATCATAAACATAACTGAATTATGATAAATAATATGTATCCTTATCCATAAATTGATTATATGTTTGATCAATTGAGGGGTTCCCACTGGTTATCTAAAATTGACTTAGATTTAGAAAATCACTAATTGCAAATTTTGAAGGATGATATTGTAAAGATAACATTAAAGAGTAGATATGGCCATTACGAGTATCAAGTTATGACTTTCGATCTTATGAATAAACCATTTATATTTATGGAATTGATGAATAAGATATTTCATAGGTATCTATTTTATTTTTTTTGGTGTTTTTTGATGACATACTGGTGTATTATAGGACAAATTTTGAGCATTAGAAACACTTGGCTATAGTGTTGGGTATTTTGCGAGATCATCGTATCTATGCCAAAAATTTGAAGTGTGTTTTTTGGATACATGTGGTACATTTCCATGAACATGTAATCTCTAAAAATGGTGTATCTATGGATCCAAAAAATACAGAGGCTATGATATCTTGGAAACCAACATAGAATGTCTTTGATATATGGAGTTTATTTGGAAATTATGGTTATTACCGATGATTTTTTCATGAATTTTCACAACTAGCTTCACTAATGATATCTTTGAAAGGGAAAAAATGTTTCATTACAATGGAATGAGGAATGTTAGAATTCTTTTCAAGATCTTAATGTTTTCTATACATCAACACTAATCATGATATTTATAGAATATGGACTTAGTATGCAGGGTATTATGACACTTTAGGATCTGGGTTGGGGTGTGTTCTCAAGTTATGAGATCGTGTCATTGCTTAAGTATATTGGAAGTTAGGGATGCATGAGAATAACTACACAACACATGATTTGGAATTATATTTTGTTTTCCAAATTTTTAAATATTGGAATCATTACATCTTTTTGATAAATATATATTGTTTATGTAACATAATATTATGAAACAAATTTTATCACAACAAGATTTGAATCTGAGAAAAAAATGATTCATGGAGTATATAAAAATGTTTGAATTTTACTTGATTTATACATCGAGTAAAGGAAATTCAATACTTCAAACATTAATAAGAAATTCATATAGTCATTTTGTAATATAGAATTCATTTTAATGGATTTTTATATCAATGATAGATGACATGGATATGGATTGTGAAGAAAAATGTAGTTTTTCAGTTTTATTTCCAGTTTATTTTATTCCCAATTTGGTTTAGAAGGTTAAATAAGAACATAAATATGATTTAGAATGTGTTACGATGAGGTTAAAATCAATGTTAGAGAGAAAATTGATGGATGTAAGATTTACAGGGTATCGATGTCGTGTTTCCGAAATCAGACGGTCATGCCTATGCCTTTTCGTGAACAAATTATTCATGCCATTCACCATTAAAAATCAGTTGATAAACATGGAATACAAAATATGTATAAGGAAAAAATATCACAATTTTAGTACGTTGGGATGAAAATAAAGGATGTCAGTCTTGTTTTGATATTCCTTACATACAATTAGGTTAAGGAAAAGAATTAGCGACCAGTGGAAATGATTCAGTATTTACCTATTCTTGATTGAAACTAGAAGAACATAATAATGAATTTTGTAATAGGTATACCAAGGATATTTTAGTATCATTATTCCATAAGTATGATAGTGGATTATCTCACAAATTCATCCCATTTCATCAATATTCTTAGATCTCATATGTTATAGGACTTCACAATAATCTATATTTGAGAAGTGGTAAAGTGGAATGGAATACCCATTTCAATAGTATCAGACTGAGATCCAAGGATTACATGCCATTATTTTATGTCCTTAAAACAATACCTTGGGACTTAGTTGACTATGATCATGTTGTATCATCCTAAAATTGATAGAAAATATGAAAGTATGATACAAACATTTGAAGATACTGTTATGGAATGTGTAATGTATTTTGGTGGATCATAGGAGAAGAAAATACCATTAGAAGAGTTGTCATATAATAATAATTATTAATACTAGATACATTTGGATAATTTTAGAGAATTTTATGGGTTTCCTTGTCGTTATCTACTTTTTTGGGTGGAAACAGGTGATACATCACTGGTTGGAGTAAGCCCTATGCAATAGATAACAAAGAAGATTCAGTTGTTCAGGATGATGATGGAGACAACACAGTGTCATTAGAAATCATATATGGATCATCATCAATGGTGTTTTTCATTCTAGGTGAGTGATTATGTGTTATTGAGAATATCTTCAAGGCTTGGGAATCATAATTTTGGGAAGAAGAGTAAGTAATCTCCTCGATACATACACCCTTTAAAGATATGTGAATGGGTTAGTGAGGTGAAATATCAGTTGGATTTTCCACCATGGTTATGTTCAGTGCATAGTGAGTTTCATATCTCAATTGAAAAAGTATCAACCTGATACTAACCATGTGATTCTATGGGATTATGTTGACCAAGAGCCAGATTCTATGTTGATTCATGTGCGAGTGTGGATTTTGGATAGGCGAGAGAATTTCATGGATGGAAAAATCATTTTTCTAGTGTAGTTTTACAGAAACATAGTTGGATTCAGGTAGAAATATATGAGAGAGACAAGTAAATGGTCAATCAATGGACCAAAATCTTTTTGGGAATTGGTGGTTTTCTACCTTTTGGGGACAGAAATTCCAATGGTTGGGAGAATGTAGAACCCCTTGTTTCACGTATTAACCCCTTATTTATGTATTCTTAAGTATATAATGCAATTGAGTTGGGTATCTAAAAGTTTTTAGGATTTTTAGAATGTTTTGGGGTTTTTCTGGAGGATCATGATTTCATAATGGTTAGTAGAAACTCTAAAACACCTCTCTGGTAACCATGCAACTAAAATAGTGGGAATTGGGTAAGTGCATAGTTAGGCACACAATTTGGCCAAATAGTGAAACCAACTTGGAGAACCATGCAATTTTTGATATAGGGGTTTATCATGGTTGGATCATGGTTTTACTAACCATACTATCCAAAAATTCTAGGTTTGTTTTGAGATAGTGGAGAATGCAATGTTTTCTCATAGTTTACATAACTGTATTCTTTAACCATGAACCATTAGAAACAAGATCCGTATTTTGTGGATTTAATTTATATTACCTTATAAATTACTATTTTTTTCCGTAATATGACTCTATCTCCAATTTTTCTCCTTCCAAAGGCCGGGGATACCTCTTATCTTTATCCAAGGGTAACATGTTTCTTATTTTAAGTGTTTTGGAGGCCAAAATTGCTTTATAAGTACTCTTTCATGGTTATTTTCATTAGTTTTCTTCTTCTTTCCTCACTTGGGTCCATATATCTAATTTTTTGGATATATCCATATTTTTATGCTAATTTTGAGGATATATGGTTCTTTGAAGATAGGTATCAAGACCTACAGTCATTTTTTAGAGTTTAAAGATGAGTTTTTTTTCTGTGTTTTGTGTCATTATTTGGTTTTACTATCATTTGAGAGGTAGTTGGCTTTACTCCCTACTCATATTATTACAACATTACTTATTTCATTCAATTTAATTGAATTTATTTAATGGAAATGTGAAATTTATGTACAAAGCTTTATGGAAACCCTCCTTAGTGACTGTTTTTTAATTTTTTGGAAATTAGTTATTTTGTGGAATGTTATTTGTTTCATAATTTTTAAATGCTGATTTAAAAATTGTTTTGTTTTGATTCATGGATTTTTCTTGTATAAATGTTTTCAATAAAAGGATTTTTTATTTAAATGGTTTAGAAATATTGGTTTGGTATGGTATTTGGAATAAATGGTTGACTTGGGTTTATTTACATTGATGCGACCCTATGGAAGTGGCGTGTTATATTGGGTAAATTGGTATATATTTCATTGTGGTGAATTGGTAGATTGAAAAGAGATAACTAATGATTACTTAACTGTTATTGGGGAATTCATGTGTGGATGTGTGTAATCGAATGGGTAGTGCCAAATGTATTTTACGAATGGTTTGAATGAATTTCTTGGTTTAGTTTCCATGGAAAACTTTTTCAGTTTGGAAATTATTTTATTTTTTTGATATAAACTACTTCAAATTGGTTTTCAACTATTTTTAATAAATGTTCTAACATTTTCTATCCTAGTTTCATGAGTAAGTATGTCATTGGGGAAATCCTACTAAGTTCAATACTCACCCACTGCTTGGGAACATTGGTGTGTTTTCAGATGTGATATAATGAGCCTCAGGTAAAGGGATGGTTTCTCAATTATTGATCAATGCATCGTGATACATGAGGTATGACTTATGAATTTGGATTGTGGAGAATGTTTGGAGTTTCTGACTTGATGAATTGGGAGTCTTGAGTTATTATTTGTTTTGGTTTCCACTTTACACTATGATATTTAGGTATTTCTTGGTTATACTTTGAGTTGTATTATGTTGTACTAATGCATTATATAATGGTTTTCTAGTTATGGTTATCATGGTAGAGTTTTTTTACATTTCAAAGGAGAAATTGTCCCATTACTTTTTATGAATCCCTTGTCATTTATTTAAATCCTTTATTGTCTTAGGGATATCACCTAAGGCTAGTAACACCCTCTTCCTCTACCCAATCCTATGGCCGAGGGGCGGGATATTACAAATTATATAATATATTATGTGAATATTAAATAATATTTTATCATATAATTATCATTTTTCTATGTAACGTTAATTTAAATGTGTCATTATTGTATTTATCACATCAAAATTTCAAAAAATTCCATTTTATAATATAAACCTATATATTTCCCAAAAATATTGTTAAGTATATTTTCTATTGAAAATATAACATCTGTTTTGTTGGAATTTTTTTTCTAGACTATTAGGTGTTGGGGGCTCATAAAATATTGATACATATTCTTATTAAGTTCACACATAGTGAACTTCATGAAAGTAGTTCATTGGGATAGACTAGATAATAGAATTTTTATATTATTATGTGTCATTCAATAATCCAATTTATAAACATGTGTATTTTTTCATTGAAAATACAATATTTTAATATATATAATAGACCATGTATATTGATATTGGGATGAAAATAATAATGACATATACTCATGTAGAGGTAGCATGTATTGGGTGAGTTATATATGATATGACATTAAATAAATTTGTAGAGAAATTATTTATCCCTTTCATATTAATTTATGAAAATATATATAACACTTTGATTAAAACTAAACATTATGATTAAATATGTGATAATGATAGTTCAACAATGAGTTAATTTTAGAAGTAAAAAGAATGATAAAACAATATTTTATTGTTATTACACAACTATGAATCCTTATTAATGAGATATAAGTAGCCAATGTTATTATATTATATTAGAATTCATAAAAAGGGGTTTTTTCATTGTTAAATTTATTCCTTTCACTATGGGTTCCTTGACATGCTTCCATAAACTAGTCTTAGACTTAAGATATGTTCACATAATCTCATGGAGAAAAATGATTTTAGGGTCAAAAAATAAGTGTATCAATATTATCATTAAATTCAATTTTATATAATATTGAGAATATTTTTTATTATTGTCAATTGGAATAATAATCATTATTTTAGGGTTCGTTACAAATAATTAAGCATGAAATTTTGAAGTTTATAATATATGAGTAAAATTTTATCTCTCTTTAATTATTCACAAGTTAGTAAATTAATATTTATTTATTCACCGATTTATAGAATATATTAATATAAATATTTTTTTAGTTTCATGAATATTAAAAAAGTATTCATTCACATGATTAGTGAATATAACATTTTTTAATTTATCAATAAAATATAATTTATTTAGATAGATATTTTTTATTCAAGATTTGGAAAATACCATGGGAGGAATAATGGGATGTGTTAACTTCTTAATGGAAATGATATGTTTAATTTAATAAAATTTAAATAAAAATTAGTTTATTTGTTAGGAAATGATATATAAATGTACAAATTTCAGGGGTTTTAGTAATAATAATAAAAATATTATTATTATTTGACATGGGTATTACTTATATTAAATATACTTCTATATTATATGATTAATTATAAATTTTCATAACCCTATGTACAAAATATATGTTATATCATTTAAGAGATATGTGATAGTTATTAAGTATAATATATTACACTATAGAATTCTATCAAACCTTAGAGAGAAAATCCTCCCAACCTCCTCCCCATAATGATAAATTGAATAAGAAAATTCTTTGTTGTGATCAATAGAGAATGGTTTAAAGCAGTACATTATACCATGCTGAAATATAGAATACAAATAATTTTTTTCTAAAGATTCATGGAGAGCGTGTTGGTTCACCGATTTCACTCATCATCTCAACAATCCACCACAAAAAAAATTTCATAAGAGAGAAAATAGAAATTTAAAAATAGAATTATCATGTTTGAGGTAATTATTGTTTTCAATTAATTATAAATTAAATGTGACAGATCCCCTCTACGAGAATTTGGTGTTGTGTTTATCATTTTTTTTACACTATACCAATGAAAATACAAAATATATCACCAACCCACAACTTTTTTTGTTCCCCATATGATTTATATGTGTTTTATTTGTCATTATTAGGCTAATAACAAATATTTTCCTCTCACACAAGTAATATAAAACACTATGTTTGAGGTATTTCCCTATTTTATTAATTTTTTTCTTATTACATAATTTTTGGGTTGAGTTTTAGAAGCCTCTACATGGTTTTGTAATGTTTTGGGGAGGTATTAGGGGGTTCGTAGGTTGATCAAGGTTAGAGAAAATTGTAATGTGTTGATTAGGTAACAGTGCAACAACTATAGGGGTACTCTTGGAAGGTTCACAATAAGTTAACATTTTAAAAAAAATATGTGTAACCCATACCACTTCGTATTTTAAAAAAATATTATTATCTTTATTTTTGGTTCATGATATCCCAAACCATAAAGACTAACAATATGATGAAAAAAACTTAATTTTTAAAAAATAAACCAAAATAATCTCTTAAATATGTTATTCAACATATATTTTGGAATCCTCTCAACCCTTTTCTCTTCCATACATGTCTTTTGAGATTTTTCCATTTAAGTTATACATTTAAATGGATCTGAGAGTGTTTTATATTAGTGATCAAACATAAGATTCTCATTCTTCCTCTCTCTCTCTCTAAATCTCTCATTTTATTTGATGAGGAACCTTAGAAAAGGGATTCCATGACTATATATATGATTTAAGGAATGATTTTATAACCCTTAATATGAATTAATTGATGGACTGAAAATGAGATCCCATATATGTTATGTTGAGAGTCATTTATTCATAACTAACACATCAAAGGTAGGTAGCTTCTACTATAATTCCAATTTCTATAAAAATAATAAGGACTGTTGATTTATAATTAAAATATTTTTTATTTTTTTTGGAAAACTTTTGTGAAGTATCTATTGGGAATACCTTTAAATTATTTTCTATTAAAATCTAGAATTGTGGGTGACTACCACAGTTTTTTCAATTAAATAATTTAATAAATTTAAAAAAAAATACTTTTGGGTGTGACAAAATATCATGAAGGTAGATGGTGTGCATTCATTTAAATATGAAAAATTCACTGTGAGTTAAATTTGGTTATGGTGCCAAGTGTTTTTGGGACATTGGATTATATTATTGAATGATGAATTGGGATTGGAGGGATATATACCACTCTTGAGTTGGGCTATTCAGTCATGGACTTCTGGTAGTGGTTTCATTAGTTGGTGTTCGGCATGGTTGTGTGGGTTAATGACATGGGCCTATTTTTTATGTTATATATTTCACTAACATAAATATATGATTAAATTTTGATAAATATTTTAATTTTTTTTTATGTTTTATATTTAAAATAAAATTTTAGTAAATATATTTCTTTTTTTAGAATTTTGGGGAACTCTCAATATTCTCCTACAGGGTTGTATACTCACCCCTGCATATGAAGACTCTACTTATACTGATAAAGGTGAGGAGAAGGTTTCATATTTTACTATAAATCCATTGTGATTTTGTGTTTATGATGTTCAGAGTTGATTATTTTGAAAGTAGATGAGTCTTAGAATATGGACTACTACCTAATTAGTTCTTTGAGTCTTATTTTACATGAGTATTATTTTTATTGAGTTTTATTTGTCTTGGGAGTGAATAATATCTTGTATTTTCACTTTTTTTCTATTAATGATCTTTTGGTAATGTAGTTTGAGTTTATTTTGATTTTGTATCACTCATCATGTAATGTATATTTATTATAGTCTGTTTATATGATAGTTGTTTAAAGGTAAATCAACCCTATAAATTATTAAATCTCTTAAATTTTATTGATTGAATTTTGTTCCCATGAGACATCACCTATGGTTATTTTATTTTTAGTTCTTCTTAGGATAATGGGTCATTTCAGGATGTTACAAATGGTATTAGTCAGTTATAGTTCATCTATTGGGATTCTATCAAAGAGATTAGATGTGTTGGGACATAAAATAAATAGCATAAAAAGATGTTTCTAACTAATTTATGTTGATCATAATGTTACTATGGTGGTTTAGGTAAAAAATGTGTTGATAATCACTTCTAGACATGTGGTAAACTCATCATCATGGGTTTAATTGATGAGTGTCTGTTACAATGCATTAGTAAAGAAACTTCCCACTATGATAAAATCATTCACATGTTTTTTCACATTCGTTATTTTCAAAATATTGTATTATGACCTTAAATTTTATTTTATAATATATAATATAATTGAGGATTAATTAAACTTATGATAACTAACTGAAGATTATTAAAATTATTCTAGAATAATGGATCTTTTTTGAAGATCGAGAAACAAGTAAGAGGGGGTTGTGGATAAAGTGGTTAATCCTAAACCATTGGAGAATCAATAACATATTCATAGAATTTTTAAATCATTAGAGGCTATAGATAAAGGTAATTAAATTGGGGAAATAATTTATTCTCATTATACATTAAAATGTCATAAATAGTATCCACTAATAATTTGAGGGATTTAGGACCTAAGAAATAAGAAATATGTATAAACATGATCAATCATATTTAAAATTTCAATGCAACTTTGGGTGATATAATGGTGAATCTAGAAATATACATATTGGAGGATCTCTCAAGGCAATTCTGGGAATTAGCTATTAAAAATTAACTCAACCATGGAATTATGTTGGATGGATTTAAATAATATTTTTCTAGAAAAATTTATCTGCATACCGTTAAACTTTCCAAAATGATATATTTATTTACTTCAAATCAAAGTGATTAGACCATGATAAAATATGAATCTTTGTTTATGAAAATGATCCTTTTTCCTCTGTATGTGGTAGCTAGTAACATTTGATGGAACATATCTTCATGATAGAGATAAAAATTGATATTTTTTCTAAAGTTGTTATGTTATTGATAGATTATTATATAAACATGTTCATCAGAGTGAAAAAGGTATAAAGGGCCATATATTGGAACAGTAGTAGGGTAAACTCTCTTGAATTCACATAAATGGGTGGAAACTATAAAATTAGAAATAATAAAATGATGGAAACATACTCCCAATAAATTAGAGAACTAGAGAAATAGACCACCAATTTAGTTTATTTTCTATCATGTCAAAGTACATAACCAAGTTTTTTTAACATCTCACTTTCACATAGAATAAAATGAAATTTTATTCAACACCACAATACTTCCTCAATTTTGTCTATAAAGGAAACTATATTCATTATTTTACAAAACCCATGAACTCCATATGTGAATATGGTTCAAAATAGTTCTAGATAACTAATTATAAACTTTATAAATATGCATTAAAATCAATAAACTTAGGCTTATTCCAAGAAAACTATGGTTATTTATCTAAAACCATTTAAATATGGAATCATGAACTACTCAATGGTTGTTGACCAAACACATTATAGATTAGAGTATAAAATAATAGATGATTAAGCGGGTCCCCAAATGGTGTAAGGTATAATTATTCTCAACTATACTCTAATGAACGTATGGTTTGATACTAACACATCCCACTCAAATATTTTTTCTCATATGGTAAATAATTTATGGTTTCTTGTGGAAATGATGAACCATATTTTGAACATAAAAAAACCTCTTAGCCAGTGAAAATGAAGTGGATTTAACTGTTCATAATTTCCAATTTCCATTACTATCATTCAACTTTTGTGGGAGTTCAATGATATGGAAATTGAAATCATTAATTTGATCTTTAAAACAGACCAAATAGTGGAATTCAAATATTATATCAACTATTTTTCCTGATAAGTGAACTTCACATTCTAGGATGGTCCTATTAATTTATCAAAAGGGGATTGGGATATGAATGCTGATAGGGAGGGTATTTGGTGATATTATATGGGATTATATCTTCTCATTTTTTATTAATGCCTTTGGTAAATATCAAGGATAATGGGACTGGGAGTCTTATATTTATAATATATCAATAGCCTAATCTCATTCTACAAGGATTCTATGGGATACCTCCTAAATGGGAAATCAACTTTCCTATTGATCTACTTATAGAAAAGAGTTATTTTTCATTTCATTATATAGAATTTTAGAAATAGAATTTCATAAATAAATTTTTTCGGTTGGAAGAACTATAAATTATGGGATTTATTAGAATAAGCACTTCACCATCAGATTCTCTAGTCATATTTGTAAATATGGAAGATGTTTTTTTTGAATTTTTGTTAAATATCATAAATTGAATAATGTTACAAAATAGAATTAGTATGAACTTACTGAAATGAAGGAATATTTAGATCAATTTAATATAGAAAAATTGTTCTCCAAAAATAATATATGATCTAGGGTTAACCAACACTAATTTCGGAGAGAGGATATTATGAAGATAACATTTACAAGACGTTATGGTCAATGTGATTAAGTAATCATTCCATTTGGACTTAAAAATTAAACTAATGTTTCAGTGGAATTAATGAATTATATAATACATAAGTTCCTCAAATAAATTTTCAAATTTTTTATCATTGTTATTTTGGTGAAATATAAAACTAAAAATGATTATGAAAAACAATCAGAGATTGTACTTATCATATTGAATTATCACCAAATCTATGATAAATTCATTAAGTTTTTATTCTAGATATAAGTGATTTGTTTCAATGGTCTTCTAATTTTTGAAACAGCCATATAATCAAATCTTGAAAATATTAAAGAAATGATTTAATATAATCCACTATTAAACATCATTAAGATATACATATGTAACGTCCCGGTTCCGGAAGCTGCCCAGAGGCACTCCATACCCAGTTTGTCATATAGCCTCAAGCGCATTTCACCAAATTCCAGAGACTTCCGACTAGCAGTGAGGGCCTTGGGTGTGATAGTGGGGAAACTATGCCCTCCTTGGCAGAGTAACATAGTGGAAGTAAAAAAGATATAAAATAGCATAAGAGGTAATAATCCATACAAAAAGAAACAGTGGAAGACTAGAAATAATAAACTGGAGAACACACACACATATATATGAATGAAGCATGATACATATGTCTAGGAAAACATCCAAACAAATCACAATGTTGGAATACAAATAGTACTAAACCAAAGTACAAAAGAAATACATATGACAGCTTCTCATCATCGCAAGCCTCAGATTGGTCCCATGATCTCCATCTCCACAACACTCAAGTACCTGAAGTAGAAGGGCGCTTTCCCTTATCTAAACCTGTAGTAATATAATCTATTTGGGCCAAAATCATGGCCCAAATAGTATGTGAGACTAAATCCCAGTAGGAAACCACCATAAGATCTGTGCCTAATAGTCAGTGAATATATGGTAGGTAATAAACAAAAGAAGGTAGTAAACAAGGAAGTACTCAGCAGTAACCAATCCTACAGTTTCAAAGCATTCAATTTCATATGAAAAGTAAATAGATAATCATGTAGGAAAACACAAATAGGTAACCCTCTAGGAATTACTCATAGCCTCTCCCCTCTGGTCCTACCTAGCAACACAAGAAACCCTCTGGGAAGCACACACAGTCTACCCCTCTGGTTCAAATTACAATGATATAACAAAGACTTTATGAGGAAGCACTCTCAGTCAATTCCCCTTATAGTCAAAGTGATAAAGACTCTCTGAGGAAGATCACATTTTCAATTCCCCTTATATTAAAAAGTGGTTAAAGACTCTCTGAGGAAGCTCACATGGTAAATTCCCCTTATAGTCTACTACACCAGGTTCTCACGACCCTATGTAAGTCAAACGAGCATAGCAATGAAATATGGCCAAAGTAAACCTCAAGAACTACTTGGATAAACATTATACAACATATCAAGCATGTCAAATCAAAAACTCACTCCATCCTATAGTACTAGGCATGGGAAAACATCAAGGAAGCCTAACAGGCTAAACAAGACCAAACATTCGTAAACAGAACATGCATGGGAAATCACTTCCAAGGCATAACAATCAACACTATTCACATTCAATTAACCTCTAATTAACCATACAATCATGACATGAAATTAACATGGTTAAAATGGTGAACTTGTAATACCCCGTTCATGGGTATTGGACAAAATTGCACATATTACTCAAAGAATTTCAACGGAAAGGAACTAACCACCTACCTTGGTGTTGGGAGATCGCTCTATGTGAACCTCAAGCCTTGAATATCCCAAAACACCATAGATATACAAAAACATCTAAAATGTTCAATGGAGGATAACTTGATAAGGAGGAGGAATCATGAAACGAAGCTCTAGAAGAAGGAAGATCTTACCGAGGCGATCCCAACGCAATTGACGACAGTAGATTCGGAGAAAGGATGAAAACTTGGGGGCTCGGAGAAGATCCATGGCCGTATGGTTCTCTCTCGGATGAACTAGGTTGAGAAGTAGGGAATTCTGTCCATCAGATGTGACCCCGTTACGTTTAATGAAAAAAAATAAACGACATGTACTTTGGAAGTACACAATGTGTACTTTCCATTTACATACCCCGCATTAGGAGACCTTTAGGTCACCCCCACATGGCCATGTGTGCGGCCATTACATGGACAACACACGGCTTCATGCGAAAATTGAGTACACGGTGTGTACTCATAAATTAAACGACGTGTACTTCAAAAATTTCCAGAAATTCTATTTTTTCTCAAAAATGACCAGAAGAAGAAAAAATACCTGAAAAGAAGATTTGGGTTCTTACAAACTTCCCCCCTTAAAGAAATTCATCCCCGAATTTCCCTAGCAATGTGGCATAAAAGAAGAAACCCCAAACAACTCTGGCCACTAAGATTTTACATTGGCCTCCCTCTCCTAAGTCTCGTCTTGTACTCGCCCGTGCTTCCATATCACTCATACTAGAGGAACAAAATAGTCACAGAGAACCTACATACTTCAATCGACAATCCAGATAGGACGATCCTCAAAAGATGCATCCACTTCCAACTCAACCTCCTTGGGTTGGAAGACATGAGATGGGTCTGAGAAGTAATGTCGAAGCTGAGAAACATGGAAGACGTCAGGCATATCCCAGTACCTCTGAGGTAACTGCAACCGATAGGCAACCGACCCAACTCTATCCAACACCTCAAACAGCCCGATGTACCTTGGTGAAAGATTAACCTGTCTCATAATCCTTCTGTGCCCCAACCTCGGTGTGACACATAGGAAAACCTAATCCCTGACCTCGAACTCCAGAGGTCATCTCCACTGATCAGCATAAGATTTCTTTCGAGACTGTGCAGTAGCCATTCTCTTCTGAATCAACTCTATCTTCTCAATGGTCTCCTGAACAAGACGAGGTCCCAACATAGCTGCCTCTCCTGCCTCTAGCCAACATAAGGGTGATCAACATGGCCTACCATACAAATCCTCATAAGGTGCCATCTGAATAGTTTCTTGAAAACTATTATTGTAGGTAAACTCCACAAGAGGTATGTGCTTATCCCAAGTACCCCCAAAATCCAGAATGTATGCTCGAAGCATATCCTCAAGAACCTGAATCGTACGCTCGAACTGGCCATCTATCTGAGGGTGGTAAGCTGTACTCAAAATTACCTGTGTTCCCAAAGCCTTCTGAATCCCCTTCCAGACCTAAGAAGTAAAACATGCATCTCTATCCAAAAAAATGGAGTGTGAAACTCCATGTAAGCGCACAATCTCCCGGATGTACAACCGTCCCAGCTCATCAACACTGAAGGTTTTCTTGATTGGAAAGAAGTGAGAAACCTTTTTGAGTCTGTCAATGACAACCCATACTACATCATTACCTCGAGGTGACCTAGGAAACCCTGTCCCAAAATCCATTGCGGCATCATTCCACTTCCACTCGGGAATGGGTAACTGCTGCAAAAGCCCTACTGGTCGTTGATGCTCTGCCTTCACCTGCTAACAGGTGGAACACTTCATGATGAAACCAACAACGTCTCTTTTCATTCTAGGACACCAATACTGATGGTGTTGATCACCACACATCTTGGTGACACTAGGATGAACTGCCCAAAGTGAGGAATGAAGGTCCCGTATTAGCTCCTCACGTATGTATGCTGACTCCCATATGCACTCCTCTAAATGAAAGATCTCATCCTCGCCTATGGTCCATCTTGGAATAGGTTCCTCTCCTGACAAACTTTCCCGTATGACTAGGCCTTCAGAATCTGATAGCTTACTCATTCACACTCGATCAAGAAGAGTAGAGGTAACAGATATAGAAGAAAGAAACGTCTATCCCTGTCTATTCTGCACCTCCAAATGAATCTCAGAGAACAAATCCATAAGCTACAACTCACTGTTGGCCTCATAAACTGCCCGTATCTGAGTCCTTCTACTCAGTGCATTAGCCACTGCTTTCCTTTCCCAGGCGTATAGGCAAGCTCGAAGTCAAAAGACTGAAGGTACTCGACCGACCCGCGCTGTCTCAAATTCAGATCACACTGAGTGAAGATGTACTTGAGGCTTTTGTGGTCGATGAAAACCATAAAATGCTCTCCCAGAAGATAATGTCTCCAAAAACGTAAATCATGAACAACAGTAGCCAACTCGAGATCATGTGTGGGGTAGTTCCTCTCATGTGGCCTCAACTGCTGGGACCCATACGCAATGACCCCTTCCCCCTGCATAAGCACATCTCCTAGCCTGATACATGAAGCATCAAAGTACATGGTATAGCCCTTCCCTGGATCTATAAATACTAGTATTGGTGCTGAAGTTAGCCTCAATTTAAACTCCTAAAAGGCTAACTCACAAGAATCTAACCACAAGAACTTTTCACCCTTCTTAGTCAGGCCCATCAGTGGTGCTGCTTAGTGTGAAAAGTTTTGTATAAAACATATGTAGTATCTAGCCAGACCTAGAAAACTTTGCACCTCAAAGATGTTCTTCGTCTGCTCCCAGGAAACTACTACTCTCACTTTCTCTGGGTCTACTGATACTCCTTTCTCTACGATAACATGACCCAAGATGAGAATCTGGTCTATCCAAAAGTGGAATTTTGAGAGCCTAGCATATAACTGATGCTCTCTCAGTGTACTCAGTACGATCTCAAGATGTGTAGCATGGTCATGTCGATTGTGAGAGTACACCAACATATCATCCATAAAGACTACCACAAAAGAATCCAAGTATGGATGGAACACTCGGTTCATCAGTACCATGAAGACTGCAGGCACGTTCGTGAGACCGAACGACATAACCACATACTCGTATAGACCATACCTGCTCTGAAAGGCCATAAGAGGTATATCTAATGGTCTAATGTGCAACTGATGGTAACTGAATCTCAAGTCAATATTTGAGAACACTCGGGCTCCTCGAAGATGATCAGAGAGATCATCATTCCTTGGAAAGGGATATCGGTTCTTGACCTTCAACTGGTTTAGCTTCCGATAATACACACAGAGCCTGAGGATACCGTCTTCCTTCTTTGAAAATAGAATAGGTGAAACCCACAGAAAAGTACTGGGTTGGATGAAACCCTTTGCCTGTAACCCCTATAACTGCTTCTTGAGCTCCTGTAACTCTAGTGTAGCCATCTTATAAGAAGGAATGGACACCGGTGCCTCTCTTAGCATAAGATCAATGGAAAAGTATACCTCACACTCTGGAGTAAACCCTAAAAATTCCTCTAGAAAGACATCCCTGAAACGATCCACCACTGGAGGAAAATCTAACTGTGAAGTCCCCTGGTCATTCAGATATAGACTAGCAATATGGGTTATAACTCCTCCCAACCCATGATGCTCGGGTCCTGCTCTGCTCGCCTGGACATCTCATTCGCCCTTGTGAAGAAAAGATCCGCCCCCTGGTGATGTAAAACTCACCCTATGGCAATAGCAATCGACAACAGCCTGGAAAAGAACTAACCAGTCCATTCCGAGAATGACGTCAAAGCCTATCATCTCTAGTACATAGAGGTCCCATAAGAAGTGACACCCACCAACCTCTAGAGGGAACTCCTTACACTGCCACACACTAGCCGTTCTAGTCCCCAACGAAGTGTCTATCATCAAGATATTAGTAGAAGAAAAGATGCAGAGCCCAATGATATCAACAATAGCAACAAATATAAAGCTATGGGAATCCCCTGTATCAAAAAGAGCAGAAGATAAAACCGAGGAAAGTAAGATCATACCTCAAACTGTAGAAGGTATGGGATCCTGCTCCTGCTGGGTATACTCCACCACAAAAGTTTGACCTACATCACGACCCTGTGACCCTACCTAACCACTCTGACCAGATCCACCCTGTGGTCACTGGAATCCTAGCAACTGGCTACCATGACCACAACCTCCACCTCGGCCCGAATGGCCGTAAAAACTCTAGTTCTCTAATTGATGAGTAACTAGTGGTGTTGCTCCTGAACGAGGAGTCATCGAAGAACCCCTGTCACCAGCTACTGGTGAGAAGATCTAATAGAAGTGCTGAAGATGACCCATATTTCTACAAGATCGGCACTCCACTGGGTCCCTCAGGAAATGTGGCATCGTATGAACAATTTTCCCACACTAGTAGCACACCACATAGCTACCAGAAGATGCATCCCGCCTACTATGATCTCCTCATGCAGTCTCCCTACGATGATTCCTACTATCAGTTGGCAGAGCAATGACTCTGGGTACCAAACTGCCCTGGCTCACAGCTCCAAAATCCCTCAGATTGCGCTCGGTGATCAGCACTTGGTTGACTGCAGAATATATCTATGTCAACCTGAATATGTTCACCTGAGATCAGATATCATGCCTGAGACCATCCTCAAACTTCCGTGTAAGGAACAAATCATCTCCCCCTAAAAAGGGTGTAAAGTGCTGCAGATCGATGAAGTGAGAAGAGTACTCCATAATAGAAAGAGTACCCTACTCCAGACTCATGAACTCTTAGGCTCGATCAGCCCTCAAGGTCTCTGGATAGAAGTATTCATAGAATATGCACTGAAACAAATCCCAAGACATATTTTATTGGAATCCCGCCCGTGAGATCACATCTCACCACCTCTTGGAGGAGTCACGAAGCATGTAGATAGAGAGATTGACCCTCCTCTCTGGAGGCATCTCCAGATGATCGAAGATCATAAACATGGCTTCTATCCATGAATCTGTAGCCTAGGGTCCTCCATACCTTGAGAAATTAGGAGGATGCTGTTGCTGAAAGACCCACTTCATTTCTACCATTTACGGGGTAGGAGGCAGTGCTCCCTGGAAGGTCTGCATCATCCTCATAAATCCCTCCCTGAAATGTGCATTGGCACCTAGGTCAGGTATAACTGCTGGTGCCAAGACTGACACAACTGGAGGATCTTCTGGCAGTCCCAGATCAGCCATATTTGGTGTCTGACCATCGCCTTGTAACTGGCATACAATAGGACATCTCAGTGGCAAGACTCTGTAAGGTCAATCGCACACCTTAGATCAAGATTAACAGGGACTGAAACCTATAAGGGTAAGAAGGGAACAAGATAAGGAAGACATTTACGTTGCTAAAACATGACTACACGATGTGTATAAAGTCTACACGGCGTGTTCCCTTAAGCCTTTCACATGGGCGTGTACTCCTACCACAACTGGTCGTGTAACACCCCATACATGGCGTGTTGTCCTAACACACGGAATGTACTTGAATCCTCTTCCCCTAACCGAGTCCTTCTACATGCCTAAGCTACAAGGTTCTCCAAGAACAAGACTACATGGTATGTTTGTGTTAGACACGGCGTGTACTAGACTAGCTTCACCGATCCGTGTTATTAGTGACACGACCATACACATGGCTCACACTACATAGTGTGTTCCAGAAAGACACGGCGTGTACTACAAAGATTTTTCCAACCCATGTTGTTCGTTACATGGCTGGGTACACTAGATACACTAAACAACATGTTCCAAATGGACACGACGTGTACCAAAGGATTTCCCAACCCGGTGTCTCTTCCCACACATCTAGTGACATGGTTAGAGACTACATAGTGTGTACATATAGTACATGACTTTTACTTAAGAAAAACAGTTTTTTACCAAACAGAAGAACACATGGTGTGTATTCAAAACTACACGACGTGTATTTTGGGTTTTTCTAGACAGTAATCCTCAGAAACTACTCTAGAGACCATAAAAACACTGAAACAATCATTTAAGTTCCGAATTCCGATCCGTGAGGGCCCATACTCCCCACGATTCAAAGCTTGGCATCTTATACATGTCATATACAAGGAAAACAAGTCAATGATCCACCAAATTCTGGTCTATGAGGGCCCATAACATCTCAAGAACCAAAGTTTGGCATTCATTCAACAAAACATTGCATAGAAAATACTCTATCAAACAACAGGTATTTTATCAAGACATCTATCACAACAACATGCACATCTAACACAACACCTATCACAATAACAAGAAATCGCTAATGCATCCTAAATGGCATGGAAAGAATGCATGACATGTGATTTCTAGAAAGTTCCTATATGATGCATGAGATGGAATACCCTCATATCATCAGGTTTTGACATAAATAGAACCTCAATAACATCAATGGTAATAACACGAACCATGTAAATAACTCAAGGTGAAATCAAATCAACTGTAAAAATTGAAAACTAGAAAAGTTGCATTAAACGAGGTTGATTGGATTTTCCCTGTACATGGGTTAGCTACTCCCGGGCACAACTTATTACCAAGTAACTATTTCCATCCTATCCCTAACTATAGGCTACAAATAGTAAGTCAAGAAGAAAAGAATTTCCCTATGATACAAATTTGTAATGTCCCAGTTCCGGAAGCCACCCAGAGGCGCTTCATACCCGGTTGGTCACATAGCCCCAAGCAAATTTCCTCGAATGCCAGTGGCTTCCAACTAGTAGCGAGGGATTTGGGTGTGATTGTGGGGAAACTATGCCCTCCTCGGTATAGTAACACAGTGGAAGTAAAACAGATATAAAATAGCGGAAGCAGTAATAATCCATACAAAAGGAAATAGCGGAAGACTAGAAATAATAAATTGGAGCACACACACACATATATATGAATGAAGCATGATACCTTTGTCTAGGAAAACAACCAAACAAATGACAATGATGGAATACAAATAGTACTAAAACAAAGTACAAAAGAAAGATAGATGATAGCTCCTCAGCATTGCAAGCCTCAGGTTGGTCCCATGCTCTCCAGCTCCACATAACTCAAGTACCTGAAGTAGAAGGGCTCTTTCCCTTATCTACACCTACAACAATATAATCTGTTTGGGCCCAAAAGCATGGCCCAAATAGGGTGTGAGACTAAATCCCAATAGGCAACCACCACAAGATCTGTGCCTAATAGTCGGTGAATATATGGTAGGTAATAAACAAAAGAAGGCACTAAACAAGGAAGTACTCAGTAGTAACCAATCCTATAGTTTCAAAGAATTCGGTTTCATATGACAAGTAAACAACTAATCAAGCAGGAAAACCCAAATATCTAACCCTCTGGGAAGTACTCATAGCCTATCCCCTCTGGTCCTACCTAAAAACGCAAGCAACTCTATGGGAAGCACACACAGTCTACCCCTCTGGTTCAAATTACAAGGATATAACAAAGACTCTCTGAGGATGCACTCTCAGTCAATTCCACATATAGTAAAAGTGATAAAGACTCTATGAGGAAGCTCACATAGTCAATTCCCCTTATAGTCAAAAGTGGTTAAAGAATCTTTGTGGAAGATTACATGGTCAATTCCTCTTATAGTCTACTACACTAGGTTCTCACGACCCTGTGTAAGTCAAACGAGCATAGCAATGCAATAAGGCCAAAGTAAAACTCAATAACTACTTGGATAAATAGTCTACAACATATCAAGCATTTCAGATCAAAAACTCACTCCATTCTATAGTACTAGGCATGGGAAAACATCAAGGAATCCTAACAGGCAAAACATGACCAAACGGCCGTAAAAGAAAATGCATGGGAAATAACTTCCAACATATAGAAATCAACCCTATTCACATTCAATTAACCTCTACTCAACCATACAATCATGGTAGGTAATTAATAGGGTTAAAATGGTAAACTCGCAATACCCCATCTTGTTCAAGGGTATTGGACAAAATTGCACATATTACTCAAAGAATTTCAACAGAAAGGAACAAACCACCTACCTCGGTGTTGGGAGATTTCTATATGTGAACCTCAAGCCTTGAATCGCATAATAACACTATAGATCTACAAAAATGTCTAAAACGTTCAACGGAGGAAAACTTGAGAAGGAGGAGGAATCATGAAACGAAGCTCTAGAAGAAGGAAGAGCTAACCGAGGCGATCCCAACACAATCAACGACGGTAGATTCAGAGAATGGATGATGAATCAGGGGCTCAGAGAATATTCGTGGCCATATCGTTCTCTCTCAAACGAAATAGGTTGATAAGTAGGGCATTCTTTCCATCAGACGCGACCCCGGTACATTTAATGAAAAAAATGAAAATACACGACATGTAATTTGGAAGTACATGATGCGTACTTGCAGTTTCCCTACCCCACATTATGCAGCCTCTAGGTCACCCCCACATGGCCGTGTGTACGAACATTACATGGCCAAAACATAGCTTCATGTGACAACCTATTTCACGACATGTACTCATAAAGGACACGACGTGTACTTCAAAAATTTCCAGAAATTCCTCTTTTTCTCAAAAATGACTAGAAAAAGAAAACATACCTAAAAATAAGATCCAGTTTCTTACAACATATTTCTAGGATTAATATGATATTATTTTCTCTTTCTCTAGGAATTATCTTGGATTACATATCCAATGACTGATTGGACTTGGAATGGCATTCCATTCAAGTGTAGTGATAATTTTCAAGAATCCTTTTACGTGGTTAAGTATTGACTCACATGATCATAAATTCTCACATTTCTAAAATTATGAAAAGGTTTTGTAATTTTAATGGACATGGAAATTTTTTTTAACATAAAAGGAGTCTATTTTTAGTATATATCTCTATATAGTTTAAGAAATAGGGAAATAAATTTCCAACACATTATGTAATGACCTTGAATCTAGTGTCCCAGAGCCAGTGGCTACTTTATTAAATTACAAAAAGATATAATAATTACATACTAAAGGACTGGATATTTTTTTAAAAACAATAAATTCACATTACAGTTGAAAACCAAAAATAAATATTTTTTTTGAGAATATCATGATTCCTAAAATCTTATATCTTCCTATAAATCTAGAAAAACAACCTAGTATCCTGGGGAAGATCAGAAGAAAGGGGTGAATTGAGATTCTCAATAAGGGTAACCATACATTAGAAGCTATCATGAATAAATAAAATAATAATTATTACAAGGTCAATAAATGAAACTTGTACCATTTAATCAACAAACTGGTCATAATATGGTAGAAATAAACAATGATCATATAATTCCATATAAATATTAACAGAATTGTGAATCTTATACATGGATATTAAAACTAATATAATAATAATATGGAAAAAAATAACTAATCTCATATGGAGGTAACAAATAATGATGTACATCTAAAACATTTATCAAAACCTTTCCTAGGACAGTTTAAATCTATGGGTAGAAAACCAACTTATTTGGAAAACTGATTTGTCTCATGATAGCCATAGATGCATTGAGGGGAAATATATAGTTATGCCTCATTATTAACATACTAATTCCTATGAATTCATCATATGAAATTAGTTAAATATAATCAACATAAACATCCATATTAAAAAATAACATATAGAATGTTAATACTTACCCCAATCAAATAAACATAGCCATAAACCATTCAGAGTAATATGGTGAATGGTAATAAAGTTTTATATCATCTATAAAATTGATCATAAATCATCCATGGAATGATTAAAGGTGATATAAATAAAACATATCCCCAATATATCATAAGTAAAATAAAGGGTCTATCTCATTGATGAAAATAAATACCATAAATATGTTATTAATTTTTTTTAGAAAAATTACTTTTTCACAATGAAAATATTTTTAAATAAAAAGTTAAAAAAATATTTTTCATTTGAAATAATCTTTTGAAACATTTAAAATAATTATTAAAACTTTTATTGTTCATGATGTATGAAAATTCAATTCATGCCATACACATTAAAACAAATATTCATTTCACATTTTTAGTAAAATTCAAACAAACTATGTTTTAAAAAATACCCGAGGATTCCTTTCAAAAAATTATTTAAAAAGTGAAAATTTAAAAAAATTTAATTAATATATCATTTTCAAAATGTTAAAAACATTTTGAATAGTTTTTTAGAAAGCAAGGATTTGGAATAAATAGATTTTTTGACAAAAAAGGGAAATAATGTTGCCTTTTATTAAAACCATTTCCCTAGTAATTTTAAGTTCTAAAGAGAAAAAAGTTGTTCTAATACATGAAAAGTTCATGAATAACCATAGTATAGTAAAATATATTTGTTTTATTATACTAATACCAAATAATTTTCCAAAGTGAGGTGAAACATACATAATTTCGAATAATGATGAGATTGTTAAATAAACCTTGAAAACATTGTTAACTTCTGAATCGTAATCCCCATAAAATAAATAACATAAAATGAAACATTAAATAATTAGAAGAAAAATATATTATTAATATAACATATAAAAGTTTAATTATATACAACGAACTAAATATTAAGTGGTGAATAAGGAATATATTTCATGGAAGTAAAAGTGAGATGAGAAACACTTACATTAGGTCTGACTCTATTCGTATGTGTTTGAAAAACATTTAAAATAAATAAAGGTTTATTATTAATATATAACATAACCATACTAAAATATATCATATCTTAAATAATCCTCTTATAACATTTCCCAAAAATTTGTTAATGATATTTTATTATTTTTATCGTTTTGGGTGTTAATTGCTTTGTTTTCTCATGTGTGTTTTGTCCTGAATGTTCTAGTTCATGTACATAGTATTTAGTTCAATCATTTACAAAATGATATTAATGTTATAAATATTATTTTTTCCCTGAAATACCTCCTTATATCTATTTTTGAAAATAGAAAATTGAAATTTAATCATGCCGCTTCTTTGAAACAGTAGGTTGTATGTATGCACGAGCAACCATATCATTACCTTAAAGGGTGAAAGGTTAATTTAGTGTATCATATATTAATTTTTCAAAATTTATAACATGTCATATACATGAAAAATATTCATTTAGTTCAACCTTATTACTTTCAAAATAAGGAATAAATGAAAAATGAATCACATCACTTCGTGAGGTGGTAGTCCACCGTACACATCAGTGAAATTATTATATTTTAAATAGAATAAAAATTAATAAGGTATATGTGAAAATATAAATAAAAGTATATAAAACTATCATAAATAATATATATACACTAAATCCATCAATATATATAATCCTGAAAAGTGTTTATGGAAAATAGGTTACATCAGTTTGGGAGGTTGTAGCCCACCGAACACATGATTGGCAATTTTGTTTCCCATTAGATTGAAGTGGTGAAGGGTGAATATTACAAAATAAAACTAATAAAATATAAATATATGGTATATAATATTTTTAATATAATTATGTTTTAATATATATATTGTTTTTTTAAAATAAGAAAAAAATGATCTTAGTGGAGAAAAATGCCTTCTCTTAGACAAACCACATATTCACATCTTCTTGAAGACCCAAGGAGTTGAATTTTTTGAAAACAAGAATCTCTATAATTTGGATAATAATGTTGGAGAGGTATTTTTTTAGAATTTATTCAAGACAAATGGCTTGAGAGGTTTGATTAATTGAGAGGAGTGAGTGACCTTTTATAATTGAGGAGTGGAATTTTGGTAAATACCCAAAACTATTCAATAATGGGATGTTACCATCACACAATGTGACTAAAAAATTAAAATTAAAATTTTGGATAGATTATATCATCTATCCACACCACCAACACACAATAATTTTTTTTAAACATTTTATTCCTTAACTTCTATGTTTCCTTACATTTACCATCTTAGTTATTTCACTATGGTAACTGGTATTTTAACCATGTAATTTATACTCTAAGGATAAAATAAATTGAGAATTATTATATAATTTTTACCCATTGATTATAAATATGAAATCAAATTAATCAAATAAAATTCATATATTTTTCGAAGCAAGGTAATAAAATTTACAAAGTAAACTTAACATTATATTCCTCCAATAACATAAAGTTTCTCTTAATGGAACTTGCCAAATATTTTAATACCTTGATCACTATAATATACTTAATGAAAAAATGCATTCTTCCAAAAATAAAAACCTCAGTTTTCAAATATATTCCATAAATCAATACATTCAGTACCCCCAACATTGACAAAATAACTTTCTAACCAATTTCAAGGTTACAAATATTGTACCATAAATATATGAGTATCATTATTATTTCAACAATGGTCTCATAGTAAGTGTTATCCTCCCACAATCATATGTTTTCAAAAATATTTTCTTTCCAATATATCACTTTTCATAGTCTTCGATACCCTTAATCATTGACTTCAAATACTTATATAAAAACTACTACATTAAAATACTTATATTTTTATGGTTATTATTATTAATAAAATACTTCTGAAATATAATTATTGAATCCAAATACACCAGAACTTTAATAATTCTACTTCATCCAAAGTAAAAGTATAATATTTTCCGTGATCGCTTAGATTCTTCTAAGGTATATTCCCTTGACGCATAAGGAATTTGTTTGCATAGTTTCACATATCCATACTATTGAATCACTAAAAATAAAAGGTTTATTTGTTAACATTTAAATCATGAGCATGGTTTAATTTCTCTCCATACTTATATAAAACTCTCATTCCCTTCATTCAAGTACTAGGGTATTTCTTTCAACAATTATCACATGGGGGAATCCTTCTTTACCTTATTCCCTTTATTTTTCTTTCAATATGTTGTTATCTTCTTCTCTTGATTTATTTTAAATTCATAAGACTTTGAAAATTATTTTTATATAATGATATAATATGATACTATGTATTTATATGAAGAGGATGTGTGGTATAAAAGTTCTATTTGGAGGATTGTCTTAAGTCCAATAAAGAAATGATTATTCTTACACCTTTGATTACATCCGTTGATATAGTTCTCATTCATTATGTTATGAGAAATTTATAAAAAATGAAATACACTATAATAGATAATAATATTATGAAACATAATTTATAATACTTAAAATAGTGAAACAAATAGAATAATTTTAAAATTTTATGCACAGATAATCTCAAAATCATAGACATGATTTCTTTGAGAAAGTTTTAAAATCATAAAAATATTTTAAAATATTTTATAATGTTTTTAAAATGAAATGTTTATTAACTAAATAATATACCTCAATAGTTTAAAACTAGATTCATATTAATTATTATTTCCATGTACCAAGTAATTCTTGAGTCATGCTCGACATGATTTTTTTAGAGTTATTAACCCTCGACACAGTTGTTCCAAAAAATTATCAAATTGTATTATCTATAAAGGGATATATTTTTAAGAAAACCATATAATATCTACCTTAAAAAACATTAGGGTTTATTCTTGTACATAGACTTATCCATAGATTAAGTCATTGGGTTATATTTCTTAATCATATTTTTCCTAAATCCACTTCTCAAGGTTTCTAATAAACATCTTTTGATTCCAACAAAACATACCCCAACTACAGTGACCCAGATCTGGTGTTTAATTTATTAAATTAGCATAATATACATGGTATAACATCCAAAAGGTCTTAATATATTAGTAGTCTTGGTAAAATAGATATAAATAAGAAATTTACATTATAATTGAAATCATAAATAACCAAATTTTGTTCATTGATAACTCCATTATTCCTCATAGTGTATCCCCACATATCAATCAAAAAACATATCCTAGAATCCAAATGAAAATAAATCATAATAAAGGGGTAAACTCATTTTCTCAGTAAGTTTTAGAATAAACTATAATTTATCTTGAATAAATAATCATGATAAATATGGAAATTAAAATAAATTAAACACATTCCATTTAATAAATAAAATGATCATGATATGGAATAAATAAATAATGATAAAATAAATCTATATAACATATTACAAAATATTATCTGTGGATATTATAACTAATAAAATAATCACACGAACCTCAATAATTGATCTATTAATTTGGGAATCAATTATGTTATACATTAGAACCATACTTTCAAGATAATTAACATGAAATTTTTAATCTATGGTTTGAAACCCATCTAATTTGTTCAACTGATTTTTCTCCAATGATATATCGATGCATCATGGGGATATTTATAAATAGTGACCACCCATCACATACTATATCTAATTAATTCATCATATGAATGGAGTGAAACATAATCAACATAAAAATTCACATTAAGAATCTAACATATGAAATGTTAATACTTACCTAAATCAAAGAAACATAATTATAAATCATCCAGAGTAATATGGTGAATGGAAATAAAATTGTACATATTCAGTAAAAATATCATAATCCATCAAATTAATGAATAAATATGTTTTAAATATAATATCTACCTAGTGTATTATAAGTAAAATAATGGTTTTATGTCATTGATTAATAGAAATAAAATAAAAATTTCATTAAATTTTTTTTTGAGAAAAATAACATTTTTACTTTGAAAATATTTTTACACCAAAAGGTTTGAAAGCTATTTTGAAAATAATTTTATTTGAAAATAAAGTTTTAAAACATTTAAAATAATCTTTAAAATCTAAATGGGTCATGATGGAGTAAAATTATGTTCATCAGATAAACGTTAAAATAAATATTCCTTTCATATATTCATTAAAATCCAAATGGTACTTGTTTTTGAAAATGACATAAAGATTACGTCCATTTTTTTTTGTAAAAACAAAAAATGGTTAAAACTTTAAGTAATAAATCAATTGTAAAAATTTAAAAAAAAATTTGAATACCTTTTTAGAAAATAGATATTTAGAGGAAAATTAATTTTTGACTAAAAAGAGAAATATTGTTTCCCCTATTTTTTGTTCTATCAGAAGGAAAATAGTACTAACACTTGAATAGTTAATGAATAGTCATAGAAGATGAAAATATATTTTATTTAAGATAGGAATACAAAATAATTCCTACAATGGACACGTAAATATAAATAATCCTGAAATAATAATGAGATTGTGAAATAAACCCCTACCACTTTGGAACATATGAATCATAAGCCATATAAAATAAATAACATCAAATGAAACATTAAATATAATGAATATAATTATATTCACAATATAATTTATCAAATGGTCTATATATACACCACAAAAAAGAAATAGTGAAAATGACATGTCTTACAGAAGTAAAAGTCAGATGAGAACCCCATACCTTAGGTTTGAATCACTTCTTATGTATATGAAACTATTTCATTATAATTATAAATTTATTATTAATCTATTACAGAAATATAATCATATGTATCATACCATAAATGAACACATTATAACATGTTACCACTCATTTGTTAAAAATATGTCATTATTTTCATTGTTTGAGGAGTTAATTGCCTTGTTTTATCATGTGTGTTTTATCACGAATGATCTAGTTCTTATACATAGGATATAGTGCCATAATCACCAAAATGGTATTAATTTTATTTATATTTTTTTATTATATGTTTCCTTATAACCATTCATTAAAATTATATAATGAAAATGAATTGCATCGTTTTATGGAGACAGTAGGTCGTACGTACACACTAGCAAATATATCATTCCCTTAAAGAGTATATGGGTTAGGAGATGTGTGACATAATAATTTTAAATAATTTATATCATGTAATATATATCACATATATTAGTTAAATTTATCTACATTACTTTCCATCGAAAGTGTAACTGAAAAATGAAACACATTGCTTGGTGAGGCGGTAGTTCACCGTACACATGAGTGACATTATCATATTTTAAACAGAAAGGAAAGTATGAAGGTATATATGATATTATAACTCTAGGAGTATAATTATATAATAAATTATATATATATATATTTAATCCATCATTATATCCAACAGTGATAAGTGTTTATGGAAAATGAGTTATATCAGTTCACGATGCGGTGGACTACCGTACACAAAATTAATGATTTGATTCCATATTTAATGGAAGTAAAGATGGATAAAGATTATTCCATAAAATAAAAATATAATTATATTGGAGATACTAGTTTTATTATTTTTTAATTATTAATAAATAATTTAAGGTCACAAAATAATAATGAAAAAATGATCACAATGAAGACAATTACCTCCACTTGAAAAAACCTCATTTGGATATCCACATCAGGAGACTAGGGATGGTATTTTGGAAAATAAAGAAGCTAAAAAATGTGGATAAGGATTTTGGTTTTGTATTATTTCAGGGTTTTAACTATCCAATTGTCTTTAAATGTGTAATGAAGTGAGGGGAGTGAGTTCCTTTTTATAATTATTGAAGAGTTTTATCTTTGTAAATACCCAAAACAATTCAATAATGGGACATAAATATCACAAAAACTTTCTCCAAAATTGATAATTAAAGGGGTGGATGGATTATATGGTTAATCCAAACTACCACCACACAAAAAATTTGTGTTTTAGATATATTTTTCAGTAACTTCTAACTTTATTTAATTTTATCATTTTAGTTTTTTCATTACAGTAACTAGTTATTTACACTAAGAAATTTATACATGAAGCCTAAAATTAAATGAGACTTATTATATAATTTTTACCCACTGATTATAAATATTAAATCCAATTCTCAATTAAAAACCCAATGAGTATTGAAAATTAATTTAAACATAGGTGCATGTAACATGAAAAAAACGCTACTCTAACCTTAAATTTCATTAGAATGTTTTTACCCCTTAGGGATCTATATAGTCACTATAAAAGAATCATTTACCAATGAATTGCCTATATTTTATATTTAATTAAATTAACAAAATATATTGTAAGAATATTGAATTTTTAGGAATTTTAAATCTTTTAATAAAATATCATTTATTATAAAATAACATTAATGGTTAATATTGACAATATACATTTAACTTGAATTTACCAATAATATCAAGAAAATAATCTAATTTTAATCTATTATGTTTAAACCTGTATAAAATGATATATTTATTGAAAAATTTAATGTAACCTAATAATTAATTAAATTTACTTTACTTTTAAAATTTTCAGTATCATTTATTTTATTTTTCTATTAACTAAATAATTGTTTAGTTGGTGTTGTGTAAGAGATTAAACTAATTATTTGACTAATAAAAAATTAAAATAAATTACCCTCATGAAATTAATTTCATTATTATCAAAATGACCATTAATATTGATTGACAACTTTCTTTTTTCCCTATGTGAACACATAATTAAAATTTAAAGGCAAGAGGGTGACATTTTGTCATTTTATTTACCTAAATTATTATATATGTCACTTTCATGCAGAAGTGTCCCAAAAACACATATAATAGAGTATAAAATTACATGGGTGAATATATTTATAGTAAATATGAATTAGATAATTTTTTATCTCATTTAAACCCTTATATTTTTAGTTTAGCCCCCAGTAAACCCATTTTTACCATATCTATGGGGATTTATTTACACTATTTTCACTGCTTATTGTGGTAAAAAATTAATATTACCTTATTATATAGTATAAATTATTCTAATTACAAAAATTTAATCCATTTTTCAAAATTCAATTAACATAACTCATAGAATTAAATTAAAATTTAAACTATATACGTGATGAAAGAGAGTTTTCCTAAAGAGGAAATTGTCATAAGTATAGATTGTTTTAATATAAAAATTAAATATAAATTGATTAAAATGACATAATTTTTTTAAAATTTAATACAATTGAATTAATTATAATTTAATTTTAATTTTAAATATAATTTTACTTTGAAAATAATTTAAATGAAAAGGGAGTTTTCAAAAAAAATAATATTTTTCTTTAATCATAAAAAATTATTCTTTTCAGAAAATTCTACAAAATTAACCCAAAAATAATTTTTAAATTTATTTTTCCAAAATTAATTTTATTCTTTGAAATAAATTTTATAAAATTGGTGACAATAAATTTTAAATTATGTTCCCAAAGACCAACTAATCCTCCTTCAAAAAAACAATTTTTCAGAAAATATTTCATTCTCTTTCAAATGGTTCTTATTTTATTTATAATTAATAGATAACCCTTTAGTTTATTATATATGTGTTTAAACCATATTATTTTCATAATTTAGTTATTATAATTCACAAATTCCATCTTAACTTCTAGGTTAAAATGGTATTTTTTAAATAATATTATTTTAATAGAGTATTGTGTTTGGTTCAAACCCAGTGTTGTGTGATTTGAAAGCTACCAAAGAGATTGGATTTATTTAAAAATAAATATATCATAATGTATCAAGGTGTTAAATTATATTTTTATCTTATTTTTTAATATCATATACACAATTGAATATGAATATCCTCCTTTAAAATCTTGGTGTATTTCACATGACCTGGAAATAAAATCTATAGTAAATACATTACAATCATGGTGCCACTAACCCTTTTCTGAAAATCCAAAAGCTCCAAATTAGAGAATCTGGTTTATGAAGGATTTTTCATGCATGAAGTTTCTCAAAATATCATCTATTTCATGAATAAAGGAAGTTTCATGAAGGCTATCTAAGCTTCATTAATGTAGTGAGCATCGTGAAGGCTATCCAAGCATTGTGAAATTAGTGAGAATAACAAAGGTTTTGAGAATTAAAAATGCAGTGAGATTTATGAATGTTTTGGGGTTCATGAATAAATAATGTTCTGCATAGAATTGTGAGGTTTCAAGAAGGTTGGATAAGGAGTTTTCACTAATGTAATTCTTATGAGAACTAAAAGGGATTTCCTAGTAAATACGTGATAAATTTTAATTTATCATGTAGATGAAAGAGGAAAAAAATGATTAACCAAATGAGGTTTGAAAAATATTTATTCAAGTAATCATGATTTTGTTCTTATGAAGGACCAGTGATCACACTTTAGTTGAGAGAGTAGTGAGCATTCAAATTGTGATTGGTTGTAAACTCGGACAGGTAGTGAGTCTACACCAAAAATTGTAAAAAAAGTTTTCTATATTCAATTTTGTATAAAGGTACAGTTCCTTTGTACGATATTTGGACATATCCTACTGTGGGTGAACCATGTAAAATTTGTGTGTCTCAAGAATTATTTTATTTGTGCTCATACACTACTATGGGAATGGTAGAGAACATTATTTGAGTTAATGATGATATAGGATTAGAAGGGGAATTGGTTTTAATCTATCATACATGATTCACACCCACCATCCTCTCAAGGTATTTTACCTAGTTTGGATAACATGGATTATACACCTATAAATGAAAATTAATTGGTTGTTTCTTTGAGTCTGAAATCATATAATTAGGTGTTCAGTGAAACTTGTAACTAGTGGAATCATATATGAGTAATTTCTAATATGAATTTCTATTTCATAGAAAAAATTAGGATGTAGTTTTCTTTTACATTACTATTATTATTTATTTAGTGAGTATTATCATGGAGGAGTGATTATAAAACCAATACCACTATTTCGTGTGGTCAGAACATTGTGGTGGAGAGACCATTGAGGTTTTGATAGTGGATTCAATCATGACATTATAATTTTTTAATAGAATAATAGTTTCATTATCAATTATATAAAAAATTATCTTAGCATATCACCATTTGAAATAGGTGGTTCATAAGGGTATTAAGAAATTTTATAGGGATATGAAGACACATTTTTATGGGTCATGTATTAAATGGGAATTAAATAATTATTATAGGGACCTGTTTTTTCCTTATAATAAATTGAAATACTTCTACATATATTTCTATAGATATATACTAAGACGAAATTCCATTCTGAGGCTTGGTGCACTAAAAAGAAATTTTATAAAAATATTAAATATATTTTATATTATAGGGGAATATTTTATTAAAGAAAATGAGATAACTCTTAAACTAAATATCATATAAAAAAATCTAATACTATAGTTGAGTTCAGAGTGTGATGTTTATCCTATGAGCGACCTAAAAATGGCCGGTTTATAGAGTTTGGATATATCATGCATTGGTGGTGCATTTTGTTTTTTAATTAATTAATTTAATTAATTTATTTAACCTAATCATACTATTATAAGAATATCATTATGACGATTTATGAGGGTTAAAATCATAATCCTAGGACTATCAAGAGATTATTTCTCTTGTCCTTCTTTTTCCAAATCACATCTGATGGTGAAAAATATCATGATCAGAGTACATTGAGATGTAGTGAACACAATGAATTCCTTAAATCATTGAAAATTTTGTTTCTCAATGAATAAAGACCCAATATCCATGTATAAATCACCAATTAATGGATTTTTACCATTTTTATTAAATTGATTGAGTAGAATCATCCCGTCTTTAATATGTGTTTGTTTCTAAACCATGCATCTTCCTAGATACCCGTTTATTTGATTATTAAAATTTTTATGACCCTTGATATCCCTATTATTGATCATTTTCCAAAAATGCTTCAAAATTATTGATAAAAAGTTTCCTTTGTTCCTTCCTATGTTAATTGCTTCGCGTTCTTCATCGGTTGGACCCTGCTGTCCGAGTTCGACATTTTTGGGCTATACGGAGCCCGATCAGACCCCCAAAATTGTGATGAATCCATATACAAGGGAAAGAACGTCCAACTAGGGATGATTTCAGATTATTTTCAGGATATGGGAGATCATTTAAATGATCAGGATCTAAGTCATCAATAGCATGGTCAAGACTAAGCACATGAGTGAGACCCTGAGTGGCATGGGCATGCCACTTTACACACACACACATATATTTTTTATATGTAATGTTTATATTAATATATATATATCTGTGTGTGTGTGTGTGTGTTTTATATATATATTTATACATGTTTATATTTTATGTGTGTGTGTATATATATGTTAATATTTTATGTTTATTTATACTTTTATATTATATATATATGTTTATATTTAAATTATATTATATATTTTTCTATGTGTAAATATATATATTTGTATGTATATATATATATATATATAATTAGCCATGTTTTATAATAAAAGTAAAAATTTCATTAAAATAGCCACATTTTCTCAAAAAACATCACTAAATTAAAAATATATGTGTGTTTATATATATAAATATATATATGTGTGTGTATATATATATATTTATATCTAGGTGTGTGTGTGTGTACATGTCTACGTTTATATATATTAGTATATATATATGTGTATCTATATATCCCAAAATATATATTTACATTGATTCATTTACGGGCTATATAAATATATATATATTTTAGATAAGTTTGCTAAAAATATCGTTAATTTAGCGACGTTTGTGAGGAAACATGGATAATTTAGCGATGTTTTTTTTCAATGTCGGTAATTTAGTGATGTTTTTTGAGGAATCAACATTAATTAGCAACCTTTTTTATAAAACGTCACTAAAGTATTGACATTTTTAAGGAAACATCGCTAAATTTTGACGTTTCCAGGAAACATCACTAAATTAGCAACCTTTGTTGAGAAACATTCCAAAATTAGTGACATTTTTCTTGAAATGTCGTTAAATTAAAAATGTTTTTTAAAAAAATTTATAAAAAATATTCTTTAAATTCATGTTTTTTGTAGTGTTTAGGTATGATGAGTGGGTTCTGTGGTTAGGAGGCTGCCACCCACCACCCATTAGTCAGCGAGTATAGCCCTTGGTGTAATAGGCTCTTCAAGAATATATTTTACTTCAGTGTTGTATGATTATATGAAATTATCACCTAAGGAAGTTTTGGGACTACCTCCAATGAAAGATATATATTTTTACATCTAATAACATCCCATGACTGCTATGATATCTTTTACAGCATATCAGATTCCCCTATCAAGATCTGAGAGCTATGGCCACAGTTCAAGGAACATCGAGAGAAGGGTTTCATCATGAATAGTGTCCCCCCTAAGAAGATCTACCATTGTTCATGAAAATGGTGGATTCAGTCTTGTGGATTTATGTAGATTATCATTTCTTGAACTGAGCCATGATAAAGAACAAGTGCCTCTTCCCAGTGATTGATGACCTCTTTGACCAATTGTAAAGTGTGATATGGTTCTTAAAGAATGATCTTTATTATGGATACCACCAATTAAGGGTTCATGATTCTGATATTACAAAGATGGAATTCCAATGTCTCTAAAGACACTATGAGTTCTTAGTGATTCCCTTTAGGGTGAAGAATTCCCCCGTTGTATTTATGAGTTTGATGAATCGGATTGTCGAGCCATACATGGACTAGTTTGTGGTCTTCTTCATCGATGAAATACTAATATAATCTTCATTAGAAGAAGATCATATAGAGAACATGAGGATGGTTCTATATTTTTATCAATAGAACCAACTTATAGAATTATTTATAATTTCCAGTTCTAGATTCATTAGGTTCCCTTTCTGGGGAATTCCATTTTTAAACATGGTTTATCTATAGACCCAGTAAAGATCTATTAAGTTCTTTCTCAGGATCTACCCAAGAGAATGTTAGAGGTGCAGAATTTTCATGGCTTGGAGGGGTAATACAAGAGGTTTTTGTAACAATTATATAGGATTTTAGCCCCTTTAACCATCTTGCCACAAAAAGAGAAAACTTTTACCTGGACTGAGTAGTGATAGAAGAACTTTGAGGAGTTGAGGTTGAGGTTGAGCATTTCTAATATGTTGAGACAATCAGATGAAGGCATAGAGTTTATAGTGTATTGCTATTCCTTAGGATCTGGGTTCAGCTACATGTTGATGCATTGGTAGGCCATTATCGCCAATGGTTCAAGGATGTTGATACACCAGGATAAGAAATACACGACTAATGACCTAGAGTTGGCAACATAAGTCTCTTCCTGAGGATGTGGAGGAACTACCTTTAGGATGATAAATTTTTAGTTTACTCATAAAATCTATGTCTCTTGTATGTATTCATAAATAGATACTTGAACCTAAGACATGATCACTAGTTGGTGTTCCTATAGGAAAAATACATCAAGATATTCTATACTCCAGGAAAGGGAAACACAGTGGTAGATTCCCTTAGTATGAAATCATAGGATCCTATGGTGCATGAGGCTTCTAAATAATTGAATTACTTGAAACTTCCCTTAGTGGAGCATGAGGGTGCATCTTTTCGTCAGTGGATGTTGTTCACTCCTCCACTTATAGCGCATGTGAGAAAGTCCCATCTTGGAGACATCGACTATGATGTATTTCAAGACCATATATCCAAAGGGGACTCACCATGCAGATATTATGAAGGATTGAATCATGTTATATGTTTACAGGGGTGGTCAGTGCTTCCATTTATGTTGTGGGAGGAGGTGATGTGAGGGTTACACACTTCTACACTAGTTATGCATATCAGTGTATGGAAAATGTATAAAGAACTTCAGTAGATATTTTGGTGGTCGGAACGATATGGAGTGTTTCTAAGATCATCTCTTAGTGCCTCACTTGTTAGCAGGTGAAGGACGAGCACCAGATTTCTGAAGGTTTGTTGTAGCCCTTGATATCATGGAGTAAAAGCGAGATGAAATATCCATATACTTTGTTATAGGGCTTCCATAGGCAAAGAATGGCCATGATTCCATCTAGGTGATAGTTGACCAAATCATGAATTTGTAACAATTAATTTCTACCAGGGAGCAAATTTTGGTGGATTTTTTTGTGGTAGTTGTATGTACGAACGATTTTTCACCTCCATGTGGTTCCCTTGATGATTTTCTTTGATCATGATGCATATTTTACATCATGGTTTTAGAGGGGAATGTAAGAGGAATTCGTGACCTAGATGAGGATGACTATAGGCTTCCACCCCTAGATCGATGGGAATACTGAGTTTACTATCTAGGTGTTGAAGGATATGATGAGGGATTGTATGTTAGACTTTGGCTAGAGTTTAGAGGACCATTTTCCCTTAGTAGAGTTTGCATACAACAATATGTAACAATCTACTATCATTATGAAACCTTTTGAGACACCATAAAGGGGAAAATGCAGGTCACCCTCATGCAAGAAAGAAATTAGCGAGACATCTCTTATGGGTATTTAGATAGTTAAGGTTACAAAAAAGAAGGTCTAATTCATCCACGTGAAAATGATGACCACTCAGAGTAGGAATAAATTTTATACAGATCAACATAATAGTACTTTAGAGCTTGATTTGGTAGACCATTGAGAGTCTCCCCATGATGATGGTTGTATAGGTTCAGCTAGTGAGGAAAGATATCCCTGAGGTTCATTAGGCCATTCAAGATCATGTAGAGGGTTTCCATGTTTTCTTACCTCCTCTCCCTACCCCCACAGCTAGAGAATGTGCATGAAATATTCTAAGTATCATAGGTGAGGAGATACATGAATAAACCTATGTATTACATCAACTAGGGGAGACATACATTAAGGATGGATCCACCTTTGTGGAGCACCCAGTGGTGATCAAGGATCAACATGAGAAGACCCTGTTTGGATGGACCACCCCTTAGGTTCGTGTGTTGTGGTAGTATAGGAATGTGTAGGAGATATTCTAGGAGAATGAGATCCAAATTCAGGATCCGTATCCTAAGTTTTTTTCATTGTTATTCTTTTAGGTGATGAAAATCATGAAGGAGGTGATGATGTGGATACCATGCTATTTCAGTATAATACGTTGAAATATTCATACATATATTTCCAGATCCAGAAACTAAGATGGCATGGGCTTCCAAGGCTCAGAGTGCTCGGAATTAATTTTATAAAATATTAAATATATGTTAAATTTTACATGAATAATTTTAAAGAAAATGGAATAACTCTTAAAAAAATCTCATATAAAAAAAGAGACCATGATTGAGTCTTGAATGCAATGTTCACTCTAGGAGTGACTTAAAATATGTTGGAATAGTGTATTCATATATATCTCTCATTATAATTTAAATTATTTGGTTAATAAGTTTTATTTATTTATTTATATATCATAATTGGACTCCTATAATAAAAACTTTATGGAAATTTTTCCAAGGTTAACCTCATAATTCTGGGCTTGTCAAGAGATTATTCCTCCTCTCCTTTAATAGGCTAATCACATCTAACGATGATGAATTTCTGGACCAGAATAGATCGGGACGTAATAAACACAACAACTTCCATAAATCGATGGAATGTGTGTTCTTTGAAGAAAAATGATCCAATCTCCAAGTATGACTGATAAATATGTGGATTTTTATTTTTGTGATTAAATTAATTGAGTAAAATCCTTCCATTTGTGATTTTTGACAATTTTTAAACCTTCCATGTTCCTATGTATTGGTTTATTTTATTATTCAATAGTTTTATAACCTTGTATATCCATATTATTGGTTATTTTCCAAGAACACTTGTAAATTATCAATAATTTTTTTCTTTTGTTCATTATTCCCTCAATTGCTTTGAATTCTTCACCATTTGGACCTCACTATCCATGCTCAATATTATCGGGTGGTAGCAAGCCTGATCAGACCCCTAAAATCACAAAAAATCTGCATGCAAGGGAAGAATTGAAAATCCATGTTTGATTTCGTATTATTTGTGGGTTATGGGAAATCATTTCAGTGATCAGCAACCAAATCATCAACTGTGGGGTAAACTTAGGCATACTGGTTGAACGACAAACCACAGTGAGGATGAATGCCAATTTTTGTCTGCAGGATAACTAAAAATGCATAATGGATACTAGATCCAAATATTACTGGTGATAAAGTCAGATCTAATGGTGGAAGACTGGATCTATTTTGTAGAGGGTGGATCTAGAATTTCAGGAAAATATTGACTACATTCGATGTAGTTAAAAGAACACACAGTGTGTTGGTCCCTTCCTATAAAATCATGGGTTTTAGTGGATTAAAAAACATGTGTCTTTACAGATAGTTATTTTATTAATGATCTATGTTTAACTTTGGGGTTTTACTATTGAATTTTGAAGATTATTTTTTTTGAATTATCATATCTTATTCTAAAAAGTTTGGTTTTTCATAATTTATAAACACATGATGAATATATAGTATAAATTTGTGAATTTTTTGATATTTATAAGTTGATTCAAAATCACCAGGAATTAAAATTTCATTTAAGTACTCATTGTTTGGAAGAAAAGATGAGTTTACAGTGGAAATTGATTAAAGGGTGAAACTATACTTGTCAAGTAAGTATGATTCCTTATGTTCTTAGTCAATGAAGTAAATTAATTATTTAACTCTAGGGAAAATAAATTTAAATAAAAAATATTATCTTAGTACCTTCTTCTCTGATGAATCAAATGGTCCTTTAGCTCATCACGAATTTATATCTTTGTGATTGATAAAATTATCCTAAACATGCTCTCTATCACATTCCATCCGAACATTATGGTTATATTTCCCTTACACATAAATTTTTTCCTATATGGAACACTATTATGTGTTATCTTTGGTGAACTTCATACATACCTCTCTTTATTTTAAAGTGGAGTTCTCATTAATCCTTTTTTCGATGTGGGGTTTCAATAATTATATTTTGAAAATTCAAACCCCTAGTTTTTGATCCCGAGTTCAAATTAAAAGGTTAAAATTTATTTAAGTATGGGGGAATGTAACACCATATTATTTTACATTATGTATATTCTAAATAAATTAAATTTATTTAATATATTATGTTCTATGAAACACTAAGCTTAAATGAACTACGATTAATATTATTATTTAAAATGAAATTATTACCTGGCTGTTAAATTAGAGGGAATTAATAATATTAACCAAATTATGTAATTTATATATTTTATATTTAATAATTTTTTTAACATTCAATCAAATTATTTTATAGGCATATGATAATAATGATTCCAATTTTATGCATTAAAAGACTATATTTTTCTAAAGGCACTTTTACTGCCTTTGAATGGAGAACTATTTTTAATCCAATTTTGACACTTTTATATATGTTATTTGAAAAAATATACTTATTCCATTAATACATAACATAAATATTTACTTTGGTTGAAGTTTTTATATTTTCAAATAAGTTTCATGTTTTGATGAATAGTGATAAAATATTTCATTTTAATTGAAAACAATTTTTTCATATAAAAACTTTATAGCGTTAACTTATATTTTTAAATTATTTTAATGTATAATTTGATCAATGTTTTCCATTAACATAATTTATTACATTTTAATTAATTTAACATTGAATTGGGATATATAAATATTTCAATATTTTGAACGTTTTCACTTTAATAACCTATTTTCTCATTCCATCAAACTAATTAATTTAAAATTAATTACTATAACTTATGTGATTTGAATTTTGAAAAATTTATTCCCTATTTGGAATAAGATTTTCCAAAATATTTAATTATGTTCCTTTTATTTTTGGGAAATATGAATAGTAACTTTAGTATTTTTTTAAATTACCAAAGTTAAGGGTAAATTGGGTAATTAAAGGTAAAAATAATATTCTATGTTTTATAAAACTACCATAAAACATTTCATAATTTTATTAAATGAGTTAGTGTTAACCAGAATCATCATTCCGATGATTTTATATCCTCTTGAAGCCACTCTGATGACTTTTAATCATTTTTTATTATTTTATTCTAACAGAAGTCCAATATGTCCCACTCATGTTTCTAAAATGTATTAAATTGTTATATATGGTTATTAAGAAGATATATTACAATATAAATATTCATTAAAAAGAAGAAATATTTATCATATTCATGATAATATATTTTTAATTTTTAGAGAAAAATAATTAAAGTAATGGTTTTCACAGTGATAATGCATTAATTGTTTAATTAATGGATATATCAAATAAATGTTATTAAAAATATTAATGTAAGTATAATGTGATATAATTAATGTCATAATTTTTTTATAGATGAACTAGATATATTTCAGATTTATAAGAGGTATTTTAAAATTTATCTTGAATGTTGATATCTTTTAAAAAGTCAAGAAATATATATTGTTAAAATCGACATTAATGATATTTTAAAATAAATAAAATTTTATTAAATAATATAAAATTCATAAAAATATATACATTTTAAAAGTGATTTGGATAGAGTCCAAAATTTCATCCTTGACTAATTTATGGCTATTCTTCCATTTTATAGTAACTATATCAACCCTTAAATAGTAAAAAAGCAAAGTTGTCATGGAAATAGTAAGGGTTGGGCTAAAGGTTAAAGTGAAAAGATAAGGATAATAATATGACCTAAAAAGTTTAATTTTTTTTGAATGTGTATATTTCAACCCATAATCATATTATCTTAAAAATAAATCTCTTTGGTACCATATTTAATTGATAAAAAATTCATATTAATTTAATATTTTTTGAGTTTCCAAAAGTGCCCCTCACTTTAATTATAAAAGGGAACCTCCTCCCCAACTTCCTCACACCAAATTAGGCATTCTAGATGGAATAAAACTTGTACAAGTAATATCCCAGCATCCCTCCCCTCTTTCTAAAAGCCTCACTTTTTCTAGAAAGAAGACTAATGAAGGATTTTGGTATAGACCAAAATAAGTTACCCAAATAGTAGGCAACGTTCTTCAACGATCACTTTAAATTTATTTATTCTCACACTACTTAATTTATTATTATTATATAATTATATAATAAAATTAGTATAATAAATATATTGATATGTTTTTATGTTAAAGTTTTAACCAAAACATACACACACTTCAATCAAATGGATAATGAATTTACTATTCATGTACGACGTACTACCACCTCGCAAAACGAGGTCGTTTGTTTTTCCATTACAACCTCTCATGGTAGGTAATTATGATGGACAAGATTTTTTTATATGATATATATAATATTTGTTTTATATTAATACTCATTTAATTTTTATATACCAAATATCTTCATGTTTTTGATTTTGTGTAAATATGATAACATCATTTATGGAAGTGTGGACTACCTCTTCCTCAAAGAGATGTGATTCGTTCACACTATACATGGAACATAAGAAGAATGGTTTTAATAAACACATGTAATATATAATACATATATATTATATTGGAATTATAATATAGATATATATCATTAATATTTCATTATTTTAAAATGGAAAAGAAATGAAAGTTGTGTTCATGCATATATACGACCTACCGTCTCCATGAATAGTTAATTTCATTTCCCACCACCAACTTTTAGGGATTATTATAAATTAATATACAGTTAATATATATTATTTTTAAATAATGTTTTAAATTTTTTATAAAATGAAATCATGATCTTAGTAATAGGAAAAACAAATAAAAAGTTAAAACACACTCGAGAAACTTGGCAATTACCACCCAAATTAGTGAAAATGTTGAAATATTATCAACAAACAGGTCATAAAATAATACAATAAGATCATATATGATAAAATAAATATCAATAATGTACTGATATAAACTAATAACATTCTTGAAACCATTATACAATATTTCAAATCACATACAACTAAAAAGGAAGTGTGAGGTAAGAGATCTTTGTCTCACTTTTATTTCTGTGGGACACATGCCTTATACATTACTTATTTAGTTTGTGTAGTTTCTATACCACCAATGAATTTATTTTATGAGTATTATTATGAATATTATGGTATTTTAATATGTATATATTTTTATTTCTCTCATGGGTATTCTATTCTATTGATTTTAAAGTGATATGTATTTATTTCACAATCTCATCGTTATTCGGGATTGTTTGTTTTTATGTCTCTACTATGGAGTAATTCTCATCCATGGTAGTTTTTTGTAAAAATATTTTCAAAAATGTTTTTAATATTCTCAATTGATTTTTTAAATTCATTTTTAACCCTTTTTTACTTTTTACAAGATTCTTTAAAAAAGAATATTCCTATTGTTTTCCGAAAAAAGGAACATTATAAATTTTCTTACAAAATAAAACGAAATGTTTTTTTAAAATTGTATAACATGAATGTAATTTCCATACATAATTAATCAATAATGTTTTAATTCTTACTTTACATATTTAAAAGGTTATTTCCAATTAAAAAAAATTATTCTATAAATGTGTGGCCTTTTAAATAAATGATTATAAAATGGTAAGCGCTTATCATCTAACTTTTTACATCTATGAGATAAATGTAATATTCACCACTATCTTAACTTATGTGGTGTATTTATTTCCCCTTTTTATATATAATATAATTAATCTATTTATATTCATTGTATTAAATGTTTCATTTGATAATTATTTACTTTTATGGGGCTTATGTTTCGAATATTTTGAAGTGGTATGTGATACTTCGATTTAAAGATATATTTTTAAATCAATTGTTTGATATATGAGGAATGCATTGAACATGTATGACATGGTTTGGGGAATATTTAATATAAGGTATATAGGCCAGTGATCAATTAATGAAACCCCCTTGATGCATTGGTAGTCCCTTGAGAGAAAATAATTTTGTAAAAAATGCTTCATGTTTGTTTCCAAGAAGAATAGATAGGTTTCTATCCAAAGAATTAAACCATATTTTTAAAGGTTTTGATAGTAGTGTTTCATGATCTAGATATATAATGTACACTAATTAATAATTTTCTTTATTTTAGTTATTATTTATCCATGATATTTTACATCAACATATCTAGTGATGCATTTTATTCTCACCTTATTGAGAGAATAACATGTGTTATCAAATATTTTCCTTACCATATTTATTTATTCTCATTAATTCATTATTTATTATACTTTAAATTCCAATACTAATAACATGAGATCACCCTTTAATTTTTTATATTTACCCTATTTATGAAGATAAATTTTTTTAATGAGTTCAAGGTTGCAAATTATTTTCCTTTATCTCGTTTTATTCTTTACTAATGTAATATGGGAATCATTTACGTATATATTTACTCAAGAGTAATAAATTGATCATTTAATTGGGATTTTATTCCTTGTAATCATTCCAATTTAGAAAAATAATGAACCGAATCTAGGCTTCTAGGGTTGGGGCATTACAGTTGGTATCATAAGAAGTTTAGTAGCAACCTTGGGAACTTAATTTAGGAAAACACACATAAGGAACACATCCAATTGGTTTAGAATGTGTGATTTTTTTTAAGGAATAATTCATTTTAATTTTATGGAAATATTTTTAATGGTAAGGATAAACATTAGGGTTTATATAATAATTGAAATTAAGATAATTATGGGTATTTATATTATTGGTAATACCAAATAAAACATATGAGATAAGATTTTTGGTTTATTTTTTTATTAATGTTGAATATATTTAGGTTATTTTTTAGGATTCTAATCAATTTTATGGATAATATTAATATTGTTTTACAAAAATGACATCACACACACAAGGTTAAAACCTACTATGTTTGGTAAGGCCATGGTGTTTGAACCCACAATTGAAGGATGACAAGGGTTAAGTGCCTACAACTAGCATACGTGAAGTACTGGTTAGTATGAATTTTCTTTATTTAGTTAAAATATCTAATGGATAATGTTTATTTTTATTTTAGATACAATTGTTTTATCAAATAGATAACTTTGGGATTGGAAAATTATTTGGTGATTAAGTAATTAATGTCATTTTGTAAGAAGTTGGCTATTTTGGAAATCCTATAATATTAAGCTAAACAGAATGAATTGTATTTTGGAGTCAAATATGACTTTATTGTAGACTTATAGTGATTCCGATTATTTATTGATGTTATTACAATAGCTTAGAGATTATGAGATGTAGGTGATGAAATATTTGGTATTAGACATTAAGACTGATTGATGTTATTTAGAAGACTCTACGATAAAATCCTTATTATTTTTGTGTTTCAATCATAGTCTAGAATATTTTTGAAGAAGGGTAGTTATTTTATGAATGATATATGTTGAACTTTGGGGTTTTACTATTGAATTTTAGAGATTATTTTTGGGTAATTATTATATCTAATTCTAACCATTTTGGTTTTGGTTAATGTATTAAGATAGGTGGAATATAAATTTATACATTTTTGGATTTTTTGATATGTAGAAATTATTTCAAAATATCCATCCCTGAAAATTTCATATTAAATACTCATCGTTCGGAGAAAAAAATGAGTTTGTGGTGATATTTGATTAAAGGATGAAACTATACTTTTCAATAAAGTATGTTTCCTTATTTTATTTTTATATTATTTAAATTAATTCTTCAAATATAGGGAATAGATCTTGAAACAAAGATATTATCCTAGTACCTTTGTTTCCTGATGAATCAAATGGTCGCTAAGATCATCATCGATTTTTTGCTTTGTGATTGTTAACTTTCTTCTGATCATTTTATCTATCACTCTTGATCATAACATGAGGGTTTGATTTCTCTTCCATGTCTATATTTTCATATATAGAACCTTTTTTATGGGTTATATTTAGTGACTTTCGTACTTCCCTTTCATTAGTTTATAGTGGAGGTATCATTAATACTTTTTTCGATGTTGATTTTCATCAAATATATTTTTAAAAGTCAACGAACTAATTTTTGATTTCAAACTCAAATTTCAAGGATAAAATTTATTGAAGGATAGTAGAATATAACACCCTATGATTTTAAATTATTTATCTTCCTAAATAAATTCAATTTCTTTGATTTTTTACATTACATACAACATCAAGCTTAAACAAACCACGATTAATATTATTATTTAAAATGAAATTATAACCTAGTTGTTAACATGATAGAAATGAATAATATTATCTTAATAATAAAATTTATATACAATATATTTTATATTTTTTTTACATTAATCTAAATGACTTTATAGGAATGTGATAAGAATGAATCCAATTTTATGCATTAAAACGACATATATTTCTATAGGTGGTTTTACCACATATTAATGAAGAACCTATTTTATATACTATATTAGAAACTTTTATATATATTATTTAAAAAATTAAGTTTCTTATTTTAATTCATAATTTAAAATTTTACTTTGGATTAATTTTTGATATTTTTCTGATAAGTTTCATGTTTTTATGAATAATGATAAAATATTTCTTTTTAATTCAACACATCTTTTTCCTCTAAAACGTTTATAGTGTAAAATTATATTTAAAATTGGTTTTAAAGTATATTTAGATTAATTTTTTTATCATTTAATATAATTTAGGTCATTTTATTTAATTTCACATTCAATTTGGATAAAAAACATTTCAATCTTTTTAAAGTTTTCACTTTAATAACTCATTTTATTGTTCCATAAATGGGATTAATTTTAATTTAATTACTATAACTTCTATGTTTTAAATTTTTAAAAATTAATTCCATACTTGGAATTCATGGGTCCAAATTATTTACATAATTTCCTTTTATTTTTGGGAAATATGAATACTAACTTTAGTAATTTTTTAATTGTTATGGTTAAGGGTAAATCAGGTAATTAAAGGTAAAAATTATATTATAAGTATTTTAAAACCAACCTAACACTAGTAATAATTTTATTGGACGATTTATTTCTATCCTAAAAACATCCTTATGCTGATGTTATGGCCTATTGAAGCCACTTTGATGAATTTATGATTTTTTAGTATTTTATTCTAAGGTAAGTCTAATATGTCACCCTGAAGTTTTTAAAAAGTATTACATTTTTAATATATAGTTATTAAGAACATATATTTTACTATAAGATGTAATTGGAAATATAAAATTATTATCTTCATCATGATAATTTTTATTTATTTTTTTGAGAAAAAATAATTAAATTAATGGATTTCACAATGATGATGTGCTAATTGTTTAATTAATGGACATATAAAATGAATTTTATTAAAAATATTAAAATTAATATAACTTTATATAATTAATTTCATACATGAATTTTATTGATGATATATAAATTTTATGGATTTATTAAAGGTTTTGGTTCAATTTTATTTTGTGTTTTGATATTTGTTAGAAATTTTGTAAATAAATAATGTAAAAATCGAGATTAATGATATTATAAAATAAATAATATTTTATTGAATGATATAAAATTACTAAAAATATAAAATTATGAAAAATAATTGGGATAAAGATTAAAATTTCATCCATAAATAATTTATGGTTCCTTTTCCATTTTAGAGTAACTATACCAACCTTTTAAGAGTAAAAATCCAAATTGTCACAGTAAGAGTTAAAGGATTTAACTGAGGGTTAAAGCCAAAACATATGAGTGAAAATGTGAGATAAACAACTATAAATATTATTTTATTAGTTTTTAGACCCATACTAATCTTATATTATAAATAAATCTCTTTAGATCCATTTTTAATTGAAAATTAATTTATATAAATTTATTATTTTGAGAGTTTCCAAAAGTGCCCCTCACTTCAATTATAAAAGGAAACCTCTTCCCTTACTTCCTCACTCCACATCACCCTTCTAGATCAACTAAACCCTATAAAAATAATCTCCCAACATCACTCTAATTTTCCTATAAGCCTCATGTTTTTAGAAAGAAAACCAATAATGTATTTTGGTATAAACCAAAAGTAGTTTTTGAAATAAGAGGTAACGTTCTTCAATGATCAATTTCATTTTATTTTTTTCCCTATACTTCATTTATTATTATTCCATGATTATACTATAACACCAATATCATAAATATAATGATATTTTTTTGTGATAAGGTTTTTACATACACATACAAACTCTTCCATCAAATGGGTAACAAATATACTATTTGTGTACGGTGAAGTACCACCTCACGAAAAAATGTCGTTCATTTTTCCTTGACCTCCTATCATGGTTGGTCATTAGGACTGAAATAATATTTTTATATGATATATATTATATTTAATTTATATTCATAATTCTTTAATTTTTATTTAACACATATCTTCATGCATTTCATTCTGTGTAAATATGCTTGCATAGTTTATGGAAATGTGGACTACCGCCACCTCAAAGCGATGTAATTCATTCACACTATACATGAAACTTATAAAGGATGGTTTTAATAAACATATGTGATATATATGACATATATATGATACATTAATTATAATATATATATATATCATTTAATTTTCATTCTTTTAGTATATAAAAGAAATGAATGTAGCATTCATGCGTAAGTACGACCAACCATCTCCATGAACGATGCATTTTATTTACTATCTACAAATTTTGTAAATTATTATAAATAAATATATTATAAATATATATTATACTTAAATAATGGTTTTCATTATGGATATGATGAAATCCTGATCTATGTAATAGTAACAACAATAAAAACTCAAAACATACTTGAGAAACTGGGCAATTAACACCAAAAATAATGAAAGTGTTAAAATATTATTAACAAACAGGTGATATAATAATACGAGACAATCATATATTATTTCATGAATATGAATAAGGTTTTTATATAAATTAAAAATTTTTTTTACAACATTATTTAGGATGTTAATTCATGTACAACTAAAAAGGAAGTGTTGGGAAAGGGATCATTGTCTCAATTTTATTTTTGTGGGACACATGACTTATACATGACTTATTTATTTTGGGTTGTGTATATATCAGAAATGAATTTATTTTATGATTATGATTATTAATATTTTTTTTATTTTCCTATACATATATTTTTATTTATTATATGGGCAGATGATTCTACTGATTGTAAAGTGATAGGTATTTATTTCACAACCTCATCATTATTCGGGATTGTTTGGGTTTAAGTATCAGTAAGGGAATAATTCTCTTCCATGTAAGTTTTTTATAAAAATGTATTCAATTTTATTTCTATTATCCATTTAATTTTTAAATTCATTTTTATCCCTTTTTTAATTTTTAAAAAATTATTTAAAAATGAATCTTCTTATCATTTTCCAAAACAATGTACTTTATGACTTTTTAAAAAAAGTAAAAGGAATGTTTTTATAACTTATATAGAATGAATATAATTTACCACTATCGTGATGCCCTGAATTTTTAATCTAACTTTACAAGTTTACAAGATTATTTTCAAATAAAATATTTTCTTTTATAAATTCTTGTCCTTTTAAATAAATCATTACAAAGTGGAAAGGGATTTTTATATCACTTTTTACATCTATGATATAAATGTTATATTTAACACTTGATTCTTTTTTTGTGGTGTATCTACTTCTCCTTATGATATAACATATCATGAAATTATTTATATTCATGGTATTAAGTGTTTTATTTGTTAATTATTTACTTTTAGGGGGCTTATGTTTCAATTATTTCAATGTTTAATGATACACTTTGATATAAAGATATCTATTTAAATCGACTGTTTGATATATTAGGAATTCATTAGACTCATATAAAATGGGTTAAGGAATATTTAATTTTATCCCTATGGGTTAGGGACCAGTTAATGAAATCCCCTTGATGCATTGATAGTATCTTGAGAAAACATCAGTTGGAAAAAAACCCCGTGACATTTTTTCCTTGAAGAATAAATGGGTTTCTATCCTCATACTTAAACCATCATGTGAAATTTCTTGATTATAGTAGTTAATGATCCGTATAAATTAAATCTAATAATTATTCATTTTCATTATTTTATTTCTTATTTATCCATGATATTTTTCCTCGACATATCTATGGATGAATTTCATTCTTAGTTTATTGAGTGAATGGAATTTTTTATAAATTATTTAACTTTATTTGTTGGTTTATTCTCATTAATTCATTATTTCTTCTTATTTATTTTCCATTAATGACCATTTGAGATCAACTTTTTATTTTTTTCCCCAGGTTATGAAGATGAATTTTTTGAATGAGTTCAAGGATGAAAATTATTTCCCTTTGTTATGTTTTATGTTTTGCCAATGTATTAATGAAATCATTTAGGTATCTAGTTATTCAAGACTAATAAAATGATCAGCCCTTTTATTATTTTATTACTTACAATCATTCTAAATTATTAAAATAATTCACTGGCTCTAGGATTCTTGGGTCAGGGCATTACATTTCATCAATGGAAGCATAATTATAAACAATCATTGTAAATGATGAGATTATAAAAATAAAATGTTACCACTTTGGTATAATTAAATCAGAATCCCTATGATGGAATAACATTAAATGAAGATTAGAATATAATAAAAATAAGTATATTTTTTATATAATAGTTCAAAGGGAAGTATATACACCCCAAAGTAAAATTTAGGTGCATATCATGGCATGTATCCCAAAGATGACAAATTGAGATTAAAATCACATTACTGATTTGGTAACTTCTAAACCCTAAACCCCATGAAGGAAATATCATATAATAGATATTTAAATACCCATAAATTTAAATATAATAATCATATAATACATTCATGAGAATTACACACACCACACAAAAGAAATGAGTGGTGAATAAGGCATATGTCTCATATAAGTAAAAGTGAGACAAGAAAACCCTTACCTTAAATCCTTAATTTCATTATACACATTCAATACTCCTATATAATAAATATAAGTTTATTATAAATCTAATACAGATCCATGTTCTTATATCTAATACCATTTATGATTTCATTTTGACTTTATATTACCCATTTAAAAATAAATCCATGTTAATGTTACGTTTTATGTAATATCTACTTTGTTTTTCATATATATTTTTATATTCTATTCTTGATCTTCTTACATATATCATTATTTAATTATTTATATAATCTAAAAAATTATATAAATATCATATATATTCAATATATTTATATTTATAACAATATATAAAATATATAAATATGAAATGGAATACACCATTAATGGACATGGTTGTCCATACGTATGCATGAACAATATTACCTTTATCTTGTCGCATTGAATGAAAGAATGTAAATAACACAAACAAAAACACATATATATTATCATTGAAGTACTACTATAATTTCATAAATATCATATAAATTTACTAAAACCATCTTTAATACATTCCTTTCAATGTGTAAATGAATCACATCACTTTGAGAAGACAGTAGTCGACACATGCACGAACAAAGTTATCATATTTACACAAAATGTAAAGAATAAAGGTATGATTTATATAATATTTAAATAATAATGATAAATAATAAATATCATATATATTATATAAAAAATATTTTTTACATCATAATTACCCAAAATGATAGGTGGTAAAGGAAAAACGAACGACATCAATTTGTGAAGCCATAGTCTTCCTTATACATGAACTATAAGTTTGTTACCCATTTGATGGAAGCATGTGTATGTGTTGTTCAAAAAAATCAGAGCAAATACATATAATTAAACTTATTATACTTTTTTTATATAATCGTGGAATAATATAAATTTTATGGTTTTAGAACAAAATATAACAGAAATGCACGTTGAAGAATGTTACCCATTTTTTTCAGGTAACTACTTTTGGTTTTCACCAAAGGGATTATGAGGATGGATTTATACCCAAATTGAGGATTCTAGGATGATATTAGGGATTTTAGGAGTTTCTTATGGCAGGTTTTGGATGATAAAAATGACTTGGTAGGTGTGAATAAATGAGGGGGTGAGTGCCGTTTTACAGTGGAGGAGGAGTGGAGTTATTATAAATATAAAAAGGTAAACACTATGGAGAGGTCTCTATAACATCATGTGCCTCCAATAATCGTAATTATTAGATTAAATAGGGTAATTGATATAAATATGTCCATTCAATTGATTTTAGACATGTTTATAGGTTATTTGGCCCCTTAAATTAATGTTTTACCACTAAGTAATCTTATTTTAACCTTAATCATTGTAATTAATTTTAATTAATCTCACTAATATTTTTGTTCAATTTTTTTTTGAAATTATAATAAATTTGAAATTATGATGATTCTAATTATAGAATCCAATTTTCCACATCTTAATCATATATGTTTCAGATTTGAATTTAAAATTAATCTCGCAGCTGTGTCACACCAGGGGGTTTTTAGGAAAACTGTTCAAATGTTTGAATTATTTTTTACATCCATTTTAAATAATAAATTTATCCCAATGACCAAATTTTATTAATAGATTTATATATGATCTAAATAATATATAAAAACAATTTTATTTATCTAATTTAACTACATAAATAAATTATTTGGAAATTCATTTTTCAATTAAAATTCATTGTTTTTGAGTATTCATCAAAAAATGAAACTTCTCAGAAAAATTATAAAAATTAACCCAATGTAAATTTCGATATTACAATTTTTTTAAGGGTAAAATGAGCTTTTATTAATAAAAATAAGGGGGAAGAGAAAGAGAGGATTACATGAGTCTGAAGTAGGGGATTTTACAGACATCCCTAGTATAGATGGGGATGAGATCAGAGGGGAGGTCATCCATCCAAAGAAGCTCGTGGCTAACACCAATATTTGCAAGTGAGTCAACAATACGGTTGGCTTCCTGATATATGTGTGTGGCGATGAAGTTGAGGCCAACCATAGAGTTCAAGAAATCTGTCCATCGGGAAGTGAGAGCCTAAGCGAGTTGAGTGGTGCCGTTCCAGATTGCTTGGATGATTGTCATAGAATCACTCTCAATCCATATATTGTTCCAATTGTGCATTCTAGAAAAATATATGGTGTTTATAATGCTCATCATCTCAAATTCAAGAGAATTAGAGAGGCCTCATGATCCATAGAAACATCCAAGAACCTGGTCCATGTGATTTCTGAAAATAGCTCCATAACCTGCTGGTCCCGGATTGCCTTTGGAAGCGCCATCCACATTTATTTTTATCCAAACTGGAGGGGGGGGGGGGGTCCAGAAAACGTCAATGGTATAATGGGGACGAGGATAATTACCCTTAACCCCGATACGCCTGAGAATTTCAAAGTCTCTGACCGAAGAACTGCAAGAGTCTTTTTGGTAATTATAACATTCTCAAAAAAATAGATTTAAAATGTGTTCACCACTAAAAAGCAGTGTAATTACTTTTTAGTAAGAATATATAACATTATTTTTAAAATTTGATTTATTCTTATCTCTTAACTAGAAAACACCTAATATGGAGATTAAATAGTGTAAAAAATAATATATATATATATATATATCATTAAAATAATATATCAAAATAAGTTTAATTAATTTACTTACGTAAAACTTGTTTGATTTCATAAATATAGTTTTCTAGTAAAAGATTTCAAATATTATAAAATGGGTTTTATATTAACTTCTAGTTAATTTATCACCAAATAATTATTCTTATATACATGTGTAAAAAATACTTTTATAAATTAATTAATCTTATCCATAACTACAATTCCATAATATATGTGACAATTATAATAATATTATAATAATATTATTAATATTACATTTTAGTTTTGTAAAATTAGGTTTTGCATGTAATGCAAGATATCAAAGGAATTCAGAATTGTGTATAATACAATACAAATATAGTGTTTCATATACCAATAGATAATATACGTGTCATGTTTAGTGCAACATTAACTTGGTTGTTGCATTCAATATAAACCTAAATTATTTTTTTTCATATAAAATAAGCTATATTTAGTGTTATGTGAAATGAAAAATATAAAAAATATTAAACTAATTAAAAAAAAATATTTCTTGATATCTCAAGGTGTTACATTCTACCCCCTTTAAGATGAATTTCACCCTCAAAATGCATTTGGGTTATCAAAGGATTTATACTTAAATTTTCCTTTCATAGAAACCCACATCATAAAAATGAATTCTAAAAAATTGTTTAAAAAGGGAAAGTTAGAAAGATAATTGTGACCCAAAGTAACTCATAACTAGATTTCCACCTAAGAGAACATAGGTGGAAAGTGAAAACATGTACATGGGTGAAAAATATAACTATCAAGTTCTGATGGATAGTGATAGGTAACATTGTTAGGAGGATGTTAATAGTCACAAGTACATAACCCAAAGTGGCTTGAAAAAGGCCATTGATATAGTAAAAAATGACTATAATAGGAATTTTTTTTGTTTCAATACCCTTTTTTTAAAAGTTGAAGAATTTTCATTAAATGTTATAATTACAAGATTTTAGGAAAACCTCACCCTTTGTTGTGCCTTGATAAATTTCCACATCATCTCTTACTCTAATAAATGACGGTGAATCTGACACTCTTGAAGTACTAATATATCTTGAGATTTAATGATACTTAATTCCACATATATTTAGTTAGCATCATAGAAAATTATTATCCTAAGTTATCTAATATGAATAAATCACCATAAGGGGTGTCACGAACCATCCCCTAGGGCCACTGTCGTGACTACTCTAATCCCACCTCCCATAGACCAGAGAATAGAGACTAGTGCGATGTAGGAATATCCCAAAAAAATGGGAGGAATTTTCCTAAGTACCTATACACACGCACACAACTCCAAGACATAGATGCTGGAAGGTGAAAAAACCAAGTAAACAAACACACAGTATGGAAGTAGAAAACTAAAGGTAAATAGGGCTAGAATTAAATCCCAACAAAAAGGAAACATACAAGTCTCTAGAACTCATCTGTAGAAAACCATACATGATGGGTGGGTACAAAAACACCTGTCTAGAGGCATAGAAGCACTCCTTGTCTGTCGGGTCACTCCAATATCCACTTGGCTGGAGTCCACCAAGGATTCCGTCAAAGCATCAACCATCTGTACAAGACATGACACATGCGAGAAAACCCCGTTCAGGGGTGAGTAAAACAATACTTAGTAGGGAACCTAGAAATGAAAAGTAAAAGACCAAAAAGGAAACACCACTAAGAATAAATAGTCATCTCAACACAATTATATGTTAACAACACATATAACAAGAACATACAAGTATACTACTAAATTATTCCAAGACTCAAGTATCAACCACTGCCAGCCATATGGCCCTGTTCGTATCCTGCTTGATTCTGGGAGATATCACTCCTTGCGCAATCAGAAAGTAAGCATGTAGAACTAGTCTAAAAAAACTATTTGATAAAACACTTGTTCTCGATACATTATAATTTTTCCCTAATACATTCAGTCTCTTTAAGATTTGGAGTCTTGATATCACATCCATTAGAGTCGAATGAGTCATCTCACAGTAATTATAGGACTATGGTATGTAAAAAATATTTTCACAAGAATCCACAATACCCTCATGTAGTAACACATGGAGTGTAGGTAACACACGATGTGTCGATATTACACGGAGTGTAGATAACACATGGAGTATTGGTAACAAATGACGTGTCAGTAACACTGAGAGTGTCGTCAAATACTTGAGGACCCACACCCTGGTGGGACAGGGGAGTACCAACTTAGTCTAGGTAGGACACATAGTCTAAGTAAGGAACACCGTATAGGTAAGACACATAGTCTAGGTAAGACACATAGTTTAGGTAAGACACACAATCTAGGTAAAACACACAGTCTAGGTAAGACACAAAGTCTAGGTAAGACACACGGTCTAGGTCACAACCATCCATAGGATTCCATACTTTGCATGATTGTTCCAAGATAACCTACCCATAAAGCGAATATTTTATACTAAAACCTCCATAGAAACTCACTTATAAGATCTCAAAAGGACTGTATAATTGCAGGGGTCCCAACGCTGCAAATGGATCATCAAACAGATACTCAGTTTGAGAGTTAAGTGCCTTTAAATAAAAAGGGGATGGTTAGGTCCATATCCAATCCGATCCAGTTGGGCCGAACTGCCGGGTTGACCTGGTCGTAACTACCGGCCTGGCCCACTAGGCCATCGAGGGTAGCCCAATTTCTCTAGCTCATCCCATCGCATGTGAGCCAGTCCACCTGCACCAGACACGACCAGATGGCTATGCACTACCCTACTCAATGCGGATGGTCCACATGACAAGAACCACCCACAGTAAATTTGTGGGTATTCCGTTCATCGTGGCTTCGGAGAGCTGCATCCCTCTGCTGTGGCCCCCTGTCACGACCGTCCACCACCGCTGCAACCCACCTGGCCATGACTCCCGTGTGCCACTGCATTCCCTTCCTATATCGGCCAAAAAGCCAATAGATGCCTATGCCACCACCTATGCCCCCCCTGTCACAAGTCGCTCCACTGACATAATGCTGCTGGACCGTGGTGCACCACCATTGCTAGCTCTATGTCGGTGGCTATTCGCCTAGCCCAACTACTCTACCGGGCTAGTTCCACTTCCACCAGCAGTCTCATCCCATGGAGCACTTACTGTCTCACCTATGTGAGGTTATTTTGGTATGAGATACTTATCCTTGGGATTGTTTCACCACAAATCAAAGGTGCGATGATAAATACTATCAAATCTTCACGAATAATGAAGAGAAAGCGAAGGACGCGGGGGGAAGGAGAAACACAGGAACACCTAAAGAACAGATCCAGGCCTTTGTTCATGTCATCCCAAATCCGTTCTTGTAAGTAGGATCATAAATAATGAATTAAAAATCACAATGATTAAATTCCCAAATTAACCCCCACAACAAGACACCATACTTCAAGAACAATGGACCCATAAATCAACTTGTTTAGTGGTTGATCTACATTATTTTTAAAATGAATAATGGGAATAAGGAAATCACATAGAAATAAATCCCCTACCTAAAGTTTGTCTTGATCATTGGTGAATAATGTAGTTGAACTGCCATCATTCAGTGATCCCTGATCCTCGGTCCTTGATCTAAGATTTGTGATCTATGATCCTTCGATGTTTGTTACTGCTTGTTATTCACTACTAAGAGGCTTCACCAATGACTTTTCTTTTCCAAATATTCCAAGTAATTTCTCTAGGATTTTCAATCTGACCTCATGTCCCTTTCAATATGTTAAATAAAGAAATGTGTTTTTCGCGTCACTGTTTCATTGTGTTGAAGTGTTTCCACACCATTTCATTTATGAAATGAAACAACTGCTTTGGAGTGGCATCTCAAGGCCACTGCATCACTAGGAAACATTAAAATAAATAAAAAAACTTTTTCTGATGTTTATTTTATTACCTTTTAAAATGTACAAAAATTAACCTTTTCCCTTGACCCATGCCAGTCAAGGTTAGGCTCTGCCTAAGGAAATTACACCATCATAATATCAACGATGATCTTAGATATCCAATTCAAGTTATTGTTTATGAGTTATAGGATTTGAAAATAAAATAATTTTTATTTACCCAAAAACTACTTTACACAGTTGACCCACACATGCCAATGTTAGGCTCCACCTAAGGAAAACACACCCTTAAAAACTCAATGGTGGTCTGATATTTCCAATCAGAGTTACCATTTATGAGTTATTAGGATTCTAAAATAAAATAATTTTATTTAATAATTTTATTTACAGTTACATACTTTTCTGGTTTTTTCACTAGTGACCCACGTGGAGTAATGTTAAGTCGTGCCTTGGGTATACCTGCCATCTTAAATGAAATAGTGCCCTAAGATTTATGATCCAGGATACCTTTTAAGGGTTATTCTACTTTTTCAGGATAACCACTCATGCGTGCTATTAAAAACCTTACACTTTTCTTCAAACCATTCCAGGCATAGTGGGCCTCAGAATCACATGCCGTCTTAGTGCCTGGTCTCAGAATTTTCCCAATTAATTTATAAAAATAAAAAAGGGAAAATCAAATTCATTACATTCTCTCTATATTAAGTATTTATGTCCCCAAAATCCAAACCAAGGGATACCCAAATAGATGAGGGTATGAGCATGAACCTGTGCCCCCCGCTCTCATGTGATCTTCCAAAGATCCTCGTGCCACCACTAGTCACACACTAAAGGAATCAACTACCCCAAGAGGGTCCAATCCTGCTGATCCTCTATTTCCATAACCAGGATGAAAAGAAAGAATCCTGATTAGAAACTATCTTCTATGGGATTTTATGGAGTCAAGGTATCTATTTCATGTAGAGTCATCCCAAGCTCTCTACCGAACTCCTCTTTTGAAAAGGTAAGAAGTGGCTGACTTGGTGAGTCAGTCCACTATCACTCAAATGATAATGTGTCCCCTAGATATATGTGATAAAACTATCATTAAATCTATCGATATCCTTTATCACTCCCTTCCTAGGACCCCAAGGAAGAATGCGAAACCCCTTCCAAGAATAGGGGCTCAACACAGTGAGTTGTAAAAGCACAAAATTGATTCAAACAAGCACTCAGATTTTATATCAATAGGTAATCCCAACATCAACTTGTTACATAATCCCCAATGTCTATCTTGACACCCACATGAATATTATGATGCATCTCACCACTCTAAGAATCCACTGATACTATTGTGCATCCTCTAAATGGGACACCATGCTCCGCACCTTTCAAATATCCACCAGGGGAATTCCCCATGGAAAATTGAGCAAGTAAAGTCTCACCATTGGTATCATAGAGTCATGCCTTATTGAATCACTATAAGAGTGGAGGGGTAACAACCACCGAAATAAGGTAAGATACACCATCTCTATCTACAAAGAATAAATTTAATGAGGCAAACTGCTCTATTGTCTCATTCAACAACTATGAACTGGATCTCCTGTTGAGAGCATCTGTTACCAAATTTCCCTTATCAGGAGTATAGAATATATCCAAGTCATAGTCTTAGAGTAACTATAGCCAACACCTCTTGATTAAGTTTAAATCCTTTTGAGAGAAGATATAATTTAGACTCTTGTGGTTTGACTAGATGATAAACTGGCCGCCAATCAGGTAGTGTTGGCACATCATTAATGTGAAGACTACCATTTCCAACTTAAGATCACGGGTTGCATAGTTCTATTCATGTGGTCTCAAAATATGTGAACCATAGACAATAACCGCTTGCCTCTACATCAGGACACAACTATGTTCGGCCCCTGATCCATTGTAGAACAAAACATACTTGACTCCCTCCTCTAGAAAACCCAGTATTGGGGCACTTGTCAAACTCTATCTTAACTTTTGAAAATCATGCGAGAACCTTTTAATCCATGAGAATGGCTTCCCCTTTCAACTGATTGAAGTGTTTATTGACCCTTTGGTAGTGGATACTCATTATCCACGACCACTTGGTTAAAGTTATATTAATCCACACATAACCTCAAACACTGGGTCTTACTAAGACCTTTCTTTACAAGTCCTCCAACGACACCCTTATCTCAGGAAGCTATGTGAAAGCCATCTGATATACTTATGCTGATATCGGTGCCATATCGAGGTGTAGAACAATGTATAAGTATATCTCCCTACAAGGAGGTAAAACTAGAACGTCCTCATACTCTTTCACTAGTGGTCTGAGGGCAAGGCTAGCCGACTCATGAGTGATCAGCTGCACTCTCCCATGTATGAGTCTATCTCATGCTTCCTGGATTTCCTTTTTCGCTGAACAAGGAAAACCCCATTCTATCACTGTGGACATACCACACCCTTTTTACCAAAAATAGTTAATTTGGGAATGGAATTTCGATAACCAATCCATACCAAGAATGACATTGTCTGGCCTCGATGTTTCCACCAAGAGGTTCCAACCGAAACTCTCACCTCAAGGGTCAGATCACACAATTGGCCTTAGTGTGATTACAAAGTTCTCTCCTATAGGTATCTCTAGAACTAAGGATCAAGTTAATTGTTTAATCGAAAACTCTTGGTCTCAAAAAAGATCTATGATAAGGAAGAATGATTATCACCTGTGTTTATTAATGAAGAAGCTAGGAGTAGACACATATCGTACCTCAAATCATTCCTGAAGCCCTTCAGTCATATTCCTTGACCACATGTAGCTGCCACTTACCCTATCCTCTAACTCCTAGATCCTGGTGTGGAAGACCTGAGGGTGGTGGGTGTAACATGTTGAAATGCATACAACCTCCTACTGCTCTCCTAGATACTCTTCCATGTCTGATTCCCCGTAGATCAATTAGTTCTTGTTACTGTCTCTTCCTCGGTGGCCCATCCACCATTTCCCTATTAGCAACAAAACAGGCTAGACAATCTCTAGCGAGATGTCACCTGCCATCTCATGAAAATAATTTCCTCTCCCTAGGCCGACTGGAGTCACCCTATGATACCTGAGATGTATATCACCTATCCTGGGGCCTCTTATCAGAATGTCTCACATGTCCATGTCTCTGAGACTGATGTCATATTTCTGCTCCCGAGGTCTTTTCTCCTTCTTTCCCATTACTGACATCCACTACCTATATCCACTTAGCCAAAGGACTTTAAACCAAAAAGGTTCTCTCTAGAAACCTATAATTAGTAGGAATGCATAGTGGAATAATGCTCACTTGGATGTCCCTAATAACACCTTGCTCAAAGGTCCGAGACCTGAAGCACTGGTCATATAATATTCATCAAGTACTTGGAATGGTCATTGTGCCTCAATGAATACTCAAATACCGAAATGTAATCCTACTGAAACTATAGAATATCTTGGGCATGCATAACCCTTAGATTTTAAGGTGAGAGCCCATTCTATGAGTAAGGTTCTCAAACTCTATTCACAGAAGACTCACCTCATCATATGATCGGGTAATCTAAACCCCATCATCGCCCTTCCAAGACATGTAGAAGGATCACTACCATGATTTCCATATGATAAAATGGTGTTATGACTAGATGGAAAACTCAGTCACCACATCAAGCCTGTCCTTAGTTACCTATGATTCAGGCTTGCCTCAGAACTGGAGGGGTCTCTGTCACTGAAACTTGTAAAGTGTGCTCAACTTGAGCATCTCATCCGTTGGTACTATTAGTACTGTGTGATACCCTATAGGTGGGGGTATAGATGGTACAACACCTAGAGGTTCTGTCTCTTGTATAAATCCTTGTACTCATATCTCGTCACCCTACAGATCATCCTCATGGTCACACAATGGAATCCCGAATTACTGTTTATGTGGAATCATCTTGAAGAAAAACAAGATGTACCACAATCAATAGAGTATACCTGGTGAGATGAATTAAGAAGGACATAGAAAAAAAAACCCATTCCTATATGATGCATATACCATAATTTTTCCCTACAACTATTGTTTTTATCTAGCGAGTCGAAAAGAAGAATTTAAGGTCCTGGTGTATGGATACGTTGGCCACTGCACCAACATTGGATTCCCTAGAATGAAATATGAACTCGAATCACTTAACACTATTGCCCTAAACCAAACTCATAGACTTTGGGTTCTTAAGGTAGAACCAACCTCCTTTGATACCACTCCATCATGACTCATCCCCCAGGGCCCATGCCGTGACTACTCCAAGACCGCCTCCTATAGGCCAAGGGCTGGTGACTAGCACTAAGTAGACATATCCCAAACAAATGGGAGGCATTTTCCTATGCACCTGTACATACACACACAACTCCAAGCCATAGATGCTGGAATGTGAAAACACTATGCAAACAAACACAAGGTATGATAGTAGAAAACTGATGGTAAACACGACCAGAATACAAGCCCAAAAAAAGTAAAAGTATAAATCTCTTGAACTCTTCTGTAAAAAACCCTACCTGAAGGGTAGGTATAGAAACAACTATCTGGATCCACCAAATCACAACTCATCTTTCGTGTTACTCTAAGCACCAACAAACCCTGGTCCACCAAGGACTCCATCAAGGCATCGACCGTCTGCACAAGACACGAAAGATGTGGGAAAATCCCATGTAGGGGTGAGTAAAATAATACTCAGTAGGGCACCCCGAAATGTAAAGTAAAAGACCACAAAGGAAACACCACTAATAAGAAACAGTCAGCTCAATATAGGTATATGTCAACAAAATATATAACAAGAACATATAGGTATACTTGTAAAGGATTTCTAGACTCACGGTCTCATCCACTTCTAGACATATGGTCCCATTTGTAGCATGCTCGATTCTAGGAGATCTCACTCCTCGAGAAATCTGAAAGTAAGAATATAGAACCGGTCTATCAAAAGTATCCAAGAGAAAAACTATTCTCGATATGTCATAAAGTTTTCTTGATACATTTGGTCTCTCTAAGACACAGAGTCTCGATATCACAACCATTAGAGTTAGCTCACAACAAGTATAGGTCTATGGTACATAAAAATGATTTCCACAAGAATCCACAGTTCCCTCAAGTAGTAACACATGGAGTGTAGGTAACACACTGAGTGTTTCTAACACATGAAGTATAGATAAGACATGGAGTATTGGTATCAAATGGAGTGTTGGTAACATATAGAGTGTCCTCAAAGACTATAGGACCCATACCCTAGTGGGATAGGGGATTACCGACCCAGTTTATGTAAGACACATAGTCTAAGTAAGAAACACATTCTCGGTATGATAGACAATCTAGGTAAGAAACATAGTTTAGGTAAGGAACATAGTCTAGTTAAGACACACAGTCTAGGTCACAACCAACTGCCAGATTCCTTCCTTATCACACTCATTCCCGGAGAACCTACTCCTTAAGCCAATAGGCTATACACTATATTCCACATAAACTCACTTAGAGTATCTAAAAAGTACCACCTCATTATAAGGGTCCCAATGCCATAAATGTCTCATCAAATGGACACACAGTTTGAGAGTTATGAGAATTTAAGTAAAAAGGGGATGATTGGGTTCGGGTGGGTAGAACCCGGTCGAACCGACCTGACCCGACCCAGGTCCCACCTAACCTGAACCAATGGGTCCTGACCCAATCTGCTGGGTCGAACCTACCCAAAATAACGGCCTGATCCTCTGGGTCTGCTGGACCCAGCCTATTGGGATACGGGTCCAACCCGCTAGGCTACTCAGGGTGGCCCAATTTCTCCAACCCGACCCGCTGCATGCAGGATAATCCACCAGCACCGGACATGGCTAGATGGCTGTGAACTACCCTAGTCAATGCGGCCGGTCCACTATTTATAAGGCCAGTTTGCGGTCTATGTGGTTGTTCCATGGTCTATGTGGCTGGTCCACATGTACAACACCACCCGCAACATAGCGGCAAGTCTTCCATTTGATTCGGCTATGCTGAGCCGCTTCCCTCCACCATGGCACCCTACCACCAACGACCTCCTGCGCCACCACCTATAGCCCCCTACTGCAGGTTGATCCACTATCGTGGTCCTACTGGAGCACAGTGCACCACCAACACCAGCTCCATACCGGTGGCCATTCGCCTAGCCCAGGCGAGCCGTTAGGCTGGTGCTTCTTCTGCTGGTGGCCTCTTTGAGGTACGGGTTTCTTCTTTTCTCTTTTCCTTAATTGTTTTTGAGAAAATAGAGAAAATGGGGAAAAATTCTGAATTTTGGGATTACACACCCTGTACTATTCCACACGCCGTGTACTTTGGCCCTGTGGGATGAGTACATGAGGTGTGTGGCCATGTTGGCGGCGAAGGGTGTAAAAACTGACTACACGTCGTGTAGTGGATATTTACACGTCATGTAGTCAGTCGGCAGGAAAATAGTAAGGTGGTGGAAACAGCCTCCAGCTGCACAATAGTACACACTGTGTAATCAAGAATACACGCTGTGTACTCATGTCGACAGGTGAACAGTGCGGTGGTGCCGCCAAAGGAACAGTTAAATGAGAAAAGTACATGCCGTGTAGTCAATAGTACACACTGTTTAGTTTGTTTTTTTCGCTTAAAATGGGAAGTAGCCAACCCTGTTCATAGGATTGGCTTATAACTGGAGGAAGGATTCGAGAGAGGAGGCTGGACCTTCAATGATCTCCAAATCGAGTGTTGGGAATCCATTTTCACCTCTGACGATCTTCTTGGAATCGTACGGGTAATCCCTCCACTCTTCTTAAGCCATTCTTGCCAATTCTTCCTCTAAGGGAAGTTATTTGAGTTTTAACAGGGATTTATTTCACCTCAGATCTACGTCGTTCTAGTACGATTCGAGGATCGTCATTCATGTATACTGTTCAGGGGTGTTTAAGGTAGGTGGCTTGGTGTTTTAATTCCAACTGTTGTGCGTTTTTGTGTACTGTTGTGCTACAAACCCATATTGGGGTGTCGTGTGGCTGAGGCCTTGGCTGTCTTGAATACCTAGAATTGTATAGGTAATTAAATATGATAATAAACAGTTGTTTGGGATCACTTCTTGAATCTAGGACCACCCCGGGGGTGCGTTCCTCTATTTATCCATTTGGCCAGGTTACCCAAGGGTACACCGTGAAATTTAGCATGCTTTAAATTTCCTTGAGAGGAATTTTATATAATTTCTTGCTTATCTGTTGGGATCAGCCCAATTACTTGCGCCTGAGGGTAGTGTTCTATTTAGCCTGAGGGCAGTGTTATAATTCTCCTGAGGGCAACTTCTTCTGTGCCTGAGGGAAGTAGATTCTATGCCTAAGGGAAACACTTCGTACTCCTGAGGGAAATACTCGATACCCTGAGGGAAAGCTTGAGGGCATGGTTTTAATATGTTAGCCTGAAGGAAAGATTCTGACTGGCCTTAGGGATTGGTTCTGATAAGCATAGAATATTTTTAAATTAAATTGTTAAAATGAAAATGGAAAAGAAACTAGTAGTGATAGTTACTTTTGGGTACTTACTGGTTTACTGCATTTACTTTTTCACACTGTAGTTGCATATTTTTACATAGTTGGGCACGAGCCTTTGGTGGGTGCCTATTGGGATTTATTTCTCACACCCTTTTTGGGTCATGTATTCATCCCAAACAGGTTACATTTCTGCAGGTGTGGATAAGGGAAAGGGTCCCTATATAGGTACTTGATTTCTATCGAGGAGTAGGGGAGCATGGGACCGGGCTTAGGCTCGCGATGCTACCAGCTGTTTTGTTTTGTTTTTCTGTACTCTATTTTGTACTGTACTGTATTGTTTTGAAACATGTTCTGACTATTTTATTTGAACTTAAGATATGTTGCATCATTATCTATATAACTATTTGTTATATTTTACTGCAGTTGTTTATTTTAAACGTGTATGGTTTATTGCTTCCACTGTTGTTGTATACTTTTTATTTTAATCCACTGCGCTACACTTTGACAAATGAGGTCATAGTTTCTCCACTCTTAGACCTGGTCCCTCACTACTAGCCGGCTGCCTCTGGCGTTTGGGGAAATGTGCTTGAGGTCACATAGCAAACCGGGTTCGGGGCACCCGTTGAGTGGCACCCATAACTGAGACATTACAAAGTGGTATCAGAGGAGTTCTTTTCTTTGACTTACTATTTGGAGTCATAGTCAGGGATAGGACGGGAACAGTAGTTGGTAATAAGCTGTTCCTGGGAATAGCTAACCCGTGTACAGGGAAAAGCCAGTCTACCTTGTATTTTTTCAATTTTTTTTTTCTAATTTTACAAGTTTTACAGTTGATTTGATTTCACCATTGGGTGATGCACTTGTGATTGTGCTGCTGATATCTTATCTATGGGTTCTATTTAGTCGCAACCCGATGAGATGAGGGTATTTCATCTCATGCATCATGTAGGTACATGCTAGAAATCAAATTCCATGCATAGTTCCATTCCATGTAGGTGCATTAGAAATTGCATGTTGTTATGATAATTGTTGTGATAGAAAAGCATGTGGTTGTGATAGCTTCTTGATAAATACCTGCTATGTGATAGGGTATGATTGTGTGAGACTGATAGTAGAATGGACGCCAAACTTTGGTTTCTGGGGAGTATGGGACCTCATTGACCGGAATTTAGTGGACCATTGACTGATTATCGTGTTATAACACATATAAGATGCCAAACTTTGATTCACGGGGAGTATGGACCCTCACAGATTAGAATTTGGCACTTAGGTGTTTTTTTTCAGTATTTTCTAGGTTTCAGAATAGTATCTGAAATTACTGTATGGAAAACCCAGGATACATGCCGTGTAGTTCCTTGGACACACGCCGTGTGTTCTTCTGTTCAGGAAGAAAAGAAAAGTTTTTGAGTACATGCCATGTACCATAGGTACACACTGTGTAGTCATTTCTCGTGTCAAGGACCATGTTGGCGGGGACATGGGGAAGGGAAATTCTTGGGGCGAACACACCGTGTACCTAATGTACACGCTGTGTAGTGTTGACCCGATGTCCTCCGTGTAACTAACAACATGGGAGGAGGAAACCATAAGACATACACGCCGTGTCCACTATGGAACACGCCGTGTTGTCTGACCTATGATTCGACCATGTAACTAACAACACGCATCGGTGTAATCCTTTCGTGTACATTCCATGTCCATTTGGAACACGCCGTATAGTGTGAGCTGTGTATCCGGCCGTTTAACTAACAAACACAGGTTGGTGGAGCTCATCTAGTACACGTCGTGTGCCTAGGGGACACACCGTGTAGTCTTGTCTGAGGACAAACTGTGTGGATTTAGCCGTGTGGTTGGGAAATGGGGTGGTGTACATGCCGTGTGTGGGTGTAACACACCGTGTAGCATCAAGCCGAGTAGTTGGCCGTGTCACAAACGACATGAGCAATTGGAAAATTACACCATACATGCCTTGTAGATTATATAAACGTCGTGTAGTTTTTTTCAATGGAAGACGTGTGTCTTAGCCATGTAGAGGGACCTGGGTAGGGGAAGAGAAGTTAGGTACACGCCGTGTAGTTAGTATACACGCCGTGTAGTCTTATTTTGAAAATATTGAAATGCCTTCTTCCTAGTGTTCCCCTTTTGGTCCCTTCGTTTTCGTCTGTGATAATCTGGATCTAAGGTGTGCGTTTGACCTTGTAGATTAATTCCGTCGAGACAAACACACATTGTTCACCAATAGAGAGGCAATGATTATACTCCAGAGATGGTGGGCCACGGGCTACCAGTAGATCCTCCAGTAGAGCCAGATGCGACGCCAGCCGTTATATCGGACATAGGTGCGGAGGCGCAGTTCCATGAAGGCTTTATGCGGTTCATACATACCTTTTAGGGATCACCACCGGCTGCCACATCTATGGCTGAGTTGACTCGTATATTTCAGCAGCAGCATCCGCCTACGTTTTTAGGGTATGGCAGACCACAGGCTGTGGAGTCTTGGCTGGGGTCTATGCAGACTATCTTCGAGCATCTTGAGACACCTCCATGGCGGAGGGTCAAGCTCGCGACTTATATACTGCGTGATTCCACCAAGAGGTGGTGGGTTGTTACCACCTAGTCAGAGCATCACAGACACATGGTGTGGGAATATTTTCTGGTAGTCTTCTATGAATTATTCTTTCCAGATATGCTAAGGGAAGATAGAGCTTGAGAGTTTATGAACCTGCAACAGGGCGCTGTGTCGGTGATGGATTATTCTTCTCATTTCACCGAACTTCAGCGTTTTGCACCTGTTCTGGTGGGTGAATAGATTTTGAGATCCAAACGCTTTGAGGATGGTCTTCGTTATGACATCCGAGCATTGGTGAATGTTTTCAGGTTCCCTACAGTACACACTATTGTGAACCAAGCGCTGATTAGAGAGAGGAACCTTTGGGAGGCTAGTGGTACAGGCCAGGGTGGTTCAGTACCAGTTTCTGGTACTATTTATAATGGAAAGATAAAGAGACAGATGGAATCTCTCAGGGTGGCAGTACTAGCCAGACGATTTCTTTAGGTGGCCTGGTCAGGTGCTACTAGTGTGGTAAGTAGGGGCATAAGAGACCACAGTGTCCACGTGACCTAGAGGAGTGATGAGATTACGACAAGATGGGTCATCTGTAGCGCTTTTGCAGGGCGTTTCCACTAGTGTCTAGTGAGAGGGCTTCTGAGCACACTCCGCGTGCGGGAGTAGGACCAGTAGCTTCTTACCAGTTGGGAAACTAGAACACGTCAGGGCATGCAAGCAGAGGTGGTGGTCGTGTCTGGGGTAGCTTGACACCAGGATCTCAGAGGCAGTAGGGAGTGACAGCTCAGGGTAGCCTGGCTGTGTCATAGGGCCACAGAACTAGGCAGGCATATGCAGTGCAACAGACTCAACAGGAGTAGGATCCCAGACCTTCTACTGTCAGAGGTATTATTCTAGTAGCTTCTATCTTATCTCTTGTACTTTTCGATATGGGGGCTATGCATAGTTTCATATCTGTGCCCATTGTGGAGAGCCTTGGGCTCTATGTTTCTTCTTCTTCTGCTATTATGATTCTAGACACTTCGTTGGGAACTAGAACAGCTGGTGTGCATCAGTGAAAGGAGTGCCCCCTTGAGGTTGTAGGGTGTCACTTTCTTTGGTACCTCTATGTATTAGAGATGAAAACTTATGACGTCATTCTTAGGATGGACTTGTTGGTTCCCTTTCGAGCGTTTGTGTACTGCTATCGTCGTAGGGTGAGTTTCACGTCACCAGAGGGCGAAGAGTTTCTATACAAAGGTGAATGGGATGTTCAGGCGAGTCGAGCTGGACCAGAGCATCATGGGCGAGGTGGAGTCACATCCTAGATTGCCAGTATATATCTGGATGATCTGGGGACTTGTCAGATAGATTTCCCTCCAGTGGTTGATCGTTTCAGGGATGTTTTCTTGGATGGATTTTCGGGTCTACCTCCGGAGCATGAGGTGGATTTCTCTATTGAGCTTGTTCCAGAAGCAGCACCGGTGTCCATTCCTCCTTATAATATGTCCACGCTTGAGTTGCAGGAGCTCAAGAGGCAGTTAGAGGAGTTACAATCAAAGGGTTTCATCCGACCCAGTACTTCTCCTTGGGGTTCTCCGGTCCTTTTTGCGAAGAAGGAGGACGGTACCCTTAGACTCAGTGTGGATTATTAGAAGCTGAACCGGTTGACGGTCAAGAACCAATATCCCTTTCTGAGGATTGATGATCTTTTTGATCAACTTAGTGGATAAAGAGTTTTCTCGAAGAATGAATTTAGATATGGATATCATCAGTTGCGCGTTAGACCATCTGATATACCTCTCACAACCTTCAGGAGCAGGTATGGTCTATACGAGTACTTGGTTATGCTGTTCGGACTCACGAACGCGCTAACAGTTTTCATGGCTCTAATGAATCGTGTGTTCCATACTTATCTGGATTCTTTTGTGGTAGTATTCGTGGATGACATCTTGGTGTACTATAACACTTGACATGGACATGCCACCCATCTTGAGATCGTATTGAGTACACTGATAGAGCATAAGCTATATGCTAAGATCTCAAAGTGCCACTTTTGGGTGGACCAGATTCACTTCCTGGGTCATATAATCTCAGAGGCAGGAGTTGCAGTAGACCCAGAGAAGGTGAGAGCAGTATTTTCCTTGGAGTAGCCTAAGAACGTGTTTGAGATATGGAGTTTATGAGGGCTAGATGGTTATTACAGACGCTTCATACATGACTTCTCCTGCTTAGCAGCACCGTTGACGGGTTTGACTAAGAAGGGTGTGAAGTTAGTTTGGTTAGAAGCTTACGAGATAGCCTTCCAAGAGCTGAAGGGAAAGTTGACATCAGCACCAATCCTAATACTTCCAGAGCAAGGGAAGAGCTATATAGTTTACTGTGATGCATCAGGTATTGGGTTGGGAGCATTGTTGATGCAAGGTGACCAAGTTGTTGCTTACGGGTCTCGATAGTTGAGGCCGCATGAGAGGAATTACCCGAAGTATGACCTCGAGTTGGTTGCAGTTGTTCATGAGTTACACTATTGGAGACATTATCTCTTGGGAGAGAATTTTGGGGTTTTCACCGACCAAAAAATTCTCAAGTATATCTTTACTCAGCGTGACTTGAATCTGAGACAACAAAGGTGGGTCAAATACCTTCAGTCCTTCGACTTTGTGTTTGCCTATACAACTGGTAAAGGTAATGCAGTAGCTGATGCACTAAGAAGGAGGAATCAGATACATGCAGTGAAGGAGGCTAGTGGTGAGTGGAAGCTCATAGCTTTGTTCTCTAAGATGCATTTGGAGGTGCATGACAGGTAGGGGAAAACCTATCTTTCATCTTTAGCTATGACTTCTACCCTCCTGGATAGAGTGAGGACGAGACAACTGTCTGATTCAGAAGGCCTAGTTCTATGGGAGTCAGTGGCAAGTGAGGACCCTCCTCCAGGATGGACGATAGGTGATGATGAGGTACTGCGTTTCCATGGACGAGTATGGGTTCTAGGGGATATACGCGAGGAGTTTATGCAGTAGTTTCATGCTTCAGCTTGGGCAGTTCATCCCAGGGTTACCAAGATGTACCGTGACTTGAGATGTCAGTATTGGTGGACAGGTATGAATGGAGAGATAACTGGTTTTGTTATGAGATGTTCCACCTATCAGCAGGTGAAGGCGGTGCATCAGAGGGCAACTAAACTGTTACAACAGTTTCCCATTCCAGAGTGGAAATGGGATGATGTCACGATGGACTTCGTGACTGGGTTGCCGAGGTCACCTCGAGGCAATGATGCCGTGTGGGTTGTTGTGGAAAAACTCACAAAGGTAGCTCACTTTTTTCCGATCAAGGATACCTTCGGTGTTGACGATCTTAGAATGTTTTATATCTGAGAGGTCGTATGTCTTCATTGGGTTCCTCATTCTATCGTTTCAGATAGAGATACCCATTTTACATCTTGTTTTTGGAAGAGTTTTCAGAGGGCACTGGGTACATAGGTGCTTCTGAGCACAGATTTCCACCCTCAGACCGATGGCCAGTCAGAGCGTACGATACTGGTGCTTGAGGAAATGTTGCGTGCATGCATCCTAGACTTTGGGGGCTCTTGGGATAAACATATACCCTTAGTCGAGTTTGCCTATAATAATAGTTTTCAGGAATCTATTGAGATGTAACCCTATGAGGATTTATATGGTAGGCCATGCCGATCACCTTTGTGCTGGATAGAGGTAGGTGAGGAAGCTTTACTGGGACCACAGCTAGTGCAGGAGACTTCTGAGCAGGTCCAGTTGATTCAGAAGCGGATGGATACTACACAGTCTCATTATAAATCTTATACTGATCGCCGCAGATGACCCTTGGAGTTCATGGTCGGGGATCAGGTTTTCTTGCGTGTTTCACCAAGGTTGGGACACAAGCGAATCAGGAGACAGGGTAAAATTTCACTGAGGTATGTGGGGCCATTTGAGATTATAGAGAGAGTCGGGCTGGTTGAATTTCGGTTGTAGTTACCACAGAGGTAGTGATCCATGCATGACATCTTCCATGTATCTCAGTTGCGCCGCTATCATTCAGACCCGTCTTATGTCTTTCAGCCCGAGGAGGTTGAGCTTAAGGTCGATGCATTCTTTGAGGAGCATCCGATTCGCATCGTTAATAAGAGCACGAAGGTTCTCCGAGGCTGATCAGTTCCTATCGTACGAGACCGTCGTACATGCTCAGTGGCCAGAGTTGTTCTGAGCTTTATCTTCACCACCCTTGGAAGGGAAATTTGGGGACAAATTTCATTAAAGGGGGAAGTTTTTAAGAACTCGGTTCTTATTTTTGAGGCATGGGTTTCTTTTTTTCTCTTTTCCTTAAGTGTTTTTGAGAAAATAAGGAAAATGGGGAAAAATCCTAAATTTTGGGATTACACACCATGTACTATTCCACACACCGTGTACTTTGGCCGTGTGGGATGAGTACACAGGGTGTGTGGCCATGTTGGAGACGAAGGGTGTAAATACCGACTACACGCTATGTAGTGGATATTTACACACCGTGTAGTCAGTCGGTAGACAAATAGTAAGGTGGTGGAAGCAGCCGCCAGCTGCACGACAGTACATGCTGTGTACTCATGTCTACATGTGAACAGTGCGGCGGTGCCGCCAAAGGAACAATTAAATGAGAAACGTAAACACCGTGTAGTCCCTAGTACCTGCCGTGTAGTTTGTTTTTTTCTCTTAAAATGTGTAGTTGCCAACCCTGTTCATTGGATTGGCTTAGAACCGGAGGAAGGAGTCGGGAGAGGAGTCTGGACCTTCGAGGATCTTCAGATCGAGCATCGGGAATCTGTTTTTGTCTCTGATGATCTTGTTGGAACAGTACGGGTAAGCCATCCACTCTCCTTAAGACGTTCATTCCAATTCTTCCTCTAAGGGAAGTTATTTGAGTTTTAACGGGGATTTATTTAACCTCAAATCTACTTCATTCTAGGATGATTCGAGGATCGCCATTCGCGTATACCGTTCAGAGGCGTTTAAGGTAGGTGGCTTGGTGTTTTAATTCCAACTGTTGCGCATTTTTGTATACCATTGTACTACGAACCCATATTGGGGTGTCATGTGGATGAGGCCTTGGCTGTCTTGAATACCTAGAATTGTATAGGTAATTAAATGTGATAATAAACAGTTGTTTGTGATCGCTTCTTAGATCCAGGACCACCCCGGGGGTGCGTTCCTCTGTTTATCCATTTGGCCAGGTTACCTGAGGGTACACCATGAATTTTAGCATGATTTAAATTTCCTTGAGAGGAATTTTATATAATTTCTTGCTTATTTGTTGGGCTCGGCCCGGTTACTTGTGCCTGAGGTCAATTTTCTATTTAGCCTGAGGGCAGTGTTATAATTCACCTGATGGAAAATTCTTCCGTGCCTGAGGGAAGTAGATTCTGTGCCTGAGGGCGACACTTCGTACGCCTGAGGGCAAAACTTGATAGCCTGAGGGAAAGCTTGAGGACGTGGTTCTACTATGTTAGCCTGAGGACAAGATTCTGACTGGACTGAGGGATTGGTTCTGATGAGAAAAGAATATTATTAAATTAAATGGTTAGAATGAAAATGGAAAAGAAACTGGTAGTGATAGTTACTTTTGGGTACTTACTGGTTTAATGCATTTACTTTTTCACACTGTAGTTGCATATTTTCACATAGTTGGGCATGGGGCTTTGGTGGGTACCTACTGGGATTTATTTCTCACACCCTATTTGGGTCATGTCTTCGGCCCAAACAGATTACATTTCTATAGGTGTGGATAAGGGAAATGGTCCCTATATAGGTACTTGATTGCTGCTGAGTAGTAGGGGACCATGAGACCGGGCTTAGGCTCATGATGCTACCAGCTGTTTTTTTTTGTTTTGCTGTACTCTGTATTGTACTATATTGTATTGTTGTGTAACATGTTCTGGATGTTTTATTAGAACTTGAGACATGTTGCATCATTATCTATATAATTGTTGATTATCTTTTACTATAGTTATTTATTTTAAATGTCTATGGTTTATTGATTCCACTATTGTTGTATACTTTTTATTTTAATTCACTGTGCTACACTTTGACAAATGAGGGCATAGTTTTCCCACTCTCAGGCCTGGGCCCTCGCTGCTAGTCGGAAGCCTCTAGAGTTTGGGGAAATGCGCTTGAGGTCACATAATGAACCGGGTTCGGGGCACCCGGAACTGGGACGTTACATCTCTGCCCAAGCCTGCTGTCACACATATGTGGGGTTGTTGTGGTGTCAAATTCTCATCCTCGGGATTTTTTCATCATGTATTGAAGGCGCAAAAATCAATACACTAAAATCCTCAAGAAGAATATGGAGAAAGAGAAGGATTCGGAGGGAAATAGAAACACAGGAACACCCAAAGAATAGATCCTATACTTTGTTCATTTCATCCCAAATTTATTCGTGTTAGTAAGATCACGAAGAAGGAATAAAAAATCACAAATATCTAATTACCAAATTGATCCCTACAACAAGACACCCATCCCACAAGAAAGATCGACCCGTGGATCAACCTTTTTATGGGTTGATCTATGTTCTTCGTTTAAAAGAAGAATGGGATGAAGGAAATAACATAGAAATAAAACCCCTACCACGAGTTTGGATCAATCATTGGTGAAGAATAGAGTTTCACTGTCATCATTTTCTAATCCTTGATCCTCGGTCCTAGATTTACGATTTGTGATCCACAATCCATCAGAATTCATCACCACTTGTCATTCTCCATTAAGAGGCTTCACCAATTCCTTTTCATTTACCAAGATTCCAAGTAATTTCTAAAAGATTTTCAATCTGATCCCATATCCCTATCAAGATGTCAAATAAAGAAACATGTTTCAGTTTTTCCATTTTTCTATGTTGTAACATCGCCACACTGTTTCATTTATGAAGGAAAACAACTGCTTTGTCATGGCATCGTAGTGTCATTGTGTCGCTGTGAAATGTTTAAAGAAATAAAATTAACTTTTTCCAAGGTTTATTTTATTATCTTTTAAAACTTCTAAAAATTAATTTCTACCCTCGACCTGCACCGATCGAGGTTAGGCCCCACCTATTAAAAGCACACCCTTAAAAGCATAGTGGTTCTCTCAGATTTCCAATCTTAGTTACCACTTATGACTTATAGGATTTGAAAATAAAATAATTTTTATTTAATTATATTATTTACGGTTACGTCCCAAAAACTACTTTCCACAGTTGACCTACGACAACCAATGTTAGGATCTGCCTATGGAAAACACCTCATTATAAACTCATTGGTGGTCTCAGATTTCTAATCCGAGTTATCATTTATGAGTTATTAGGATTATAAAATAAAATAATTTTATTTAATAATTTTATTTATGGTTACATCCTTTTCAGGTTTTCTCACTAGAGACCCGCACTGACTAAAGTTAAGTCACACCTAGGGTAAAACCGTCATTATGAACCCAACAATGCCCCCATATTTCTGATCCAGGCTCCCGTTTAATGGTTATTACACTTTTTTAGGTTAACCACTCATGCATGCTATTAAAAACATAACACTTTTTGTCGAACCATTCCGGGCACACTGGGCCTCGACATCGCATTCCGTCTGAGTACCTAGTCTCATAATTTTCACAATTAATTTCTAAAAATAAAACCAGAAAAGTATAATTCATTACCAGGTGAGATAATACTTGAATCTATAAAAAATCATCCTATGTTTAACATATAAAATTGTATAAATGGATAACCTTGAAAACATTTAAATATATGAAAACCAATACATTAGAAATATTATTACTAAATAAACATAACATTGATCCCCTATATATCACAAGGTATCTCTTGGTTGTCACATTAAAAACATGTAAATACCTTTATCATGTATTCTCTTAAAACATGGTAATAACATGAATTACTATGCATCCTTATTGAAAACATGCATGATTTATTATTCTAATGATCAATGGATATATTACTTAAATGATATAATCCCTATCCATGATAACACAAAACACTTTGTCAACAAATCAATTATCAGTTCTGAGGTCATAAAAACTATCCAATTTACATTATCCATACCATAATATATTTATCCATAATAAATATCATTTTCTCATCCTCAGGATCACATTAAGGGTTACCTTCCCATAAAAAAAAATATCATATTTACATTATATCTATTTTCTAATTATTTAATACTACTCAATATATCATTTTCCATCCTAAATGAAAAACTTATAAAAAAAATAATTATTTATTTCATGATTTGTATAACATAATCATTGAATTCCAAAACAAATACATGGAAATAATCAAAAAATTTTCATAAACCATTAATCAGGCTTCATCATCTTTTTAATTCTAATAATATGAAATTTGAGTCATATATTAAGGTTCATCAACCTCAATCTAATCTTGTTCCTAACATTTAATGTAAATAATATTGTTAGATCATCCCATACCTTTCACATGTCATTTTTGTTTTTTTAATCCTTATCATTATAACCAATACTCGAGACATCTTATTGATTCTACCTATGATATTTCTATAGAGGAAATATATTTTCATAATTCATATACATTCCACATTTGAAAAATTCAATGTTAACTGAGTTCCTTCTAGTTCCCACCATTGACTAAAACCATAAGGCTTAGTGTGAGGAACATGTCTCATAGAAGAAACACATAATCATGAAAAATTACTTATAGGATTCATAAATCATGATATTGACATTTAAATTTATTACTCCATAGGATTATTATTAGAGAATTACCTAGTCATGCCCTTATAAATACCCTTAGGTTTTTCATTAATGTTTTCTCATACCGGTTTCCAAATATTTACTAAAACATTCATTTGATACAAAATATAGTGACCCAGGATTAAAATACATGGATATTACATAATTTTAGATGAATATACATAATATTTTAAAAAATAAATCCCTGAGGACCATAATAGTTTAGTTTCTCTATAAACATGGGCATATAATATTCTAACATGGTGAAATATCTTCAACATCACCTTTAAAGATATTTCCCTTTCATTACTCCAACATAAAATATTTCTTCATAACCTATAGAATGAAAACCTAAGAAAGGGGTGATCTCAAATTCTCAGTAATGGTAAACCGGGGATATATATAGGCATAACATTAGAATAATTGTAAGAGAGCATGATAATAACATTATAAGATCATACCATGCATATCAAAGAACATAATAAAGAATCATGGAATAAATATTTGCAGTTCATAAGACATGAATCATAAGGGAATCAGGGGAATAATATATGAGAGTATAATAGATGAATAAGAAATTGAATTGTGGCATACACATAATCATAGAAAATCCAATGTTAAGGCTACCTACTAAGACCTTCACAACATGTTTGGGTTGGGATAATCACATGTGTACATACTTTAGGCTTGGGATCCATCCCATATACCCTCCTATTTTAGGCTTGGGATGCCCTCCCATGTACCCTCTTATTTGAGGGTTGGGATTACCTCCCGTATAACCTCTTATTTTGGGACTGGGATTCCCTATGGTGTACCCTCCTGTTTCGGCCATGGGATTCCCTCATGTGTAATCTCTTATTTTGGGATTGGGATTCCCTCCTGTGTACCCTTTTATTTCATGATTGGTACATCCTCCCATATACCATCTTATTTAAATCTGGGAATTCACTCCCATGGACCCTATTATTTTAGGATTGGGATTCCCTTTTTTGTACCCTCATGTTTTAGAATTGGGATGCCCTCCCTTGTACCCTCTTATTTCAAGCTTGGGATTTCCTCCCATGCACCATCTTATTTTGGTCTTGGGATTGTACCCTCATTTTTTAATATTGAGATAACCTCACATGAACACTTTGAGATCATAAAAAATTATGACTACCAAATGCATTGGAGGGACTTATAGGTCCCAACCATCACATAATGAAATCCTATATGCATGTACCACAAGATAAAAAAACATTCATCATATTAGAATCCAATAAAACAGATGGGTTTCATAAACATCATATCATAACCCATGAAATTAAATAGGTATTATATAAATTTCTTCATATCCTAGAATTTTAAAAGGAGGCAGGTTTCATAACCATTTCATCATATAATAACCAGTTAATGGAAGTGGGTTTCATATTTTTTTATCATGGTATAACCCATGGAGGATAAATGGGTTTCATAATCAACATGTCATATTAACTTAAAAAATTAAAAAAATAATAAAAATGGTTTCCATGGATCATATCCCGAGTATGGAAAAAAATATTTCTAAAGAATGTTGTTTCCATTTTCTTATCGAACTAAAATAAATAAATAAAATTAAATATATATATATATATTTTATCATTACATTATAATTATTATTTAATACATATCATATAAATTTACTAAATCCATCCTTAATATTTTCCATAAAAAGTGTGAACGAATCCTATCGATTTGAGGAGGCGATAGTCCAAACATCCACAAACGATGTTATCATATTTACACAAAATGGAAAGCATGATGTTATGTTTTATATAATAATTACTGAAGATAAAATAAAACATAAGTATAATATATATAATTTAAAAATATTATTTCCATCATAATTTTTGACCATGAGAGGTTGTATAGGAAAAACAAACAACATCATTTCGTGATACAATAGTCCGCCTTAACACGAACAGTAAGTTCATTACACATTTTATGGAAGTGTTTGTTAGTGTAGTTTAATCACATAGAAGAAAAAATTATAAGTATATTTAGGATAATTTTGTTATTGTATAGTCATGGAATAATAAGGATTGATTTAGTAGAGAAATAAATATAACATAAATAAACATTGTAGAAAGTTACCTCATTTTTCTTTGGGTAACTACTTTTGGTTTTCACCAAAGGGATTAATTGGTTGGATTAATTCCCAAGTTTATGATAATATAATGAGATAATCGATTTTGGGAGTTCATTTCTCAGGTTTTTTATGATCCAATGGGTTTGAGAGGTTTCAATAAGTGAGGGGGGTGAGTGCCCTTTTATAGTGGAGGAGGAGTGACTATCTTGTAAATATAAAAAGGTAAAAAATATTGAGAGTTATACCTTACATCATGTGCCTCAAATAATTTTCCATTTATGATAAAATATGGTAAATGGTAGAAATATTTCCATCCAATGGATTTTTTACATGTTTCTATGTTATTTTTCTCCTTAAATTTATATTTAACCTCTATGTAGTCTTATTTATACCTTAATCACTATAATTAATTTTAATTAAAGTCCCTAATATTTTTCATCCAAAACTAAGATTATCTTATTAGAAATTATAAAATATTATTATTCCAAATATATAATCTATTTTTCATAATTCTAATCACATATGTGTCAGAAATTAATTTAAAATTTATCACGCAAATAAGGGTTGAAATGAATTAGAACTTATAAAAAACCCATTTTATGGATATATTTATACCTTTTCACCTATAAGGTTCTAAAATGACCTATTTTTGAGGCTTTTTTTTTGAAATAAACATGGGGACCACTTTATCTTTTCAAAACATCCATATGTGTCATCTCCCCAACTTATAAAAGGCCACCCCTCACCTACCCTCTTCACACATCCGAAAAAATTAGATACAAAAATTTCTGAAAAAATACCTTCCTTAATTATATCCCCACATCCTATAGGAATTATTAGGATTAGGAATTAATCTTATGAAGGATTGAGTTATAAACCTAAAGAGGCTCTCCAAATAAGAGGTAAAAATTTTTAACTTTCGTATTCGAATTATTTCCTCTTACACCATCATAAAAAATCATCAACTATGATAATATAATTATAGAATTATTTCATATATATATTTTTTAGGTTAATATATTTACCCTAATCCATCTCCACTTCCATCAATAGGGAAACAAAACCTTCAATCTTGTGTTCGATGAACTACAACCACACAAACCGATGTAATTCATTTTCCATGGACAACTTTCATGGATGGATATAATGATGGATTTAACATATTTATATGATTTTTATTAAATTATTATACTTATATAATTATTATATCTAATATACCTTCTTACATTACATTATATGTGGATATGATAACATACCTCGTGTGTACGGTAGCAGACTATCACCTAGCGAAGCGATGTGTTTTGTTTTTCACATACACTTTTTAGGGATGGAAGTAATGTTAAAATTAATGATTTTTTTTGTTATTAATGACCTAAAAATACTTTTTGAAATATAATATCACATATAAATTCTTACCTTTCAACCATTTGGAAAATAATAACGCCACTCGTGCATACACGTGGACTACTGGCTCTACATACTGATGTGAAATGTTTCCCATTTTATTTTTAAATGGATGGTAATAAGGATGTATTAAAATAATATAAAAACAATATGTGAAATAATTATTCATCTTGAGATATTAATTAATATTTATTTTTCATTATTTCAATTCATTGTGAAAAATAATCATCATACATCCGTACATACAACCTATCTTCTTCATAAATTGTGTAGTCCATTTCTCTCTCTAACTTTAATAGATTTCAATAAATTCATATATAATGAATATATATGAAATTTATATCATTTTTATAATTATTTATATGATGTGGTCATGATAAAATTAAAACTACCAAAACTACCAATCTAAAACATATATGAAAAACAAACCAATTATCACATGAATGAGTGATTTTAACAAATAATTGTTAATAAATGTGTAACATAATACTACAATTAAATCATATATGGTATGATACATATAATATTTTTTCAATAATATATTCATAATAAACCAATATTTATTATATATTAGGTTTAGACACATATGTAGTAAGTCAAAACTGAGGCAAGGGTTTCTCGTCCCACTTTTAAATCTGTGAGACATATTCTATATTCCCTACTTAATCCATTTTTGGTGTATATAATGACCATTTTGACATTTTATATGATAAAACTATTTCTATACATGTTATTTAGAGTTTTATTTAAAGTTTTTTTTATTCATGGGGATTATTATTCAAAATTTATCAAAGTGGAAAGGGTTTACTTCACAATCTCATCATTATATGACATTTTTTTGTTTAAGTCACCCTTGGGGGAATTATTTGATATTTTTATCTTAAAATAAATATATTTTCTTCAACTATATTTATTACTGATAATTTTTATGTAATAGTAACATTTTTACTCTCTTTGGTACTTACAATGATTGAGAAAATGTTTTTATAAAAACAGGACTTTATTTCTCTCTTCAGTCAGAAATCCTTTTAATAAAAAAATATGTTTTCTAAAAATATTTTGAAAAATGTTTTAAATATTTTTTAAATGATTTTTTAAATTAATTTTTACCAATTTTTTAATTTTAAAAAATGTTTTGAATGGAATCATCATTTTTTTCTAAAAAAGTTCATTTGGATTTTACTGAAAATTTTAATGATATCATTATTTTATCATTTATGATATGAACTAAATTTTCCATATTTATGACCAATAAATATTTTAATGAATATTTTACCTTATTTAAAAGGTTATATTAAATGAAAATTATTTTAAAATTATTTTTTGTAATTTTTTTTAAAGGAAATACAAAGTGACAGATATGTTTTCTTCAAAAATGTTTTAATGACATTTTTATGGTGTTTATATTCATAAATTAAATCAAATTTTTATTGTAATTATTATAAATTGGTTATATGTTTTTTATATCATAATTTTTATTTATTTGATTGTATATGATATTTTTATCATAGGATTTAATTTTTTTTTACCATTCACCATATTACTCTGGATGATTTATAATTATGTTTATTTGATTATGGTAAGTATTAACATTTTGTATGTTAGTATTTAATAAAAATGTTAATTTTGATTATTTTTCACCCCTTTCATATGATTAATTCATTTTAATTATTAAGTTATAGGTGGCGCCAATTATAGTTAGCCCCTCAAGGCATCAAAATGTCACATGAGACAAATCAATTGGACAAATTAGATGGGTTTCTACCCACATATTTAAACTATCTTGTGGAAGGTCTTAACAGTATGTTTCCAATTTCCTACTTTATTAATTCTCTCACTAGGATATAAGTTATTTATATACCTATTAATTTTCTATTATTTAGAATATAAATGGAGATGCTTAAATATTGTTTAATTATTTATATGCCTTTACTTGATCATCATTTATTTCTACCATATTTTGCTCAATTTTTTAATTAAATTGAAAGTGTTTCATTTATTTAAAACCCCATATTAATTATTCTTATTTATTTATTATAAATTTATTCCTATTATTACCCTTACTGAGCATATAATCTTACCCCTTTCTATTATTTTATTTTCTCTAGGATACAAATAAGTGTTTGGTTTTTGATATACAGGGATACCCTATGAGGAATAATGAGGTTTGTAAAAATTTTTTATTTTATGTTATCAATTTTAATTTGAATTTAATGTATTAATATAGTCTAACAACACTATTAAACAATTAGGTCTATTAGGATGTGATTTCTTGAATCTTATTCCAATGTAATAAATTAACCACCAGCAAAGGGCTATTGCGGTTGAGGAATTTATAGATGGTATTAGAGGAAGTTTTTTAGAAAACATGGGAACTAGATTTACGTAAAAATAGATTAGGGAATAAAAAATAGTGATAAAAATTGCAGAGAAATATAGATGAATATTCAAATGTTTTTTAAGGTAGATATTATGTAGTTTTTCCTAGAAAAACAACCCTATCTTGATATGACAAGTGGACATATTTCTGGAAAAGATGTACATAGATCTAATAACTCTTGAAAAGGAATTTTGATCTTGAATCAATAATTATCTAGTAAAAAATAATGGGACTTACTATGCACATAGTTTAACAATCTCATGAAAAATTCTTAGGGCAATTAACATTTTTATTACAAACCATTATATTGGACTTGAACATATTTTTATGATTTTGAAATGTTTCTAATGAAACCATTTTTATGATTATGAAATTATCCATGAATAAAATTTTCAATTAATATTATGCCATTATCTAATATAGGGATTATACACTATGTTTCATAATGTTATGATCTAATCTAATTTATTCCATTGTTTAGAAATGGTTCACAGTGGAGGGAATGAGAATCATATCAATTCACATACCCAATGTAGAGAGTTATCTATTGGAAAAAATAATTAAGCTAGAGTTGGAGTTATAGCTAGTACTAAAGAGACTATAAAAATATCGGGGTAGATGACTCAGGTCATCAGAAATAACATTTCACATAGGAATCAGCCTACTGAACTACCTCATGGTGTAAAAATTTAAGACCTATTCATATGTCAATAACCTTCATCATTCAATGAGACTATATATCTATTTATAGCTGAGTAGTGGTTAAGTTACTTAGAGAATATATTTCCCACTTTGGGAAGTAATGAAAGGGATAAGGTTTTCATGGCATTTTATCATCTCTCAGGAGATGAAGGTAAATGGTGGTCATTGATTTAAAACACTATGGATGATAATGAAATTTAAACATTGAATGGAATTATTTTAAAGTGATATTCATGGAAAATAATTTTTATCACGTGAAACGAGTGGATATAGAGAGATAATTCTTATGTATAGGAAAAAATGACGTTAAAAATATAACTAAGTATAAATAAAAATTTACTAGGTTATCATGGAATTTTATGGACTATGTTCATAATCCAAAGAGTAATATTTTTTATTTATTTCATGGGTTTAATTTATTCATTTGAAAATAATTATTCTCCTAATCATTACATCATACAAGGAAAATTATCATATACTATCAATATAATAAAATAATTATCCATGTATTATCGATTTAAAGGAAATAAAGAGAATAAGAGGATGCTATAGAAAAATAAGGATAAAGATAAGAACGCAGAGAAGGATATTAACATATGTGATAATTGTAGAAATACATTCCTTTGTACTTCCTTGAATGAAATGAGAGATTGATACATGTGTGGAGATAAAGGTCACCATGCTCGTGATTACAATGGTAAGAAAGAATTATTTAATGGGGAGTGCATTAATTATAAGGAGATCCGGATCTAAGAAAATGAATGCCTCAATAATCACGTGAATATACATAAAATGAAACTAAGGGATCAAGGTCAAGATTATGTTATTACTATAGATAATGTGGAATGATTAATTCTCATGTGTTTGGATTCAATAATTATTTTATAGGAGTATGTTATTAATGATATTCTAGGTATGCTAATAATGAAATGTACAAGTATTGTAATATAATACCTTTTATTTAATGATTAAAATCATATGATGAATAGTAATGATAACCAAGATAACTGATTCTAGGGAAAGATGGACTTTTTGAAAACACATTATTAATGGAATGTAACACTTAATATTTTTCCTATGTTGAGATAATACTATCAAAGATATGTTTATGGGATAATATTGGTAACCTACAAATTGGTTAGTGATTTATGTTATATTTCTTGGAGTTTAAATAATTTTTTATATTTATGAAATATATTCAAAAACCTGAGATTTTATTTTTTAAAGTATTTATTTTTTCATTAATGATTTATGGTGATAATGTTATTCACATGTTTTCAATGTGACATTAAGAGAAACTATATATTTTCTAGGTAATATAATGTTGATTTGGTGACCTCCCTTCTAAATTTTTGGCCTTTGAATTTTGTGAGACATATTTTGGATTAGTGTTTATATTGACTATCAGTGGAATGAAATAAGTTAAAATTTGGGTAAATTTAGATTAAATTTTCCAACCATTTTGGTCTTAAAAAATATCCAGAGATAAGGGGAATGACATTTCATTATTTTACTGAGCTAATGATCTATTAATTGAAAGTTTTAGTGCTTTGGCCATAAAAAATACCTATTAGAAATTCAATTCTTGGAGTGATAATTGGATTAGGGATTTATATATTAACATTAAAAGGATAAAATTGTACCTATGATATAGAATGTTACCATGTAATTATATTTTTTTGTGCTCTAAGTCTATATGATAATAGAGTTCATTATCTCTTGGAATTTTTTTTGAGGAAAAAGTGTTAACAAATTAATTTTTTTTCTTTTTAATAAATTTAATTTGTACTCATACTGGATTGATCGTTTCTTAGTGGATAAATTACTCATGACCATGTTCTATATCACTCTATATTAATCATTGGGAATTATTATTCTCTTCCATGAACATGCATTTAATTACACTATTGTTCTCTAACTTGGAAACCTAATAATGTGTCCTCCTAGATGAAATTAAAACCTTCATTTATATATTATCATGAGGAATTTTTATTAACCACATTTATTTAATGGTTTTTAAATAATGATATTTTTAAATTTCAAACCCTTCATTACTAGTATCAAGATTAAATTGGGAGGACACAATTTATTTAGGGCAGAGGATTGTAGAATGTAACACCATGAGATATTAAAATAGAAATATCATATTTTATATCATGTATGAAATAGTAATCCTTGATTAGAAGAAAATATAAAACCCTAATATTTGATGATATATTTCTTTAAATTCAGCATGTTCAATTTCTTGCGATGCATGTGCTGCTAGGTTTAAATGAAACATGATACTCTATTAAAATATTATTATTAAAACATGAAAATTATAACCAAGATATTAATATGGAGGATAAGAATTTTAATAATTAAATTATAAAGATTTTATATTTTACACATATATAAATTAAATTCAATGGTTTTATATTTATTATAAATAAAATAAGAACAATTTGAAAGAGAATGAAATGTTTTATGAAAAACTATATTTTTATAAATAGTGGATTAGCCATGCTTTGTGAACATAATTTAAAATCAATTTTTACCTATTTTAGAAAATTTATCCATTTTTTTTTTAATTTTTTAAATCTAAATTTCAAAATTAATTTTGGTTTAATTTAATAGAATTTTTTGAAATGATTAAATTTTTGACGAAAAATAGAAATTACTAATTTTTATTAATAGCTGCCTTTGCATTTAAATAATTTATAGTGTTAAATTATAATTAATATTAGTTTTATAGAAAAATTAGTTCGAAAATATTAAAATCTACATAATTTAGGTCATTTTAATCAATTTTATGTTGAAATTTGATATTAAAACATTCTATACTTATGAAAATCCTCTCTTTGAAACCTGTTCATTCGTCATGTCTGTAGTTTAATTTTAAATTGAATTGTACCACTTATGTAAATTGAAATTGTAAAAGTGGATCCAATATTTATAATCAATATAATCTATGTTATATTTTAAGTTCAAATTAATCTTTGAACATAATGAATAGTGAAAATAAAAAAAATTAATTATCGTGGTTAACATAAAAATGAATTTACCAACAGTTAAACAAATAAGATAAGGGTTAAAAATGGAAAAAATATTTTCAAACCACAATTTATGGAAATATTTAGACCTTAAAACCTCTAATTATCTATAATTATCTATGTTTTAGGCTTTTATAGTGTGAAAAATATGGGCATCACATTATCATTTCAAAAATTCTATGTGAATCATATCCCCCACTTATAAAAGGCCACCCACTCTCTTATCATATTTACACTTCCAAAACCATTTTTATCAGGAAATTACTTCCCAAATACCTTAAATAATTAAATCCCCACATCCTATAGGTCTTATTTTCCTTGTTAATCCCTCATCATAATGCTTCATATATAAACATAAAGAGGCTCTATGAAGAGGAAAAATTCAGAAACATGCGTATTTTTTTCAAGTCTTCTTCAAAATACTTCAGGAATTATTAAAATCTTATATTATAATAAGAAAATTATATCATATATACTTAAATTTAATTATCTTAATTAATTTACACAGATCCTTCTCCACTTACATCAAATGGAATGAAAAACTATCAATCATGTGTATGGAGGACTACTGCCACATGAACTGACGTAATTCATTTTCCATCACCACCTTTGGTAGATGGATATAATTATAGATTTAACATATTAATATTATATTTAAAAAATTATTATAATATTTGAATCTTGATATCACATTTAACTTTTTACTATTCATTCCTTGGGGGATACGATAGTATCCCTGGTGTGTACGATAGATTACCGCCTCACGAAGCGTTGTGATTCATTTTTCACTTACGATTTACATAGAAGATAGTAAGGTTAATATTAATGAATATTTAGGGTATTTATGACCTATAAATAATTATTTAAATATAATATCACATATAACTTACCAAAAAAGTCAGTCAAAGGTGGACCCCTGACTATTTATTAAATTAAAAGAAAAGTACAGAAATCACACACAGCAAGGCAAAAAAACGATTACATATCATACATATAATACCCATTAACACCCCCCATGATAGACTTCCTCCGCAGTGGCCGAATTCCATTACGAGATTTCATAGTATTTAAGGATTTCAGCATACTTCCTTATGAGGTTCAATTTATCCAATGAGATCAGCTCTTACGAAGATTGCTTGAAGGAGGACCGAGTAGAAAGTGGCTTTGGAAAATCAGAGTAGTCTTTCCTCGGCCTTCGACTTGTTGTTATGGGAACCACCTTTCCAGAATTCCCCTTCCCATCCTTGAGAACCTCACTATAAGAAGGCCCATCCATCACATTTTCTTTATAACTGTCCGATACATCCCCCCAATTTCCATCCAAGACATCATGGGAACCATCAACAACCACCCGAGCATGTGCATACTAGCTGTTACAGTCAATCACAGCCAAGAAATGTGGATGTCCTTCAATTTCTTGGCCAACATTCATTTCCTTCGCTGCATCAACTGAAATAAGTTGTAAAGAGTTACCTTCTTTCATTGAAGGACCCACCTCCACATTAGAATCCTCTTCAGGCACCAATGATTGAAACTGATTACATGTATCAATAGAACTTCTATAAACCACAGGTTGCATCTGCATCTTGGACCCCTTACCAGGAGGATATGCAACTTTGATCTGCTTCCAACCATCTGAATTCAGCAGCCTCCCATCTTCCTTTGGACTAGCAGTGTCTTCAACAGCACAAACAGCACACCGCCTAATTTCACTATGCTCATGTCCAGCACTGTAAACACACCCACCTTCAGGGTAAGCCACTACAATATCATTCCCAGAACCACCTCCAGGAATATCAACATCCACATTTGCATGACACACACCATACCTGAGGTCCTGATTCAGCCTCTCAAACACCACCGCAACAATTGGGTTCCCCAAGGCTGACCCACCCACACCATTTCTAGCCTTAGAAACATCACCAAGCTTCTCCCCCTAGCCAATATCCTTACCACTACACTTAACCAGACCTGAAATAGATCCACTGTGATAGTGATCCTTCTGATGACCCAGATGATGGAACCTCAGACAATAATCAACCCAAGATTCAAAGACCACCGCCTGCTTCTAGAGGAATTCCTCACCAACCGTAATCCAAATCCATTCTACTGGTGGATTATAAGAATCCACCTCCACATAGAGCCACGAGTTGACAAGATGACTTACAGACGAGGTGCGAGAATCAGAGCAGAGAAAATGCCCGACCAGATTCCCTATCATGAAAATTATATATGGACTCTGGAATGGCAAAGAAAGATGGGGAAGACTTACCCAGGTTGCAACCGAGGGTGAATCCTGATTCATGCAAAGATCTAAAGTCCATCGTAGGAGAAAGAATCAGCATCAACTGCATCGGAGAGGAGCTCTAGACCAAGCGTACACTAAATATTCCTCCGAGGAGAATCGTATCATCAGATGACTCTTGTCAAGAAATCCCACCACCGCGCGATCCTGTAGGTCCCATTTACTGAACACGAATCTATCAAAATCATCAAATGAAGGCCTTCGATGATTGAATCGAGCCACCGAGGTCATGTTCAAGAGATTTTATGCCTTGGAGAACTCTGGAAGTGAAATCGAGAGTTGAAGGTCCTCGATATGAATATCTGGAACCTTTAGGCTCAAAGAAATCGAAGGAAATTCAGGGAGAAAACTAGGGTTAGAGAAAGGTATAAACACCGCCTGTGGATTCCGAGGTCGTGGAGGTAGAACCTCTTCCCCCCACCCACCTCCAGGAAGGGGGAGGAATTCATCCGCGCTCATGAACTATGGTTCATCGCCAAAATCCATCGCCGAGATCCATCGCCATTGCTGAGAACCATCGCCCCCAATAATATCACATATAACTTCTTTCCTTCTATTGTATTGGAAATCAACAATTTTTCTCATGCTTACGTTTGGACTACCTCATCCAAGTAGTGATACATAATGTTTTAAATTTCATCTTTACATGGATGGTAATAAGGATGTATTTGGTTTTTATAAGTAATATATTTGATTTTTTTTATATTTTAATATTTATTAATATTTATTTTCTATTTGTTCCATCCATCGTGACATTTGGAAACAACATTTTGCATATATACACCCTACCATCTCCATGAATGATGTAATCAATTTTCTTTCTATAACATTAATATATTACTGTAAGTACATATATAGGGAATAATAATGATATTTATTTCATGGTTATCATTTGGTAGATAATTTATCCATATTCGAATTAAAAATAGAAAAATTATCGAACTAAAACATACATGAAAAATGAAGAAATTATCGCCTGAAACATTTATTTTAACAAATAGTTTTTATTAAATAGATTATTACTAATATAAGAAAATAATATATGTTTTGAGAAATATGTGTATGGTTATTTTATATATTTATATGTAACAATTTTTTATCATACATTAGGTTCAAATTAATATAAATTAAGTTCAACTAATGGTATGGGTTTCTTATCTAGCATTTACATTTATGACACAAACACTACATCCACCACTTATTCCTTTGTGTGGTGTATATACTCACCCTTTTGAATTGTTATATAATGAACCAATTTATCTTCATGGTATTTAAGTTTTAATTTTATATTATTTAATTCAAGAGTATTATGATACAAAAGTTACCAAAGTGGAAAATGTTTATTTCACAATCTCACCATTATTCGAGATTATTTTTGTTTATGTATCTTTGGTGGAATTATTTGATATTTATATCATAAAATAAATATATATATTTTTTTCCCCATTTAATTCATGAACTTTTTGAAGTAATATTTCAATTTTTTCAGTCCTCGATACTTATAATTTTTGTTAAAATGTTTATAATAATATATTACTTTATTTCTCTCTTTAACCGAAAATACATTTTTCATCAGAATACATGTTTTCTAAGAATATTTTTCAATTTTTTTAACCTTTTCTACATGATTTATTAAATATATTTTTACAAATTTATTCTTTTTATAAAATGTTTTCAAAGGAATCTTCATGTTGTTTTCAAAACAAGCCTCTTTCGGCGGTTATTGAAAATGTAAAAGGAAACATTATTTTATCATGTATGACATGGACGTAAATTTTCACCATCACAACCAGTCAATATTATAAAGAATATTTTACAACATTATAATGGTTGTTTTCAAACAAAATTATTTGAAATATTTTGTTTGAACATTTTTTTTAAATCAAAGTGAAAAAGTTATCTTCCTCAAAAATATTTTTTAATTACATTTTTAAGGGATTTATATTAATAAATTAAATCAATCCTTTATGTTATTTAGGATCCAATAGGTTATGTTGTATTAACATAATAATTATTGTTTATTTTTTTTGTATTATGGTCATTTTTATAGAGGATGTATAATTTTATTACCATTCACTATATTACATAGGATTGTTTATGATTATGCTAGTTTGATTAGGGAATGTATTAACATTTCATATGCTAGTTTTTAATATTAAAGTTTATGTTGATTTTTATTATACCCTTTTATATGAATAATTAATTATAATTAGTAAGTGATGGGTGTGGCATGATTATATATAGACCCTAGATTCATTGATGGGTCTCATTAGACAACCCAATTAGATAAATTAGATAGGTTTTTTTACCAACATATTTAAACTATCTTGTAAAATGTCTTGAAAGTATGTTTCAGATGTCCAAAATCATTTATTACTTATTTATAAGATCATTTATTTTTTCCCATGTGGTTATTGTTTTATTTATAATATCCATGTTTATGATTCTAGCTTATCTGATTATTTAAATGGATTTATTTCATCATCATTTATTTCTACCATATTATGATTAGTTTATTGATTAAATGTGACGTGTTTCAGTTATTTACCATTCCAAATTGATTATTATTATTTATTAATGATATATTTTGTTTTATTATTACCTATAATGAGAAAATTAGATCTCCTCTTCCTTATGTTTAATTTTTCCTAGGATACCAGAAAGTGTTTTGTTTTGGATATGTAGAGATACACTTTGAGGAATAATGGAATTCTAAAATAAATAACTTTTTTTATTTTATGTTTTCAATTGTACTGTGAATTTCATGTATGTATCTTGTTTAACATGGATATTAAAATATTTTATCCTTTGAGGTGTGATTCCATGTCTCTTATTCCAATGTAATAAAGTAACCACAAACTCTGGGCTACTTGGGTGTGTGTCTTTACATACATCACCTATGGTTAGTGGATTTTTGGTCCATCCACATCTAATGGGTTGGGTCTAAATGTTACATGAAATCACAATTTAGATAGAAGGAACTACATCATGAATTAGTTCCTATAGAACTAATGGGTGCAATAAATTCCATTTCCTTTAGCTTATGAGAATTTGGTGTTAAAATATATTAAGTTAATGAATGCATCAAATTGTAAGACAAAATATTAGGTTTATATACAATGGTTCACACCATAATAGATAATTAAATTAAAATTTTACGTTTAAATGGAATGAAATTAAAAAATTACCATATTTAATGTTCTATGAAGACACTATAATAATCTTTTTATATATATGAATAGATAAACATTCTATACAATCATTCATCTGACCACACAAAAATGGAGGAATAATATTTATGATTATACAATAAATATATTGTTTATCGTACCATAATTCAATAATATAAGTCACCAAACATTTATATAAGAAGGGTATAAAAATAAGAAGAGTATCACATTAATAAATTTTAAATAAAAAATTGAGATAACTAATTTCCGACTCAAGGGACTATTCATTGGAGATTTTGGTTATGAATATTAATAATTAATAGGGTTCACATGTGATAAAAAAATATAGAGGAAATTTAGGTTGGGAAGAAATAATTAACTAATTTGTTGATTCTCATTATTATATCCATCCCATACTAGAACCCCTTCTAGACTGATAGTGAATACTAGCATGAAAACCAATGCTCTCCTCAAATATGCCATTTTTTTACTATTACTGAGAGAAAAAATATTTAATGAGAGGCATTACCATCAATATTCCTAGGAAAGATAAAATAACCACCATTAAATTACATAATAAAAATAAATTATACATATACTAGTACATGATTTTCAATTAAACAAAACAAAAAAAATGAAAAATAAATCAAGAACCACTCTGATGTCAGTGACCACCGACTCTAGTAACTCATGAAAATATCCAAAAGTAATGTCCACCTCAATCACTAATTCACACATAGGGTCCTATATATATATATATTCTATTTATATATAATTGGGAACAATTAAGTATACTCAATAGGATGATCCCTTATATCTCTCTTGAAAATGTGGATGTAGCATACAATGCCACAAAAAATAAATAGGAAAATAACTCGTCACATAAAGAAAATAAATAAATATATCCTCACCAAGAATCACTCAAAAATTAACACACCAAGTATATATAACAATATAATGATTTTTTATATGATAATGGTACCCCAATACCACTTTCCCACTAAACTAGTTTCCCTAAATCTCAATGAAATACATCAAGGCACACCTATTCCTACCAAAACCACCCTGGATATCTATAAAGAATACATCATAATTGAAAAAACATAAACTCTGCCACAACACTATCTCAAAACCATATGTTTAGGATTTAGATCTATAATATGCCTATGTTAATATATATATTATACTATATTCCTTTAAATACTATCTATATATCAATATGTAATACAAGTATGTGTTAAAATAATAAGCCCCCCATCCCACATACACGTGTATATAAAAAATGACAGCCATTAAAACTTCTTTGAGAACACATACTATTACATTAAGTTGTTATTGAAAGGATATATTTAAATACTATGTCTATGTATGGTGGATAGAGAGGGAGAGCGAGAGAGGTTGGGGGAGTAGTTAACCATATAAATTCATAGTAACCTAGATATTGGGAATTACCTAGATCCCAAATCAAATATATTTATTGATTGAAAAAAAGTTGGTGGAGTGTAACAATTAATAAATAATTATGATATATATATATATATATATCACTAATTAATAATGGTAAACTAAATGATCCTTAGACATGTTATAAAATTAGCATCTCATCCAAAAAATAGATTTCCATTTCTAAGGACTTATAATCTTATAATTAAAGCTTCATGGATTTAATATCAATTAATATTAATTACTCTATTAAATATTCATCCCTTATTAATCATGGTTTAGTTATATTATCCAAGTTATTTAATTCATTACCCATAACCAATACCATTTATTAATTTTGAAATCCATGAATTCATTTAAAAATATCACCATCACTAAATCCCTTTAATAATTCCAATTCAATTTTTTAATTATTTAATCACCTTCAATAATTTATGGATCTAAGGTATCTATTTATATATCTATGAAGATATAAGTATTTATGAATGGAAATTATTGATAATAAGAATGAAAAACGAAATTTAGCATCTCGGAAAATGTATAAATAAATAATAACAACATTCTCATGATAAACATTCTTCCTACTTTATTTTCCTCACATTCCCATAGCATCCACACTAACCATCTTCCACCACAACATGGCACCAAAACAAAAATATTTCCAATATAGATCAACATAAATTTTTTACCAATTATAGTTTTTTTACAATTCACAAAAAGGGATTAAATATATTATGTGCATAAATGGTCATAATTGTTGTTAATTTTTAGGGAATTCAAATATCAAGTTCAATATAAATAAAAAAATTAGATCATAAAAAATAATGGTGTCAGGTTATAATGTAATCAACCTTAAGTTATTTGTTTCCAAAAATCATATTTTAACATTATAGAATTATTATATCGGTTTATTCATGATTATAATTTAGAAATAATAAAAAATATTTAGACAATTATAATTGGTGGTGAATATTTTTTCAAATATGCTTAAGATGCAGACTTATTTTCATTAGCAGCCTTATTGAAGAAGAATTTTGTTTCATTCATCCTTAATCACCCATATTAATTATCTTATCCATTTTTAATTTATTACCCATTAATATATACATAATTAATTTCTTGAAAATTCATATCACAATATCAAGAAAATAACATGTAAAAATAAAAGGAATAATACTATCATATGAACACAACATCACCGAACCTTTTCAAATTCACAAATTCTAGTTATTTATATTATTTTGGATGATAAAATTATTTTCATGTGAATTTATTATCATGATAAGTCTATAGTCACAAATAAAATAAAAATAGTCCCAAAAAACCCCATACCTTAGTTTATGAACATAAGACAGGTGGAAATGATGATCACAAGGCCTTGAAGAAAAGATTCAACTATTCATTTTAGAATAACAGTGTTGTGTGGGTATTGGAAGACAGAGTTAGGGGTAGATGATTGAAATGTATAGTAAATTATTGATGTAAAAAATTATATCTAAGGGATTAGTTAGATTAGGGGGTCTTGAGGCTCTTTTTACATCATCACATTGTTCGTCATAATGAAACTACTATTTTAAAAATTAAATTTTAGATTCGAGGAAGAAGTTCTTGCAAAAATAATGGTGCTTCCAATTTATGAGTGTTCAATTTCTACGTAATTTAATACAAAAAAGAAGTACAATTATATTATACTCATTGTGATTTTTTATTCGCACTACTACACATTTATTTTCCGTAATATTAGTTTAATAGTGGTGGAAAGGGAATTACAAGGAATGTAATTGTAGTGATATTAATTAGAAACTATATAGAATGTTACCATGTTTTTTTATTAAGAACTATCATAGGTGAAAAATTATATTTTATTTATATTATTATCATATTTATAAATTAATAATTTTTTTATTACAAAATCACACCCTTTTTTGAAAAAAAATGTGACAAAAAATTATCCTTCATTAAGATGAAATCATGACCCCGTTTTATTAATTATATTTAATTAATATATGTATATATATGTTAATAAATAATATTATATATATACATAGTGTAATATAATAAGTTATATATATTTATTTATCAGAATTATTATATATATTTATATGATTTGTAACATAATAAATGATTTACAAAATATGAAATATGTAATATAATTCTGTTTTGAAAGATAATTTGGTTGATATGTAAGGGTTTTTGCTTTGTAAAATAACTATGCATAATTTATTTATTCATATAATAGTATTTTCTTTGTGTTTTATGAAATTTTAAATGATACATGAAATTATCCAATAAATCAAAAGATATTTTCAAGTGTAAAACTATTAAAGATAAAGAGTAAAAAAATACTTCATACACATGATCATAAATATTTATAACAAATTTCATCAACACATAATAATAATTTCCTTAGATAGGAATATAAAATCATTTATAACATATTATAATTAGCTAGAATTTTCACAATTGGATTCAAACATAAATATGTGGAAACATATAAATTTAAAATGGTCCTTCCAAAATCATTCACACTAAAAAAATATTTTTGGGATCACTCAAAAATCAATAATTAAAATGAAAGTGTTTTGGAAAATCTATGCCCATATATCATATACCACTCAAATGATTATAATCATAGAGAATAAAAATAAAACATGAGATGAAAAATTGAAATTGGGAAATAATATAGCCTATGATATGCCTCCCAAATAGAGGCCTCAGTATAATAAAATCATAAAAAGTAAATATAGGTTAAGGCATAGAAGAATGCAATATATTAAATCATCTATTCAATAAAACTACAGTCTCATTTATCATACCATAGTAAATCATCAAAAAATTCTTTATATGGAGATCATATTTGCGACAAACATTCCTAAGTTCATTATTCTATTCCACCATTCTTCAATATGTTATAAACTAAAGGAGTATGATTCCAAAAAACACCTATCCTAATGGTCTTGAATCTTAATAGGCCATTCCTAAAATGTCCCTTCATCTTAAAAATATTACTCTCCGTTGTTTTTAATATAGAAATCATCATGATAATACCAATGAATCTATAACACATGGAAAATATAATGGCCCAATAACATTGATGCGATAACATTCAACTACACTAACATGATCCAAAACCTCAAAAGGCCCAATAATTGATGCGATAACATTCATCCATGATTGAATATATTCTTCCATGATAAGTGGATTCCTTTGAAACATCAAAATAAAATGTTCTCCACCGATATTTAGTATAATAATTTTTATGACATGGATTTGTCACATCTCCTTACAAATCTCCTCTACCTTCCGTGTAATGCGTAATGTTCCTTTAACATTTTCTATGTTTTCCACATCATTTTAGTGAATTATGTTTTATTATTGTGAAACTATGTTTATATTGATGAGTTTATGGATTTTTTTTAATTTAACGATGAATCTATATCTCATTGAATATAATAATGGAAATAGATGTTTTTATGTTTAAATTATATAGTGTTCATTGATTTAATTTCTATATATTTGGGAACATTTTTTTTTGTTTTTAGTGAATTTTAATTGAAATTATTTTCTGGATGTTATTTTTTGTTTTGTAGTATTATAAGATTAATTATTTTAAAAATCCATGTATTCATTTTAAACATTACTAATTGGAATAATTATTTTTATTATTTCATGAATTATAGAAATTAATGGTTTAATTTTGTTATTGATATTGTGGTTTTTGTGTATATAATTTTTTATTTTGAATAAATATTGATTTTTTTTTCTGTTGATGAAGGATTTATAAATGTATAAGTGAGTTTACATAAGGGTATCTATGAAATTTTAAGGCCTTTATAAATTTAACTCTAGTTCTATGTAAAGTTAACATTGGAACATGAGATTTTACATAAGGGTGCACCACGTTATGTAACGATCACTCTAAGAACTATGAAAAGGTACCCTAACAATTGAAAATAACCATTTTAAGTGTAATGTAGAGCTACATAAGTTTATTTAAGAATTGTTTAATGGTAGTTTTTTTTTGTTTTAGAGGCTACATTAGGGTAACTATATTGAGATAAATATCACATTAGGATAAAAATTTATTTTTTGTAATGACCAGGTCGAGGATTCAAAAGCTATATAATAGTGAAAAGGAACATGTGTGATGGTAACCCCACACCTTTAAATCCCATGTAAGGATCCTTCATACGTCCCATAGGTTTATTAAAGGTCATTTTTAAGACTATTTCAATGATGGATTAAAACACATGAAGAATCCCTAAAATTTCAACTCAATTCAAAATAAAGCCATGCCTGAAGTTGTTCCTGAAGAAGTGTTCACTAAAATTAAAGATGATTAAAGCTTATTGAGGAATAATTTGGTTGTTTAAATATATAATGGGGGTGTTAGAATATTTTAGATAAGCCATCATGAGTCACATGATGAGGATAATGAATATTTACCCAATACACAAGGAATGTAATTATTCATTGATAAAAGGGTGATACATATGAGCTTCAAAATAGGAGCTGATGTGTGAATTAATTAAAATTTAAAAGGGAATATATTTTTAAAATAAATAGGGAGAGAGATATTAGAGAGAAATAGAATATTTTTTTGGGGAATTCATCCAATAGTCATGAAGCTACTAAATTAATATAATATAGATATCAGAGTTTAGAGTTAAATCATACGAGATGAGTCCTCTATTCTTTCTCTAACTTTATTTATTTACTATTAAGTATTTTTATGTTATTATATAACATAAATTTTTATTGAAATTTTTTTTCCTATCATTTCAATTGTTTTTAACTTTTCCTTATTGCTTAAATTTTGTTTAGTTATAATCAGTTTGACACTTGATTCTTATATTCTCACATCTCACCATAATTTTTCACATCACATCACCACATGTTTTTTTATATATTATTTTTAGGTTTTTTTTTTATTTTTTCTTAACACACCATCCTTGAGGGTTTTACCCCACATCCACTACACTAGTTTAAGTCATTATAAAAATAAATAATTTAATCAAGACCAATGATACTCAATCAATGATATACTAAAATTTAATTTTTAGAATAGATAACTCTACATCCTCATTCGTAAAACATAAATATTTAAATGTACAAACATGTATCAGTTTTAATATATCCATAATAATGTTTAATAGATAACTATTGTTACTTGTAAATGTGAAAAATGGTATATTATTCACATATGAGCTTCTAAAATGTAGAAAAAGTTCACTCATCATGTCCTCCAGTGTTTATATTTTCCTATACCTAAACATCTTCCTACAAAATAAAAGTGATGTTGAGGAATAACTAAGAGAAAGAAACATGTTGGATACATATCCATACATGGGCGGTAGAATAAAGATCTTGATTATATATTATCATTTTAAAACCCCTTGGATACTCATAATATCCTCTAGATACTAAAAAAATGTCACATTCATTATAATTAATTACTTAATCAAAAATAAGTGAGTTGAATTTGTAATTTGTTCTATAATCATAAAAGAACACATATTCACCCTAATATGGGGGATTTTTTTGGAAATATCAAATAAAGTGTCTATAAATTTCTACTATAGAATATCTAATGGTTGAAAAAAAAAATCCGGAACATGATTCTAGGATATTACTTTCTTGTAGATAAAAAACTAACATATATAAAATATAATGGAAATATTCCTCCTAGACTATCATTATAGAAAAATAAATGCATGGTATATCTTATCCAATATAGAATGTATAGTTAATGATGGGTTATTTAACTCATGAAAGACCACCTCCTTCATTTCTCAAGTAATGAAGAGGATCCCCAAGAACAACACATGATATTGATCATTCTATGACCATCACTCATGGTCATCACCAAAAGTAACACAATCTATTAAAATTAATATCATATAATCCCACAACTATGATTCCTCTAATTTATATACCAATTAAGGATTCAAAGTAAACTAAAAGAAATATCCACTACCATATTATTCACCCATATAAAGCTATATTACTAACATCTCTTTCATCACTCTATATGAATCTTCTCAATACAAAACAATATATCTATGTGACTTTATACATAATATGTCATCATTAAAATTATAATTCCAGGATGTATAAAAAATTTCAAATTTATAATCAAATAACATTTTTATCATCCTTCATTGTTATAATTTTAAATCATTTTTAGAGAAGTTATATCTCTATATTTTTTATCTTTGAGGACAAAAAAGTGATCATTGATTTGATAGTGTCATCACAACATCAATAAAAACATAAATACTACATGATTGAGATCATGGGTAGCATAGTTACATTCCAAAGGTCATAACTACTAATACCCATAAGAAATAACTACATTATAATTCATAAAAATAAAACTAAATAAAAGATGAAAAGTTTCATTATAAATATAAAAAATAACACACTCCTATAGAAAATTGAGAATAAGATAACTTTCTAGATTCTTTATCAAATACTCAAAATAATCCGGAAGCAATTTTATAAACATAATATGATGATTCTTAATGGTAAATACAATCAATGTATTTTAAAACTAAGAGAATTATATCATGAATCTCATGTAATATCTTTCTAGAACATGGAAGCTTCAATCCCCAAAATATTCCTCTAGGATTCCTATGAAAAGCTACATCATTCTTCAAAGTATCAACATCTACTCCTCATAGAAACATTACACGTAATAATTAATTAAACTCATGGGGAATGAAAAAACTCTTAGACATCTTTTTAAATATCTAATTACATTGAAAGATAGCTAAAATGGATAAAAAATTCTATTTATGGTCCTCCTTATAAGGAGAATAGGAAATAATTTCATATATTAATATGACTATAAAATAGTATTAGAACTCATAAAAGAAAAAGTATATGGATCTAATAAACATGATTTTATTCCATTTATCCAAATAGAATTACCAGAAAATCATAGTTTAATAATGACTTTTAAAGGTTATCATGAAAATATCCATTTCAATTATTCACATCAGATGATAACCTGGTCATAAATAAATCCTAGAGAAACAAATACCTTCCTTTATCTAATAAAACATATCATTAATCCAGGAAAAAGGATAATAGTTATTAATGTTAATATGGATTCTATAATAATAAAATACACACTTTCAAATATTTTTATCAAGATTCATTATGAAAAAATGGATACACCCATTAGAGATACACTATTACAAATAATTAAATAGTATAAGTGATCTTAAATCTAAATCTATTTATCCCATATAGAAATATGATTAATCTAATACAAAAACACTGATAATTTAGATGAACCTAACTACAAATTTTTCCCAAATTTGTTCCCTCATTATCGGGGTAATTTTAAAACCACTTATTTGATGTAATTAAGGTAATTTTAAATAATTTTTGGAAAAAATACTGAATAATGCTTAAATAAAATAAAAAACAACTCAATCGTCATAAAATATCATGTATTTATAATTATTTTTTCACATTTTATGATCTCACATGTTGATGAATGTAGCATTGAACCCTTAAACATAATTATACAATAGTCTTATAATAAATAAATAAATAATATCATGCTCAAAATGTGTCTAATATATTTAAAATATGAATTAAAATGGTTGAATATGTAAAAATAGAAAATCTAATGATGTGTGATGGTTCCCTAGTATCATCTCTACACCACTAAATTCATAAAACTAGATATCTAGGCCTCTAGATATTGTAGTCAGCACCAAGGTCACTGGAATTATCTATATATAATATCCTAGAATCTATAATAGGGTCGGTACAATGATAGAGTTAAAATCACTTATGTAAAATAAGGTATACCACAAAAAGAAATTCTATCATATTATTCCTTAGATTCCATCTAGCTCGCATGAATATTGAAATTCAATTTCATGCACATGAGAATTTCCTGCTCCATGACATCTCTAGACTTCATAAAAATCACATTAATTACAACAATATTATCTATGAAATGAGAGAGATTTTTGAAATTTACTCATCCTACTTGGTCTCACTGTTACTGACCTAAACCTTGAGAATCCTATTATTGATATTGTTTTTGTAGAGGATACTTTTGAAATTATTGAACCTAAATATGAACACTTGTTCAATTCTAATTACCGATAAATTATGTAAATTTTATCTTCCAATCACTTTAATATCCTAGAAACATGGGTGTTCTACCAATAGAGGTTCAAGAACTACCTGAATTTATATTATTTTATGAAGAATGATGGAACAAAATAATTTCCTTCTAAAGCATTGTTTGGCTATGAAACTAGGGACCTCATTCCATAGCTATTCTCCCTATAGAGTATTGTTGACTCCACTAAAGTGATGATATGTTCATGTATAGAATCATCTCAATATACTTTACCTTTTGCAACACCATGATATATGTTGACTATGGTGACCCAATAATTTTAAATATATTTTTACATTTTTTTAACATAAATATCTAATAAACACAACCAATGAATTGAGAGTCCATGTGTACTTAGAATACTAGTTTCATAAAGCATTATAAAGAAACTAAATTAAAATGTCTTTATTTTAATCTCTATAATGAGATCCTAAATACCTTTGATCTCATAAAACTATATAATATAACCCAATGAATACTTTAAAAAAATGGGTGAGCTAAAAATCCCGGCAAGGGAATAAACATGACAATGAAGCATATCATATGAGTCAAAATCAATGAAATAATATCATAAATGAAAATAATCATGGATAATAATATTCAAGTATGAAATAAATATATTGTATTTATAAGACCATCGAAACTTATGAATTTTGTAGAAACATATAATATAACATAAACATAAGTGAAGGATAACTTCCAAGAAAACATCACGTGGTGGATAGAGTCCCATCATAGACTATGTTTACTCCCTAATCCCATACATACAATTTCATGAGTTAAAAACATTATCTAATGTATTGGATCACTATCTGGGATCACCCATAATAACATATACCTTCTTATGAATTTGAAAAAAGTAATTTAATCATAAGGCACAGACAAAATAATTACAAATAGAAAAAATGGGTTCTATAATCATTCCTCATATCATAATCAATGTAAATTTATTATATATTAAAAATAGAAGAAGGAATTAAATATTATGGATATTAATAAATGATTAAATAAGATTAAGTCTCAAAATATCCCGTTTATTTGGAAAAAATTAGTGTGAAATGGAAGAGAATTGGGTATAGAAATGTACTCTCAAAATGCTGTTTTAAGTAACCAGTTAAAGAGTTATGGAGAAATAATAAGTCTATAATTTTCATTTAAATATATAGGTAAAAAATAATTATACCTAAAATATTCAATTATTTAATGAAATCACAAATGGGAACAAATAATTTTAATGATCATTATATAATAATATAAAGGTGTATACAATTTCTCCTTAATTGGTATTTCATTTAATGAAGGAATTTGAGAAATGAACTTAAGGCATGTATTACCCGATAAAAGTAAGGGATAATAAGATAGGAATATATGTGAGAGATTTTTATGAAGAATTTAGATTCATTATATAACATCAAAGAGAAATTTAAATTAAGTTAGATAAGAAATGTTTCTAAGACAATGAAAAAGAGTGTTTCAGAGAGATCCCATACCGTATGTTTCAGAATCATTATGCACTTGCAATTAATTTGAAAAATAATAAAATTAAATTCATTAATTCCATAATTAATAAACTTTTAAATCTATTTTTTATTTATTATAACTTTATTATTTTCATTTACAACCATTTCATTGAGATATATATACTAAATTCATTGTACCAATGGTGTTCGTTTCATAGTTCCAAGGTCAATAACTTGTGGACGATTATTGATGGTCTTTTAAAATTGGACTAAAAATCTAAAATTGTAATGAAATGGTATTAATGTACTTATATAAAATTAAGTGGACCCAAATATAATTTTATGTTCCGATATATGGGTGATTCATTTAACAAAAACTTTAACATTATATAGTTAGTTCATTGAGGAGGTTTAATAAAATATTAAGAACTAGTGTCATTTAATTTAATATAATCTGTAAATAATAATTTTAGAATGTATAATGAGTTATACTATACTAATTACCATCTAAATTATCAAAAATAATAATTTTATGACCATCCTTGATGGAAGTGGAGAAAAAAATTGTGTTATTCATGGAGGTGGTGAACCAACCATACTATGAACAACTGTTTTGTTTAAGAAACAAAATAAGGGAGGGTATAAGATGGTTAAACCGACATAATAATTACATGTAAATATATTTAGTATGTTAATGTTACATTTTATAGGTGCATGGAATACGTAAGGGGGGGCTAGAATAATAATTAAATTGAAAGATTATTTCCACGAATTTTAACTCTTACTTTGGTTGTCGCTTCTTAGGATACCCCTTAAGGATTCTCATAATGGTATTTGGATGATATAGGAAGCACTAGAACATGGTTGAAAAGACTGGGAATATAATTTTTTCAGAAATATTGATAGATAGAAGTCTTATAGGTTGTGAGGGGAAGGGGTGGTATTTATATGGTGAGGAGGGGGGGGGGGTTGAATATTATATTCATTAGTTTATCATTTTAGATGAAGGATAAAAATACTATTGATTATTGTGACTATATATAGTAAATTGATCATGTATGTTTGAATTAGTTTGTTCTTATATCATCCATGAATAAAAAATAAATGTATTTATCTTATAGTGTAAAATATTATATTTTACCGAATTTCATTATTCACAAAAGTTCATCTATTTTAGATAAACACTAAAAATTAACCCTAACGAATTTTTGATGTGTTGATCTAAAAAATATAACCCATTTTATAAAAAAAATTATAAATTTGATGAAATTAATTTTTAAAAATAATCCTTATTAATTTTAAAAATACTAATTTTTATATTACGATCAATTTTCCAACCTGTTGAAAAATTAATTATGGTCATAAAGAAATATATTATCATTATTATACAACATAAAATTAATTTATAATATCATTTTAATAAAATAAAATTTCTTTTAAATCATTAGATTTTTTTATAAAGATGAAAATAAAACTTGTATATTAAAAAAGTACACTTATTTTATCATTTAAAACATTTATTTTCATGAATCATGTTATAAAAATGTGATATTCTAATTTTATAAGATACCTAAATATTATTTTCCATTTTCATAGGTGTGGTCACAATTTTAGTGCTCATGTTACTTTTTATAATGTTAAGATTACTATTACAATAGTCATATTACTATTCCAATGGTGAAATTTTTATTGTTCATATGAGTTTATAAATTTCTATAAATACATCATATTTCATTAATTCTTCATTCAAAACTATTTTCTATAAATGTTTTATATATTTTAGTTTCAAAATACATATTTTATTACTAATATTCTGCTTCAATTATATAGTTTTTTTTTCAAGAGTGTGATTATACTGGTGGATCAAGATGATCTAACTTTTCTTATTATTGTTTTTTTATTTTCTATTTTTCTTCATTGAAATACATTCAATTATAATAGAAATATTTATTATAAAAATGGAATGTTTTAATTTATATTAAAACTACAACATGGTTTTATCTTATGGTTAATATGCATTACATAATATTATATTACTAAACACTACACAATTATATATTTAGAAGATAAATTTAATTTTCAAAATTCTGGGTCATTAAATTCATTCCACTTTATAAAAACTCTCCCTTAAATTTTCATTTTACATAATATAGTGAATACATGTTAGGGTACTTCTACTTCCTTGATTCCTCTAATTCCATTATTCCATCCTCAAACCTATGATTTTTTCATAGTACATTGACTAGGTGAGTTGTCTTTTTGCATAGAACATAATCTCTATGATCTAAGATATTCATTGAATCCTCCTCATAATAGATCTCATTTTTCATCTGTACCAATTTTTAATTTTGTACATTTGATAGATTGGGTATTTAATTCTTCAAATGGGATACGTGAAATATGTCATGTACATGAGAAATAGTTGATGGGATTGCTTAATGACTATCCACAGATTTGATGCAATCAAGAATATCACAGGGTCTGACATAACTTGGAATTATATTTCCCTTCTTCTCAAATATCATGACTTCCTTCCATGGAGATATATACAGAAATACTTTATCACCAACCTCAAACAACAGGTCTCATTAATGATTGTTAACATGAATCTTATATCATATTTGAGACACCCTAATGTGATAGTGAATTGTATTTAACTTTTTACCATTTCCTTGACCAATCTTGGATACATAATCTTATGTTCTCTAACTTCATCCAAGAACATTGGTGTTATACATCTATCCCCACAAAGGTATTCATATGGATCCATTTTCATTCTTGATTGGAAACTATTAATTAATTATAAATCAAACAAAGGAACCCATGATTTTTATCCATCTTTAAAGTCCATCAAGAATGCTTTCAACATGTGTTCATGTGTCTGGTTTGTCAGGTCAAATTGGACATCAGTTTGGGGGTGATAATCCATACCGAATATCAATTTAGTGTTTAGATCATGTTGATGTATATTAAAGAAAATGGAGGTAAATCTCATATCTAATTCAAATATAATCAATATTGGGGTTCTATACAACCTCACCACTTCTTTGATGTATATTCTTGCAAGTTTATCAAGTGATATGTCCTTTATAACTAAAATAAAATAATTATTCTATATAAGAAAATCCACCAAAACCCATATAACATTATTTGCACTTTATTTCCTCATAATAGCAGTGAAAAATTCCATGGTGATACTTGAAAAACAATTATACGTATGGGTAGTGGTTTTATTATCCCCTTGAACATTATCTATTCTACATTCACCTGCTGACATAAAAGGAATTTTGAGGTACATTATATCATCTACTTCTTCATATTTTACCAACAATAGTGATCATAGGTATATCAATAAATCATCATGCTCCCTAGGTGGATGGAGAAGGTTGAGATATGATAATTATTAAACATATCTTTAATTATATTTGGATTTTATGGCCCACATATTCATTAAAAAAATAATTCAACTCCTTCTTCATCAATTTTAAACTCTGATGATTTCCATTTTTTATTGCTTCATCCTTCTTATATATTTATACATCATCTCTTAGATCATCCTTAATCTTCTCAAGAAGGGACAATTGAGAAACCATATGAGAAAGGAATGATGATGTTCCTTCCATTATGATCCCTTTGTCCATCATTTTCATCTCTATGAAAATTGGATCATTCTCAATTCCCATCATTGATAAGGTTTTTATATCCCTTATACATAGAGAATCCCCTACTTTTTTTCTTTCTTAGGATGGAAATGGATTAAGAATTCATAGTCCTTGAAATTCTCTAACCATCCTTAATGGTTTATATTATGCTCCTTATATGTGAATATATATTTTAGGGTCATTTGATCCATATATATTTGACAATTCTCCTCATTAATATATTTCCACTAAATACTAAACTTTATTATCACTAAAATTAACACCAGACCATGCATTGGGTAGTTCTTCTCATAAAATTTCAACATCCTTTAGTCTTAGGATATCACTTTATCATTTATCATTAGTACATACCCGAACACTTCTTTTTAAGAATCACAATATACCATGAAATGTTCCCCAATTGTGGGAACCATGAGGATTGGTGTAGTAATAATAATATTTTTCAATTAATTGATTCTATCTTTTCATTCATAAGTCTAATTTTTTTTACTCCATTTTATGTCATCTTTTTTAGAAGGTTTTAAAATCATGAAAATTTTGTCACAGATCACTGATAATACCCTATTAATCCATTGAAACTATACATATATATTAAATTTGTTTTTCTAGGCCACTCCCTAATTACCTTTGTCTTTATGGGTCTATAGGTATCCCTTTGTTGGTGATAACATGAATAGTTAATGAATATTTTTCAATCTATAAATCATATTTACTATAATTAGCATATATATTATCATTTAAAAAGGCATTAGAATAGTATTAAAATTCTAATCAAGATCACCCTTTCTTTTGGAGTATATAATAATATCATCTATAAATACTACAAAATATTTATTGAGTAAAACTCTAAATTATCTACTCATTAAATCCATAAATATTTTTGGTCCATTTGTGAGTCTGAATAGAATCACTATGAACTCATAGTGTCTATACCTTTTTCGTAAGTAAGTCTTGTGAATATCTACATTCTTCACCACTGATTGGTGAAATCTCAACGTAATTCCTACCTTGGAGAAAAACTTGGGGCCATGTAGTTGATTGAAAAATCACACTATCCCTGAAAATGGATACATTTTCATTATCTTGATTTTATTGAGTTCATGATAATCAATGCAGAGAAACATTGAACCATCCTTCTTTGTAATGAGGAGGACCGACACACCCCACGATGAATCCCTTGAGCATATAAAACCATTTTCTATATTATCATCTAATCACTTAATCAATTATTACAAAAAAATGGTCTCCATTTTGTTGGGATTTTTTATATATGGGACGATATCCATGTATATATTTTATTTATAACTCAACCAGTTAGTTTTTAGGAAGTACAATAATAACTTAATACATAAGTATAATCCCTCACCATGGGAGTTTCTTCGAGAATGATTCTCTCAATTGTATCAATAATTTGGGATATATATTATTTATTATAAGGAAATAATATCTAAACATGAGAATAATATTTCAATGGGGATTAATCATCCTCCTTATAGCTATACATAATCAGATGATGACACATAATGTGAATAGTGATCTACCTCTCCTGATAGTTGAATTTTATTTTATATAAGGACATCAAATTCATTCAAAAATATAATCAAAATCCATTAATTGAAGTAGGAAAATATTTTTTGGGAGTTTTAGTCCTCATACACTGATATAGGAGGTGTTATAAACTTGGGATGAAAAAATTAATCCATTAATTATTCTCATAGATAGATCATATCCAATGTTTTTTGGTGGTGTTTTAATTGTTATACTAAACATAATTGATATGAATGAATGTATAAAAAAAGATTCAAATAGTATGTTATCTATTATTTAATGATTAAATGGAATACTTCTCTCTAAATAATTTTGGATCCACCTCAGCAGTTTTGGTAGAATATTCCCTTAATTAATTTTTAGGCCTTAGAGGATGTTGTCATTGATTGTATCTAGAAACCCATGGCATATATAATTGGTTTTCATAATTCATGTGTTCCTTACTATTGATACATTGTACCATAAGATGTGTGTTTATCTAAACCTTCCCTTTTATAATCACATTAGTGGGTTTCATCACCTCTCTTCATTATTACTCATCCTACTATGTAACAACCCCAACCTCAGAACCCAAGAGACGGTGCCTTCTAGCAATACATTGTATTAATATAGAATCAATGACATCACAAAGAACCTATTAGTTTAGTAGTCTTTTTAAACAAGATACATATATGTGTCTTTCATTGAATTTTGTAAACAAAAATTACAAAATAATTCTTTTTGAAAATAACATGATTCCTTATAGAAAATCCTTTCATACTATTCATATTAAACTTCATATAATCATGGATAAAGTAAGAAAAATAACGATGAGATCAAATGGCTAGTAATGGTTAAATACAGTGGAAGAAATAAGGAATCAATGATCATAATCAATATAAAAATGGAAATAATTGAACACACATGCCATATAATCAATACACTGAGAAGGAAGATCATAAAAGATATAACAAGGTAAAGAACTGAACACACATTCCATGTAATAAATATAGTAATAAAGAAGTGTATAAATAATATGGAAAAGTAAATAATAGAAAACCAATTCCATTTAAATAACATGACTTTCATGTTGAGATATGTAAGAATTAATATAGAAAGGTAAATAACTGAACACACATTCTATGTAATTGATAATATTATAAGGAAATCCATCCATATATTTTTATATACTGAAACTCTCATTGATAATTATAACTAAATAATAAATGCATGAAATGTTTAATTATGGGATGCCTTGTTTTTCAAGTATATGGTACCTCTATCATTGTTACCTTTCATAATATAGTTTAAAACAAACTAGGTAAAAACCCACTTAGTTAGGGCTAGCCAACTAAAAAAACTCACAAGACTATCGATGAATTGAGGAGATTAATTTATACAGTCCCAAACCAATGTCATACCACTCCAAATTATTCATAATATATTGAATAATATATTTAATTAATAAACAACTTTCCGTATCAAATTTCTTTATTGAGTAAAGAATAAAAATTTATCAATATTTCCCCATATAATAAAATTAAATTCAAAGTGAACACCATATGAAAAAATTAAAATACTCTTTAGGAAATCATCATATCCATGATAAATAATGTGGATACTTAGGGGTAATTTCATGTCCAATGATCACAAAAAAGTGAACATTTACACGGAAATTTATTGACAATAACAATGAATTAAATAAATGAATTTCATTACATTCCTTAGTTATAATTATCATAAACCATCCATAGAAATAATTTTTATGGAACCAAAATAACATATATCCATTTTATTAAGAACAAATGTTTTTTTTCATTTATTAATATAATTACCATAAAAATATCTTTAAGAACAATCTTGAGGGAAAAATAGTTTTCAATTTGAAAATCATTTTGAAAATACTTTTATTTGGAAATAAAATTTAAATTGTTTTATTAAATATTTCATCATAAAATTGAAAAAAATAATCAATGTAATGAAAATAATGATAGTGGGAAATCACGTAAATGTTTTAAAGAACATTCCTTTTTTCACTGTAAAATGGTTATAAAAGTGCCTAGTTTGAAAAGAAACAAGAATATTCCACTGAAAACACTTTTTAACAAGTAAAAATGGTAAAAATGTTTTTTAATAAGGCATTTTGAAAGGGATAAAAATATTTTTGAAAACAATTTTAGAAAAAATATTTTTGAAAGAAAATATGTTTCCAAAGGAAGAGAGAAATGAAGTCGGTTTTTCTAAAAAAAATATTCTAAAACATTTTAATTAAAAAATATTGGAAAAGGTACTATTACTTTAAAATAATCATGAATATACATCAGAAAGTAAAATTAAATTTATTATTAAACAATTATCAAATAATTTCCTCCAATATAAATCCAATTGAAAACAATCCTAAATAAATTAAAATTATAAAGTAAACCCAAGTGATGATCATAACGTTGATTTGAGAATTATAAAATGAATTTATTATGTGTCTAAAATATAAACCAACATTAAATAAATGTAAATATAACAATATATAGTAAAAATTCAGTTCAAACACAATATTTTAATTTTAAATACAATGATAATGTAATATTACCCAATGAGAGAAATTGAGTTATTGAATTCTTTACCACATGGAAACTTTTAATTTCAAATACCACTAGATGAATTAACTAAAATTAAAATATAAAATAACATGAATAATGAATTATTAATTATATTACTTGGGATGAGTAATTATATACATCATATAAACTTAATTAGGTTCATAACATTACACTATGTTTCAATGAAATGAAATTGAGATGAAATCCCATACCTTGTGCTGTCTTTTTGGCCATACATGATTTAACCACCTTTATAAGGGTTTTAATTATGTTATAAAATTATTAAAAAACCATATTAATGTTTATTATTCCATATATTATCCTTTAATAACATATTATTACCTATTCGTTGATAATATTTAATTATTTTCATCATTTCTGTGTTAATTGCCTTGTTTTTTGAGTATGTTTTGACTTGTCAGTTTTTCCTCCCACTTCAATCATGATGTAATTTTCAAAAAATGTAAAAATTTATTTAAATATAATATATATTCATTATATATTTATTTTGATTAATTCATAAAATCTGGTGATAGGAAGTGAAACACACTATTCATGGAGACAATATGTCATAAGTAAGCATGAATGCATTTTCAAATCTATTATTTTATTGAAAGAAAGAAAAGTAAATGATATATATATATAATCTATATAATATAATTTTTATTTCATATATATAATATATTTTGATTTAACCATCCATAATACATTCCATGTAAAGTGTGAATGAATCATAACACTTTGGGTGGTGGTAATCTATCATACACACTAGCGATGTTATCATACTCTCAAAAAATGAAAATAAGGATAGTATGTGTGATATAATATTTTAATAACCATATTAAAATTATATAAATACTATAAAAACTATAAATACATCATTATTAATTTCCATGAAATGCGACAATGGAAAAAAGAACAATATCAGTTCGCGAGGTGGCTGTCCACCGTACACACGAATGATGATTTGATAACCCATTTTATTGAAGTGTGTGATGTTTTATATAGTAACCGTATCATAATAAAATCTTATAATATTTAATATATTTATTTTATACTATATTTATGTTATAATAACAATTTAAAGAGGTGGATATGGAAAAAAATAAAAAAAATTAGAATATCATGAACTCTTCTTTGGGTATCCTCCTTATGTTTTCACTAAAGCCTTCAAAGGATAGATTTATTCCAAAAATAAGGTTTATAGGATGAGGGTTTATAATTTTGGGAATTATTATGTACTTCATGGGACAAACTAATTTGGATTCAATTTTTTAGGATATGAGGAAAGGCGATGGCCTTTTATATGTGGGTGAGTGGCGTTCTTGTAATTTCTAAGAAGGGAGATTTCCACCAACATTTTCATACATGTCATGTGGAACCAATAATGGAAAAATTATTATTAAATAAGTTATAAGGTCAATATATGTCTATAAAATTTGTTTTGGAAAATTTTCTATGCCTTTTGGCCCCTTAAGTATAATTCTTAATCTAATGGTAAACATGTTTTTATCTTAATCATTGTAATCAATTTATAATGATTTCACTAATAATTTCAGTAAAAATTAAGTTAAACATATTATAAATTATTATTATTCCAAATTTTTAATCCATTCTAAAAAATTCAATCTTATATACTGTAAAAAATAAATTTAAAATTAGTCCCACATATGGGACAACAAAGCGGGTTTTTAAAGTGAAAATGCTCAAACGTTTACTGTGTTCTTATATCTAAATTCAATATAAAAATTATTATAGTGACAAAAATTGGATTAATATATGTATAATTTATCAATTATTAACTTAAAACCAATTAAAAATATAATTTAACATTATAAATTATTTATAAAAAGGTATTAATTAATTAAAATACAATATTTTTAACCATTTATCAAAAAATGAAGCTTCTCGGAAAAATACCAAAAAATTATTCTAAGATAATTTTGGAATTAATATTTTAAAAATGTTTTTTATTTTTAAAAATTAAATTTATAAAATTTTTAAAGTTTAGTTTTAAAAGAATTTCTCTATTAAAAGTTAGCAAAAATTCCTTTAGAAAAATACACCTTTTTATGCATATAATTGGATTTGTTCTTATCTTACGTGTAAAAAATGTATTAGATGAATTTAAAAACATTTCACAGAATATATAATATATGAATCTCATTCACTAATATTAATAATTTTAATTTATTATGATAAATTCCTTTATATCATAATAATATTTTTTTATAAAAAAACATTTCCTTTATATTAAATTGGGTTTTATTTTCATTTCTAATTAATTTGTAAATAATGAATTAGCCCAAATATTTTCATAAGTAAATTAATCCTATCCATAACCTATATTCTAATTTAGAGTAAATATTTATCATATTAAATATTAATATTAAAAGTTTATTGTTGTTTGGTAAAACTAGGTCTTGCGTGTAACACATACTATCAAAGGAACTCATTTGTGCATGTTATGAATGCTAAAATAAATGTTCTGTGTAACAAAAGATCACCTTAGAATTTTGTGTAATTAAAGATATAGAATATATTAAATTTATTTAAAATATTAAATATATCATAAAGACTTAGTTTGTTATTTTCATATTTACACTTGGTGTTGTGTTTCATACACGATATCAAATATAATGCTCTTATTTTTATCATTCAGGGTGTTACATTCTCCCCACCATAAATAAATTTATTCCTCACAATTTAAACATGATCCTAGTAATAGAAATTATATATTTGATAATTTCATATTTTAAATCCCAATTCATGACAATGTTTGGTAAAACATCCTCTTGATAAGAGAGAATGGGAAGTACCAAGGTTATATGGAACCACACATAACTAGGTTTCCAAGTAGAAGAACATTGGTGGAAAGTGAAGATGTTGACATGGTGGAAAAGTTTAAATATTCATAGAGTGATATTGAGTTCATTAATAATAGAAATTGAATTATCCGTGGAAAATTGAGTGGATAAAAACATTAAATCTAATAGGTTTTAAAATCTCATTGATATCATAAAAATGATAGTAACAGAATGACATTTTATTTTAATATCATTTCACCTAAAGGTTAAGAATTCATTTGAACACTAAGAATATAAGGAAGTATACATACATTATATTTTTTATTTTATAACAACCACTATATATTTTGGGTTATCTTACATCAAATTCGAATTCATCACTTATTCCAAGAAATAAATATCCAAAAAAAGAAATGTTTTTATTGCCTAAATCACAAAAAATCAATTTTAACAGATCCATAAAAGAGTGAAAATATTTTTTATGTGTCTCTAAATATTTTCCAAAACCAATATGGGTAATAAATCAATCTCTAAAACAAAAATGTAATACCAATTTTTCATCATTAATTTTTATTCTTCAAATTATTGTACTGATAAAAGGAAATATTAACTAGGACATCACATAGGACAATGGTAGGCATGAAACACATGTCACCCTTCAATCATGTGTTGAAGCCCCACTACCTTGCCAGGATTGATGGGTTTTCAACTAGAATGAGGGTTTTACTTTTCTAAAATATATAATTCCTATAATGTTCCCAAAAATATGATAGAAATCATTTAAATAAAATAAGTCATTAAATATCATTTTTACTAAGGTTTTTAGTACAACTTATTTTTAAAAAAAATATAATAATATTTTTGGACTATTATTAAGATTTCATTAATCTTTGTATTGAACCTAAATTCTATCAATAAATTTAAACTTATTTCAGGAAAATGTAAATCTATTATTCCTTAGATAAAAATTCCTCTAAAACATATTTTTCCCATATATTTCTCCAAAAATATCCTTAATCTTGTGACATTCCTATCACATAAAACCTAAAAATAGGTGATTAATAATTTTAACTTATGATCAATAATAAATTTCATAACCCATGATAGTATCCAAAACACTTATGTTAATGAATACACAATTTATTCTAAAATTTTACAAAATCCATACATGTTTTACGATACTTGTAACCAAATTACTATTGGTAAAACACTTCAATTTTTTTAATCATAATATATAAGTACATCATCCATTTTATTTACACTTAGGTACATACATGGACTAGATGATACCCTTTGGAATAATTAATCAAATATTGTAGTTCCTAGGTTCCCCAAATTTAATGAAATGAACTATAAATGAATATTTATGATTATATTTACTTCCTTTCATCATACTCTTAATTTTTCCTCTATAATTATTTTATTTATTCCCTTCTTTATCACACATAAATTATTTCACCATTAAATTTAGACACATTATTTTGTGTCTCCTTACACATTTCTTTCATTATGGAAATCAAGATTTATATTCTTCATGGTCTCCACCACTCAAGTTCATATCAATCTCTGTGTTTATTTTCTTTGGTGATCCTCAGAGTTGGTTATGGTATATGTTGTTAATCATATTTCCTGAAAATTTATTAGGTATAAATACAATATATGTCACTCAAATAAAAATATCATATAGATTCACATTGTCACCACCTTTTCCTTCATCTTCAATGATAACATGATTTATTTTGGGTTCAATCCACTGAATAAAACAAATAAGAATAGTGTTAGAAATAATTATCATAGTGAGAAGGCCATATAATAATTTAGAGAATGTCTAAATCATGAAAGATTATATTCAACATAATACACCTTAGGCTTAAAATCGTTCATTCATTTTCATTATCTATTCAAATCCTATATAATGGTTTGTAAATAAAATGTGAATTATCTTAAGAATATCCCCCCAAGAGTGTCAAACTATGTGTAAAATAAGGCCCATTTTCATTTACAAGATTACGCTCAAGTCAAGGTCAACATTCCATTTTTAGATTTATTACCTCAAGTTACATATATTGAAAACCTATGTACACTTATAGTATCTATATAGGTATGTATTTCAAGAAAAAACACATAATATCTACCTTAACGAAACGTTATTATATTCTTCTTTATTTATCCTCAAGCTCTATCTTAGGGTAATGTTCTTTAATATATGTATTCCAAAATATATTTCCCAATGTTTCTACTAAACATTATCTGATAACAACTATAGCGACCTTAAACCCACAATCCGAGAGTCAATTCTTGCTACCATTCCATTGTCATATGATTGAAGAAATCAGTTCCAAAAGGATAGATTATTTTAGTACTCTTGGTCAACCACATATATATATATATATAATATTATTACATTACATTTGGATAAAAAAATTAAAAAACATAATGTTTTTAGAATATAACTTTATTCTATATAAAATATCCTTACATATCAATCATAGTAAACTTCATGGAATCCTATAGAAAGGAAACAAAATAAGAGTGATATAAAATGCTTAGTAAGGGTTAAATACATTGGTTGAACTAATAAATAAATAGGGATAATCAATATAGTATGTTAAATAACTAATCACACATTCCATGTCATCAATAAATTGAGTTAAAGGTTTATAAATAATAAGGAAAGGAAAATAACTGAACACATATGACATGGAATCAATATAACGAGAAACAAGTGCATAAATAATATGGAACAATGAATGTGGGGTCCTTAAAATTCTTCATATCAGGATAAGAGAATTCCATGAACTCTAAAAAGGGTATAAATAAACTTTTCAGGAATAATTCAAAGAAAATGGTCAAAGGGGATGAAGATGTGATGGAATGTCTAGGTCTATGTAGTGAGTAATCTATGTAGACCGTCGCTTTGCTTGAAATTATTCCACCTCATGAAGAGCCCCACAAAAAAAGTTGTTAGTGGAATGATACGTCATATCCCATGCCGGTGAATGAAACAAAGTCATTTTTAGGACTGTGAGGTAATTTCCACCCCCATGAATGACCATCCACATGAAAAACAATTTTTGGGGTGAGGCGGTATTTTAGACACTTGCAATTGAAAACATTTCATTTGTAGGGTTAGGAAGTGACTTCCGCCCTTGTGAATAAATTCCCCCCTAAAATGAAAATTTATTTTGGACAGAGCCTACTAATTGGGATCTATAAAATGAAGCCCTATGGCCCACAACAAATTTCTAGGCTGCCGGTATTCAGTCCCTCCATTATTCAATAAAAATCCCATGAGGGGAACCAATAAAAGAAGGATGGGACTGAATATACAAGAGGAAATAAAAAAATAATTTCTTTGGATATGAATTAGGGGAGAAACATAAATTTAAAGTAGGTAATCCCACCATGTAAGAACCCGGATCTTCGTTTGAGGTATGTTTTCCTTTTTTTGGAGTTTTTGGGAAAAAAATGAAGTTTCTGGAAATTTTTGAAGTACATGCCGTGTAATTTTTGAGTACACGCCGTGTACTCTTTTCCCACTCAAAGCCATGTGATATCCATGTCCGAGCCACACACATGATGTATAGGGGTGACGTGGAGGCCGATTTTGGTGGATTACGGAAAAACCCACTACACGCCATGTACTTTAAAAGTACACTTACGTGTACTTTTTTTATTTCATTAATTGGACCGAGGTCATGACTAATGCTCATTAACGTCTTATTCTCTGCCTAATACTGTACAGAACATCTGAGGAGGCCGATTCTTCTTCGAGCCACCGATCCGTCACCAGTTGTCTGAATCAAACTCCGTCGATTGCAGAAGAATCGAAATGGTGAGCTCTTGGTTCTTCTTTGACCTTGTTTCCTGATTCTTTCTCTCGAGTGAGTTTTCTGAGGTTGAAATTTTTAGATGTTTTTGAATATCTACTCCATTATTGTCCGTTTCATGTTCCAAGGTTCAAGTATATCGATCTTCGAGGATCATGGTTGGTGGGTTGTTTCCCTACGTTGAAGTTCTTTGAGTTGTGGTTGCAAAAGTTCCAGATACCCATGTATCGGGTATCCTGGGTTTAGGATTTTGATCCTATTGTTTGTTTTCCCAAGATTACTTGTTAGATTATGATTAATTATTGCTAATATATTCTTGGTTTCATGATTGAGGATCACCTCATGGGTGTTTCTCCCTTTGTTTGGCTGTTTATCGCCGTTTGGTACCGTTTTCCTGTGAGGAAAACCCTCTTGCAATTATTAGTTAATAATTATCACTGATTTCTTGTGTTTCCTTCTATTTAAATGCTTTGGATGTATGGTAGCTATTATCCAAGTAGTTGTTTAACTTACTTAGGGCTGCTGACAGTCGATTACGCACGACTAGACTGCTCAGGGCTGTGAGAACCTGGTGCGGGAGATCAAATATGGAATAGACGATTAAGTGCTTCCCTAGAGGGTCTGTTGGTTTTAGTTCATATGCAGGACCTATGTGAATATGAATTTGTGCTTCCCAAGAGTTTTCTTAGTTTACCCACGCATCGAGAACACAGAAGGAATTAGACGTAAGTTCTTCCTCAGAGAGTCTGTTTCTATCATTGCAAGACCATAGGGGAATTGATGTAAGAGATTCCCAGAGTGTCTGTGCCTTGTTTGATTACTGGAATATAGGGGTCTGCTAGTTTGAGCCACCCAGAGAGTCAGTTTGAATTTTGATGGTTGGTTGTGATGATTCCACCAAGCCAAAGAACAAGCTTGGGTTTTGTACTACTTGTGTTTAGGTAGTCTTTTGAGATACATGATGTGTTACTTACTTACCTTGGAATAGAATGTTTTGCTAGTTTTTCCCTGGTTGTTTCATTAAAAGAATGTGAATGGTAATTGGCAGGATTATTTACTGGTGTAATTATTTTCCTTTACTTTTTCTATATTACTCACTGACAGTAGGGCACAAATCTTGTGGTGATTGCCTACTGGTATTAGTCTCACACCCTGTTTGGGTCCTGTTTTTCGGCCCAAATAGACTATATGGTTGTAGGTGTTGATAGGGATTGTGGTCCTTCTACCTCAGGTACTTGATTTCTGGTTAGAGCTGGAGAGCCTGGGACCGAGCTTTGGCTCGTGATGCTGTTGGAGTTGCTGTTTACGTTTAGAACATTGGTTTCAGTTGTATTTCAGCACATTGATTTGTTTACTGATTTCCATAGATACATGTACCGTATTGCATCATTATTATATCAGGCATTGCTTCTACTTTTAGTTCAGTTGTTGTATGATGTTTACTGCTTCCACTGTTGATTGTGTTTATTCTTCCGCTGCATACTTTACCAAATGAGGGCATAGTTTCCCCACTGACTCACCAAGGCCCTCGCTGCTAGTCAGCAACCTCTGACATTTGGGGAGATGCGCTTGAGGTCATGTGGCGAACCGAGTATGGGGCGCCAGTTGAGTGGCTCGGGATTCAGGTCGTTACACACCAGATAGCATTAAGGTGGAAATAAAAGATCATCCATCAGTCCAAAAACATAAAATCCTGTTGGGGAACACCATTCCACGGGGTATAAAATGATGTCCCCTTTGCAGACACACACCCCATATAGAAAAAATGTATGCCAGAGGAACCCTATCCCTCATAGTAAAATAATACTTATGAGGAAATCAACCATGCTTAACAACATTCTACATGGATGAAACCTATCCTCATGTTTCATAATTCTTAACAAACAAATCCCAAGTCTGCGTAGCATAATTCTACACGGATGGTACCCTCACCCATGTAGAAATATGCCACACATAGTAAACTCTATCATGCATAAGAACTTGATATGTGGAAAGGGAAATCCTAGGTAGTTCTACTCCTCACCTCCTATAACTCTCTTCCATCATACAATCAGGCCCCACTTTGAAACCTCAGTGAACCAGTCTATTGGTATCAGTAAAAGGAAACATCTGAAGCCAACTGACATGTATGTACATATTATCGGGAACATCATAACATCCTCTAGAGTTTACACACCCATGATAAGAGGAGTCATGTGTGTAACCTCCTCAACATGGAGGGACCAATAATTTATTCAAGTATACATTCCCATGTTAATGAGGGTTTCGACCTTGGATTTTCTCATATGAACCTCATCGTTATAATAATTTAGGGGAACCACTACCCTATTTCATTATTGAGGGCTAGTTCTGGTCATTCCTCTCTTCCCAAGGGGCCAATTGGGAATCCCTCCGAGAGTAAGCCACTATCCATTCATTCTATAGAAGGTACACATGATCTTATTCTACAGCCTGGTACATAGCCAGATGGATCACCAGATGTGACTATCTTGGATACCAAAAAAAAGAGGAGATAAGAACATTCAAATCCTCTTCTCTCCCTTTGTGCACTACCATCCATCAACAGGTGAACAAAAATTGAATTATGTGATCTTCGTATATACTAATTCATATTGTTTTCAAAACTGAGTGTTACTCATATGGGCATAGAGGTTAGTGGTAATGAGGACATTTTCATGATCCCAAATAACCAATGGAATCCTCACAGGTTTAATCTCCAACTCAATAACTTCAAAGGTCCATATTCCCAATAATGAAAACAAACATGCATCTTCATAGGTGTAAGACCCAGATAAATATCTCCAATGGTCAATATTCCTAATGAGGAAAATAAATGGCCATCCTATAAGGTATAATCCCCAAACATATCCAATCAAATGGACCTACTATAAGGTGTAAGACCCAACTTACCATACATTGCAAGATTTGATTCTCAACTAACTGAGATACATATGAAGCATTCTTAAGGTCAAAACCCAACACCCAAATTCACCATATTGTTCTCTGGGTCACATTCTTGATTGGGATATATCCCAACATGAGATAATATCTATTCCAGGTTCTTTAGTCCACCATAGCGTAAGTCCAATACCAAAACATTGACTAGATACCTTTCTCCTGGATATCTTTGTAGCATTCTGTTAGACTGATTGGTTTGGTCCTCATAACATGCCCCTAAAAGGTGATTCACCCTATTAAGTGGCACTGAAATATGTGGGTTTTGATTTATTTTTTCTGGGTATGTAGGAATCCCATTATATGGGTTCGAGCCTGGCATTAAAATAACTACCGTCTCTCTAGAAGACATAAAAATATATATAGGCTCACTACATGGATTAAAACAAACATAATCCTAATAGGGGACCAATATACATATAATTTTGGAAAGAAAAGTGTTTCATTGATAGAGAACCTAAGATACATACAAATCACTCCACCGATGTAGAACCTCAAATACATGAAGATGATTTTAAACCCATTTTTATTTGTAATTGGCCATTAACTTAGAGTGATATGCATATATATACTCGAGAATGAACAAAATATTCGTGAAAATTTCTTAAATCAATAAGTGGTTCCAGAAATAGACGATAGTTCCCCCCAAAATGGTGTGATGAGAATGAATTTCCATCCTCTCGACCAATGTGATTTCCTCAGTGTCTTTGGACAAGTTACCCAATGAACGCCTTATTTTGGAAAGTTGGTCCATGAGTCATCATGGATATGATATATTAGGAATCTCCAGATCTATAAACAAAATCTTTTTGATACTATTCAAAAATGACATACCTGATGTGAAGGATTTCACATAATTCAACCCCAAACAATCTACCATGGGAATGTGAATCTTTCATTGGAATAAAAATGGTTAACCCAATGTGAATCCTTATCCAAGGTGGTGGTTTTACCCCACTTCAAGCCTGTTTAGAATCCAAAATGTAATAAAAAAAGACTATCAATTATGTATGCAGTAATGTGATGCCATATTCCGGAGGTTTTATTGTCCGTACTTATAACATCTATTTCATGCACATTTCACAATAACCATCTTAGATCCAATTGTGTCTCACAAGATTTCATGAACACATGCATAAACCACTATATTGGTTGGGTTCTCACCCAATAAAAGGATCACATCACCCACCCTGTGTATTTAACACTGGGGTTCAGATTCATTGGGTAGGGTGTATCACCAGAATAGTAATCTCCCCACAATATAGATAGCTCTATAGGCTATATGACCCATGAATCCCCACAATCAGTCTGCTCATAAATTGTTAACGGCCCAAAAATAGACAACCCCAATATCCATCTCAAACCATTCCAAGAGTTTTTCCTCAGAACATGATAATGAGTTCCTCCAATTATTCAGGAAGGTTGACGAATTATTCACCATTAAAAACATCCCACCAATACATGGGTCCTGCCCAAGGCCCCATATTGTTAATTTTTACCCATAATTTCATCCTTTTCAGTATCCTTACTATATAGAGGATACCACATGTGGGACCCAGTTGAAGTTAAATAGACTAAGGTCCCTAGGTTGGCTCATAGAGGTCTGAAATCAAACAATCAAGAATAGACCATCATCCTTATTACGGTTGAAGAATAAATCCTAGTAAATATGGTAGAAACGTATGATCGAATGCATGTCCATGCTCACTAGTATGGAGACACTCATGAAAATAAGACATAAAATGAGAAAATGCTAATTCATGCTAACAAATATCAATCTCATCAGTCAAATTGTGTTAATTAGACTCTATAAGATGAAAATTATTACTCATTCACATCAGGAATATCGTGAAAATATGGTGCAAAATTATTGGCAGCCACATACCCTTGCCAATTCAAATCTAGAACATTAGTCAAATGTGAAGAAAAACCAAAAGTAGATGCAAATTATTTCTTTTTCACATCAAGAAATCCATGAAAATATGGTGGTATTCTACGAGAAGATGAAAATTATTACTCATTCACAATAATACAAGCTACCTAATATGGTGGAAAACTATGAGAAGTTGAAAATATCTACACATGTACATCATGATTGCCACCAAAATACGATGGAAAACTATGAAGAGACACAAATACATTCTCATTCACATAAATCATGTCAGTAAAATTAGGCTAAAAACAATGAGCATATATAAATTATTATAGATTCACATCAATAATGAAATGAAAATATGGAATAAATTGGAGAAATCAAATGGCATATCCCGATTATAAATCAAGGTTATAATTTTACCTTGGCCTCCACATAGAAGGACTATTAGTAATTGCTGGTAGGAAATAGAGGATCTAGGTAGGCACATATTCCTATTCTGACACCAGAATGGGAATATATTACCATTCTTGACAAGGAAGTCTTTCAACAAATATTAGAAATTTTGGAGGATCATACATCAATTTTGGATAATATCCCATAGGCTTTCCAAGATGTAATCACATCTAAGAAAATAGATAAAATTTGGGGCCACAAACCCACCTCCTCAAGTGGGGTGATGGATCCACACAATGGGGTGGTCAGTCAAGAGTAAAAATACATCCCTTATCCCTTCTAGGAAGCTCAATGATAACATTCCTCAATAAATGGGAATGGTGATTGGGAAAAAATACCCATTACATCTTGGGGAAATCGCTCCACTTCAGTGGCCGCTCCAATACTGGCACACATCCCTTCAATATTTCTAGAAGCATTCTAGAATCCAAAAATATCGTGGGATTCACATGAAAAGAAACCCATATATGAATTTTGTCACATATAGCAAGCGACCCCATTTTCCATCAAGAGAGGACCTAAACAAGAATCCATGCCAAATGCAATGGGAAAAAGAATTACAGGATCCTAACCCTACTCTATTTGAAGATAGAGTTCTTAACACCATCAAACACCTATCAATAGTAGACCATGATCTTGCCGACCCATTACCAAATTATGGGAGTGGTAGTAGCAGCTGCAAGGGACCTGCCTACAACATTGTTACTAGTAGCTCTGAATGTCATACCTGGAGTATCTACCATAGATAATTCCTTCAAGTGAAAAAACTAATCAACCATGAGATCTGATCTTCTAATGAGAATCATGGTAGCCCTTTTCAAGGCCTGAAGATCATACATTTAGAATGTCTTCCCATTGTTTTCATCCACCCTGAAGGTCCTCGCTAGGGTATACGATGTATAAATTAAACCTACATTTAGACATCATGTTATGATGTTCATCCATGACATAATATCATTTGCTACAATGGTCCTCCCAATAGTGACATCTCATTTCAATAAGAAGTTCCTCCCCTTACTAAGTAAAATCTAAGAAAGACCTCATATTTTTATGTTCTTTGAATGTTGGTGCCAGAAATGGTGGAAACCCAATCAATGAAAAGTGACATCCTTTATTAATAATAAGATGGTCTAAGGAAATACACATCCTCCGAGCCATATCTGAACTGTTCTTATTCCAACAAGACCTCTGCTATCCCTACTACTTATGGTAAAACTGCCTTGAAGCATCCATGATTGTATGATCAATTAGATGAGTCTATAGTAGAAGAAAATAATGATATGTTACTTGTTAGAAGTAAAATTTCCATGGATGATATACCCATTATATTTTTTCCCTCTACCAAATCTCAGTTCAACATTCAAAAATGAATTTTCATAATAATACATACACAAAATCCACATGAATCTCTAGAAAACACATCTCCACCTGAAAGAAAAATTATTGTCTTACAATGGGTATGAATATCATGTCAAAATATTTGGAGATCTTCATCATCAAATTGACTTAGATTCCCTCCCCTCTGCATGATGACCACAATCATAGAAGCGATGGAGGGATACCCAACTTGCCAGCCTCAAAGAATTGCATGAGTTTTTTCCTCTAATTTTTGATTCTCCATATGGTGTCCACATATAGGGATGGAAGAAAAAAGTATCTCTTAATTTCACCCATGCCCCATTCAGTAGAACCCATTTTAAATGACATCCTATAATTTTATTATTCCAAGGAGGCCATCAATAAAGACTCATGATCAGGAATGATGATACACTGAACAAGAATCGATATGAGATATGTGTCAAATGATTCTAGCATGATGATTGAAATCCATTGAAAAAATACTAAATGAGTAAACTGAGAACATTCAACAGGCTTCTCACAGAAGGGAAGAAAATCATCAAGAACTAATAATGTCCTAGAAAGAAATCTGTTCATTGTTAGACTCGATATCATATTAGGATCAAGCTTGAACATGGATGCATGAGATCAATAAGGCAGGGATAACACTATTAGACATCCCAATTTGGGATTTGGTCCAGCCTACATGGCTAGGGTAATTTTTACGAAACAATTCCCCCATAAGACTGAAAAATTTGGGATGAGGTACAAAAAATATAGAATGGGAGAAACCCCATCCCATAGGTCTGGGGTCATTTTACCTCATCCACACTCAATGGAAATCAATATTTTCCCTTTTTGGGAGGAAAAAGGAGGTAAGGTATCCTATTTTTCTACATATCGTGACCTATTTCCCATAGAAGGGAGGTATAAGGCCAGGAAACAAGGAGGATCCCTCCAAGTAAATCATCATTAATAAACTCAAAGAGGACCTCAGAAAAGAAATAAGTGATCCAAAAAAGGATGAAAAAAAATCCCTCCTATCATTTAATAACTAGTATGATTCCTATAATGAATTATGCATCAATAAACGTTATAGACATCAATCCTATAAATGGATCTGAAAATTATAAAATATGTATGAGAGAAAGGAAAGGATAGTTCCACCTAGGATATGGTCCACACTGAGAATGAATTTATGCTTACTTAGAACCATAAAATCACCATTAATTTGGGTGCTACCTCGATCAATTGCTCACTACCTCCTCAGCGAATCTCATCAAAATAGAAGAATAAAAGAAAGTTCACATAGGACCTTCCTCCTCCTCTTGAAGAGGATGAGCTCCCTACACACGAAGAGCGATTTACTTAGAATGATGAAGAAATGAAATAGTTGATTTGCCTCAATGCCTAGTTGCTTTGGGATAGAATTTCATTCGAATATTCTCCTTGGGAAGAGCATCATCCTAAAATTATAGCATGTGTACCCAAAAAAGGATTCATCTTAGTTATTGAAGTAGAACCAGGACAACCACCCAACTCATCTTAGGGACCCTTGGATTACCAAGACCCAATTATAGACTGATATAAAAATTTCCCTTCATTAAGGATACAACCAGAATGGGTTTAGTAAAATCCTAAAATAGTCTCCTAGTCAGATATGAACCTTATGTGATAGAAAAATCATCACACTAGATCCCTGAAAATGCTTCATCTATCCAAGATCAGGTTCGACTAGACACTCATCAAGGGATTATCAGAACCATTGAGTAATTGGTAGCTTGATTGGAATCCATGGAGGAGCATCACACACCAGTGATGCCCGTATGAAAACATTAACCTAACAAGGTGAGTGACACCCCAACACCCCCAAATATCAGGATTCCTATGTTTCTGATATTCAATGGATTAGGATACCTGGAAAAATATCCGATGCACTATGATTACCATTGGGGTCCCATGTTTGGAACTCTAGATAAATAAGAGGCAGTAAAACTCAGTTGCTTTGTAAGAACATTGCAAGGACCAGCCTTCGTATGGTACACTGGTTTTTGAGCATGATCAATCATAGAATGGGAATACATCTATTAGTAGAACCACATTCAGTTCATCTCAAAGTTTCCAAATAAAAAAATAAGAGACCTCTTGAATTGAAAATAGTGATAAAATGATAGTGTCTCAAATTTCATTTACAGAAGGAAAGGGATGACCTACTCTCGGAATCTACCACTTCCCCAAGAAGACATACTTAATCTCTACATTGATATCATTTATAGTGAGATAAAAACTCCACTCATCCTGAGGTAATATAAAGGTGTGTATTGAGAGTTATCTACTATTTCTCAAAGAATGGAAGACTCCATACAACAAACTAATCTCAAGTCCTGGATAACATCACAAGTCCTAGAGAAAAGAGAAGGAAAGGAAGAGGTGGAATTATTCACACATAAGATAATATTCAAACCTTATCCATCTCCAAAACAAGTTCCATATCAGTCATTAGACCCTAGGAAATAAAATCTCCCCCACCTCAATAGGATAATCATAGGGGACCCAAGATAAATCAATTAAAAGGACTGCAGAATAAAGTATACTCATTTTGATATGATCAAGTCCATAGATATTTTATATATTCTATGAACAATGGTTTACATGTTGGATCAATGACCATTATACGTAGGAAATGGAGTATGGTTTTTGTTTTTCGTCAATCCTCATTGGAAGTTTATAATGTTTTCCCAGAAAGTGATCATAGTATTCAAGTAGGCAATATTTTTGTAGGTGGAACCGTTTTCTAGTGTTTGCCAAATTTTTGGGCCTAAAATTCAGAAAATGGAGATATGTGTTCTTGGAAAAGGAAGGTGCATGAAATATTAGAGTGGTGTGAGAAACACATGGAATGTGTACTAAATTGGTTTTCACAGAATAGTGAAGGAAGGTTGGATTTTTTTTCACAAAATGTGTTTCAGGATCAGAACACTATAAAATGGAAAAGGCATGAGTTGTGAAAAAAAGCTGGAGATGTACACGGAAAGTGGTTCCTATGTAAAAAGCATTTCTCGCAGAATGAGAGGTTTTGTGCGACATGGTGGGTTTTTCATGTGGGGGTTAGAGATGCCTTTAAATAAGGGGTGGCCCCCTTCATTCTGTATGGCTAAAGACTTATCAAAGATCTAATCTCTGTTGTACGTAAATATTTCATGAAAAGGAAGTTTCACGTAAAAGTTTTGGTGGCGCGTAAAAGTTGTATTTGCACGTAAAAGTGGAAGTTGTGCCTAAAAGTCAAAGTTGCACATAAAAGATAAAGTTGAGCTTAAAATTTTTAGTTGCATGAAATATTTACACACCAAAAGAAAATATTGAATTATAATAGTGGATCTTGCATGAAAAGGATAATATTGCATGCAAAAGTAATATTTTGTGCACACAAGGTAGATTTTGTGTGCAATTTTTAGTGTAAGTTGAATACATATTCTAAATATCTGGTTCAGTGGTTCAATGCTTTAAAGTTCATCAATTCAAGACTTTGATTCAAGCAGTGTCTCATGATAAAAATAAACAAAGAATTCAATGAAAATCTATTGAAGCGACCTTCAAGTCAAAAAACTGAGTTAGACTTCTCACAAGGCAGTGAGTTTGGGGGAGTCGGCAAAAGTGATCTAAGGGACATAGTGAGCTTTCCCTAAACCATTGTAAATGAAGTAGTTCATAGAATAGAGTGACTATGAATGAATCTTGTAATAAAAAAACTAGTGAAGATTAGTGGATTTAGGTACGACCGACACACTATTGGCGTATGCTCCTTGGACATAGCCCTTGGTGGTGAACTAAGTAAAAGTGTTGTGTGGTCTCTATTCATGTGATTGTTTGCTTTCTGTTCTCATCAGTCTTATAGGATTAATGAGTTCCTACCAATTTGGGAACAAGGTCCTTATTTTTAAAGAAATATTTGACACCGTAATTCACCCCTCTCCTCTTAGGGTGTCCCGAGGTCCTACATTACTCATATTTCAAAAACCAAAAATTCATGATCAAGTAGGTCTTGATGAGTAGAAAATTTATTTCCCCTTCTAGATAATGTTGGGGAACACAATTTAGGAATTCTTAATCTTTAAATACATCTTGTAGATAATGTTATATTCTTGGTTGGTAAAGTTGGGGATGTTTCCATCGTATGAAGAATATGATTCCACTAAAGCCCTTGAGGAAGGATGTGGGTTGGAAGAATTTTTAAGCATAAGGGAACAAAAGTTTAAAGGTTGGATGAATCATATAAAAAAACCGAACTCATGGTATTCTCAAAGAATAGTTGAAACAAGAAACTATGCCCCCAACTACTTCTACTTAATCACATCAAACATTATCATCCCAAAAAACCTCCAAATGATAGGATTTCAAAAAGTAGAATAACTAGAAACATAGGAAGAAAGTGTTGGATTGTGATGCCACATCATTTAAAAAGTTATTTATGAATCTATCATACTTTATGGTCATATATTTGATGCAAAATTCACCACCCTACCAAACAGATCCACTAGAAAATGATAGCTAGAAAAATCCATCAACAGACAAGGAGTTAATATTTGGTTCCATTAATTTCATTCATTTAGTGCATCAATTCTATGATGATGAGTATTTATATGAAGCTGAGCTTCCCACAACAGATTGGGGAACCATAGTAAGAGGTCATTGGAGCTAAGTATTCCATGGAAGATGCATCCCTAGAAGGAACTAGAATTCCGACCACTTCCCTACACAAATGTTCAATGTATTAGAGACTCATTAAATGTTAGTTCAATGTTTCCAATAAGAGTAGTAAAATACCTCTACACCTACCAGATTCCATTTCTAATTGATCAATCTAAAATATAAATAATAGGGGATATAGTAATTAGATCACCCTCAACATGAAGGCAAGCCTGCCTATCCTAACCCACTAAGGACATGGGAACTTCCAACTCCAATTTTGATGGTTCACCCATATACATTAAATAATAAATCCCATAACTAACTTATGAAATAGAATCCCCAAACTAGGAATAAAATCCAATTAGACTAGAATTATTTCATCTTGAAAGAGTTATCCTCGGTACCAGCCAAGATATCAATCAAGGATGCACTGAGTTTGTCAAACTTCCTCTGGGAAGAACTCAAAGAGGCTTTACTAAGACCCTAGGAGTGTGAATCAGAAGTGGCCGCTACTGAGGTCTATCAGATAGAGATCGAAATTATAGAATTTCATGTGGTAATATCCTTAATAGATCAAGATGAATATTCCATTATATATGGACACATTAAACCCATGTATCTTCCTGACATGATAATTGGTGTCAATTTCTGGAATATTTTTGTTGACGATGGCTCAAGGTTTAACCTCATTCTAGTATGAACACTTCACCGGCTGGGTTATGATGAGGATAACCTAGCACCTTACAACATAGAACTACTAGGATATGATAAAAATGAGTAGAATACATTGGGAACAATCAATCTATAGGATTATTTTGGAGAGCTCATAGCTAAATTAGAATTTCTGGTGGTTCGGTAGAAAATGCCATTCAATGTATTTCTTGGAAGGTTGTGGTCACATCAACATGAATCAATCCTCCCATTTTACTATTAATGAATCAAATAAGTCATTAATGGTCAAACCAGGATATTGAATTCCAATATGACCCAATTATAATCCTACGGGTTACATTATATAAATACATAATTCTTCCAGGTGAAGGTAAGTGGCCCTTGGTTGATGGTGTTTCTTGGGTCATCGCACAGAACAGTCTAGAAATGATCCCAACCAACCCCTTAAAATAGATATGTAAAGAGTAAGTATTTCCCTCTAACTATGTTGATTATAGGATCCCAAATACTAGGGCATATTCATCCCTCATTGTATTTTCCATCATGACCACCTAGACTAGCAGTGTTGAAATTTTTGATGAATCCCTAGACAATGATGAATGATCAAATGTTAATTCCTTCATTCTATCCCTAGAACTTCTTGAAATCCATGCCTCACAAAATAAGGTATAAGAGGTTATCTCATCACCCAAATAGAAAAAAGAAACTCTTGATCTATACCTCACTCCATCTTATCAAAAGTGTCATGGAAATACCACATTTTAATCTGATTTAGAGAAATTCACTTGAACTTCGAAATGTCGAGATATTATCTCCTCCCCAAACTCTAGTGAAATTATCACACCAGATGCTAATACTATGTAATAAGAAGAATAAAATGAAGAGAATGGAGAATAAAATAACCTTATGGATTCCCTCTATCATTTTAGGAAGGTGTCTCAACCAACATTGATGAACTTAGAGAGAAATAAATCTAGGTACACCTGAAGACCAATAGGCCACACTGATTAATGTGACCATTTATTCTAGAGGACAAGAGGTATCTTTATCCTTATAGAAGTAGAATCAGGATGTTATGGGATGGAAATAAATATAAATATATGTATTTGATCCTAATGTATCCAATCACCACACTAGACTTCTAGATGACCACCGAGGCTATAAACAACTAGTAACAAGGATGCACCAAACACATGCTTCCAAAACTGTGGATGAAGTTGAAAATATCATCAGATCCAAAAAAAATTGAGAGGTACAATATCCAAAATGGATACCCAATATTTCCCCAATCTAGAAAAAGAATAGTGAAATCATTTTCTGCATCGATTTCTAGGATCTCAATAGACACTTCCAAATGCATTATTTCTCAGTCCTGACCACATAACTACCAATCAATGTGATAGATGGATATCAGGATCTATCCTTCCTAGATTCCTATTAGGGACACAATAAAATTTCAATGTACAAAGAATATAATGGATAAACCACCTAAAAGGTCTCCTAGGGATATTTTTTATCAGGTAATACCCTTTAGCTTAAATAATGTCGGTGTTACATACCAATGCACCATGCATCTCATCTTCAAACACTTACTGAGAATGTATGTCGAAGGCTATATTGATGACTTGGTTATTAAATATAGATATATATCAGACCAACTATTTGGTTCATTAATGAATCTTAAACATACTAAGACAAAAATACCTAAAAATGAACCCCTTGATATTTACATTCAGCAATATGTTAAGTAAATTTCTCATCATCATCTTATTGCACCAGAGCATCAAAGTCGACCCTGAGAAGACAAAGGATATCCTTGAGATTTCACCTGTTTCCAACATAACATATTTGAAAATAACTTAAGGAAACATAGCCTAAATTTATATCTTCATAGAAAACCATGTAGGAAAATGGATTCCCTTTACCCGGTTCATGAACAAGTGGGTTGCATATTTGTGGACAAAATATTGTTAGTTAGAATTTGATAGTCTTAAGAAATATCTCTTAATACCTCTAGTGATGATATCTCCTATCAAGTAAAGGCATTTAATTTTTCATGTGGTATCCTTTGAGTGGTTATTTGGTTACTTCCTTTCAAAAAATAAAGATGACGATAGAGAAAACTACCTTTACTATCTCATTCGATCCATGATCATTATTGAGACTCATTATTAAGATATCAAGAAGAGCTCTATGGTTCTAATCATTATATTCTAGAAGCTAATGAACTACCTATAAAATCACGAGGTTCATCTGGTCTCTCATATAAACCCAATGAAATACATTCTCTGTCATCCAATGTTGACTGATCATCTATCATAGTGAATGGTCATCCTACAATAGTTTGACATTCAGTTCGTGTCTTAGAAATAAGTCAAAGGAAAAGGGTTAATAGTTTTTCTAGGAGATAAAACCCTGATATAAATTACCTCGTTGTATGTTGAACTACCCAAGGAAGAGGCTTTCTATGTTAAATAGGTCCCCTATACATGGGATATGTGATTTGATGGTTCTTCTAAATGTCCTATAAGGAAGATGATGGAAGACCCAATGATCAAAAAAGTGGGTATGGGAATCATACTCATCTCTTCAGTAAAGGAAAAAATACATTACACTTTTCAACTATTGGAAGGGTGTAAGAAAGTAGAATACTAAGAATTCATTATAGGTCAAGATATGGAACTTCAGGTATAATTCAATCACTTGAAGATAAAAGGTGATTTAGAACTGGTCATCAAGAAGATCAATGCTGATTATGCCTTCAGAAAGGAAGATTTAATCCCCATACTAAACCTTTTATGAGGACTAATGGAAAATTTTACTTTGGATCCAACATTGACTCATGTACCACGGTCACATAATTCCAAAGTTGATGCATTGAAATTTTTGGACACAAAACTAGCTAATGTAGATTAAGATGAAACAAACATCAGCATTACAGACCACCATATGGTCTCACCTTTCGTTCAGGACAAACTTATAGTGATCTATGAGATTTTCCTCATTGCATAACATTACAAACCTACCACTACCTGGATGAAACCCATTGTGGACTACCTTCAAAAGGGAGAGCTCCCACCAAATAGATCCAGGAGAGTGAAAATTTTAATATGAGTAATTATCTTTTTGATATATTATGGTACAAATAATAAAAAGGTCCCCTATAAGTGGATAATTTATGGGGTATTTATCAGGTGTATTGATGGAGAATATACCAATACTATCATGAAGGAAGTTCACATATAAGAATTTTGCACCCACCAGTCGGGACTCATGATTTTCCACCAAATATGAAGGCTTGGGTACCACTGTCCTACTATAACGTACAACTACACTAAATTCACCAAAAATTTCCATTCCTTCCAGGTTTATTCCATCCCCATTCACCAAACACTATAGTTTCTTAACATTGGAAAATACTCTTTACCATTTTATGTATTGGGAATAGACATCATGAGACCATATCCTCCATCTAAGACCAATACATTCAAGTACATTTTCACTGAAACCGAATTCTTCTCCAAGTGTGATAAATCCATACCCCTCAAAGAGGCTAGGAAAGTACTATTTTCATATTCGTGAGAACCAGCATCATCACCAAATTTTGTGTCCCTTATATAATAAAGATGGGAAATAGAAAAAATTTCTATTGTTATGAATTGTAAAGGATATATAAGGAGTATGATATCAAGTCCAACCATTAATCCTTCTACCATGAAATGGTGAAAAGATAGATAGAGGCCTTTAAAAAGACCCTATAAAATATACTCTAGAAGATTGTATATAAGGATAAAATGTATTTAATTGAAAATATCATTCATTACTTATGGTCTTACCAAAATATTACATGAAAGTTCCCACAAGAAACCATATACTCATTAGTATACAGAAAATGGTAGTCCATCCCATCAAATTTTAATTTCCCTCACTCAACATTTCCATTTGTGATTAGTTATCTATAGATGAGAAATCCCAAGAATAGAAAGATGAATTAGAGAGACTATATATGAAGAGATTACACACCAAGTTTCATTTGGAAGTCATCCAAAATAAGATTTCACTGGCCATTAACATAAAAGTTCATGTATGATCTTTCCTCGATGGAGAGATAGTGTTGTTCCTTAGGAATTTGATGATACTCAGAATGAAACCTCTAATGATGGAGCCCAAGAGGGAGGGAAATTATTCTATAAATAATGTCCACTCCATTGGAGCATATTATTTTATATTTATGGAAGAGCTACTTACAACAATCCCCACAAACTTGAGGTTTCTGAAGAAATATTTTTTGTAATCACATGATCATCATCTTGATCACATGATGTTTAACTGGAAAATAGATCAAACCAATCACATGGTGTTAAAAATCATGATACATCATCCATATTAAAAGAAAATAGACTTCACGAGACCAATGTACTCATTGTATGATGTTAAATTTCACAATGACATAGTGTTCTCACCCAAGAAGACATTTCCATCAGCATCAATAATCGACCATCTCATACTCAAGAACAATATGTGGATTGATTACTATCATAAGTGAGAGCATAGTGATTCCTATAACTCTTGAGTTAGGCCCAACTACAAATATACCTCTATTCATAAGAGGATTTTATTACTAGCCTTTTTCATCAAAACCTATTTTCACATTGAGATTATTTTTCCCACTGGTCCACAAACAAATACTCCCAAAAAATACTAGACAAAATCATACTGATCACATGCCATTAAACTACATGTTACATTGTCCTTATCTCCAAACAATAAACTACATGATATTGATGTCCACACAGTATTATGTTAAATTGCATAACACCATAATGTTCTCATCCTAGAGGACATCGCCCTTGACATTGGTCATCTACCATTCTATATTCAAGACCTAAATATGGCCTGATTCTATCTAATAAAGGATATGCAGAGACACATATATTTTTCATCCCATTACATCCACCAAAAAGTAAAAAATGTCCCCTCTATGTGTATGGGTCAGACCTACAAAGGGATATTTCCATAAATAACTAGGTGTGACATGATTATTTCCCTTGAATGATACATAGTGATGAAAAAATCTCCATCTATGGGCCCAGACACTATGATACTTCTTAAACGTTGAGTTGCATATTTCCTTTCCACATGACATTAAACTGCATGGTACCTAAATAACTATGTGTGGCTTGATTCCTGTCGATAGAGGAAATATAGTGATTCTTGAATATCGAATATCAAGTCTAGAAAAAATAATAAAACAATAAATGGAAGAATCCCCCATATGTGTTGGGATCATACCTGTATAGAGAGTTCCCATTCATAACTATGTGTGGCTTGATTCTTGTTATCATGGGATACGTAGTGACACCCAGATCTATAATTATAGGTACATACAAAACAAAGGATAAAAATTCCATCTTCCATGTGTATGTGTCAAGTCTTCACAATTAGTTCCTTAAGAACTATGTATGTATTGACCATCGTTTTGAAGATATACATAGTAAAGTTTAGATATTTCATCATGGTCTAGCCACCACAAATTAAAAATTCCCCATCCTTCATTTTATTGCCTATATATGGTGGAAAAACCTTTGATTCCAATTATTTATTGCACTAAGAACAACTCACGTGTAATTAGGAGTTTTGGTAGGTGATTCTTTACATAATCAAGGTGTGTTAATCCATATAAGGGTTTCCATGATTCTAGAAAAAATCCTTATAATCCACACCAAATGTCCAAACCACAAGATATTAAAATGTGTGGTCTATTCCAGTTAGAGAACTATGTTTGGATTGATTCTTATCAACACTGGATACATAGTGACACCTAGGTAATTTTTATTGGTTCCAACAACAATATTTCCTCTTCAATGGGAACCTATGTCTTTACCACATGAGGTTAAAATACATGGAGTAGGTCCTTTCCACAAAATATTAAACTACATGATAATTCATGAAGTACGTGTAGATTGATTCTCGTTATGGTGAGATATGTAGTAACTCCTAAAACCCTTGTCCTAGTCCTAAACATTGGGTAAATAAAATGAAAGATGTACCCATATATTATATAAAAAATAAAAATTCATGCGACCTAATTTTTGGGTTCCTATTTCAAGGATCTATTAATGAAAGAGAAATTACCCATACAAATGAGTCAGATCTATATAGGAAATTTCACACTCCATGGATGATCACAGTCTAAATGTTTCTTATGATCAAAAAAATATTCCTTCTATTTAGTATACTATGTTCCCTAAGAAATTTTCAATTTTAAAAATATTCATTTGGCCTTTGGAGATTGGGGGGGGGGGGGGAACAGTGTCCTAAGGACACCCTTGTGAAACTATGCATAATATTCCCTACTTGGATGTACATAAGTTTCCAAAACAAAATTACTCTAACCATTGGAAAATTAATCCCTATAAGAGGAATCTTCTATATCTGTAATCCCCAATTTTTTTTACAAATATCACTTATTCTTATTATAGAATCCCAAGAATATTCATTACACTTTCTTTCCCACTCACATCTGAGGTATTTCAGAATAAACTAGACCAATGAGACTCTAGTTACTCATCATTTCTAGGATATATGGTCCAAGACATATGACCTAAAACTTAAATACTCTATATAATTATTACAGCATGATTCTAAAAGTAAAGGTTAAAATACCTCTTATTCGATATTAATGTTCAGAGAATACTTGTAGATTTCTTCCCATCATTGAAAGATACATCATGGAACCAAAATGTAAATATTTTATACAAGTTTTCATATTCCCTCTTCAATGTTGAGTCACCTATATCGTCACCATATGATGTTAAACTACATGGGTGATGTACTAGCCACATGAAACTAAACTACACAATTTACAAGATCTATGTATATCTTGATTCTCACTTTTACGAGATATATATAAACACCATGACCTTATGTATTGAGTTGTAAAAAATCATAAAAATACCGCACATTACTATACATTTGTTATATCTTTATAGGTGGGTCCATTACGTGTCTCACCCTACTCACAGTCATGTATTCAAAAGAAAACTCTCCTTCCCCACACAAGAGTTCAATCGATGTGTGAGGGAACTTTCCCAATACTATGTATAGATTTAATCTCTATTTGATGAGATAAATATTGACATCCAGTCCTTATATATCATACCCAAACATAAAAAAAAGAAATCATTTCTACATATGGGTGAAACCTGCATAAGCGAAGCATTTTTATCTATTCTTGGGAAATTTCAGCAAGAAATAATCCTTTTTATATTCAGGAACATTACATTAGAAAAACAAACTCTATGTTTAGGGAAGTCTAAATCCCCATAAACCTTACCTGGAAATTGGTAAAAGAGAGTTAGTGTCACATGGACCCCTTTTTTTAATATGAAAAATATTCCTTAGATGGATCTTCACTAGTTTCCCATACAAAACGCCTGTCAACAAAACGAAATATAACCCCATTGAGAAGCTTTTCATATATTCATATTCTAAAATAATGTTTTTCTTCCCACATCTCCCATAGGATTCAGAAACCCCTGTATTATTGCTTAAAAACCATTCCACTTCATACATGAAGTTGATGGAACATTAACGGAAATATTATTATGAAAAGGCCAAATAATTTATCCCATGGTCAAATATAAACAACCTTAAACTATATCCCACAAATGTACTCACCATAAGACACTAAGATGAATTTTCCATGTCCTGGTTATGTGAAATTAAATTGTTCTTGGATCTATCCCTCCATTACACAATCCAAATTCATATAGAAGTGGTTTCCCATTCATGGCCAGTGCTGATACATATTCCCTCATATTTTTTAGACACCATTCCCTTAGAAATACACCTGTCATGGTATGGAGAATACACAACTATCAAAAATTTCTTGGACATCAGTATGGGAGGGTCAGTGTCCTAAGGACACCTTTATTTGGCTATAAAAAATATTCCTTTGTTGGCTCTGCATATGTTTCCCAAAAAAATTTCTGCCAACCAAGAGAAAATTCAACCATAGGAGAGGTTTCTATTATCTTCATATTCCCCCAGAAACATTGCACTAGAAACCATTATAATGGTAACTACACATATACTTTCCCAATATAATGTATCATATTTATAAATCATAAAACTAGGGGGAAAAAATCAATGGTTCATATCTGGAGAATATTTATACATTCTCGGCATGTATTCTATATTAGGTTTCCCTCCTGATAATTCATTTTCAATGTTGTTCGACCTAAAATACGATTCCTTTTAATCCAATTGAAAAAACTCTAAAATGACCATGAAAAGAGAAACAAAACTCAACAGGTGGAAAACCTACAAAGGAAACCTTGGGTAAAATTCGATTACCAGCTTTCTAAACCTACACTTTTCATGATTTATAAAAAATTAAGAAATCAAAAAGAAAAAGAATAAAATAGGCACAAAAATTGTTAGTTCGAAAACCCTCAATGAGTGGCCAAATAAGAATCCATGTAACAGAAAAAAATACCATATAATTATAGAATTAGGAAAAAATTAGGGTGGTAATAGAAAAGACACAATGTTTGTAGAGATTGAACTGTAACCCCAGAAATATTTGAAACATTGATCCCGGATTACCTTGGCTTAGAAAAATATTAGAGCATTACATGATCATGTAATTGATTTTATCCCTGGTTCTGGTTTCAGTTGATATTTAGTGGATATTATCTTTTAAAACATAACCAATTATGATTAATATTAATGGTAGTATAACGTAAGGGATAATAATTGGATGGAAAAAATGATTTCATTTTATTATTGAATGTGAACAGAGGAGCATCCAAATCCTTGACTCTCTCCCTAGAGATATTAAAAAAATTATAGAATAGATGAAATATCTACAGTGAATCTTGAATCACTTTAATATTCACATCGACTGTAGCTTGACGTGATCCATCAAGGGTCCATTACAAAATGGTTCTTTTCCTAGCATTAATTTTATCTATTGGGTGAATATGTTTAATTATGGCCCTGAGATATAAACGATTCTTCTTTATGGATTAAAAAATTGAATTTTAAGTTATAGTTATTCCTTTAACCTAGCCATGGGAGCTTCAAATTCTTGAAACTCTATATACTGTGTGACCCCCCAATCATAAAACTGTGCTTCTTTAATGACCAGGTGATATAGCTCAGCGGTAATACCATTTATGGACTCCATATTATTATTAGAAGCATTAAATTGTGTAAGGACACATTAAAAAGTAGAAGAGTACTATTGATTAATAAGGATTTACTGTATAAGGATATGTAAATGCCGATAATTGAACACATATAAGCCAATAACAAGGAGTAGTTTGTGAGGGATGTCATTCTATGTCAACCATTTTCTCTAGGGAGGTATCTGTGATTATAGTACACATTTTCTTCTAGAAATATTTTGAGATATCCTAGTGTTTTATATAAATTCTTGGATCATAACTCTTTTTACTCACGTCCATGGGTATGTAATCTATAATTTCAATTACAACATACATGTTCATGTCAAAAAATGACTCAAAAGTGAAAAAATAATCCATATATTCCTCATGTCTAATCTTGGGAACCAGGATGATAGGACTAGAATCAACCTTTGTGGTTCCCAAAGTCATTAAACTAGGGAAAACATTCTTATGGATACAGACAATTCCATATGAAATAATCGGATCTTCACCACCTTTAGTAATGGGGGAGCTGTAGGATGAGGCCCCCCTAAGGCACTTAGAATGCTAGGACTTAAAGTGTTCTCCCTTTGAAATTGATGTGGAAGATGTTTCAGGAACCAATTTGGGAAATACCAGTGTTTTATGAACCTTTCATATCAAATTATCCAATATTCCATCAGTATATTATTCTGTACACATTCTAGCCTAATCCCATGAATTATTAGTGATAGTTTTCCCATAAGGAAAGGAAATGTTCATGCTAGAATCTTCATGCATCATCATCAACCACGTGTGGAGAAGGATAATGGGGTGTGAATACTTAATCTATGGAAGAGGAAAAGATGCAACATGTTTCATACATCAAAATTTTCATGCAAATCTATAAGGGGTATAGAGTGTGAATATGGACTCTCTATATACCTATGCATCTAATGTTTAAACTTGCAAAGAGATGATGTAAGTGAATTCCTCTAAAGTTACTTTACCATTATCAACCATCAATCCTAAAGATTAGGGGTATAGAATGAAAGCAAAGTTAGAAGGATTAGTCAAAATATCGATCACATAGTTAAGGATCAGGGGTTTCATTCGAATGGTAAAAATATTGGGAAATGTAGGGAAATAGGCAGAATGAGGAATATTTATAGTATGTTGATATTCATAGCATTGATAGTGTTACACCACCCATCCATATAAGAATTGGAATGGCCTAAAGAGATGATGTGGAGTTCTACCTTCTTACATATGACCTAAAAATTCATATATATGAGAAAGGGTTAGTAAAAATATATTGATGGGTTGTACCTCTATCAATTTCACCATCATCATCAGATTACATACTCTGACACTAGAATAGGCATCCTATGATGGGAAGAGCCATACAATAAGAAACATAGAGAAAAATACTATTAGTTGAGTGTCTAGAGAAAAATCTAGTTGGATTCTATATTATCACATGGTATATTGGACAAAATAAAAAGTATCACAATATGAACTTTAAATTCCTCATGACTGTTGAGTTGGATGAGTCCATCTAAAAAAAACATTATATAACACCCTATGTTTTAATGACCTTTTTCCAAATAAATTAAATTTTCATTTGTGTGTTGAAATGCACTAAGATAAACATTACTTAAATATGGAACATACTTGGCATACATTACATGGATCATCTACTTTTAATACATTACATGGAATAATGACTTGGTGTATGTTAAATGCAACACCAATGTTTCTACAAAACATCATTTTATTGTTATAATTATTTAAATGAGATAATTATAACATATCCATTACACTTAGTTATATGAATAATAATAACCACTTTTAAAATTTTTCTTATAATGGTTATATATAAATAAAGGATATTTATAATGAAATATATAATTTTTGGTAAATTACTTATATGTTTAAAAGTATTATTTTCTCGAATGAACTACTTTTAATGACCTTTGGTGAAAAAATAATAAAATTAATTTTAGAAAAATGTATAAATTTAATTTCATAAAATAAATTTCTTTTTTTAATTTAGAATGTTTAAATTATCTTAGGGAGAATTTGTGGGATTTTTCTGTGAAATATCATTTTTGTATGAATAATGAAAATACCGGATTTTAATTCAAAACTTATTTTTCATATAATTTGTTTATAAGGTTAAATTATATTTTAAATTGGTTTAAAATTTTATTACATGATATATTTATCAATTAATACCATCTATTTCATTGATATCAATTTCACATTAAAATTGGATATAAAAACAAAGAAAACCTTTGAATGTTTTTACTTTAAAAACCGCATTGTCAACCCGATTATGGGATTAATTTTAAATTAATTTCTTCTACTTATGTGATTATAATATGTAAAAATGGATTATATATTTGGAATGAGAATAATTTATAATATATAATATGTTCAAGATAGGTTTTCACCAAAAATATTAGTGAAATTAATTAAAATTAATTACATCGATTAAGGTAAAATAAATATTAACTAAGGTGTAAACCATAAATTTAAGACCCAAAATTACTTAAAAACTTGTCCAAAACCAATTTTCTGGACATTATTTGGAAATTAAACTTCCATTATTAAGTTTTTTTTGGTATAAAATTTTTAGGTAAAAACATTGGTACACCTAACTAGCTTTCAAAAATACCACGTGAGTCATTTCCCTTATCTATAAAAAGAAACCAAATATCCATATTATTAACAACCTTAAAAACTCTTAAGTTTGGAAAATATATTCCCAATACACTTCCAAACATCCATACCTTCCTTCTAGAATCCTCTCATTGGATAGAAAGAAACCCTAGGAAGAATTTTTCTATAAACCAAAAGGAGTCACCTGATTAAGGGGAAACACCTTCACTCAAGTTAATTTCTTTTATTTTCTTTCTCCACCCCCTCCACTAACATTATTCCTTACCTGTATAAAAACACTGGTATAATCAATATACTAGTATGTTTTAATTCTAAGGGTTAACCTACACTTACACACACTTCCATCTAATGAGTATTGAACATATTGTTTACATGTACGAAAAACTATCGCCTCACTAAATAATGATTGTTCATTTTTTCCTTTACCAATTATCATGGAGAAAATTATGATGGAAACTATGTTTATATATTTTATATATTATATTTATTATTTATTTAATCTTATTTAAACTTTTTACAACACATATCTTTTTTACTTTCTCATTGGTGTAAATACGATAATTTCTTTTAAGAAAGTGTGGACTACTTCCTCCCCAAAGCGAAGTGATCCGTTCAAACACTACATGGAATGGATTTAGGATGAATTTAGTTAAATTATATGATATTTATAACATTATAATGCTAATTTAATGATATTACATACATATATAAATATAGTTCATTTATTTATTTATTTCAATAAGATAATAAAAATGTAAAAAGCGTTCATGCGCACATACGCCTTACCATCTCCATAAATAGTGCATTCCATTTTGTACTTATATATTCTATAGATTTTTATAATACAAATATATTTAATATAAATTATATTTATATCATATTTTAAATTATTTAGTCATGATATAAGCCTATATATATTAGATATAAAAAATTAAGACACATGCGAAGAACAAAATAGATATTATCCGAAGTGAAACCTTAACATATGATGGTTAACAAGAGGGTAATATAATGTCATAATAAAAAAATATACAGTATTATATATAATAATATAGTTCTCTAAAATATTTATAATAAATTTATATTTATTATATATGTGGTTAGAACATGTATGATGAGAGTCAAGACACAAGGTAAGGGGATTTCATCTCACTTTTTATTTCCTTGAGATACTTGCTATGTTCGCCACTATTTCCATTTCTATGGTGTATATACTACCAATTATTTTATTCTATGTATCTTATTATTATTTTTATGGGTATTCACATATCCATTTTATGATCTTTATTTCATGGAGTTTATGTTTCAAAAGTTACCAAATCAGTAAATTAATTTTCTCTCAGTTTTCCTTCTTTGAGACTCGTGTTTTGTTATATACATAAATTCATTTTCAAGGTGTATATACTTCCATTTTACTTTTTATTTAAATAATTTACTTATTTTAGTGTTATTTTAAGCATCATTTAATCTTATTTTCGTACATAGATATTATTAACCCAAGTTACAATGTTATAAGTGTTTATTGAATCAATCTCACCGCTTTTCAAAATTGTTTATATTTATGATTCCTTTGATGAAATATCATGATCCATATTTCAATAGCACTCATGATTTTCCTTATCCTCTATTTAATCAAGGTATATCCATTTATTATTACCATTTTTCACTCATTCTTACTTAAGATAAAATTTTCAAGTAAAATTGGGTCGTCTCTCTCTCTCTTCCCGATTGGGAGTCTATTGTATTCAAAAACCATGTTTTCAAAAAATAAAAATAAAAATGTTTTCAAATGATCATTGAAACCCATTTTTGTGGAAAAATTATTTTAAAAACATTTTATAGATTCCTATGATTCCTTTATATGTTTTCAAATCTATTTTCAAAGAAAAAGGTTTATGAAAGGTTTTATGTTTTAAAAAAACTTTTTCAATTTTATGCATAAAATGTTTTTAAAATTTCTTTAAAAATTATTTACCATCTAAGATAAAATCAATTGGTGTTACTCATGAATTTATGGGGAAATTATAAAATGATTCCATTCATAATATTTCTCTAAATGGATTATGTTTTTATGGAATTATGTTTATGAAATTCATTTCTCTTTCATGGGTTATATGCTTATGAAACCTGCTTCTTTTCACAAGTTAATTTTATAATGAAATAATTATGAAACCTATATTTTTCCATAGTTTATGATATGATTACATGTTAATGATATCCATTTTATTTCATGGGTTAATATCTAATTTTTTATGTCACATGTATGTATGATTTCATTATGAGATGGATGGAAACTATATGTCCCTCCAATGAAATGGGTAGAGATTTATATCTAATGTGATAGACTAAGATGGTATTGGGAGTGAACCTTAACTACTAAGGTGGCCATGAAAGTGAACCATGACTACCATGATGGTATTTAGATTGAACTCATGCAAATAATATTTCCATGGGAGTGAACCATGACTACCAAGATGGTATGGGGAGTGAACCCATACTTCTAAGATGGTATTGGATGTGATGCCTTGGTTACTATGAAAATCATACTATATATGATTATGTGTCTACTACAATTCCATGTTTTATTCCTATATTATTCTTCCATGGTTTATGTTCTTCATTTACTTATGATTCATGTATAATTAACTACCAATATTTATTCAATGATTCATGTTTATGAACTTTGATATGCATGTTATGATATTATATTTTCATGATCATATTCACATACCATTATTATCATGATTATGCTTAAATATATTTCTTGTTTACCCTTAATGATCATCTGAGCTCACCCATTTTTATGTTTCCTTCCCCCAGGTTATAAAGATATGTATTAAGTTTTATGTGTTTAAGAAGGGTCTTAGTTATAAAGAACCAAGTGGGAGATTATGTATATCACTTATGTATCAGTGATTATGTTTTACATGTTTCTAAAGGCACTAGACTAGTATTGTATTTGGATGTTTTTTTCTATAGTGTTTTAAGTATTTTTTAAATGTTATGTAATGTTAATTTATGAAAAGTGAGGGTATCTATAGTTGGTATTAGAGAAAAGGTATAGTTATAATTTGGAACATAGGATGATAAATCCTTAGTGATAACCATAAGTACATGTATTAGGATAAGTATAATGATGAATGAATGTATTGGAAAAATTCATGGAATTTGGTAAATTAAAGAGTGAGAGGTTTCCTAAAAATAGATCCCTATCTAGATACTACAAGTGGATGCAGATCTATCATAGATGTACCTAAGGGTAACAATAATGACAATATGTTCTGGGCTTGACTTATGGAATTATATTACACAACAACAGGCCTGACTGCACACTCAGTTTGACTCTCCTAAGGGATATGATTTGGAAATTTACAAACACTTCACAAACCATCATGAAGGATTTAAATATAATTTTCCTATTAGTAACCTGAGATAAACCTATAGTTTCATATATTAAATAAGGTGTCATAATTTAGACATCCTATAAGTCACTTTTCATGATTATGTGGTTCCTCACTAGGACAATCATTTCTTACTATATTCTTTTTTGATTTAGTCAATGGATGGAACCTGAAGGATCCACATTAAAGGGGATTATGATGTACAATTCAATGATTGTCTTCTTGAGATACCAAATTATATGGGAGCTATAATGTAAAACATCATTGCATTTCTCACATGACTTTCTCAAGATATAAATCATGGTGGACTTACAAATGAGAAAAGGAGGGAATGACATTATATTAAGTACTTCATGAGGCAACGTCCACCTTCTTTCATAGGGTCTTTTGATCAAATTTTTTCAAAACAATGGATCAGTACTACTAAAAATATATTATCCATTCTTCGGTGTTTAGAGAATTAGAAATTCATTATGGATTTCTATCAATTAGAAGGAAAATCAGACTAGTGGTGGAATCTAATCAAGAATATGAGTCAGAAAGATGAGATTGAATCCATGGATTGGGACAAGTTGAAGAACTTATTTTTCAATAATTACTGTCCTCAAATTCTCCATACTAGGATAGATAAACAGTTCCTTCAGTTGAAGCAAAGGGATGATGAATAATTTGGTACCTATGAGGATAATTTCATGAGACCTATGAGGTATTCTTGAGGAATTATCATCCAAAACAAAAGTAAATTTTATATGTTATTCATTGGATTAAATCTATGTTTTGAAGGTAATTGTCCATAAGTGACTTTCGTAGCTGTGAAGAAATTGTGTTTTTTGTAATCAATGTTTAAATAGAGGTTGGAGTCGTGTATCAATCTCTTGGTTTTGACAAGAAGAGGATGGTGGATTTTAATGTAAAATTTAAAAACCCCGAAGAGAAGAATATGAGATTCCATTTATGATATATGTGTGGGAAAAATAATGGAGGAAATTTCCTTCAGGGGTTATATAAATGTTTTATGTGTGGAAAGGAAGGTCACTAGAGAATTGATTATTGAAATGATGAGAAGAAGTTGGCTCAAATTATAATAGGGAGAAATCTGGAAATAGTGAACCTACAACTATTCAGTGCTACAAGTGTAAGTAGAATGAGAATTGTGCTATCCACTTCCCAAAACGAAGGGATGGTGATGACGATCAAGGTCATCAACTTCTATAGCTAAGGAAAGAGGGAAAATCTCATGTGATATATATTTCTGAAGAGGGGTGTGATAATTACATGATTAAAGGCACACTTACCATCCACTCTATAACTTTTAATGTCATATATGATTCTGTATCTACCTACTCTTTCATATCTAAATATTTTTCTAAGCGTGTTATGATTCCACCAAAACAATTAGACATGGAATTAGCATAGAAAACCTCTAATGGTATGATGATTGGATCACAAGTCTATGACTCCTCATCGGTTGATGTTTTTCAGATCGTGCTTCCTGAAAATCTTGTCACTCTTCCTTTGTTTGAATTTGATGTCATCATAGGCATGGATTGGCTTTCTATGCATAAAGACCACAAAAAGTTTCAATCCATATAAGTTATTTTTGTTATTTCAAACCCTCCTATGATCATTCATCAATGTGATGATTAGTATGAACTTCTTGTGGAGATTACATGTAGTGTATGGGTATTCATTCCCTTTCAAAATGGTTTTTTATCTCAAATGTTTGGGGAGACAATCAAAATTTATGATATTCCTATTTTTTTTTGGGATTTTGCGGATTCCTTTCTGAAAGAGATTCCTAGTCTTCCACCAAAATGTGAAGATATGTTCTCAATAGTACTTATATTTGGTTCCCCACCGATTTCAAAGACTCTGTATGGAATGGATCTGATCGAGTTGCAGGAATTGAAGAAGAAACTCCATGAAAACCTTGATATGGGATTCATTCAGTAAAGTGTGTGACCTCGGGGTGCACCTATTATTTTTGTGAAAACTAAAGATGTATCGATGAAGATATCCAATGATTATAGAGAATTGAACAATATCAAAATAAATAACATGTGTCCTCTTCCCTGTATTTATAACTTGTTTGATCAACTGTACAGAGCACAATACTTTTCCAAGATTTACCTTTGTTCTGTATATCATAAATTGAGGGTCAATATGGATGATATAACCAACAAAACATACCATATAATGTATGGACACTATGAAGATACATTGATTCCATTTTGTATTAATAATTCCCCTCCTATCTTCATGGATTTAATGAATATAGTATTTCTAGATTACCTTTCTCAGTCTGTGTTAGTATTTATATATGATATTATTATCTATTCAAAGAGAAAGAAATAACATGAAGATTAATTGAAAGTTGTTCTAATGACCCTAAGGAAGGAGTATCTATATTATAAATTGAAAATGTGTGAATTTTGGCTATAAAAGGTTTCATTTTTAGGTCAAATAATATAAATAGATGGTATAAAATTAGATCCATCAATGACAGAGGCTATTGAATATTTTCCTAGAATAACCAAGGTGACTGAGATTCATAGATCGATAGTTTGTGGAGAATTTATGACAACTATCTAATCCTATTACCCTGTTTCTCTGAAGGGTTTCAAGTTTCTATAGATGGATTAATGTGAGAAAATTTTAAGGAATTGAGGAGAAGGTTAGTCAGTGGACCTATGCTTACATTACCCTATAATGGAGAAGGGTTTGAAATCAATAGCGATGCATAAAATAAGGGATTGGGATGTGTTATTATGAAGAATAAAATGGTTATTGCTTATGCATTGTGGCAATTGATGGTTCACGAGAAAAATTACCCAACTCAGTATTTGGAGTTAGAAGAAGTAATTTTTATATTAATGATTTGGAGGCATTATCATTATGGTGAAAACTGTGATATATATACTGATCATAAATATCTGAAATATATATTCACATAGAAGGAGTTGAACATGTGCCAGAGAAGATGGTTAGAGTTGATAAAGGATTATGACTGCTCAAGACATTACCACCATGGGAAAGAAAAAAAGGTGTCTCGTGCATTGATTCAGAAGGATCATGCTAGCTTATCCATGATGATGATAGAAAAGGATCCAATATTTCTAGATTTCTGAAGGATAGATCTAGAAATCCTGAAGGAAGGGAAAAATATTGTCTTTCTCAAATGAATGTTTAACCCTCCATCCTAGTGATGATTAAAGAGATAGAGAAAGAAGATGAAGAGATACAATAGAATATCAGAAATTTTTATGAGTTTAACATTGATTAGGATGGAATGATAAGGTTCAGGAACCGTGTATGTGTTCCTTATATAACATATTTGAAGAAGGATTTGTTAGAGGAATATCATAGTTGTTCATTCTCTATTCATCTAGGAAGTGTGGTGATGTATAGGGACATGAAATAATACTTCTGGTTGGATGGAATGAATAGAGATATCATATAGTTTGTATCTTGTTTCTTGGTATTACAACAAGTTAATAATGAAAGACAAAAGTAAAAGGGGATGTTGCATCCATTACCCAAACCATAATGATAAAGGGATAACATCACTATGCATTTTTTCATTGGACTACCTAAAACCTTCAAAGGGTTTAATGCTATATTTGTGGTAGTCGATCACCTTACTAAGTCATCACGCTTCATAACTATTAGAGAATAATTTTATCTAGATCATCTTTCTAGGATATTCATTATGGAAGTGGTAAGGTTTCGTCGAGTACCATATTATATTGTATCAAATCAGGATCTGAGGTTCACCACAATGTTCTGGTGAAGTCTTTAGCAAGCACTTGATACAGAATTCTGTTTCAGCACTACATATCATCCTTAGATATATGGTCATTCTGAAAGAAAAATTCAAACCCTATAGGATATGATGGGATCTTGTTCTCTGGAATTCAAAGGTGGTTGGGATTTACAACTTCCTCAAGTTGAGTTTTCTTAAAATAACAACATTCACTAAATAATTTATATGGAACCGTATGAATCCCTCTATGGTAATAAATATAGAACTCTAATGTGTTGGTATGAGGTTTGATATTGAAAGATATGGGGACCTAGAATTGCTGAAGAAATGGTGAAGAAGGTTAGAACCATTCAGCAACATATCAAGGTATCTCAAAGTTGGCAGAAAAGTTATGTTGATAACCATCAATGTGACCTATAATTTGAAGTTGGTGAAAAACTATTCCTATGAATTTCACATGGGAAGAAAGTTATGATATTTAAGAAGAAAGGGAAACTAATCCCTAGGTATATAGGTCCCTCTGAAATTCTTGATAATATAGGGACGATAACCTATCGCTTGGAAATTCCTCCAAATCTCTCTCAAGTCTATGATATTTTCGATGTATCTCTCTTGAGGAAGTATATAACTTATCCTTAACATCTACTAAACTCAGATGTCATACTAATGGGTTATGATCTATCTTATGATGAAAAACCGATTGAAATTTTGGAATGATCAAATAAAGTTCTATGAAACCAGAGCACTCACTTGGTCAATGTTTTGTGGAGAAATAACCAGTTATAGGAAGATAAGTGGGAACTTGTGGATATGATGAAGTAGAAGTATCCTAAAGTTTTTTACTCGAGTGATGATTTTTGAGGGAGAAATTCATTTTAAGGGGGGTAAAATGTAACACCCTAAGTTTTTATGGACTTTTTTCAAATAAGTTAAATTTAAATTTATGTCTTTCAATTAACTAAGACAAACATTCCTTTTATAATGTATGAAATTTTCATACGTTACACGAAACATATACTAGTTGTACATTACAAGGAACATCGACTTGAGTATGTTACACACAACACCGATGTTTCTACGAAACATAATTTTATTGTTATAATTATTCAAATGAGATAATTATAACCTAGAAATTAAACATATTTATATGAATAACAGTAACTACTTTTAAAATATTTTTTATAATGGGTTTATATAAATAAAACATATTGATAATGGAAGATATAATTTTTGATAAAGTCCTTATATGTTTGGAAATACTAATTTCTCGAATGAACTGCTTTTAATGTCCATTTATGATAAATAATAAAATTATTTTTAGACACATTTAGAAATATAATTAGATAAACTAATATTAATTTTTGAATTTATAATGTCAAAATTTTCATATGAATATTTTTTGGTTTTTTTTTGAGAAATTTTATTTTTGGATGAACAGAAAAAAATAACAAATTTTAATTCCGAATTTTGTTTTTATATAATTTAAATATATGGATAAATTATATTTTAAATTGTTTTAAATGTTTAATTAGATTTTATTTTTACCAATTAATAAAATTTAGTTCATTTAGATCAATTTTACATTGAAATTGGATATAAAAACTTAGCAAAATTTTGAATGTTTTTAATTAAAAAAATGTATTGTCGACCCGACTATGAGATTAATTTTAAATTAATTTCAGACACTTATGTGATTATAATTTGGAAAAATATATGCAATATTTGGAATCATAAAAAATTATAATATCTAATAATTTCGACTTATTTTTTGACAAAAAATATTAGTGAATGTGATTTAAATTAATTACATCGATAAAGGTAAAATTAAACATAACTAATGATTAAACTTAACATTAAGACCCAAAATGAATTAGAAACTTGTCAAAAAATAATTTTATGGGAATTATTCAGACATTTAAATTCCGTTATTGAGTTTTTATTTTTATTTTTTATGAGTTTTTTAGTTAAAAATGTGCATACCCCTAACTTGTTTTCAAAAACTACCAAGTGAGTCCTTTCCCTTCCCTAAAAAAATCCACCACCTTTCCCTATTCTCCACACCTATAAATCTACTTAGGTTTGGATAATATCGAATGTAACACCCCGAGCTTCCACGATACGCTTCTCATTCAGTAATACAATAGCTTGCATTGTACGCAACTTCGAGTTCTAAAACACCGCGACTAATCAAAGTAGCCGTTATGAATAGTAATACCTTCTTTTTGAAATATTATAAATTTTATATGTCAAAATGGACTTCATTTTTGTATTCGTAATATTGAAATTAGCCTATGTTGAAATTTTTGTAATTTTCCGAGAACTTCCAAATTTTTATGAATAGTGAAAAATACTTAAAACAACTTTTTTAATCAAAATAATTTATAGTGATAAGTTATACTATTTAGTGGTTTTAAGGTATAATTAGAATATATTTTTACCATTTTATCCGATGGTGGTCTTTAGAATTAATTTAACATTAAAATTGGACATAAACAATTGTCAATCTTTTGATATAAATTGTTTCTTAAAAACACGCTATTTGTCGTAACAGCGGGAATTAATTATAAAATTAATTAATGCAACTTATATGTTTGGAATTTTGTAAAATAGACATCATTTTTGAATTCGGAATATCAATTATAGCTTAGGGTGAAATTTTGGCCTTATTCTGAAAAACTTCAATTTTTGATGAATAGTGAAACCACTAAGTGGTTGTTAAATAACTGATTTTTCGTTTAAATGAAATATTACCACTTCTGTGATTTGATTTTCAAAAATCCGACATACATGGTTGTCATTAAGAAGTAAAATGTGGTTCAATGGGATAAAAATAATTTTTTGGTGAATAGTAACTTATTAAGTTCTTAATCGCGATTAGTGGTAATTAGGGTAGTTTAAGGTATAAATAATACTTTAATAATATTAAATGACCTAGACACATGTCCCAACCTCATTGGTTGTGTCATGGCCGACCAAGACAAGCCATGGCCTAACTTGGGGACCCCATGGATCCACTTTTGTTGGGAAATAACATAAATTACTTTTTATTTAATGTTAAAGTGAAAATGACACTAACATAAAGTGTTTTACTAAAACAATTTTTAAGTAGGGTTACACAAGTCCAAATTTTGATTATAAATAGTCATTGGAAAGATAAAAAGATTTCCTATATCATAGTATTTTTTTTTATAATTTTTAGACATTAAATAAATTTAATTATTTATGACATAATAATGATGCAGCGATGACATCATTATTTGACGATTTAAATAAAATGGAAAGATAATATAAAATCTATGAACTACACATGGCCAAAACCAATTGGATGAGTGGATTTCGATGCCTTATCACCTTATCCACGAATTCTATCAATGTGGGACCTTTTAAAACCGAAACACATTTTCAAATAATTTAATGTTCCTTTACTTTCCAAAAGTGCCCCTCCTCTCCTCTTATAAAAGGCCCCCACCTCTACCTCATTTCACACACTCTTCAAGCCATTGGCTCGGCCAACCCCTGCCCATTTGCTCTCTCCACATCCCTCTCCTCATCCTAGAGGATTCCCTTTGGGCAGAATCCTTTCAAAGGAAGCCTTTAGGCTCAACTCAAAAGGAGTTACACTTTTTAAGGTAATTCATTCTCTCATGTTCTTTTGTTTTATTTTGCTTCTCCAACCCCCTAAACTCTTTTTATTTACTTCTTTCGTAACAACACCAGTATCTTAAATATACTAGGATGTTGTTATAAGATTTATTTGAGCTACACTTCCACACAACTACATCAAATGGTTAAAGAACATAAGGTTTCCGTGGATGGCGAAATTCTGCCTCCCGAAACGATGATTGTTCAACACTCATTTAACACCTTCAAAGGTGGCCATTATGATGTCACTATTTTTATATATGATATATAATATTTTTATGTTTTACTTATGCTTCTGTATTTCTCATTTATGGCATACTTTATGATTTCCATTATGGGTAAAACGCGATAATTTCATTTTAGGAAGTGCGGACTACCGCCCCCTCAAAGTGATTTGAATCGTTAATGCCATATGTGGGATGTATAAAGGATGGAGTAAATGGTATTATACACTATATTATACTGGAATTATATTATACATTTATATCATTATGATTTAGTTCCATTAAATATGAAATTCAAATGAAAGTAGCGTTCATGCGTACGTACGGCTTACCGTCTCCATGAACGGTGCATTTCATTTCTTACCTCTAAATGTTACGTAATATTATAAATGAATGTATATACTGGATATATAAGATATATATGACATCTAAATCATGAATATAATTCTGGATATAATGGATATTTCACCACATGAACAACTTGTAATTATAAGAAGGATATTGTTGACACAAGTATCAAAGATCGACAAAACGACCGTTATTGACTTAAATAATTACATAACGTTCATAACATTGTAATAAGTGATATAAAAAGGATAATGAAATTGAAAATGGTTCTTAATAAGGTAGATATTAACTCTAGTTTATTATTCAGGAGGTTAAAGAACGGTTGAGTCAAGTCGGACACAAGGTAAGGGAACTTCTTAACCCAACTTCCATTCTTTGGGTTAATCTCCTACTTTCAAATTATGTCATGATATTATTATGTCTTATTTTGTATTTTTACTTTCTTTATGTGTACCTATAGTGAATACACATAATATATCTATTTTATTTTAAAAATGATCTTTTTAAGGACTTCGTCTCAATCTCCTTTCATTGAGGCATATTTGGTTTTATACACAACTTTCTTTTATACGGTGTATAAACCCCTTTGACTTTTAAGTTTATTCAAAAGGAATCTTTTTATACGAAGCATTTTACTAAACGACAAAAAGGGAATGTTTTTCTTTCCGTACTTATGCGGCGACAACGACTTCTCCGCCGCCGTGAACATTATTTGAGATTCAGCTTCCTTTACAAGCCATACCTTTTTTAAAAAAAGAAAAATAAATACAATGTTTTAACATTCTTTTATTTTGGTATTGAAAATGGTTTTGAAAGAATTTTTATTATATCAATGTGTTGTATTGATATCTTGTGATTGAAATATGGAAATGTTATGTTTCCTTTATGCATGTTTTATGTGATACGATTATGTTATGGTTTATGATATGTTTAAACCTATTCATATGAGGAATGCATTGGACTTAATAAGTGACGGGTGGAGCCCGCTATAGCTCCTCGATGCATCGACAGGTCTCATGAGACAAACTAGTGTCTTGGCACGAGGCCTTGACAAAATCTTATTTGTGGTCTTGGCACGAGGCCTTGACTACGTGGTTATGATAGTCTGGCATTATGCATTCCATCATTATGAAAGTGGTTATTGATATTGCATGTGATTATTCGACCAGTAGAATATCCATGTGAAGAAGTAAATGGCATTATCTCATTTTACTTTTGCCATATTATGTTGAAGTTCATGTTTAAAAGGCTTTTGTTTTAGTTATACATTGCCTTAAATGTTAATGTTTATTTATGAAAGCTTCCGCATTATTGTTATCCTTACTGAGCATCTGAGCTCACCCCTTTCAATGTTTTAATATTTTCCAGGATGTGAAGAAGTATTTTATGAATGACCTGCAGGGATAGTCGGAAGAGGATATGAGTGTGGACTATGGAGACTTTGTTATTGTAGTTTTTCACTTTTTGATGTAATGAAAGACTTATGAATGTATCTAGTGTTTTTAAGGCTACTAAACTAATCGGTCTTTCGAGACTTGATCCTTTGTGATCATGCCAATGTTACGAAGTAATGCACCGACTCTGGGTAGCTGGGGTCGGGGCGTTACAGTTGGTATCAGAGGCAGTTTAGTACTAACCTTGGAAGCTAGATTTAGATAAACTCTGATTAGAGCACATAGCCCGAAGATAGACTTTGAGGATTAGTATAGAAGAACTTCCTAGAATTTTAGTATTGTAGAGATGTTGTGAGTTTTCCGAGCAATACATCCCTGTCTGGATACGAGCAGGTAGAGGTGGCTCTGGCACAGATGTACCTAGGGGTAAAACCCGAAAACACCGCTTTGAGCTAGACTCAAACGGGAACTGGTGCACGACAACGGGCCTTGCTGCACTCTTGGTTATGACACTCCCGGGGGATATGCTTAGGATAATTCTCATTTTCTTTACAAACCATTATGTAAGGTTTATGGGTACATACTTCCTCAAAGGAAACATTTCTTTTTATGATTATGGATTATATCCATAAATAGTTCAATTTATGTTAAGTATTATACAAGTATGGAATTATGTATTTTGATTCATAAACTAATCTGGATTATGCCATTGTTTAGAAATGGCGCCTAGTAGAAGGAATGGAAACTGTATCAATGCACGAACTCCGTGTAGGGATTTCCCTCCTGCTCAAGATAATTATTGTGGACCTGGAGATACAACTGATGCTGATCAACTTATTACCATACTGGGACAACTCACGCAGGTTATGAATAACAACCTTACTCGTATGGAGCACCCTGATTCGCAACGTGGAGGATCAATGCTAGACCGTTTCATGAGGCAACAACCGCCAACCTTCAATGGGAGTACAAATCCTACAGTAGCTGAGCAATGGATAAATTCCTTAGAGAAAATATTCCATGCCTTGGGGAGTAGTGAAAGGGAGAAGGTTGTCATGGCAGTTTACCGCCTCACTGGAGATGCCGATCAATGGTGGTCACTAATTCAAAACACAAAGGAAGATGATGAATTAACAAACATGGAATGGCAGGATTTCAAAGAACTGTTCTTAGAAAAATACTTACCTCGAGACCATCGAGCGGATATGGAAAGGCAATTTTTGAGTCTGAGACAAAAGGAGGATGAGAATGTCGCAAAGTATGAGGCTAACTTTACAAGGTTAGCGAGGCATGCTGCCGATTATATACGTAACCCAAGAAGTAAGATTGATCGTTTCTTTGATGGGTTAAAACCATTTCTCCGTCGAGCTCTAGTGTCACAATCTTTCTCAACATACGAAGATATAGTCTCATGTGCTATCAAGACAGAAAAGGAATTCTCTAAGTCTTATGACAACAAAGTAAAGCAAGAGAAGAAGAGAACAGTGGAACAAGAGACAGATAAAGGGAAAAAGGGAAAGAAGGATTTTCCATTATGTGATAATTGTGGGAAGAATCACCCTGGTACTTGCCTAAAAGGAATGGGAGTCTGTTATAAATGTGGAGAAAAAGGTCACCAGGCACGTGATTGCAAGGGAAAGAAAGAGGCTGTCAAAGTTGAATGCTACAATTGTAGAGAAATGGGTCATTACGCAAATGAATGTCCTAAGCGTCAAGGAATCTTACCTCAGAAAAGGCCAAGGGATCAAGGACAATCTTATGCTATTACTACAGTTGAAGCAGAATAACTAATGTATTGATGCTTTCGGACTCATGGATTATATTCTGGTTATTAGAATAATGTGATCTATATAAGGATTGTACTGCAGTACTTGTTGGTTTCAGTAAGGTTTTAATATGATTAAGGTAATCATATTTTTGGTATGTGACAATAAGAGAAACATTTCTTTGTTTGGGGAATCTGATGTTACAATTGATTTTGGAATTTAGAGACCTTTTAGAGAAAGTCTGGATGAAGGTATTTTGGATAACTATAAAGGTTGGAGTGGATTAAGTTGAACCTTGGATAGTAAATTTAAGGTTAAAAATTTTTCTGGAGATTATTCTTGGAATACTATAGTTTTATGAAAAGGACAACCTGCATGGTGGGGAATAAACCGTCGCGTCGGACAAAGCTGTAGGAATCGAACCCACAATCAAAGTGCGACATGCCTTTATTTCCTACCACTAGCCTACAGGAAGTCCCTGGTTATTACAAAATAGTTTTACTAATCTAAATGGTATGTGTTAATATTTGGAACCTTATACAATTAGGATAAAAAGAATATTTTTGAGTTCCGTTACCATTTGGAGTAAAAGATGGGTTTGTGGCAAAAATTTATTAACGAATGAAAGTATACATAACAAGTATGTATATTCCCTTACGTTCTTAGTAAATCTCCTAAATAAATTCCTCAACATTATAAAAGGTAACTTAAAACAAAAATGTTGTCGGTTAACTTTTCCAACTGGGGATTCAATGACCGTTTAACCAATCACAAGTTTGTGATTTTCTTGTGGTTAAACATTCTCCTAATCCTGTTTTCTATAACTCTCCATCAGACCTTGATGGTTTGTTTCTCCTCCATATCCATATTTTCATAGAATCCTATAATGGGCTATATCGGGTGACCTTTGTACTTATCCTGCTTTCTTTTAATGTTATATATTTATTAACCTTATTTTCGATGTGGGTTTTCCTCAAAGGTATTTTCTCTTTTCAACCTTGTATTTTCCAAGAAAAATTTCAAATTGCGAGGACGCAATTTATTGAAGGAGGGGATAATGTAACACCCCGAGCTTCCACGATACGCTTCTCATTCAGTAATACAATAGCTTGCATTGTACGCAACTTCGAGTTCTAAAACACCGCGACTAATCAAAGTAGCCGTTATGAATAGTAATACCTTCTTTTTGAAATATTATAAATTTTATATGTCAAAATGGACTTCATTTTTGTATTCGTAATATTGAAATTAGCCTATGTTGAAATTTTTGTAATTTTCCGAGAACTTCCAAATTTTTATGAATAGTGAAAAATACTTAAAACAACTTTTTTAATCAAAATAATTTATAGTGATAAGTTATACTATTTAGTGGTTTTAAGGTATAATTAGAATATATTTTTACCATTTTATCCGATGGTGGTCTTTAGAATTAATTTAACATTAAAATTGGACATAAACAATTGTCAATCTTTTGATATAAATTGTTTCTTAAAAACACGCTATTTGTCGTAACAGCGGGAATTAATTATAAAATTAATTAATGCAACTTATATGTTTGGAATTTTGTAAAATAGACATCATTTTTGAATTCGGAATATCAATTATAGCTTAGGGTGAAATTTTGGCCTTATTCTGAAAAACTTCAATTTTTGATGAATAGTGAAACCACTAAGTGGTTGTTAAATAACTGATTTTTCGTTTAAATGAAATATTACCACTTCTGTGATTTGATTTTCAAAAATCCGACATACATGGTTGTCATTAAGAAGTAAAATGTGGTTCAATGGGATAAAAATAATTTTTTGGTGAATAGTAACTTATTAAGTTCTTAATCGCGATTAGTGGTAATTAGGGTAGTTTAAGGTATAAATAATACTTTAATAATATTAAATGACCTAGACACATGTCCCAACCTCATTGGTTGTGTCATGGCCGACCAAGACAAGCCATGGCCTAACTTGGGGACCCCATGGATCCACTTTTGTTGGGAAATAACATAAATTACTTTTTATTTAATGTTAAAGTGAAAATGACACTAACATAAAGTGTTTTACTAAAACAATTTTTAAGTAGGGTTACACAAGTCCAAATTTTGATTATAAATAGTCATTGGAAAGATAAAAAGATTTCCTATATCATAGTATTTTTTTTTATAATTTTTAGACATTAAATAAATTTAATTATTTATGACATAATAATGATGCAGCGATGACATCATTATTTGACGATTTAAATAAAATGGAAAGATAATATAAAATCTATGAACTACACATGGCCAAAACCAATTGGATGAGTGGATTTAGATGCATTATCACCTTATCCACGAATTCTATCAATGTGGGACCTTTTAAAACCGAAACACATTTTCAAATAATGTAATGTTCCTTTACTTTCCAAAAGTGCCCCTCCTCTCCTCTTATAAAAGGCCCCCACCTCTACCTCATTTCACACACTCTTCAAGCCATTGGCTCGGCCAACCCCTGCCCATTTGCTCTCTCCACATCCCTCTCCTCATCCTAGAGGATTCCCTTTGGGCAGAATCCTTTCAAAGGAAGCCTTTAGGCTCAACTCAAAAGGAGTTACACTTTTTAAGGTAATTCATTCTCTCATGTTCTTTTGTTTTATTTTGCTTCTCCAACCCCCTAAACTCTTTTTATTTACTTCTTTCGTAACAACACCAGTATCTTAAATATACTAGGATGTTGTTATAAGATTTATTTGAGCTACACTTCCACACAACTACATCAAATGGTTAAAGAACATAAGGTTTCCGTGGATGGCGAAATTCTGCCTCCCGAAACGATGATTGTTCAACACTCATTTAACACCTTCAAAGGTGGCCATTATGATGTCACTATTTTTATATATGATATATAATATTTTTATGTTTTACTTATGCTTCTGTATTTCTCATTTATGGCATACTTTATGATTTCCATTATGGGTAAAACGCGATAATTTCATTTTAGGAAGTGCGGACTACCGCCCCCTCAAAGTGATTTGAATCGTTAATGCCATATGTGGGATGTATAAAGGATGGAGTAAATGGTATTATACACTATATTATACTGGAATTATATTATACATTTATATCATTATGATTTAGTTCCATTAAATATGAAATTCAAATGAAAGTAGCGTTCATGCGTACGTACGGCTTACCGTCTCCATGAACGGTGCATTTCATTTCTTACCTCTAAATGTTACGTAATATTATAAATGAATGTATATACTGGATATATAAGATATATATGACATCTAAATCATGAATATAATTCTGGATATAATGGATATTTCACCACATGAACAACTTGTAATTATAAGAAGGATATTGTTGACACAAGTATCAAAGATCGACAAAACGACCGTTATTGACTTAAATAATTACATAACGTTCATAACATTGTAATAAGTGATATAAAAAGGATAATGAAATTGAAAATGGTTCTTAATAAGGTAGATATTAACTCTAGTTTATTATTCAGGAGGTTAAAGAACGGTTGAGTCAAGTCGGACACAAGGTAAGGGAACTTCTTAACCCAACTTCCATTCTTTGGGTTAATCTCCTACTTTCAAATTATGTCATGATATTATTATGTCTTATTTTGTATTTTTACTTTCTTTATGTGTACCTATAGTGAATACACATAATATATCTATTTTATTTTAAAAATGATCTTTTTAAGGACTTCGTCTCAATCTCCTTTCATTGAGGCATATTTGGTTTTATACACAACTTTCTTTTATACGGTGTATAAACCCCTTTGACTTTTAAGTTTATTCAAAAGGAATCTTTTTATACGAAGCATTTTACTAAACGACAAAAAGGGAATGTTTTTCTTTCCGTACTTATGCGGCGACAACGACTTCTCCGCCGCCGTGAACATTATTTGAGATTCAGCTTCCTTTACAAGCCATACCTTTTTTAAAAAAAGAAAAATAAATACAATGTTTTAACATTCTTTTATTTTGGTATTGAAAATGGTTTTGAAAGAATTTTTATTATATCAATGTGTTGTATTGATATCTTGTGATTGAAATATGGAAATGTTATGTTTCCTTTATGCATGTTTTATGTGATACGATTATGTTATGGTTTATGATATGTTTAAACCTATTCATATGAGGAATGCATTGGACTTAATAAGTGACGGGTGGAGCCCGCTATAGCTCCTCGATGCATCGACAGGTCTCATGAGACAAACTAGTGTCTTGGCACGAGGCCTTGACAAAATCTTATTTGTGGTCTTGGCACGAGGCCTTGACTACGTGGTTATGATAGTCTGGCATTATGCATTCCATCATTATGAAAGTGGTTATTGATATTGCATGTGATTATTCGACCAGTAGAATATCCATGTGAAGAAGTAAATGGCATTATCTCATTTTACTTTTGCCATATTATGTTGAAGTTCATGTTTAAAAGGCTTTTGTTTTAGTTATACATTGCCTTAAATGTTAATGTTTATTTATGAAAGCTTCCGCATTATTGTTATCCTTACTGAGCATCTGAGCTCACCCCTTTCAATGTTTTAATATTTTCCAGGATGTGAAGAAGTATTTTATGAATGACCTGCAGGGATAGTCGGAAGAGGATATGAGTGTGGACTATGGAGACTTTGTTATTGTAGTTTTTCACTTTTTGATGTAATGAAAGACTTATGAATGTATCTAGTGTTTCCAAGGCTACTAAACTAATCGGTCTTTCGAGACTTGATCCTTTGTGATCATGCCAATGTTACGAAGTAATGCACCGACTCTGGGTAGCTGGGGTCGGGGCGTTACATCGAACCATTACACTTCCCAACATCCCTACCATTCTCTTGGAATCCTCCCCTTGGACAAAAATCACCCCATGGAAGCCTTTTGGCACCAACCAAAAGGATTTACTTGATTAAGTGGTAGCGCCTTCTCTCAAGCTCCATTCATTTATTTTCCTTCTCCACCCCATCCTCAATATTTATACCATGTTTTAAAATTAAATATACTATGATTTTTCTATTATATGGTTTTAGCATACATTTACACACACCTCCATCTAATGGGTAATGAAAAAACTATTTACATTTATGATGGACTACCGACTCACTAAACGAAAATTGTTCATTTTTCCATTAATGCCTCTCTTGATGGAACTTATGATGGAATTTTTTTATATAAGTTATATATTATATTTATAATTTCATTGATATTATTTATTTCTTTTACAACACATATATTTTTACTTTCTATTTGGTGTAAATATGATAATTTTGTTTGAGGAAGTGTGGGCTACCTCCCCCTCGAAGCAATGTGATTCATTCACACACTACATGGAATGTATTAAGGATGTTTTTAGTGAAAATATATGATATATATAATATTATAATGTTACTTTAGTTATATTATATAAATATATAAATATAGGTAATTTTCTTTCTTTCTTTCAATAAGATAATATAAACAGAAGTAATGTTCATGCATACATATGGCTTACCATCTCCATAAACGATGTATTCCATTGTGTAATTATATATTATATAGATTATTATAATAAAAATATAATGAACATAAATTATATTTATATAATGGTTTACATTCTGTAATCGTGATATAATTCTGAGGACTAAAGATATAACAAATTAAGACACTTGCGAAGAACAAAGAGAATATTATCTGAAGTGAAAAATTAACATAGGATGGGTAACAAGAGGGTAATATGAGGTCCTAAAAAAACCATATATGGTATTAGATATGATAATATGGTTCTTTAAAATATTTATGATAAATTTATATTTATTATACAGGTGGTTTGAACAATTACTATGAGATTGAAGACATAAGGTAAAGGGATATCATCTCACTTTTTATTTCCCTAAGATATGCTATGTTTGCCTTTCTTTCCTATTGAGTGGTGTATGTACTGCCAATTTTTTTATTTTATATATCTTATAATTAAATTTATGGGTATTATCATATCCATTTTAAGATATTTTTTCTTGTATTTTAAGTTTCAAAAGTTACCAAATTTATAAAATGTTTTGTGTCAATTTTCTTTATTTGAGACTCATGTTTTGTTTTGAACCTAAATTATATTTTGAGGTTTATATACTTACATTTTACATGTTATACCATGAATTTAATTATTTTCATGGTATTTTAATCTTCATTTGATTTAATTTTCTTATAGGGAGAGTATGATCCCACGTTACTAAGTTATAAGATTTTATTGGGACAATCTTATCACATTTCGAGAATTTTTAAGTTTACGCTTCCTTTGATGAAATATTAGAATACATCACCCTAAAAAACTCATAAATTTACTTTACTATATTTATTCAAGATAAATCCATGCATTAGTACCATTTTAAACTCTTTGGTACTTAAGATAATATTTTAAGTAAAATCTAACCATCTGTATCTCTATTCAAAAATCTATTTTATTCAAAAACCTTGTTTTCAAAAATGTTTTAAAAAGATATTTAAAGACCATTTTCAAGGAAAACGGATTTTAAAAAGGTTTATGGTTTTCAATGTTTCCATTATAAGTTTTCAAATATATTTTTAAATAAAATGGTTTTCAAAATGCTTTATGTTCTAAAAATAAATTTTTAGTGAAGAAAGCATATTTTCCTCCAAAAATGTTTTTAAAAGATCTTTAAAAATTATTCCCCATATAAGATATCATCAATTGGTGTTACTCATGCCTTTATAGGGAAATTTTTCAATGTTTAAATTCACATTATCTCTCTAAATGTATTATGTTTTTGTAGAATGATGTTTGTGAAACCCATTTCTCTTTCATAGGTTATTTGATTTTGAAACATGCTTTATTTCATGGGTTATGTTTATGATGAAATGCTTATGAAAAATTACTTTTTTCATAGGTTATGTTATGATTACATGTTTATGATACCAATTTAATTTCATGGTTTAATATATGATTATTTATGATTTTTTGGAATATTTATGTAAGATTTCATTATGAGATCTGTGCGACCTATATCTCCATCGAATTAATTTGGTAAAAATTAATATCTTAGGAGATAAACTAAGATGATATTGGGGGGGGGGGGGGGGGTAAACCTTGACTAATAAGATGACAATGTGAGTGAATCATGACTACTATGATGATATGAGGAGTGAAATCATACTACTAATATGTGTATGAGAGTGAACCATGACTACGAAGATGGTATGAGGAGTGGACCCATACTAATAAGATGGTCTTGGCAGTGATGACTTGGATTCTATAGAAATCATTTTATATACGCTTATATGTCTTCCAAAATTCCATGTTTTATTCCTATGTTATTCTTTCATGGATAATGTTCTTTATTTCCTTTTGAATATTTTATTATGAACTACCAAGATTTATTTAATGATTCATGTTTATGAATATTGATATGTAGGGTATGATCTTCTATTTTCACAATCATGTTCTCAAACCCTTATTCCCATGATTATGCTTACGTATCACCCTTGTTTAACCTTAATGAACATATAATATCACCCATTTTTGTGTTTCCTTCCCTAGGTTATGAAGATATCTATTATATTTGATATGTATAATAAGGGTTCTATTCAAGAAGATCCTATTGGGAGATGATGCAGCTCACTTATGTATCAATGTTTAAGTTTACATGTTTCCAAAGGCACTACACTAATATGGCCTTTGAGAATAAATTTTTATAATGTTTTAAGTTTTCCTCAAAAGTTATGTAATGTTAATGTATTAAAAGAGAGGTTCCTTATACTTTCATACTTGGAATGATAAATTTTATAAAAAACATCATCTAATCATTGAATGTAATTAGTTAGAGGGTATTTAGGGGATGAACAAGCAATTCCTATAGTGTGGTTAACACACCCCTTGATAGTGGATATAGTTTCTTAGTGTTTTCCCAGGTACTGACTGTGAGAAGTAACTCATCATATATATTATTGAGAATGGGAATTCCCTATATTTAGTTGAGATCCCATAAGCTGACCACAACATCACCTTATAAGAGGTGGTAATTATTAGTTCTCGAACACCAGCAACTGATAAATATAGGAAGCATCAAATTCGATGAGTAAAAAAACTAAGATACCCATTCTTCCTAATATAATACTACAACCTCCAGGGATTTGGGAAATTACTTGCAAATCTAGTGTATATTGAATTCTCAATTCCATTAATATGAGAAACTCCCTCCAGACCACAAGTCCCACTGGGATCTCCAACCTCTATTAGCATCGCCTCACAAGAGGTTGAAAATGTATAGATAATGTCAAATGGTAGACTTCAAGGATACTTCATGACTATGTTGGTTGCTTTAGGCCCATGTACAACCATTCAGAACAAAGATTTTCTCTTGAACTAACATATACATAATTGTCCAGATAATGGATATGTTCAATTGGGAATGATCCTAAGACATCTCCAACCAATAAGATATAATATTATCATCAACTGGTGGAAGGGGAGCATCATCTTGAATTCCACAATTGTAAAGTGGTAGTCGATTGGACCATGGGTATGTTCAAATATCTGGTGAAAGTAGGTTCTTTATAATACCATCCTTAGGGATGATGTGGTATCGAAGATTATCCCCATATTATCAACCATGTAAATTCATCTCCAAATAATGGTAATCAAGTTGGAAGCTAGAACCTTTTTGTTACTACAATAGATCATCAATAATATATGAGATTCATTGGAGAAGAATTCAAAAGATTTCATTGAGAAGTTAGAAAAATGTATTCCACTTAGCACTGTCAACCATCATTTTGTGAAGTACTAGCCTGTGAAGCGCTGGCCCATGAAAGATTATCCAAAAAAGCATTGGCCCAAAAAACATTCTCTATGTGGTACTCTCCATCTATGAAGACTCTCAAAACTATCTGATATTTTAAAACAATTCCTTTCACAATTGAGATATTTAGTCCATGGAAATGTCATTAAAAAAGGAAAAATTATATGTTAAAATAGTCGGTGATTGATAATTCATAGAATGATTAGTTTACCAAGAGAAATCGATAATGGAAAAATGATTCGGGCCCCCTATTTGTAGGTGAGACCCCATATTGTTGGCCCACTTATGTTCCATAAACTGGTTCAAACCAGGACTAATTTCTATATTGGAATAGCCTCATCATTATGCTGATTAGAACCCATTCTGATGGGGTGCATTTTTTGGGCCCTGAAAATTCTACATACATGATGAAGAGAATTCCATGAGATTCATAAAATATAGAAATAAACCTAGTAAGAAGAATTCTAAGAAATGGTTATAATGGGATAAAGCCACAATGAAAATTTTGGGACATGTAGTAAAAATTCTACATGGATAGACATTCCCCATCGAGTTTTTCCACTTTTCAAAGTGCCTCATAAATGACATTACACACAGGAAGAGATGGTACCACCCATGCCCAAAAATGAATCAAATTCTTTTGTAGGTTCATTATTTTATTTCTTCCCCGATGAATGACCATCCCTATGAACAAAATTGATTGTGGAATGAGGAAGTACCACCAGTACTAAAAAATTAAACCAAGTCATTTTCCTAGCTAAGTGGTGATTTCCACCTCATAGAAAAACTACCACCCATAAATGGAATCATTTGCGGGCTAGAAAATACTCCTTGGGCTCCCAAAAATGAAGCATGGTGTCCCACCATAGATGATCGATGATCCCAATATTTTTTCCATTTATTATTCTATAAAATACCCATGAGGGGAACTAATAATAGAAGTATGAGACCAAATAGACTAGTGGAAATACATAAATTATAGATTTAGAGATAAATTAGGATAGAACTTTTAATTCCCAACAGAAAATCTCACTAAATAAAATTGAGGAGGAAATAAAAAATATCATTCATCCATCCCAAAACATAAAACCCCTTTATGGGCACCATTATTAGTGGTATTAATGGATGGCCCCTTTGTAGAAAATCACCCCACATATAAAAATGATATGCAGGTGGAACCCTACCCCTTATTGAAAAATGATACAAGGGAGGAACTCAGACCTACTTAACAATACACAATGTGGATGGAACATATCTCCTCATATCAACATGCTATATTGACAAAACCTAGGTCCACATAGAACAATGATATATAGACGGTACCCTCACCCATGTAAAAAAATGATACAAAGATGGAACCACATCTCAATGCATCGAGGGACTTATTTTAAAAAATCCTTGAACCGTTTCATACAAATCCAAATAATTCCAAATATATAAAATAATCGTTTTTATTCATAATCAATGTTAATTATCAAATTTCCATATTGAGTAAAGGATACAAATTTATCAATATTTTTTCAAATAATCAAATTGCATTAAAATTTAAAATAGTATGTAAGAATGGTATACATTTTAGGAAATAATCATATACATGATAAATAATTTTTATAATTAGAAAAAAATTCCATGTCTAATGGTCATAAAAAAGTAAACATTTAAATAGAATCTTATTTAATAAAAAAATAATCATAGTAGTGAATGTCAATAATTTACTTAGTCTGAATGATAATAAATTATCCATATAAATAATTTTTATGGTCTCAATAAAAAATATACCCATTATAGTAAGATCAAAGGGTTTTTTAATTGATTAATAAAAAAACCATAAAAATATTAGTGAAAATATTATTGAGGAAAATAATCATTTTAGGTTGATTTATTTTGAAAATCCATTTTATTGAAAATCACATTATGAAAAATTTATTTAAAAATAAAAATAAAGAATAGTAATTGAATCTTAAATTAAATGAGTGTCATGTTAGTTGGTAATCCCAACATGTTTTAAATAACTTTCATTTTTCATGGTAAAAAGGTCAGAAAAGTTCCATTTTCGGAATGTTAAAAGGAATTTCTCTGAAAGAATTTTTTATAATTAAAAATGGTATAAATGTATTCTAATAAATAATTTTTATGTGTCTACAAAATTTTTTGAAAAAAATAGAGAACAAGGTTTTGGAAGAAAAGTGGATTGTAACTGAAAAGAGAAATAAAGTCAGGTTTTATGAATAAAATTAGCTAAAATTTTTATGTATGAAAGAGTAGAAAATGGTATTGTTGCTAAAAAATAATCATAAAAATACATAGGGTAATAAAAGTAAATGTTTTATTAATAAATTATCACATAATTTCCTTCAATGGAAAATCATGTGTAAAAATACCAAATTAGATGATATTATGATGTAAACCCATATAAAGATCATGACGTTGTAGTGAGAATCATTCAATTAATGGATTATTTATGTCACCTATAAATCCAAATAAAATAATTTAAAATAAAAAATATATATTTTCAAAAGTTATTTCGTGTTTAATAATTTAATATTAATGATAACGAGTATGTAATATAACCCAATGAGTCCAATTAAGGTCTTAAATTCTTTAATGCTTCGTAATATTTAATTTTAAATCCCATTAGATTGAATAATTTAAATATAAATTTAAAATATCATTAATAAGTAATTATTCATGATATTACTTGTTAATGTGTTGTATATACACCATAATAAAATTTATTTGGTGCATAACATTATAATATTCCTCAATGAAATGAAAATGAGATGAAATCCATTTCCTTATGATTTCCTTTTATTTGTACATGATTTTAACTCATGTATAATTGTTTGAGACATTTTATTATGTTAATAAAAAACCACATTAATTTTTATGATATCATATTTGATAAATTAATATCATATTATTACCATTTTTTATTAATCTTTCATTATTTTCATCCTTTCGGGTTTTAATTACCTTATTTTTGGAGTTTGTTTTGACTTGTTATTTTTCCCCCTTTATTATATAATAATTTAATAAACACCAAACTATACAAAGTTATTTAAATCTCATATATATTTAATATATATTCTCTTATTAATCTATAAAATTTGGTGATAGAAAATGAAATACACTGTTTGTGGAGATGGTTTATCGTACGTACGCAAGAATGTTGCCTCCATTTTTTTTATCATATTGAAAGAACTAAAATAAAATTATATATATATATATTATAATTAAAGTATAATTTTTATTTCATATATATCACATATTTTTATTTAACCCATCCATAATATATTCCTTGTAAAGTTTGAATGAATCACATTACTTCGTGGGGCGGTTGTCTGCCACAAATATGAGTGATGTTGTCATATACTAAAAGAATGAACAAAATAATTTTTACATGTTTAAGAATAATAATGGATTTATATTTTATATATGATATATAATATGTAATGGAAATATTAACGACATCGGTTTTCAAGTTGGTAGTCTGTTGTACACCCGAATGATGATTTTGTAACCCATTTGATGGAAGTGTGTGAATTGTTTGGACATTAAAATATCATAAAAAATTATATTATAATTTATGAAGTTTTTATATTATATAATTATGGCATAATAATAATTTAAGTAGGTGGATAAGGAAATAAAATAATAACACTTTAAGAAGATCATTGCCTCTTCACTAGGTATCCTATTGAGGTTTGCACTGAAGCCTTCGTAGGATACATTTATACATAAAATAAGAATTCAATAATTAAGAGAGGGAGTTTGGGTATTTCTTTGTCCCATTATTTTTTGATAAAATATGGTTTGAATGTGTGAATATAGGAGGATATTGGGTGTCCTTTTATAAGTGGGGTGAGTGGTAGTCTTGTAATTTCTAAAGAGGGAGAATTCCACCCATGTTTTTTCCATGTAAAGTGGATTCAATAATAGAAATATCTTCAGAACATTTGGTATATGTTTGTATTATTTCAATAAAATGGGTTATAGACAATTTTCAAGGTCATTTCCCCCTTAATATTAAGGTTCAGTCCGTTGGTAAACTAGTTATTCTCTTAATCACTCTAATTAATTTTAATTACTTTCAGAAATTGTTTTAGTCAAAAAATTCAGTTGGAATAATATTAAATATGAAATTATTATGATTTAAAATATTTAATATATTTTAATAAATTCAAACTATATAAGTGGATAAAATTTATTTAAAATTAATCCCTCCAATAAGACGAGAAAGTGGGGTTTTAAAGTCAAAATGTGTAAAAGTGTACTAAGTTTTTAAATCTAAAATAAATATAAACTATAATCCAATGACATAAATTATATTAAAATATTTATAATTGATATATTTTTACTTTAAAACCAATTTAAAATATAATTTTACACTATACATATTTTATATTAAAAGCTATTTTCAATTATAATCAAATATTTTTCACTATTCATCAAAAAAATAAAACTTCTCAGAAGAATAAAAAAAATTCACACTATGATAATTTAGAAATTTTTATTTTAAAAATTAAGTTTATTTTTTAAAATAAATTTTATTTGAATTTCAAAATTTAGTTTTAAAAATATTACACCATTAAAAATATTACACCTTTAAAAATAAGGAAAACTACCTTTAGAAAAATACTAATTTTTATGTGAAAAATTGAACTTGTTATTATATTATTCTTATCAAATCTATTAGATGAATTTAAAAAAATTTAATTGAATAAATAATATTTAAATTTCATTCGGATCATTAACTAATAGTAATTAATTTAATCTATTATGATAAAATTCTTTTGGAACATAGTACTAGTTTTTTTATAAAAATATTTCTTTTTATATTCAATTGGGTTTAAGTTTAAATTATAATTAATTGGTAAAAAATTAATTAAAAAATAAATTATCATAAGTTAATTAATCATATTAATAACCACCATTCCAAATACTTTGTGGTAACTATCATAAAAAATAGTAATATTAATATAACATTATTATTCGGTAAAAGTTGGTCTTGTATTTAACAGAAGATATCGAAGGAACTCATTATTGTGTGTAATGCAAGAAAAAATCAGCGTTTCATGTAATGAAAGATAAAATCATAATTTCATGTAATTCATGCTATATATTTGATTTAATTTATTTAAAATAGTAAATATATCATAATTTATATAGATTTTATATTCCAATCTATTCTTAGTATGGCATGTCATACATGCTTTTGAATATGATGTTGATGTTTTAAACATTTGGGGTGTTACATAGTACCCCATTTTCCCTAATTTTAATAATCTCTTATATCCCTTGTGTAATTTTCTAGGACTCTTATTCCCCATTTTTGACATATGGGGAGTTGGGTTTTCATTCCTCCATGAGATTTATCCATTGATCCTACAAAAAAACTCCATTTTATGATTTTCATCTACAAACACACGAGACCACTAAATTTCACCATTATCCACCCCAAAGTTAATAAAAAAATGGAAAATGTTTTCATAGTTATAAAATTCTAAAATAAATAATTTTTTTCCTTCACATATCTATAATCCAATAAATAAATATTCCACTATAAATTTTTTGTTGATGAAAATGTTGGTGGCATATCATGCAAACCTTCTGAGGTTTTCCCTATACACCATAATAGTAATCTCATTTATTTCTTTAGTCTAAGGAAATCCCTCTCTATATTAATATGGTTAGTTTGGGGTAAATATTTATTTAAAAATATTATTATTATTCCTTGTCATTCCATGGAATAAACTTACACATTAGAGTTTGTGTTCTTTATCAGTGTGTTCCACTTATCATATTACACCTATATGTGATAAATAGAATGCATTTCATTCTCTTGTTCTGAAATTTGTGAATACAAAATATCTTTTAAATATATTAAATACATTTTTTCATGATGAGGGGATCATAATATCTACTAAATATTTTAGGACATTTTGGTATATGTACTTGACCAAATCTTTTTGTTTCCTAGGAGGAGCATGTTCCGTATGATTCAAGTGATTATTCATCACGAGTCATTTGTGCTAGTAATTCTAGGAAATTATTATCTCACACTCCCATAATGTTTGCTATATAATTAGGGAAATCATTATGTTTCCTATTATAATGGTTATTTTCAAAATTCATCTAATTTACCACTATTAACTATAATAAACTAATTGAAATTGGGGATGATATTACTCAAACTAAAAATAATATAAAAGTGAAACTATAGATAATGAATTAATAAATTATATAATAAACATAAATACTAACCTATTTGTCTCTCAGTTTCAATATTGGTTATCCATGTCAATTTTTCCAATAAGGATTTATAATCTAATACTCTATTTAAGTCCTTCATGATTGTTTATAAAGATTTTTTTTATTTTCAAAAACATATCCCCGCGGAGTCTCAACACTAGTTTGTAGAAATTCTCCTTTTTCATGCACCTGGTGACAATCGAATCAATACCAAATTTACCATCTTCAAAATTAAGACCCTAGGTACAATTATTCTAGATCCATATCCACATATATTATACTAATATGGATGTAATTTTAAGGAAACCACTCATTCTATACCTAAAAAAATCAGGATATTTTCATATACATAGACTTATCTCTAAGGTTCATACAAAAGAATTATCTTCTTAATTACCCAAAATAACTATAACTTTCTATGATAAAAACTGTGGAAAAATAATAGAAAACCTAGCCTAACATACATGGATATTACATCATTTTAGATAAATACACATTACATTAAAAAAATACATTCCAGGGGACTGTAATAGTTTCGTGTCTTTGGAATCGTGTAAACAAAATCTTCTATCCTAGTGAAATGTTTTCAACATATCCTATAAAGATATCCACCTTTAGTAATTCTACCTAAATCCTTTTTTTATTACCTGTGGAATGAAATCATAAGATAGGGGTGAGGTCAGACACTCATTAAGGGTAAATAAAGTAAATGCATAATCATAACATAAACAAAAAGGGTATGGAACTTGTGCATAACATTTGAAGATCATACCCTACATATTAGAGATTAGAATAAATATTGGAAGTTAATAAGTCATGAATCATAAGTAAATAAAGAACATAATCCAAGAAATCATAACATAGGAATACAAAATTGATTTTGTGTTATACATATAAGAATATAAAATTTAATTTCAAGGCTACCTACCAAGGCCTTTATAGCATATTAGGATTGGGATACAACCCATGTACCTACTTCGGGCTAAGGATACCAATATGTGTACCCACATAATTTTAGGATTGTGCTAAAACCCATGTACTTTCAAGTTTTTGGGTTTAATCTAAAACCCATGTACCCTCTTACTTTTAGGCTTGGGCTACAACCCATGTACCTTCTTGTTTTTGAGATTGGGCTATAACTTGTATACACTCTTACTTTTAGGAGTAGGATACAACCCATGTAATTTATTGTTTTTGGGATTGGGGTACAACATGTGTACCCTATGAGCCCATATACAAATTATCATTATCCAATTCATTGGATGGATATATATGCACCACCCATATTATAGTGAAATCATACATACATGTTCTAAAAAATCATAAAAAATCATATATTTACCCATAAAATTAAATTAGAATCATAAAAAAATAAACATATCATAACCTATATAAAAAGATACAGGTTTCATAATCATTTCATCAAAATCCTAACTCGTAAAATAGAAAGATATTTCATAAACATATAACCCGTGAAAGGGAAATGATTTTCATAAAGACCATGTCATTAAGCATAACCCATTCATAGAGAGAATATGAATGGAACCTTTGGATAATTTCCTATAAGGGCATGAGTAACATCAAATAATGTCATCTTAGATGGGAATTATTTTTTAAGGATATTTTTAAAACATTTCTTCAGGTAATATTTCTTTTATTCTTTGAAAATGGATCTTTAAAATGTAAAACCTTTTGAAAAAACATTTCCCTAAAAACTTATAAAAGAAAATTGATTTTTTTTAAAACCATTTCATTGAAATTATTTAAAAAAACATTTGGTTAAAAATTATCCTTTTAAACATGAAAATAAATATTCAAAATATTAACGGAGGGTAAATCCATACATGTCATACGAGTTAAAAAGAATATTATTTTCTCCTATTAATATTGTAAGAAAAATGACTTGTTTAGAAATCAACAATAAGTTTCCTTTAAAAAAATTGCTAAAAGACAAAAAAGGGTAAAATTGTATTTTAATGATCATAGTATATTATTAGAATATTCTTGGAAACCATTTTCAAGAAATATTTTTTTAAGGAACACATATTTCTAACTAAAGAGAGGTTAATGTAAGGATTTATTAGAAACACTTTCTTAACTATATTATGTACAAAAGATTGGGAAAATGGAACTAGTATAGGAATATATCTTGGATAAAAAGTGGGTAATAAAACTAATGATATTTATTAAGATATGTATCATAATATTTCATCAATTGAAGAATAAAAATAAAAAAATATTCAAAATCAATGAGATTGCTTCAATAAACTCTTACCACTTGTTTTCTTGGTATCATACTCTTAATGTAAGAAAATGAAATTACATGAATAATAAAACATAATGAAAATAAGGAGATTCATTATATAAAAAATCAATTGGAATCATATACTACACATTAAACAACATAGGTTTATAAAAGAAACATGTTTACCAAAGAAATAAATTTGAGAGAAAACTAATATACCAATTTGGTAACTTTTGAAACATTAACCCCATGAAATAAATATCATAGAATCGATATATAAATACCCATAAATTTTACTATATGAATCATAGAACACATTTATGGGAAGTATACACACCACACAAAAGGCTTGTGTCTTAACTCTTTTCATACTCATTCAACCATCTTCGTAATTTGGTAACCCCTTTTGTATTTTTACAAAAGGATTCCTTGGATTTATTTCTTCTAAAATGAAGGATTCAAAGATGAAGGTAGGGATGTCTAGAAGTGTATTGGTTAGATATTGGATGAACCAAAGTGGTTTGAGAGGTGTAAAGAAGAGGGATAGTTGGTGGCCTTTTTTAGAAAAGGTAATGGACACACTTGGTATTTTTAAAAACATGTTTGGCGTAGAAAACGTTTTACCTAAAAAAGTCATAAAAAACAAACCAAACACAATAATGGAAGTTGGGTGGCCGAATGATTTCCATACAATATGATTTTTAAAAGTTTCTAAGTCGTTTTGGGTCTTAAATTTAAGGTTTATTCTCTAGTTAAGCTTAGTTTTACCTTAGTCGATGTAATTAATTGTACTTAATTTTGCGAATATTTTTTTGTCAAAAACTAAGTTGACCTTATTAGAAATTATATATTATACTGATTCTAAATATTGAATCTATTTTCCAAAATTACAATCTCACATGCGGCATAAATTAATTAAAAATCAATCCTGGTGAAGGGACGACACTATAGGGTTTTAATGTAAAAATATCCAAACTTTTACTAAGTTTTTATACAAAATTTAAAAGTTAAATTGATTTCAATAACCTAAATTAGATTAATTGAAAAAAAAATCATCCAATTAATCTTTTAAACAAATTTAAAATATAATTTATCCTCATAACTAAATTATATGAAATTGTTTTTTGAATTAAAATATGGTATTTTTCATTATTCTTCCAAAATTGATGTTTCTCAAAATAATCCGAAATTTTTTACCTAATACAATTTTAAAATTCTAAATTAAAAAATGAAGTTTATTTTATCAAATACAATTTCAAAATGTGTCTAATATTAATTTTTTTCACAGAAGTACCTTAAAAGCAGTTCATTTGAGAAAATAATATTTTTAAACATATAAGGATTTTACCAAAAATTGTATCTTTCATCATAAATATGTTTTATTTATATAAAACCATTATAAAAAGTATTTTAAATATAGATATCAATATTCATATTACAATTTTTAATGGATAGATTATAATTATATAATTTAATATATTTATTACAATAATAAGAATTTTTCTAGAAACTGAGTGTTAAGTATAATATATGCCAAGTTGGTGTTGCTTGTTTCATATGGAAAGTTTTTGTTTCATGTAATGTACAATAAGTTAAAATAGAACCTCATTGTTTCTTATAGAGCAAGATAAAATTTATATTGTGTGTTATGCATGATTAACTTGTTTTTGTGTATAAAACAATCCAAATGTAGTGATTTAACATAAAAAAAAACCATTTTTAGTGTTACATGAAATGAAAAATATTGTAAGGTTAAATTAATTCAATTTTTTTTTAAAAATTCTTGAGGTGTTACATTCTACCCCTGAAAATGAATTTTACCCTTAAAATTTGTTTGGGTTACCAAATGTTTAATACTTGAATGTTTCATTCATAGAAAAACACATTATAAAAATATATACTAAAACTTACCCTAAAAAGGGAAAGCTAGAACCATAATAGTTACCTGACAAATCATTTAACTAGGTTTCCATATATGAGACCATAAGTTGTGAGTGTAGATTGGACATGGTGTAAAAGCATAAATATTTATAGAGAGTGATTGAGGTCATCAATCACAAACAAGTGAATGATCAAAGAAAAGTTGAGGGCCTCAATGTCATAAATCTGTGATGATTTAAAAGGAAAACAGTTCCACAATATTAAGGTATTAGGAAAATTCATTTTCTTTTTATCATTATCCTAATATTGAGAAACTCTTTTTTAAACAAAAATATAAGGAAATATACTTATAATATATATTTCAATAAATAAAATTTTGTTCTCCAATTATTCTTTTATCAATTTCTAATTCATCCACTACATCATGTAATGGGAATTTTGAAATTAACATTGATACCTAAAGTACTAAAATACACTTATAACTAATCTTAAGGCCAATAAAAGAATAAGGAGTATAACTATTTATCTATAACAATTCTTCAAAATAAATATGGTTAATAATATAATATATAAATGTAAATAGTAACTATACCGGTTCATCATTAATAATTATTCAACCAAAATAATTACACATTAACCAAGACATCATGTATGCCGCTGGTAGGTGTGAAACCCTTACAGTACTTCAGTCATGGGTTCAAGACCCGCAACCTTGTCGAACATGATTGGTTGTCACCCGAAATACATGATGTCTATTTCTAAAACCACACTAATATAATTCCCCAAATATAATGTACATCCTTGAAATAATGTAATTACCTACATAGCCTTTTAACTAAGGTATTCAATATAACCTTAATACATAAATACATCCTCCATAGATCAATTTAAACATTTCTTGAATGGATAAACTCATAACCCTTCTGAAAGATGAAACTATAGAATAATTAAATGAATTTCATGAAATCAGATTAACATTGATCCCCCATGTGTCATCACACACCAAAAATGTAAATACCTTTATCATATATTCTCTTGGAAGCTTGTTCAAAATCTAATTTTCTAAAAGTCTTTATTAAAAAAATACATGCCTCCAGAACATATTTCATGCATTATTCTATAATTAGGCTCTTATCATAATTTTTTTTGTTGGAATCTTGTGTTTGTCATTATAAATTGAGAAAATCAACATGATTTTATTAATCCATAATTAATGTAGATAAATATAATTACTACTTAGACTCATAATAATTTCCACTAAAGGATCAAAAATAATTTCTTAGATCTTATTTTTACAAAACCCTATAGGAAATTACCTAATATGGAGTTCTCCAATTACCATGGATCACATAATACATTGTTATTGAATATTATTTCTTTTTGTTAATTTTCTTCAGAGGTTTTTTCTACTGATCTCTATTATTAACCCTTGGATTTAGGTACTTTTTAGAGAAATTATCAATCTCTATGCAATTGATACACTGGAGTGTGGGAGGGATATCCTAAGGATTTTTCTCATTATTCACATCATTATATAACATTTTTCACTCACTTAGGAATTCAAATTCTTGATGTAGATACATTCCACACTTAAAAATTTTACAAGTACCATTATGAAAATTCCCACCATGCTTCTTTCTACACTTATTTCACAATGTAGGGAACATCTTATTATCTCCATGGGTTGTTGATTGTCCTTTTAACTCTATATTTTTCTTCTTAATAAAACAATGAGATTGATACATAAATCTATCCTCCATTACAAATTTGACTGTACAAAACACAATATCTTCATAGCTAGCATTGTCACTTATAGCCAACTCCCTTATGATATTTCTCTTTAATCCACTGAAGAACCTATCAACCTTATATTCTGGTTGGATGGAAATTCTAGAAGTGTACCTCGCAAGTCTTATAAAACTAGCCTCATAGGCACAAAAAGATTCATCATCCTTATGATTCAACTCAAGGATCTCATTTTCCATCATTGTAAAAAGAACTTGAGGAATGTAACCATTGAATAATAAGTTCTTAAACTCATCCCAATCCATGGATTCAATTTAATCTTGCTTCCTCATATTAGTGATTAGATTCCACCGCTGGTCTACTTCACCGTCTAACCAATAAAATTCCAAAATGACTTTTTCATGATCCAAAAAATGGAGAACAGAGAATATCATTTCAGTTGTACTGATCCAGTGCTCAACAACAAGGGGATCAAAAGACCCACTGAATGAAGGTGGGTGTTTCCACTTGAAGGACTCAATAGAACTTTGTTCCCTCCTATGATCGTTTTTAGGTTCATCACTATTCATATCATGAGAGAGATGTGTGAGCATAACAATGAGGTTTTTCATTCCATCTCCCAAAGAATTTGGATCCTTATGAAAAAATCATTTCATTATCCCTCAAAATTACCATTAATGTGGTTCCATTAGGTTCTATAAAATAACTAAATCCAAAAATCATAGATTAATAAACAATTATCATAGAGAGGTACCACATAATCATGAAATTAAACTTATAGGATGTCTAAATTATTACACATTACATAATCTATGAAACATTATTTTTATCGTATGTTATTCGTAGCCAAATTCTATTTAAATCTTTCATTATGGTTTGTGAAGTGTTTTTGAATTCCCAAATAATATCCCTCGGGAGTGTCAAACTAGGTGTGAAAAAAGTCCCATTGTCATGTACCAGACTACCCCAAGTCAGGCCTGTAATAACTTTTGAGAGTTTTTACTCTTAGGTACATCAGTGCCAGAGACACATCCACTTGTAGTATCCAGACAATGACTTATTTCTTGGAATACAATCACTCCACCCTTTACCAAAATTCCATGAAAATTTCCTAAATATTAACTCATCATTATACTTATCCTTAGAGACTTCCCTAGAAATATCCTTATAAAGATACCTAGGTATATCACTAATTTTTTTTCAAACTAGTTTCAAAATGGTGACTTTTACTTTCCTTCGATTGAAACTTTAGATACCCCATCATAACATGAATTGATATTACATCATTTTAGATGAATATTTTATATATTAAAAAAATACATGTCTAAGGACCCTAATAGTTTAGTGTCTTTGGAAATATGGAATCAAATTAATATATCTTAGTGAAATATAATAGACATCTACCATAATGATCTCCACCTTTATTACATATACATAAAACCTTTCTTCATTACCTAGGGAATTGAAATATAATAAAGGGGTTAGCTCAGATGCCCAGTAAGGGTAAAAAAAGGAAATGCGTAAGTCTAACTTGAAAAAAGGGGTATGGAAATTTTCCATAACATTTGAATTTCATACATTGTATATTAGTGATCATAATAAATATTGGAAGTTCATAAGTTGTGAATCACAAGGAATTAAATAAAATAATCCATATAAGAATAATAGAGTAATGAAACATGGAATTTGTGGCATACATATAAGAATTGAAAATTTTATGCCAAAGCTACCTATTAAGACCATTATTACATGTTGGGCCTGGGATACCACCCGTGTACCTACTTCGGTCTTGGCTTAAAAAACTATGTACTCTCAAAGTTTTAAATTTGCGAAAGAGCCCATGTACCTTCTTATATTCGGTCTTGGGATACGGCTTGTGTACCCTCTTACTTTTAGGCGTGGGTTACAACTAATGTACCTTCATGTTTTCGGGCTTGGGATATATACTGTGTGCCCTCTTACTTTTAGGATTGGGCTACAACCCATGTACATTATTTTTTTGGGCTTGGGCTACAACACATGTACCCTATGAGATCATATACAACTAATCATTTCCCAATGTATTAGAGAGAGATATGGTTCCCACTAATTTTGTTGTGAAACATACATACATGTGCCAAAAAATCATAAACAATCATATCATAACCCATGAAATGAAATGTGTATCGTAAAAAGATAAACATGTCATAACCTATAGAAAATGATATAGGTTTCATAATCATTTCATCAATGTAATAACCTATGAAAGAGAAATGAATTTCATAAATATATAACTCATGAAAGGGAAATAGGTTTCATAAAGACCATTGCATTAAACATATCCCATTCATAGATAGAATATGAATGGAACCTTCATATGATTTCTTATAAGGGAATGAGGAACATAAAAATATGTTATCTTAGATGAAGAATACCATGGAAGGATATTTTGAAAATATTTCTTAAGGTAAATACCCTTCTTATCTAAGAAAGGCCCTTTAAATCATAAAACGTTTTGAAAACAATTTTCCTTAAAAAAATTTAAAAGAACATTGAAAACCTTTTGAAAACCATTATATTGAAAATATCTCTTCAAAAATGGTTAAAAAGTATAATTTTAAAAATTTAATGAAATCATTAAATAATTGATAGAAGGGAAATATGTACATGTCATATGAGGTAAAAATAACATTCCTTTTTCCTGAATTTTTTTAGAAAAATGCCTCGTTCAGAAAGTTAAAAAAAGATTCCTTTAAAAAAATTATTAAAAGTACAAAATGGTAAATATTTTAATGATCATAGTATATTAGTATAATATTATTGGAATCCCTTTTTAGAAAAAATGGTTTTGAATGATAAATTTTTTTGACCGAAGAGAGGGTAAAATCCAGCTTTCGTAAAACTGCATTCTTAACTATATTATGTGTCAAAGAGTGGAAAAAATAGAACCAATACATGAGTATATCATGGATAAATAGGGGATAATAAAAGACATGAGTGTTATTAAGTTATTTATCATAATAATTCATCAAAAGGAGTATAAATATAAAAAATCTCAAAAAGATACGAGATTGATTCAATAAACTCTTACAACTTTGTTAATTTGGATAATACTCTTTATGTTAGAAAATGAAATTACATGAAGAATAAAATATCATGAAAAGGATATTAGTTATATAAAATGTTAATTTGAATCATATACACCTCATTAAACAACACAGTTTCATAACAATGCATGTGTCCCAAAGAAGGCAATTTGAGAAAAAACTACTTTACCAATTTGGTATCTTTTGAAACATTAACCCCATGAAATAATGATCATAGAATGGATATGAAAATATACATAAATATAATTATAATAATCATATAATACATCCATGGGAATTATACACACTACACAATAGGAATGGGTGGTGAATAAATTATTTGTCTCATGGAAATAAAAAGTGAGATGAAATTCCCTTACCTTCTGCCTTGACTCTTGTCGTACTCATTTAAACCTCCCTTTAATCGGGTAACTCCTTTTGGTTTTTTCCAAAAGGCTTCATTAGATAAATTTCTACCCAATGTAAGGATTTAAAGAACATGGGGGGTATGTTTTTAAGTATATTGGGTAGATCTTATCTGATCCTAATTGGCATGAGTGGTGTAAAGAAGAGGGATATGTGGTGGCATTTTATAAGGAAGGGAAAGGAAACACTTGGTATTTTTGAAAATAGGTTAGGTGTACCCACGTTATTACCTAACTAATGTCTTACCAAACCAAAAAAACTCAATAATGTATGGATCAAAGATGAATCATGGCCATCCAATAAGTGTTGGACAAGTTTTTATGTTGTTTTGGTTCCAAAATTTAAGCTTTTGTCCTATGTTAAGCTTAGTTTTACCTTAATTGATGTAGTTAATTTTAAATACGTTTACTATTATTTTTGTCAAAAAATAAGTTGAAATTATTATAAATTATAATTATAATGATTAAAAATATACAATAGATTTATCCAAACTCAAATCATATATGTTTTATAAATTAATTTAAAATTAATCTCATTGATGGGACGACACTAAAGGTTTTTAAAGTAAAAATATTCAAACTTTTGCTATGTTTTATGCCCAATTTCAAAGTGAAATTGATTAAAATGACCAAAATTGGATCAACTGATGAAAATATTATCTAATTAAACTTTTAAAAATATTTAAAATATAATTTAAACTTATAAATAAATTTGATGAAAAACCAGTTTTGAATTAAAATCAGGCATTTTTTACTATTCATCCAAAAACAAAGTTTCTCAAAAAAGTACCAAATTTTTTCCCAAATCTAATTTAAGAATTATAAATTAAAAATTAAGTTTGTTTGTATCAAATTAAATTTCTAAATATTAATAAAGTTAATTTTATTATTTGTCACATAAGGACATTAAAAGCAGTTTATTTTAGAAAATAGTATTTTTTAAACATCTAAATATTTTTCCAAAAAATATACCTTTCATAATCAGTATGTTCTATTTATATAAAACAATTTAAAAAATTTGAAAATTATTTATAAATATTCATATTAATATGTTTAGAATCAATATTATAATCATATCCTTTAAATAATAATAATAATAAAAAGATGTTTTGTAGAAACTTAGTGCTGTGTGTAATGTACAACAAGTTTGTGTTGTGTGTTGTGTATGCCAATTCGGTCTTGTACGTAATGTATACCAAGTCAAAAGATAACCTCGGTGTTCCTTATAGATAAATATAAAATTTATTTTGTGTATAATGCATGGTTAACTTAGGGTTGCGAATAATGCATGCCGAACATAGTTAGTTAATATAAAATAAGCCATTTTCAATGTTATGCGAAATGAAAAATATCATGAATGTTAAATTAATTTGAAAAAAGATAATTCATAAAATCTTGGGGTGTTACATTATACCCCCCTTAAAATAAATTTCACCCTCTAAATTAATCTTGGTTATTAAAGGTTTAGTACTTGAATGTTTCATTCATAGAAAAAAACATCATAAAAATTGATACTAAAACATCCCTTAGAAAGGGAAAGTTGGAACCATAATAGTTACCAAAATTAAAAAATAACTAGGTTTCCGTATATGATTACATAGGTTGGGATTAGATATTGGACATGGAAGAAAATTGTTAATATTTATAGGGAGTGATTGAGGTCATCAATCACAAAAAAGTTAATGATAAAAGGAAAGTTGAGGTCCTAAAAGTCATAAATCTATGATATTTTAAAAGGCCATTAGTTCCAAAAATTTGATGTATTAGGTAAAAACATTTACTTTTCATCATTATCCTAGCGTTTTGTAATTATTTTATTGACTAATAAAGTAAATAATTATAATTAATTAATATATTTCTTTTAAAAAACTATTTATTTAATTTTTCTTTTTTGATTTATAATTCATTAATTAATTCATGTAATGGACATTCAGAAGTTAACTTTGATGTCAGAAGTTCTAATATAATGTTTTAGTTGATCTTAAGGCCCATAAAAGAATGAAAAGTATAACTATTTCTCTCTAACTATTTTTCAAAATCAATATTGTAAATACATTAATCTGTAAACATAAAAAATAACTCTTATAGTTCATCATTAACAATTATTCAACAAAAACCAATTACACATTAACCATAAAATCATGTTCGCCTATGGTATATGTGATGCCCTTATTGTCCTTCGGTCATGGGTTCAAGACCTGCGGTCTTGTCAGACTTGATTGGTTGTCACCTGACCAACATGATGTTGTTTCTAAAACCACACTAATATAATTTCCCAAATATGATGGAAATCCTTGAAATAAGTTCAATCACTATATATCCTTTTATCTAAGGGTTTCAATACAACCTTAAAACACAAAAACAACATCTAAATCTTAACTTAAACTTTTTTTATGAATGGTTAACCTTATAACCTTTAAAAGATGAAAATCCATAACATTATAAAAAAGGTCATGAAATCTGGCTAACATTGATCCACCATGTTTCATCACATACCAAACACGTGAATACCTTCATCATATATTATATTCAAATAATGTTCAAAATCTAAATTTCCATAGACCCTTATTGAAAAATTACATGCTTCCAAAATATAATTCACCCTTTAATCCTTAAATATGCTATTATATTAAGAAAATATTCTATTGGATTCTTGGTTTAGTTTTTGTAATTATAGAAAATCAACCTGATTTTATTAATCTGAAATTCATGTAGAGAAAGATAATATATTCCTAGACTCATAAGAAGTTCCACTTAAGGATTGACAATATTTTAATAGATCATATTTTTACAAAATCCCACAGGAAATTACCCACTATGGAGTTCCCCAATTTCTAGGATCACTTAATCCATTTTTATTTCATATTATTTCCCAATTCCTTTTTCATTAGAGGTTGTTAGAATTGATAATCATTGTTAAACCTTGGATTTGGACACTTTTGGAGAAATGCCCAAATGCCCTGAAATTAAAACCCTAAATTGTGGGAGGTTCATCCTGAGAAGTTTTCTCATTATTCTCTTCATTATATGAATTTTTACAATCACTTCAACATTAAGTTACTCGATGGCCTTATTTTCCACACTTAAATCATTTACTATTACCATTAATAAAATTCCCACTATGATTATTTCTATACTTAGTTAAAAAGGGAAGGCTCATAATATTATGTCAAAGGTGTGTTGATTTTCCTTTGAACCCCATATTCATATTCTTGTTAAAACTATGATATTGATACATTACTCCATCCTTAATTTAAACTTTGATTACACAAAACCCAACCTCTTCATAGCTACCAAAGTCTCTTATGGCCAACGCCCTTCAGGTACTTGGATTTAGAACACTAAATAACCTATTAACCTTACTTTATGGTTGGATTATAATTACACAATCATACCACACAAGTATTGAGAAATTATCCTCGTTGGAACAATATATTCATTATACTTTTTCATCAACTCAAGGAACTCCTTTTCTATCTTCATACGAAGAACACATAGAAAGTACAAATTGAACAATGAGTTCTTGAAATCATCCCAATCCATGGATTCAATTTTATCTTACTTATTTGTATTCTTGATAAGAGTCCATGACTAGTCTACTTTTCCTTATAGATGATAAACATCTAGAATAACTTTCTCATGATCTGAACACTAGAGAATAGAGAATATATTTTTAGTGGTACTGATCCAGTGTTCAACAACAAGTGGATCAGATGACCCACTGCAATAAGGTGTAAGTTTTCTTATGAATATCTCAAAATATAATTTCCCATACTTTTATAATTTTTAATTTCATCATGATTCATAGACTGAGATATCTATTTATGGCATCCCACCTTTTTATTACAAAACATTTCATTTCATTTTACAAACAGAGGATCATTAAAATCTAGTTTCATCGAAAAAATGTACATGATAAATGAAAATGTAAAAAATTATTTTAATCCCCTTTAAAATATTATTTAAATGTCCATCCTAAGTAAAATTACTAAATATCATAACCAAGAGACATAAATAAAAGGAAAGGGTGATCATAAGTCCCAGTAAGAAAAAATAAGTGAAACAGTTTACATGTGAACTTGAGCGATATCAATAATAACATGGGGAATATCATAAAGGAACGATAAAGAGGCATATAATTGTGATAATAACCTGAATCATAACTTGAAAATGTGTCTAAGAGATTCAATTTATACATTTATAAACATATCACGAAGGTCCACCCCCTAGGTGTTATAAACATTTCCAAGGTTAATCACCAAGGTATCATAAAACCTATCATCTCTAGAGATTAATTTCTTTACCTAATGAATTAGAGAGCTATCCGGGAGAACCATTAATATGTATTTATTTTCATATGATCCACATATATCATAATAAAACATTTTATAAATAACCCAAAGAGAATAAAATGAATGGGATTCATATCAAAATCATGACGTTTTAAAAGTTCTTAAAAACAAGATTGTAATGTCATTTATAACCCATGGGAAAGGAATGGGGGTTTAATGTATGTAAATTCCATAATAAAATATATAATTTTTATGTCTTTATTAATACCACTATAAATGAAACTTTTTTGGGTATGCACATAAATAAAATAAAATAATTTATTGAGGAAAAGAGAGATATTTTGAGACGAATATTCTACAGCATAACGACTTACAACATGGTTTTATAAAACAATAAAAATAGAAGGTAAAAGGAAAAAAAAACTCATAAATAAATAATATTATAGTATAGGTATAGATTAAAATATAAATAAGACAATGGTATGGATATTTTAATGACATACCACATGAAAAGTAAACTTGAAAGAAAAGAGAAGATGCAATTTCTTTTACGAAAATTCGGCAGCCTAACGACGTCACTTAAAAATTTATAAAATGAATTGATGGGAGAAAAAAGGGTTTATAATCATATGGAAATAAAAATGAAATTAATAGAGATATATAATATCGTACCCCAACATATGAAAATGGAAATTCAAAGACATAACATAAAAGAAGTGTTGACTAAAAAGGAGGGCGATAAGTTCCCTTACCTTGAAGAGTAACTTCAAAAATTTGAAGTTTGGGTCCTTAGGGGGATTGAAGGCACCTAGGGAGGTAAAAAGACTAGATATTAGTCGAGGAGAAATTTGGAATGAACAGAATGAATTAATGGGTTTGTATTTATAGAAAAAGTGATGGAATATTTTATTAATTTCCAAGAGACACCTCATTAGTGGTATTTGAAAAACCATGGGCTCGACCATGATATATGAACATGGTATTAGCCACATGAGACAACTCATATAATATTTTATGGTTCAAAAGTCTATCGACATTTTATATTAATTATTACATCATTACTATGTCATTAAACTTACCATTAACTCAAAACATTATTTTTACTATTCACTAAAAATTCAACTATCTCAAAAAAATCACAAAAATTCACCCTAATCATTTTTCAATGTGTAGAATATAAAAGTGAACTCCATTTTATAAAAATTAATTTCATTTTAAATTAAATTAAATAAATAAAATAAAAATGCTTGACTACTAATTTATAAAACATTTATTTACTTATACTATGATATAATTATATCACATTTCCACTTAAGAAGACTAAAACATATTTATACCTCCTTAGGTGATGTTACTATTACATTGGTAAAATTACCATTAATAAAGGTAAAATTACTATTCCAAAGGGTAATTTTACTATTCACAAAAAAGTATTCTGATCTTATTGAACAACATTTTTCACCCTAATTAAAACCATGTACGTCAGATTCTTGAAAATAATTTCACATAAAACATTATTTAATAATAAAATATTTTTTACTATTAAACAAAAAACATTATTCATAAAATACAATTCATAAAAACACTATTAATAAAATACTATTCATAAAATTGAATCTTCTTATAAAACTTCTAAAAATTTATCCTAGGTTAATTTTGACATTTGAAATTCATGAATGATGTTTATTTTACTATAATGATTCTATATGTTTGAAAAGTCTCTAAAAGTACAATTTTTACATCTAAAACCAATTTATCAAATTTTTCTTTATTAAACATATACTTTTATAAGAAAATCTATTCCTAAAACAAGAATTATGAAATAAAAATTTTATTTATACAAAGGGATTACACAAAGTTACTAAGGCCTCGGTACATAGCCCCTTATAACACCTGCATAGGACCTAAGAGTAAGGTGTGCAATGGTGATAGAATCTTGGGGAGGCTCAAAAAACATTTCTCTAGTGGTGATTTCTGTCATATTGAACTTATCCTGAAGGAAATTACATTCAAGCTTAATATATTAAAGATCGGCTTGGGATTGGTCTAGAGAAAAACCCTGTGATGCTACGTCCTTCCCAAGCTCTGATAGATGGGCTTTGTACGACCCAAGTCTACTAGATGAGGCCATCAAATCTTCTTTCTGTATTAATTAACCATAATAATTTGTATTTATAAACAATAATCATAATGTTAAGAGTATAATTTTCAATATTCATATTGACCAAAATTTATATAACAATTAAAAAACCCACTGGTCTTGTTTTAATTATACTCATTTAATTAATAAAAGGATATAGTTTTGTTGAGTATAAAATAAAATAGCACAAAAATTCAGAAAACAAATATTATTCAAAATTTCGGGTCATTACATTCACCACTCTTAAGAAATTTCATCCCAAAAATTGCAACTCGTACCCTTAGAAGAGAAAAAGTGTGGGTACTTATGCCTCATAAACTCCTCTAGCTCCCATGTGGCTTCTTCATGTTTGTGGTTCCTCCACAACACTTTAACAAGGTGGGTAGACTTGTTCAGTAGAACCTTGTCTCTATGATCCAAGATCTCCATCGATTACTCCCCATTAGATAGGTTATTTTCCAGTTGTACCACCTAGGGATTTAGTACATGTGTAGGGCCAGGTATGTACTTCCTCAAGAGGGATACATGGAAGACATCATGAACTTGTGCTAGATTTGGAGGAAGTGTAAGATGATAGGCCACTGTTACCACGTGATCAAGGATTTCAAAGGGGCCAATGTACCTTGGGATGAGCTTCCCTTTATTCCCAAATCTCATGACTCTCTTCCAAGATTAAATTTGATGAAATAATTTGTCACCAACATAAAACTCCAAGTCCCAATGATGGTTGTTAGCATAACTATTTTGCCAACTTTGAGAATCCTTAATGTGTTACTGGATGGAATGGACCTTTTCTATCATCTCTTGCACAAGATCAGACCCACGTATATTTCTCTCACCAATTTCATCCCAAAAAGTATGAGTTCTACATACCTTCTCATATAGAGCTTCATAGAGTTCCATTTGAATGCTCAAGTGGAAACTAATGTTATAAGAGAACTCAACTAATGGGAGATGTTTATCCCATCAACCCTTAAATTATATTGAGCATGTTCTCATCATGTTTTAAAGTGTTTGAATAATACTTTCAAATTGGCCATAAGTTTGAGGGTGATATGCCATACTAAAATTCAATTCGATACTCAGATCATGTTGAATACTTCTCCAGAATTTTCATGTGAACCTTGGATCATGATTAGATGTGATAGAATGTGGAACTCCATGTAGCCTTACCACCTTCTTCACATAAATATTGGAAAGTTTATCAAGAGATAAATCTTCACAAATAGAGATAAAATGGGCTGTCTTTGTGAGATGGTCCACTATAACTCATATCACATTGTTTCCTTTGGAAGTCCTAAGGAGACCAGTGAAAAAGTCCATAGTGATATTTTCCCACTTCCATAATGGTATAGGTAGTGGTTTTAATACCCATTTAGGAATTTGTCACTCTTACTTCACTTGATGACATACTAGGCACCTTATTGTGTAGTCAGCAATCCCCCTTTTCATATTATCCCACCAATAATGATCATGAAGGTCCCTATACATTTCCGTGCTTCCAGGAAGTATATAGGAAGTAGATCTATGTGATTCATCCATCAACTCCTTATTTATTTTCGGAACATATGGAACCCATAGTCTTGTACGAAATTTCAGTACACCTTCTTGATCAATGTTGAACTCAGGAAACTTCCCATCCTTCACAGCCTCAAACTTCTTTTGTAACAAAGGATATTCTTTCTGATATTTTTTTATCTTATATAGTAATGATAGTTTAGAAATCATATAGGATAGGGTTTATGATTTCCATTCCATTATAATTCCCATGTCCAGCTTTACTAGGTCATTGATCAAATGATCTCTTTGAATCCCCATCATTGACATAACAACTAGGTCTTTCCTGCTTAATGTGACAAAAAATTTGTTTACTCTTCTGGGATGATAATGAATTGAATAATCAGTCTTTAAGAAGTTTCAACCATCTACTTTGTATCATTTTTTAATTCCTTTTGTGTGAAAATATACTTCAAAATTTGATGGTTTGTGTATATATCACATTTCTCCCCATAAAGACAGTGCCTCCATATCATCAGAGAAAAAATGACCGCAACCAGCTTCAGATCATGCATAGCATAGTTTTTCTCTTGAGTCTTCAACTGTTGAGATTCATAATAAATAACCTTGTCATTTTTCATGACAAAACCAAGACCTTTTAGAGGCGCATCACTAAAAATAACAAATCCTTCTCCCCTTTAGGTAAGAGTTAGCACGAGTTCAGTAACCAATCTCTTCTTCAGTTCTGGGAAACTTTCCTCACACTCCTTTGTCCAGATGAACTTGACCCCTTTTCAAGTTAACTTGGTTAATGGATTAGAAAATTGTGAATTCTTTTTCACAAACCTCCTATAATATCCCACTAATCCAAGGAAATTATGAATCCCAGTTATTTTTGTAGGCTGGTGCCACTCCTTTACAACATTTTTCTTTGTAGGGTCAACTATGATTCCTTCATTGGTTACAATGATACCCAAGAAATAAACTTTTTGTAAACAAAATTCATATTTTATGAACTTTCCAAAAAGCCTCTCCTTCTATAGAGTTTTCAAAATAACCCTTATATGATCTTCATGCTTCTTGAGAGTTTTGGAATATATTAGAATATATTCAATAAAAACTACCACAAAATTATCAAGGTAGTCATTAAAGACTCTATTCATCAAATCCATATAAATAGTAGGTCAATTAGTTAATCCTAAGGGCATAACAACAAACTCATAATGCTTATATCTTGATAGTAAGGCAATTTTAGGAATATATTCCTTCTTCACCATTAATTGACAATAACTAGATCAAAGATCAATCATGGAGAATAATTGAGCCCCATGAAGTTGGTCAAATAAGTTATCAATTCTTGAAAGAGGGAATTTGTTATTTACTTTGATCCTATTCAGTTCTGTATAATCAATTCATAGATACATTGATCCATGCTTATTCATCGCAAAGAGAATAGGTTCTCCCCAAGGAGACACACTCGGTCGAATAAACCCCTTCTCCAAAAGATCTTGGAGTTATTTCTTTAATTCCTCCAGCTACACATTTTCCATCCAATACGGGGCCTATGATATCATATTATATCCAGGTATGAATTCAATGGAGACCTCTACCTCCCTTTCTAGGGGAGGTCTGGGTATTTCCTTAGGAAATACGTAAATGTATTCCGGTATGATGGGGAAATTTTCCATCCTTATAATATCATTTCTTTCTTCTTCTTCACCAATCAACTCCATAAAGAATGATATAGGAGGTTCTTATCGACAAATATCAGGTTGATATATTTTTCCATGGAAGATAACTGTATGTTTTCCATTAGAGACTACTGAGATTTCGTTGCTTCTGCATTTGATCTTAGAATTATACTTTGAGAGCCAGCCCATCCCTAGTATAATGTCATATTCCAGCATGGGAATTTCTACTAGATTTGCGATAATATTATGATCACTAATGTAAATACTAGAGTTTATAAACACTTATGATTCTTGGATAATACCACCAGTAGTCTTGACTAATAACTCCATTTTTTAAATTAAGGGGTTTCTCAATCAATATTCCATCAAAGGCAATGCAAGCGGTCACTAGGGATGTTACCAAAGTAGAGGTCGATCCTTCTGGATATTTACATGAGGCATATGCTACAATTATAAATCAGTCACAAGGGAGGCAGGGTGAGGTGGGAGTACTGGGTCCATTGGACCCCAATATTCCCACTACAATACTCTCTTCCCATATACGGACTTTGAGTAAGGGGAAGATGAAGGGCCCTGAAACAGGCAAGGTGAAGGCACTGGTCAGGCAGAGTCCTTCCAAAGAAGGTCTAGTGGATGAGTTGAGAAATCGATTTGAAGGTCTGGATGTTCAAGGACTAACACTTGATCAATAGGAAGAGGATTCAGGTGATGAGAGCTATATCCAATTTTCTATGGACAGTTTGGAAAGAATCCAAGGGAAAGGTCTTCACATCCCTAGAAGGAAGAAAGCGAAAAGAAGGAAATAGAGACTTAGGGAAAGTTATTATCGTCAAGGGGAAAAAACCAAAGGGATGCAAGGATTATTCACAATTTCCTAAACCTATAGAAACTAGGTCGACTAAGAAAGGTGGAAATAAGGAAGACAAGACTGATCAGAATGGGGAAGGTGGAGAACCGAAAAGGGAAAACCGGAACAGTTGAGAAAGAGGAAGGGGAGTGCTTGAAGCTCCTCCTTCATTCCAATGAAGAAATGCCTGAAAAAGAGGTAAAGGTAAATGATTCAAAAGAGGATATCTAAATAATATATGAAATAAGGCTTCAGGTTGATGCCAATAAGGAGAAAGAGGCGTGGTTAGACAAACAAAACCGAATACTAGCTTGTGGATTCATCCAAGGTATAATAAACTCGAAGGAGTTCATACAGAGAATGGACAGAATGGCTAATCACCTTGAAGAACTCATCAGCGTGGATCTGGACACCTAGTTTAGTACATTGCACTAGGAATTATATATATTGTCTAATTCTCATAATCTCATTATTGTGTTTAATAAATTTGTAAGCTCTTTTAGCATGTAACAGTACCCTTGTTTTTTGAACCCTGGTTTTCCACTTTTTCCTTAAAGTGTCATAATAAAAATTATATTTGGAGGAAATTAAGTGGTTGATTCTAAATTACATGAAAAACTAGAAAAAATAAAGGACTGTGTAGAACCAGAATCAAAAAATAATTTTTTATCTTTGAGAGAACAACAAGAGTATCTGCCACCACATCATTTGGAGCTTCAACATCAACTATCATGATAAAAAAATCCCAACCTTGCTCTATTGTCCTTTGTTAAGGCTGATGGTGGTTCCCCTCCACTTCCATCAGATTTGGAATGAGATTGGAAAAGTTCCCAAGTTATCAACACTTATAGAATTGGACATTATGCAATGCATTCACCATCTTCCCCTTATCATTATCATAGTCTTAGTTGGCTAGATTCTTCTGCAGATGAGGTCTTAGTCCACCAAAGAATCTATCAACCATACCATTAGGATCCATGAAAAATATTGAGGTGTAACAGGAAAGTCTTGGGAATTTCAACTCGAAGCTTCCAACATATTCATTCTCCTTCTTCTTTAGCTCAATAAACTCTATCTCTATTTTCATTCTCATAGAATGAGGGAAATAGTTATTGAATAAGATCCCTAATAACTCTTCCCACTCAATATATTCAACCTCCAATCTTTGAATTTGGTTTTTAATCAGTTCCCACCACTGATTAGCTTATCCCCTTAAGTGGTATATATCCAGGGTGAACTTCTCTTGTTATGAACAACAAATCAAAGAAAAGATGTTCTTGATAGAGCTGATCCACTATTTAACAATCAATGGGTCGGTAGATCCACTGAAGGTGGGTGGTTGTTGATGCATAAAGGACTCAATAGAAAGTTGTTCTCTTAGTGATAAAATCAGTCTCTCAGCTTGATTCAAGTTATTTACCATAACATGAGTTAGTTGGTTCATCATTCTCATGAAATTTTCCATTCTGGTTTCCATTAGAGGGCCATCAGTGGATGGTCCATTGAGGTCACCATTTGCACGGTTCGTCCTATTTCCCACCATTTTAAAGAAGAATAAAACATTAGTGAGAAGATTATTTAATTTATGAATCTTTTAACTATAAATTATTTTTATGTCTTAAAACTTTATGATTAAACATATTATTCTTTAATAAGAATTACATTTCTCTATAAATCCTTCATAATGATTTATAAAAATCTTATGATTAACCAAACATATCCCATAGGAGTGTAAAACCAAGAGTGAAGCAAGGTCCATTTTCATGTACTAGAATACCTCGAGTCATTACTGAAACTCTTTTTTGGAGTTTTCAATCCTAGGTAAATTTGTGCCAAATCCACATCCACTTGTTCATATCCAGACAAATATTTATTTGTTCGGAAATCACTTAATTAATATTTCAACAAAATACCAATAATTTTTCCTATATTTAAAATTTTATATAGGGTTATTCCTGAGGTTTTCATGCACTTATTTCCAAAATAACTAAAACTTTCTTTGATACCAACTGTGAAATCCTACCTTTTATAATATAATTTTCATTTTATTTTACAAATAGAGGATCTTTAAAGTCTAGTGTCTTGGGAAAAAGGTACATAATATCTGAAAACATAAAAAATTATTTTAATCCACTTTATAATATTCATTAAAAGTTAATTATAAGTATGATTACTGCATCCCATAACCTAGAGACATACATCAATGGAAAGGGTGAGCAGAAGGCCCAGTAAGGAAAAAAGTGAAATAGTTTACATGCGAACTAGATCGATATCAATAAGAACATGGGGAATATTATAAAGGAATGATAAAGAGTAATATTATAGAAATAATAACTTGAATCATAACTTGAAAATGTGGGTATAATATTCAATTTATAAATTCATAAACATATCACCAAGGTCCATCCCCAAGGTGTTATAAAAATTACCCAGGTTGTTCACCAAGGTATCATAAAACTTGTCATCTCTTGAGATTAATTTATTTACCCAATGCATTGGAGTGATATTAAGGAAAACCTTTATATGTATTTATTTTCATGTGATACACTTATATCATAATCAAACATTTCATAAATAATCCAAAGTGAATAAAATAAATGGGGTTTATATCAAAATCGTGACGTTTTAAAAGTGCTTAAACACATGATTGTTATGTCATTTATAACCCATGAAAAAGGAATGAGGGTTTTATGTATGTAAATTCTAGAATAAAATATATAATTTTTATGTATTTATGAATAACCCTAAAAATTAAATAGGGTTGGGTATCCACATAAATAAAATAAGATAATTTCTTGAGAAAAGGAGAGATTTTGAGATGAAAATTCTGCAGCATAACAACAATACAACATGGTTTTAGAAAAAATTAAAAAGATAGGGGAAAAGGGTCAAAAAATAATAAATAACTCAAATTATAGTATATGGACACGATAAAATATAAATAATATCATTTTATGGATATTTTAATGACTTACCACATGAAAAGGAAACTTGAAAGAAAAGAGAAGTTTAGAGTTTTTTTACGAAAATTTGGTAGCCTAATAGCGTCACTTAAAAATTAATAAAATGAATTGATGAGAGAAAAATAGGGTTTCTCATCATATGTAAATAGAAAAGGATAGTAATTGTGATATATTATATCATTCCCCAACATATGTAAATGGTAATTCAAATAAATTATATAAAATAAGTGTTGACTAACAATGAGGGTGAAAGGATCCCTTACCTTGAAGAGTAACTTCAAAAATTCAAAGGTTGGGACCTTGGGGGGATTGGGGGAACCTTGGGAGGACTCTCTGGAAGGTGAAACTATCCGATATTCATTGAGGAAGAATTTGGAATGAAATTAATGATGTTATGAGTTGGTATTTATAGAAAAAGTGAGGGAATATTTTATTAATTTCCAAGAGACACATCATTAGTGGTATTTTAAAAACCATGGGATTTACTATGATATATTACCATGGTATTAGCGACTTGGGACACCTCATATCATATTTTACTATAAAAAAGTCTACCAATATTTTAAGTTAATTATTAAATCATTACGATGTCTTCATACATGCTAAAAACACCAAACTGTATTTTTATTATTCACCAAAAATTAAAATGTTTTAGAAAAATCCAAAAAATTCACCCTAACCATTTTTTGATGTGTAGAATAAAAAAGTGAAATACATTTTATAAAAATTTATTTCATTTTAAATTAAATTAAATAAATAAAATACTACTACTTGACTACTAATTTCAAAAACATTTATTTACTTATACTATGACATAGTTATATCACATTACCACTTAAGATGAATAAAATATATTTATACCTCCTTAGGTGATGTTACTATTACATTGGTAAAATTACCATTAATAAAGGTAAAATTACTATTCCCAAGGGTAAATTTACCTTTCACCAATTTTTTTTAATCATACTGAACCACATTTTTTTACCCTGATTACAACCATGTATGTTAGATTTTGGAAAATCATTTCACTATAAAAGTTATTTAATAATAAAATTTTTTACTAGTCATTAAAAAAAACTATTCATCAAATAATATTCATAAAATACTATTCATAAAATACTATTAATCATGTTGAAACTTCTTAGAAAACTTCTAAAAATTCAGCCTTGGTTAATTTTGACATTTGAAATTCTAAAATGATCTTTATTTTACCATAATAATTCTCTATGTATAAAAAATCTCTAAAAGTACAATTTTTTCTTCTAAACTAATTTATCAAATTTTTCTTAATTAAACATATACTTTATTAAGAAAATCTATTCCTAAAATAAGAATTATGAAATAAAACATTTATTTATACCAAGGGATTACACAAAGTAACTAAGGCCTCGTTACATAGCCCCTTAAAACACCTACATAGGACCTATGAGTAAGGTGTGCAATGGTGATAGAATATTAGGGCGGCTCATACAACATTGCCTGAGTGGTGATTTCTATCATCTTGAACTTCTCACAAAGGCGATTATGTTCAAGATTAATATGTTAAATCTTGTCTTGGGCTTGGTATATAGAAAATCTCAGTGATTCCAACTCCTTCTTAAGCTTTGACAGATGGGATTCGTACGACCCAAGTCTACTAGATGAGGCCATCAACCCTTTTTTCTATATTAATTAACCATGATCATTTTTATTTATAAAAAATAATATAAATATTTAGAGTATAGTTTCCAATGGTCATACTGACCAATGATCATATAAAATTTGAAACCCAATAGTCTCATTTTAATTAAAATCACTTCATTAATAATAGGATATAGTGTTATTGAGTGTAAAATAAAATAATAGAAAAATTCAAGAAACAAATATTATTCAAAAGTCTGAGTTGCTACACTTTTTTTTCATATAAATGAGGTTTTTCATTCCATCTCCGAAAGAATTCAGATCCTACAGAGAACAATCATTGCATTTTTCCACACAATCACCTTTAATGTTGTTCCTTTAGGTTCTAACCATTGAATAAATCCAAATATAATATTGTAAGAAAACTTTATCATAGAGAGGGACCACATAATCCTGAAAAGTCACTTATGGGATGTCTAAATTATAACACGTTCCTTAGTCCATGAAATATTAGGTTTTTCCTAGTTTTTTCATATCCAACTACTACATAAATCCTTCATGATGGTTTATGAAGAGTTTTTGAATTCCCAAATCATATCCCTCAAGAGTGTCAAACCAGGTGTGAAGCAAGGCCCATTTTCATGTACTAGATTACCTTGAGTCAGACCTAGAATATCTTGTTTGAGTTGTTACCTCTAGGTACATATATTCCATAGAAACATGAACTTTTAGTATCTAGATAGGAATTAATTTTCTAGGAAACCAATCACTCAGTCATTTACCAAAATTCCAGGGAATTTTCCTAAATTTTATCTCTTCATTACTTTTATCCTTAGAGACATCCCTAAAGATATATTTATAAATATAGCTAGGGATCTCACTAAGGTTTTCTCATCATCATTTCCAAAGGTTAACTAAACCATTCATTTGATGTCGACTATAAATACCCCAACTTAAAATACATGGATATTAGATCATTTTAGATTAATATTTAGTAAATTAAAAAAATACATTCCTAAGGACCATAATAGTTTATTTTATTTGGAAACTTGGAAACAAAATATTTTATCTTGGTTAACAATCTTCAACATATCCCATAAATATATCCTACTTTATTAATTCTACTTAAAACCATTCTTCATAACCTAGGGAATGGAAATATAAGAAAGGGGTGATCCCAAATTCTCATTAATTGTAAATAAATGAAATGTGTAACCATGACATTAAAAAAATGGTATAGAACCAATAAATTGCATTTGAACATCATACCCTACATATTATAGATCATAATACGGATTGGAGGTTCATACTTCATTAATCATAAGGAAACAAAGAACATAATCCATTAAATAATAACTTATGTATAAAACATGGAATTTGTGGCATAAATATAAGAATAGAAAATTTTATGTCAAGGATACCTACTAAGACATTTATAACATATTAGGCTTAGGATATGACACATGTAACTACTTTGAGATTGGGATAACAACCTATGTACCCTCTTACTTTAGGGTTTAGGCTAAAACCTATGTACCATCTTGTTTTTGGTCTTGGGATAAAACCCAAGTACCCTCTTACTATTAGTTTGGGGTACAACCGATATACATTCTTGTTTTTTTACTTGGGATACAAATCATGTACCCTCTTAATTTTAGACATGGGATACAACCCATGTAACTTCTTTTTTTTCATTCTTGGGATATACCTTGTGTTCCCTATAAGCTTATAAAAAACATATCATTATGCAATTAATAGGAGGGAGATATTGGTCTCACCCATTTCATAGTGAATCATACATACAAGTACCATAAAATCATAAATAGTCACATCTTAACCCATAAATTGAAATGAGTATCAAAAACATATAAAAATATCATAACATATGAAAAATGATATAGTTTTCATAACAATTTCATATAAATCATAACTTGTTAAAGATAAATGGATTTCATAAACATAGAACCTGGGAAGGAGAAATGTGTTTCATAAATTCCATGACATTAATCATAACCCATTCATAGAAAGAATTTGAATGGGGCCTTTGGATAATTTCTTTTATGGACATGAGAAACATAAATGGATGTTATATTAGATATAAAATATATTTGAAGGATATTTAGAAATAATTTCTTAAGGTAAATATACCATATTATTTGAAAAAATGGTCTTTAAAACATAAAACCTTTTGAAAAACAATTTCTTTAAGAACTTAAAAAAGTAGCTTGAATACCTTTTGAAAAACATTTCTTTGAAAATATATGATTAAATAATTTTTTGTAAAGATTAACCTTTTAAACATGAAATTAATGTTTCAAATAATTGAAGGTGGGTAAATTTTTACATGTCGTACGATATAAAAAGAATATTCCTTTTTCATGGTAAAAAGGATTAAAAAATGCCTCATTTGGAAATATACAAGAATATTCATGTGAAAACATTGGTAAAAGACAAAAAAGGGAAAACATATCTTTCAATTATCATAGTATATTAGTATTATATTCATGGAAACCCTTTTTATAAAACATGATTTTAAAGGAATTCAGATTTTTGACTAAAGAGAGGGTAAAGTTGGGATTTCTTCAAAACACTTTCTTAACAATATTATGTACCAAAGAGAGGATATATGAAACAAATACATGAATATATCATGGATAACAAGGGGATAATAAAAGTAATTATAATTATTAATATATGGATCATAATATTTCATCAAAATAAGCATAAAATACAAACAATCTCAAAAAGTGATGAGATTGTTTCAATAAACTCTTACCACTTGGTTACTTGGGATCATACTATTATTTTAAGAAAATGAAATTAAATAAAGAATAAAATATCATGAAAATAATGATATTAACTATATAACATGTCAATTAGAATCATATACACCTCATTAAAGAACATATGTTATTAACAAAACATGTGTCCCAAATAAGGAAATTTGAGATAAAACAACTTTACCGATTTGGTAACATTTTAAACATTAACCAAATGAAATAAATATCATAGAATGGATATGTAAATACCCATAAATTTTATTATATGAATCGTAGAATACATCCATGGGAATTATAAACACAAAACATAAATAATGGATGGTCAAAAAATCATGTATGTTTGGGAAATAAAAAGTGAGATGAAATTACCTTACCTTGTGTCTTGACTCTCATCATACTCATTCAAACCTCCTCTTAATTGGGAAACTTATTTTGGTTTGTTCCCAAAGGCTTCCTTGGATTGAATTATTATAAAATTAAGGATTCAATGTGAAAGGGAGGGATGATCGGAAGTGGATTGGGATGAGCTTAGCCGAACCTAAGTGGTTTGAGATGTGTGAAGAAGAGGGAGAGGTGGTGGAATTTTATAGTGAAGGGAAATGGCATATATGGTATTTTTTGAACACAAGTTTGGTGTAACCATGTTTTTAACTAAAAATAGTCATAAAAAAGCAACCAAAATCCATAATTTTAGGTTAATTTATGAATAATGGAAATAAAAAAGGTTTTGGACAAGTGTGTAATCTATTTTGGCTCTTAAATTTAAGGTTTCATCCTTAGTTAAGCTTAGTTTTAAATTAATCAATGCAATTATTTTTAATATCAGTCACTAATATTTTTAAAAAAAACTTTTTTGACCTCATTGGACATTATATATTATAATGATTTCAAATATTGAATCAATTTTCCAAATTCCAATCACAGAAGTGGAAGAAAATAATTTAAAATTAATCTCATTGAAGGAATGACACTATGGGTTTTAAAGAAAAAAAACCCAATTTTTTTCTATGTTTTTATTCCTTATTTGAATGTGAAATTGATCCCAACGACCTAAATTTTATTTATGGATAAAAAACTATCCAATTATAAATTGAAAAAATTTTAAGTATAATTTATCCTTATAATAATATAGATGATAAATTAGTTTTGAATTAAAATCCGTTATTTTTCACTATTCATCCAAAAAATGAAGTTTCTTATAAAAATCCAAAAAGTCCCCCTATGATAATTTCAACATCATAAATTAAAAAAATCAAGTTTATTTTATCAAATTAAATTTCTAAATGTGTCTAAATTTTATTTTTTTATTCACATAAGGATATTAATAGTAGTTCATTTGAGAAAATAATATTTTAAAACAAATAAGGACTTTACCAAAAATTATATCATTCATCATCAATATGTTTTATTTATATAAAAAAATTATAATAAATATTTTAAATATATTTATCACTATTCATATTACTACGTTTAATGGCTAGATTATAATTATAACATTTAAATAATTATAATAATAAAAATAAATTTCGTAGAAACTTACTGTTGCGTGTAACATATGTCAAGTTGATGTTGCATGTTGTGTATGAAAAGTATGAGTTTCATGTAACATATGACAAGTCACAAGATGACCTCGTTTTTCCTTATAGAGAAGGTAAAATTTATGTTCTGTGTAGTTCGAAATTAACACAGTGTTGTGTATAATGCAAGAAAAACATAGTTCTTTAATATAATATAATCCAATTTAATTGTTACATGAAATGAAAAATATTGAAATAGTTAAATTAATTTGAAAAATATTAACTAAAAAAATCTCAAGGTTTTACAAACATAAGTCATTTACACATATTTTCACATGATTTTTAACAAAAATATCCAATAACCACAATATAAGGATCGATATGCCTAGTGTATTTGGAATACTATGTTCATAATAAATAAAAAATTAACTATAATGAAAACTCAATATTTTAATATACATAATGATCTTCTAAATACCTTTACTCTCTTAAAATTTTATAGGACGAACTGGGGAACACATAAGAAAAATGATTCTGTTAAAAATCCTAATATGTGAATAAAATTGATAATGAAGCATGTCATACGAGTCAAAAGGCATAACAGGATATGATAAATTACATGTCTTATGGATAATAAAATGGGAGAATAATATAAAATACATTCATTAATAATATCATGTAAAAATAGGAATTTAGAAGAAACATATAACATGACATAGATATATGTCAAGGGTAGCTTCAAAAATAATATCACATGGTGGATAGAGCACCATCGTGGATTATGTTTACTCATTAATCCCATACATGCCATATAAAGAGAAAAAACCATTACCCAAATGATTTGGAGTGATATCTTGGAAAAATAAACATAACATGTATATGATTATGTTTCACACAAAATGATATAAATCATAAGGAATTAATTGTTGAATTTCCCATGGAATGAAATGGGTTGCGTAATCTTGCCTCATATCATAGTCAAAGGTGTCATGAACCAACCCGAGTCAACCCTGAACTAGTCACCCAAGATGATCTATGACATATACTAATGGGAATTATCGATCACCAAGGGCTGGAAACTAGTGTCGGGCATTGATAGAGTACACAAAGGGAATGCTTTCACCCAATTAATAATACTGAAATTAAATAGTGTAAGGAAGAATGAAGCAGTCCAATATATTAATAAAAATGAACTGAACAACATTTGTTCAAGAATATTAAAATACAACAAAACTATACAACCAAACCAACTAAACAAGATGACAAAATGATCTCTATGTGACCCTATAGTTCACTCTCCAACATAAAGATCAACTATCACCCAAGACAATTGAACTCAATCTAAAACCTACACAAAGACTAGAAACAAGAAGAAACTATAGGTGTGAGTATTTAAACTCAGTAGGTAAGCCCGAATAAACATATTACCAATGAAATTTCTTCAAAATAAAATAAAAAATAATTAAAGATTGAAATATATATATATATAAAAATTTTATACACATTTTAATTGAAAACAAACTATAGCCCATTACATTAATTCATTTTGAAACCAAGATTGTTTCTAATAGTGATACATGAACATTTCAATGGGAAAGTGATGCTTTCATTTTCAAATAGAATAGGAGATTATAAAACAATTTTACATAAAAAATAATTTTCCAAAACCTTTGGAATCTAACACATAACTTTTCAAGATATGAAACATGCATTAGAGAACTAGAATAATAACATAAAGAGGGTAATGGAAATAAACATACAAGGGACCAAGTATCTCAATCATTACAGCAAGTGGATAAGTGCCAATAGGAATGGGTAAACCTAGTATATAATAAATAATATAGAACATAATAATATATGAGACCTCATCCCCAGTAGTATTCCACACATGATGAAATCAAAAACACCATAACTCCTGACCACCCTAAGTCAGGACAAACCGAGGGGCCCAATCCCATTGTAAAAAACCCAATATATCCACCTACTATGGACCACCAACTAGTGTGTAATCTAGCTAGTGTAGCAATCATTTTCATAAAATTATCTCACTATTCTAGGTTCCCATGTATCATGTTTAAAGGGGTTGAGCTAACCAATGACAACAGAGCATCAAATCACACACATATATAATAATAATTCAACAACTGGCCTCACCCTAAGCCACCCGAATGATCAATTCACATGCCATAAAAGAATAAAACTTAATGAGTCCATACCTAGGACCTCAAATTATAAAAATGGATCACAAGGATTCCACATAGAGGACACCCCAACCATTAACAAAGAATAATTAGTGAGAATCACCCAACGGAGGTTTTCATAATAAACACTTTCACTATTTTCACAAAAGTTCCAAACGAGCCTTTAATAATTCTCCACAAAAACATCACTTCAAAATAACCAAGCACATTTCCTGAAACATGGGGAAGAAAAATCCTTTATCCATTTAACAACCATTTAGATAATAATGACTTCATTGTACTCACATTTCAATTTCAATACAAAACTATTTTAATCAAAATTCCAAACAGGACACTAATTGGAAACACATGACAAACCACATTTTAAAACCAATACACATTATTTTTAAATCCAAAACTATATTGAGAAAACATTAAAGGAACCCAAATCATCATTTTTCATATCAAAAATATATTCTCAAGGCCTAACCATGCTTTAGATGTCACAAAACACATGAAAAATCCAAACAGTCACTTAATCGAACACTTAGTGTGCAATATTTAACAAAACAATTCTAATTAACATTTAACAATTAATAAATTTTCACTTTTCACACAAAATAAATATTTCAAGGGCCACATATCACAAATTTTTAATAAATGGAGGTGAAGAAGACATGAAACCAATGAATCTTACCTTAAAATGGAAAGTGCATGGGAAACCTACCTCAAATCCAGGGTACATCAACGACACACACCCAAAAACCCCCCACTAGGGTTATGGAACCCTAGATGAAATTAATCCCCCAATTTATCACCACCCTAAATACCCAAATCTTCCAAACATGGCCACTAGGGTTAGAGGAGAAAGGGAAAATGGAATAAAATCAATAGAGAAAGAGAGGATACCTAGCCTTTAGATATGGGGGAAGAATCACTAAGAAAATAAGTAAAAATCACATTAGAGGATCCAAATTTTTCCATGAGAGGTGTCTATGTTAGGTGATTTCTAGTTCTATGTACAAGGGAATAAAAACCACTTAAATAGAAATAGAAAATCCCAAAATACCCTTTTCTTGAGCAGGTTGTACGGTTTAAAAAACTGTGCACAAACCGTGCGATTAGCCACTGTCTAGTGATGGATGTGTTTCACACCTAGGATGCATGGTTAGTTAAACCATGCGCAAACTGTGTGACCCCCCGAACACTTAGTGCATGGTTTAACATATTGTTAACCTTAATCATGCGACCTAGAAAAAGTCCCCAAAATCACCCTTTTCACCCCAATACTCATCTAACTCAAGGGGATAAACCATACAACAAACAAACCCTATAAAAAGGTGCCACTGGGAGTGTTATAAACTCAATTTCCAAGCCTCCTACTCATAATACCTTCCCTCTAACAATGGACAATTCCAAATACCACAAAAAACACCCATGGCTGAAAATTTAAATCAAGAACACCTAAGCCACCAAATTTAAACCTAGAACACTCAAAACCCAAGAGAAAAACTAAGAACCTAATAGATAATTTGAAAAAAGATGGAATTTAAAATCCTAGTGGTACAATTATCCTCACCATAATTCTTTCCTCCCCCATAAATCCACAAAATCATCTAGTTAATCAATCAATGTATAAGGATTCTCAAAACCACATGATCTAACAACTCAAACTAAAAGCATCCCAATGAAGTCAAATAGATCTTATACCTCTTTCCTGAAACATACCAACAGACTAGAACTAGATCCATTGAATTAATAGGAAATCAGAGCCCTGACCTTCACTACCATGCTTCAAATAGAACCATTGGGAGCACTCCAAAATGCCCAATGTTTACCCAAACCAAAAAGAAAATTCAGAAATCAATAAAACTCCTAAGAAGGACACTTCCATAGGACTAACATCAAAACTAAACCAAAACATGTTACTAATAGGGGGATGACCAACAGACTCCCCCCCCATTTGAAGAAACCTATTACTTATTTTTCACAGAATAATTTCCAATGAGACCGACGATGGGTCTCCCCACCCTTAAAAACTAATGATATTAAACATTAACACTTCCACGAACAGGCCAAAAACCCCCACCAAAATGGGAGGGGAGGGAAGGGTTACAATGATTAGAAAACTGAAACCCCAGCTGACAACTACCAATGACTCATCACCTCCAGACGACCCAACAAAAAAGCTGTAACTGATTCACATAGGTGGCCACACAAAAGAACTGATTAGAAACTTTCATACAAGAAGGAAAAATCACATACATTATGTGAGGGATAAGTTCATAAAACTCATTGAAATAGGAGTGAATTTTTAGAGATAGAGATACCAAAATAGAATCATAGAAAATGATTCACCACAATGGTGGAAACACAAGCTTAGACAAACTCACCCACACCCCCAGGTTTCCTGACTACGCGCCAGATTCACTCTGGGGACTTTGACTAGAGCCCTTATGTTTGAAGCATCCACTAACTCATAGTCCGGATTTGTTAATCCCTAAATAAAAATTCTTCTTTTGGTTCCATAAGAATCCACACGTAACTCTAATAAAAAATAGATGATCAAGACACACTAAGAAACTCACTTTCTAAAACAACACACCTTTACCAAACAGGGGATTAGAAGATTAACACACCATTATTTCTCACTTTAAACAAGGAGTAGAATGAATAAAAAACCTGAAAAAACACACAAAAAACCATCAAGAACAATTTCAATAACTGATAGAAACACTACAATAGGAAGCCACTTTATGTTGAGACCAAACATCTCTATACTCTAGAAAATGGTATGGGGTATCCATTAGGTTGGTTGATTTAACTTTTGAAACTCAAGAACAAATTCATTGGGTTGATCAAATTGAAATATTTATAATGGGGAAACTCCTGAATCCACAACACTAACATTTATCAAATCACTATGGGGAAAACACTGGGAAATAATAAAACCAATATCTTTATAAAAACCTTCTTATAAACCCAAACCTCACCTCAAAAAAACATTGATCCCCACATGGGAAATAAGACAAAATTTCTCAAAAATATTTTCTATAAATCCAAAATACATCACTTCAAAACGAAAAAACCAACACAAATTTAAACTTAAAACAAATCATAATTAATACTTCCCAAGTAACGGGAAAAAAACCACCCAACTACTAGTTTTTCAAAACATTCCAACTTTCCACTTAAATACATTTTCAAAGAAAACACATGGTGTGTTACACACTCACAAATGGTATTCCTAGATCCTCGAACATTTATATTCCATTCCACCTCAGGTATCCAACAACCCATGCCAATCCGGGCACATTCCAACCACATTCCAAAAATATTTGTGCATGTGATCAGACATGGAAATACCAAAGGTCAAAAAGAACATTCACATTTCATAATGCATAAAACATTCCAAAATCCCACCAACCATCAAGTCAATCCAATTTTCAAACTCCACATATCAATCCATATCTTCATTTCTTTAAAATAAATCCCATTGATTCCTTTCAAAATCCCATTTTAATTCATTTTACAAAAAACATTTTATAGCAAATCACCGTTCCCATTTCATCAAAATCATTTGATTAAAAATACACTCCATTTAATTTCAAAAAAAAATTCTAAAACAAACATCTTCTTTCAAACATATGTTTTCCACAAACCCTAGGTATTTATTATAAACATACAATCTTGTTAAGTACCTCCCATTTTACCCCAATAGGTCATTTTATAAAAATTCATTTTTCTAAAGTCTTATACAAGGATAATTATGAAAATATTTTTTCCCATTTTCCAAAATCCAACAACTAACAAGAAAAATATATTTTAATAACTCCAAGCCATGGTTTTTTCAAAAAAAAATTCATAATCAATAAAGAATCAATGTAACTCACAAGGGAAGATACTGTCAGTGGGAGACTTGGCTATATAGTTCGAAGCCATATGAAAAACACACCACCATCATAGAGAGCCTTATATAACCATTTACCCAACTCTACATGGATTTCTAGGCCTTTTGAGATCACATAGAGCACTAGAACAACTCCATTTAATATCCCAAACACCAAAAAATCTAAAAAGACCAAAGAGACCACAAAACCATACTTCCCATGGATACCTGAGGTTCAGAATGAGGAAGGGTTCATGTCATCCTTCCCATTCCAACCTCTCATGTCTTGATAATCCTAGTACATGTACCTTGACATCCATAAGTAGCAAAGGGAACTCTGAAAAGAAATGTACTCTATTGATCTGAATTACTCTTATACCATTTTTTCACAAACCAACCCAGATCAACCCTAAAATTTTCACCGAAGCCAATATGTGGCATCGCCTGGAGGGTATTCCCGATCCCCACATGCTGAAAACTAGTGTCAGGAATCAAATGAGTATACAAAGGAAATTATTTTCCTGATAAATAATAAAGAAACAAAATAGCAGAAAGATGAACGAAGTAACACAATATATAAATAAAACTAAACTGAACATATTTTCTACAAGAATATGAAAATATAACCAAACTATACCATAAAATCAACTGAACTAGATGACTACATGATATCCATGTGACCCTATGGGTTACTATCCAACATAAAGGTCAACCATCACCCAAGGTGATTAAACTCAATCTGAAACCTAAACTAAGGATAAAAAAGGAAGAAACTATAGTCTTGAGTATTAAAACTCAGTAGTTAAGCCTGAATCAATATATTCCAAATTAAATTACTTTAAAATAAAATAAAAAACAAAATTCATGTTTGAAATACAATATATAAAAGTACATTTTTCTACACATTTTACTTAAAAACAAACTATGGTCCATTTACATACTTTATTTCAAAACCAAGCTCGTTTCTAATAGCGAGACATTAAAATTTCAAGGGGATGTGATGTTTTCATATTAAAAAAGAACAAGATATTATAAAACAATTTTAATTAAATTTTTTTTTCCTAAACATTTGGTATCTAACACATCACTTTCCAAGATAAGAAACACACACTAGATATCTACAATTATCACATAAATACGGGAATGGAAATAAACATACAAGTGAACAAGTATCTCAATTATCACATAAAGTGTCTAAGTTCCAAAAGAAAGGAGTCATCCTAGGAGATCTCAAATAATCCAGAACATACTAATACATGAGACCCCATCCCTGGTAGCATGCCACACACGATGAAATAAAAAAACCTCAAATGCCTAGCCACCCTAGCTCATAAAAAGCTAAGGGGCACACTCCCATAGTAATAAAACCAATATATCCACCTACTATGGGATTCCAGCTAGTGTTCAATATAGATAGTGAATCAATAATTCTAATAAAATTATATCACTATTCCAGGTTCCCATGTCTCAGGTATAAATGGGGTGGGCCAACCTAAACAAACTGTGAATCAAATCACATGAATATATAATAATAACTCAACAACATTACTCACCCTGAGTCACCCCAAGGATCGATTCACAGGCTATAAAAGAATAGAACTCATGGATTCCATACTGAGGACCTCTAATTATCATAATGAATCACAACGATTACAAATTGAGTACATCCCATCCATTAAACATGAATAAAGAATGTGAATCCACTATTATAGGTTCTTATATAAACACATTCACTGTTTTCAAAAAAGTTACAAATGGGCCTTTAAAATGCGAAGGAATTCGAGCCTTGTAAGGTTTATAAGCCTTTGAGACTAATAAGGGTTCCCACTCAACCTTTATAGGGGGATTATAAAAAAGAAACTAAAAAGGGAAGGCCTTTGGGCCATTCAGGCCAAACGGGCCTTTAAGAAATCTCTAAAAAACCATCACTTCAAAAGAACCAAGTACATTTCTTAAAAAAGGGAAAAACATACTTTATCCATTTGAAAAACATTTAAAAATAATGAATTTAAAGTATTCAAATTTAAATTTCAACACAAAACCATTTTAATCAAATGCAAAATGGGCCACCAATCGAGAACACATGCCAAACCACATTTTAAAACCAATACACATTCATTTTAAATCCAAAATTACAGTAAATTACCATTGCACGAAACCCAAATAATAAATTTTCATATCAAAAAAATATTATCAAGTCCTAACCATGCATTATATGTTACAAAACACATTTAATATCCAAACATGCACATAATCGAACATACGATGTGCAACAGCTTACAAAACAATTCTGTTTAACATTTAACAATGAATAAATCTCCACTTTTCAGACCAAATAAATATTTCAAGGATCAAATATCACAAATTTTTAATCAATAGTTATGTGAAAGAAATGAAACCAATGAATCTTAAATTTACAAAGGGAAAGTACATGGGAAAGCTACCTCAAATCCATGGTGCATCAACGACACACACCCAAAAACGCACCACTAGGGTTATGTAACCCTAGATGAATATAAGACCCCAATTTCACACCACCCTAGATACCTAAATAAGAAAAATGGATATTAGGGTTAAATTAGAAAGGGAAATAGATGAAAATAAATGGATAAAGAGAGAGGATCCCTAACCTTTCGATCCGGGTGAAGAATCACTAAGAAACCATATAAAATCACCTTAGAGGAGCTTAGAGGAGCCAAAATGATCCATGGGAGGCATCCAAGTCAGGGGATTTTGAGTGGGGTGTCAAAGTGAGAAAACCCCACATAAAAAGAAGAAGAAAATCCCAAAATACAATTTCCTGAGTGGTTTTCATGGTTAGCTTGCACTATTTAACAAACCGTGTATAAACCCTAAAATTGGCCACTGTCTAGTGTTGGATGGGATGCACACATAAGATGCATGGTTAGTTAAACTTTTCATAAACCATACAAACCACTTCAGACTTATTACATTGTTAAACTAACTATGAGCCTTAACTATGCAACCTAGAAAAAGTCATCAAAAACCACCCTTTTCACCCCACAAGTCATCTAACTCAAGGGGATAAACCATCCAACAAACCGAACCCTTAAAAAGGTTCCAATAAGAGTGTTATAAATTCAATTTTCAAGACACCTCCTCCTCATACAATACTTATAACAATAGATAAGTCCAAATACCACCAAAATGCGACCCCTACTCAGTTGAATCCAGGCATTAGAGTTGGAGCCGTCTACACCTGCAGGGATAAATTCAGGCTGAAAATTCCCCTCCTGTCATTTTCTAAAGATCTTCTGAGACCCCTTCCCCCTGATGTTCCTACTATGGTCCCTTTTCCACATATTCCTCCGATTCTAATTTTTCAGAAGGAACCTTCTTCATTCAAGGGATACCATCAATTTGTTTATCTGCATCAGAGTTTGAGGACGCTGCAGACTTTTACTCTAGGACCCTTGCGACCAGATTTGGTGGTGATTGACCTTCAATAGAGTCGTTTGAGGGTTTCATCAACTTGATGTGGGTTCTTCATTCATGGGTGGTAGTGGGAACTTTGGATCAACAACATCTGAGTATCCACCTTTTTCCTAATGATGATTTTTCCCATGCCAAGTCGTTGGAGTCATGCTTATGTAATCAACACATCCTTCCCTTTCGTTGGACAATCGACTTTGATCATGGTCAAGATTGAAAGTGTGCGACAGTGTGGATTCAAATTCCTTATCTTTTAATCCCCTTTCATAACCCATTCGTCCTCAAAGGTATTGGGGACATGATCAATTGTTTTCTCTAAATTGACGATTATAATCTTTGTATGAAGAAACTAGGATTTTCTCGCCTTTGGGTTAAGATGGAAATATATGTGGCTCTCCCGAATCATCTTTGTCTCTAGGTGGAAGGATCATTTGGTTTTTGGGAACACATTAATTATGAGGAAACTTTTTATTTTTGTTCTCTTTGCAGTCAACAAGGTCACTGGGATTCTTTCTCTTCTCGACGTGGGAGGTGAGGTCATAAGGGATCAGTGGCTCATCCTAATGACACGCATGATCCCACAGTCCCTCTGGTTACTGTTTGAATGCCTTAGTCCGGTGCCAGGATGATTCCAAGATCTCCATCAGGTGGTCATCACTCCCCTTAGGATGTCAAACAGGATCCAGTCACTTTGCGACCTGGAAAACCCTCCTCATCTACTTATGGGCTACTAGGTTCTGCTGCTCATTCACCTCCCTCTGTGCCAAAGGTGATCTAGCCAGGGGAGACAAGAAAGGTAAGGGCATCAATGATGTGGTTTCGGTAAGTACATGCCCTTCTTAGGATAATGTTGTTCGTGGTGTGATGGCTTCAACTAATGGGAGTAGGGATGACCCAACACTGCAGAGTATCCCAACGGTCGATAGATCCAAAGGGAGTGTCACTTTTTCTGTCGGTTCGGCTGGGGACAAGTAGTGGCCATATCTATGACCCACTTACCTAAGGATTAGATGATTGGTGTCATGGGGATTCAAGATGAATTGGATGCCCCAGTGGCCATACATAACCAGTTTTATATCCTTTGGGATGTCAATAAACTAAAATTAAATCCAAAAATACGGGGGAGGGAAAGATATCTCTTCAATCTTGGTGTTTCATCACTGATCATTGGCAGATAGGAGGTGGCATGCCGGCTAGGTAGTATGCACACTCGATCAATTAGCTGCCAATCTGATCTCGTGTTTGAGGATTCTTCTCTTGATTTTGGGAGGGAACATGATGATTCAGAAGTTATGTTTGAGGATGATTTTTGGGTTTAAATATTGGTTCTCCCTCAACCATAAAATTAATCTATGGGTTTTTTTCAAACTTCTGTTTGTAATGGTGGATCCCCTTGGGAATGCTGTCTTAAATGTTTTTCTTGTACGATTTCCACTATTTTCTTAAAAGTTGTTTTGAAATAAAAAATTTAATTTTCAGTTGATACAAAAGATGTTTTTGAAAATCCGAGTGTGGAAAATGATATTTCATAATTATTTTATAGAGAAAAAGGAATTAAATATTTTGGACATTAATATCTAAACACATAATCATAGGTAGAAAACTATGGTGTTTATTTCAAATTAACATTATGAAAAAGAGTAGATATTTGTGTATAGAAATGAACATTCATAATGATGTTTTAAGGAATCGGTGAAATAATTTTGGGGAAAGAATAAGTATATAATATTATTTTAAAACCAAAGGTAAAGAAAAGTGGTTATGCCTAAAATATTCCTTTATTTGATGATATATTGAATGGGAATAAATAATTTAAATTACAGTTACATAAATGGATGCAGGGATGAAAAATTTCCCCTTAATCAGGTATGATTATAAAGAATCCATTTGATAAATGAAGTTACGCAATGTATTACACCATCAAAGAAGGTATTATAATCTAGGTATATCTATAAGATATAAATAATTTAGATGAATTATATAACATAAAAGGTAGATATATAGAGAAACTATGTTAGAGATTGAAACTTCATAATCCAAAGAAATGGGGTGGTTCAAAGAGATCTCTTACCTTATATTCTAGAATTGTTCTTCACTTCCACTTAATGTACAACATACTGAAATTAAATTGATTAATTTCATAATCATGAAACTTTTACAAATATATTTTATTTATTATAATAATATTATGTTTTTATCACCATTTAATTAAGTTATTAAAACTTATTACATTCTTTTTTGGGGGTTCATTTCATGATTTTATGTTTGGATAACTTCTGGATAATTACTAATTTTCTTGTAAAATGGGAAAATGACTCCGGAAGTGAAATAAAATGGTAATTTTTTATTCCAAAAATTGATATGGACCTAAATACCCTTCTTTGTTCTTACATAGGGATGATTATTTTAATTAAAATGTTAAAATTATATGGTTAGTTCATTAAGGTGGTTTTACCAATAATCACAGAGAAGAATCATTTTATTTTATATTATGTATATATATTCATTCATGAACCTGAAATGAGTTATAATATAATTATTATAATTTATTTAAAAATAAAAATATTTTATTACCATCGGTGAAGGTGGGGGAGTAAAATGAAGTACATTATTCTTGGAGTAAGTTAACCAAAAAAATAATGAATGACAGTTTTGTTTAGGAAACAAAAGAAGGTTGAATAAAAGATGTAAATCCCACCATAATAATAACATATCAGTGACATTAGGATTTTTATGTGATTATGTTTAGGAATATGAAAAGGTTTAGTGTTAATACTCTAAACCTAGTACCCCATAGTCAGTAGTTACTTTATTACATTAGCAATGAATACAAGCAATTTCATCCTAATGGACCAAATAGTTTAGTAGTCTTGGTGAACATGGAACACACTTGAATTTTACATTTAAATTTGAAACCATAAAATATTCCATAGTAGTTTCTTTAAGAAAATTATCTTCACCTTTATCATATATTTTTGTATTAATAAAAAACACTTCACGGTACCCTATGGAAAATAATAATAAGAAACTGGTGCGAAAATATGTTTGGTAAGGGTATACATATAACAAAAATTTAAATAAGGCATGGATAATATGGAAGGAAATAAATGATTATCTAATAATTATATAAAAAGAATCACATGAGATAAAACATATCCATGTATATAAAAACTATTCATATAATAACATGAACATTAATAAATGGGTTCATAATTATATAATTAATAATTCTGGACAACTAAAATTTACCATTGAGGCATCATTTCTAGACATATTATACATACAGTCAAGGCCTCATATCAATAAATATTATATAAGTGGTTAAATAATTTGTAAAAAACTAAAACTAGTTTGTCTCATGAGACCTACTATTGAATCAAGGGGTAGTGTAATACTGGGCCCATCCCTTTGTCACACCCCATATTTTGGGAAATATATTTTATGAATTAATTTAATATTTTTGATATTTTTCATTTCACACAACCTTGGATAAAGATTTGTTTTAATTTTAATAAACTTTGTGTGCATTATATTATACAAAAAACTAAGTCAATATTGTATAACACACAACATTTAAATTAGATTGTGGTACACACACCATTGTATTTGTCTTTCATTACACACAATACAGAGTCCCTTCTATATCTTGTGTTCCACACAAGGTTGAGTTTTACCAAACTAAAATATTGTATTAATATTATTAAGAAAATATTATAATGGTTACCACTTATTCATTAGAATGTAAGTTATGAATAATATTAACAAAATTGTTAAAATATGATTTACACATGTATATAAAATGAATCCTTTGGTTATCAATCAGTATTATGGAATATAAGCACTATTTTAAAATAATGAAATTATTTTTCGAAGAAAACTATTTATTCTATGTAAAAACATAATTTTATCTCAAAAAATAAAAACAAAACTTTTGATAATTGTTTTCATAATTATTATATATTATATATTCAATAAATTATATTTATACTTCTCCAATAGATTTGATAGGTACTAGATATGAATAAATCAAATTTTAGGGAAAAATATGAATTATTCTAAAAGGAAATTTTACCACAATTTATTGGAAACCCATTTTTAATATGATTTTCAAAACTGTTATAATTTTTATCTTACATAATAGAATTATTTTTTAAAATTTTAATATAAAAATTATATTTGGGGGAATTTTTCTTAATTTTAAATGTAGTATCATTTTTTGAACAAAAGTTAATAATACTAGAATTTAATTCAAAACATCCTTTTCATTGAATTTATTTATATTTTTAAATTGCATATGTTATTGGTTTTAAGGTTTAATTAGATCATTTATACAAAAATTAATCCAATTTAGTACATTATAATAAATGTCAATTTGAAATTGGATATAAAAGCTTACCAATCTTTTGAACATTTTTACTTTAAAACCTTCTTTGTTATCCCGAATACCAGATCAATTTTGAATTAATTTATGGAAATTCTATGAATGGAATTTGAAAAAATGGATTAAATATTTTGAATCATCATAATATATAATTTAAAATAATGAAAATTTTGTTTTTGAAAAAAATATTAGCGAAAGTAATTAAAATTAATCACAATTATTAAGAGAAAAATTTGCTTCAAAATGGACTAAACCATACACTTTTGAACTTGTCTAAAATCCATTAAATGGCCAAATTTCTACCCTATAATACATTTTCTCGAATTTTTTTCACAATTGGAGCATCTTTTTGAATGAAAAAACATTGGTGAAATTCTCTTCTAATTTTTTTTTCAAAAAAACCACTCCACCCCCACTATAAAAAGAAACACATCCCTTCCACTTATTCACTCCTACAAAGCAATTTTTATCTCCAAAAATCTTCTAAAAATAATTTCCCAACATCCCTAAATTTATCCTAGAATCATTACTTTTTTCAGAAATCCATAAAAATAATCCTTTTGGGGAAAACCTATAGAAATTACCCAAATAAGACGTAACCTCTTTTCTCACGATATTTCATTTTATATTCATTATCCACCCCTAAAATATTATTATTACATTATTATATATTACAAAAATTATCTTCAATATACTGATATTTTTTTATTATAATTTTTTTACCTACCCTTACACACACATCCACATAATGGGTAACGAACTTACCATTCCTATGTACAACGAACTACCGCCTCAGGAAACAATGTTGTTTTTTTTACCCATTACCACCTCTCCTGGTTGGGAATTATTATGAACACCATATTTTTAATTGATATTTATGATATTTATGATTTCCTTTTGATTCATTAATTATTATAAAAAAAATTCATTCATTCTTTAAATTTTGGGTAAATATGATAATATTTTTGTGGAAGTGTGAACTGGAACCTCCTCAAAGCGACGTGATTCATTCATACTCTTCATGAAATGTATTAAGGATGGGTGTAATAGGAATAATTGATGTATATTAAATAATAATGACACTATAATGATTTTATCTATTCATATATAAATACATATTTTAGTTAGTATTCTTTTAATAAGATAAGAAAATGGAAACAACGTTCATGTGTACGTACGACCAACAATCTCCATGAACGGTGTGTTCCATTTAAAATGACTAACTTTTGTATATTAGTATAAATATTAATATAATGAAAATATATTATATATAAATAATGTTTTATATTATTCAAATATGTAAATAAATATCTATATAATATTATCAATAATAAGAAGTCAAAACACATATGATAAACAAAGAGATTATTACTCGAAACATTGTTTTAACTAGGAATTGTTAATAAAAAGTTAATTTAGAGTTATATTTGAATAATATATGGTATAATTTATAGTAATATGGTTCTTTTTCTATTTATAATAAACTTATATTTATTTTATAAGAGGTTTGAATGTGTACAAAAAATTTCAATACTTAAGGTAAGGGTTTTCTCATCTCACTTTTTATATCTGTGAGAAACAATCTATGTTCACTACTTGTTTTATTTTGTGTGGTTTATATAATTACCATGACTATATTATATTATAATTATAATTAAATTTATGGGTATTTAAATATCCATTGTTGATCTTTATTTCAGGGGGTTTATGGTTCAAAAGTTACCAAATCAGTGGAGTAATTTTTTCTCAATTTTACTTATTTGAGATACATGCCATGTTATGCACATATATTTTTTATGGGGTATATATACTTCCATTTTATAGGTAATATCATGAATATACTTCCTTTACTGATATTTTATGCTTCATTTAATTTTATTATTTCAAGGGGATTATGATTCATAGTTAGAAATGGGGTACCAAATATTTCTATAACCTCATAGTTTATCTGGATACTTTATGTTTATGATTCTATTGATGAAATATTTTGATCCATGTCTCAAGAACACTCATAAAATTACTTATCCTATAGTAATCCATGATATATTCTTTTATTAGTACAATTTCCACACTATTCAGTACTTACTATAATTAATAATATGTTTTTTTGAAAATTTGAAATTATTTCTCATTTGGGTCCGAAATATGTGTCGTTCAAATTTTTTTTTCTAAAAATGTTTCACTATTATTATATAAATTTTTTTTCAAATTTTTATACATGTTTAACCTTTTTAATATTTTATTTTAAAATTATTCATCTTTATGTTTTCCAATCAAGGAACTTTTTAAAACTATTCATTTGAAAAAAGAATGTTCAACATGTATAGAAAAACCCACCATTATAACCGTAATATTTTTAAATAATTATTTATAAGTTTAAAAGGTTATTTTTAATTTTTTTCCTAAATAATATGGATATTTTTTAAATTTTATGTTTTTTTCCAAGAAAAGTGGTTTTAAAATGATTTCAAGCCTTCTTTTTATATTACCAAAGTAATTAAAAAAATATTTTCAAAATGTTTTCATGAATTATTTTTGGGTTTTAAAGGTGTTTTCATTGAAAATGGTTTTTAAATTATTTTAAATATTCCTTTATAAGTTTTAAAAACCACTTATAAGAATAACATATTCAAATTACATCATGTTTTAAAAACATTTTTTCATAGCAGAAAATAAATTTTCTTCAAGAAGTGTTTTAAATGAAATTATAAAGATATATTGTTAAGTAAATGACTTTGAAATGGTTTTATAAAAATTATTTTCAATAAATGAAAATTTTCCTTATGAAATTTTTTATTTGAACTTTCAAAATACATCCTCATATAGGATGAAATAATTTTATAAGCTTATGATTTACCATGGACATAATCCAAGAATACCATTAATATTATTTCTGTGTTTAGATGAAATGATGTTTCAAATAGTCATTCGTCTTCCAAAGGACATATGATTTTGAAACCCATTTCTTTTCACAGGTTATTCTTTGTTGAGATTATTTTAAAACCTATCTATTTTCCATAGGTATTGATATGAAATTTTTTTAAGATAAATATTTCATTTCATGTGTTATGATATGATGTTTATGAAACCCATATATTTTTATGTGTTATAATGTGATGAATTTTTTGTTATCTTGTGGTACAATTATGTACGATTTTATTATGTGATGGTTGGGACCTATATCTCCCTCCAATGCATTTCATAAATATTTATATCTTATTTGATAATGATGGGAATAAACTTTATGAGATTGATCCACTATGGAATATGGGGAAACCAGATCCGCTATAGGAAGATAGAGAAACCCAATCCACTATGGGAAGATGGGGAAACTTGATCCACTATGGGAATATAGGGAAAACCGATCCCTTATAAGTAATGGACTCTAACTAGGTATGGTGGTGTTTCTTATCTAGTAGGTTTATCCCCCATGAAATTCCCTATTATGTTTTTGAAATGTTCCATTACCTATAGGGAATGATGTTACAAATTTATGTGCCTTCCAAAAATTCTATATATTATACTTTTAATATGATCAAACAGTTCATGATCACGATTATCTTATAATTTTATGTCTTATAAACTTCCAATCATTATTCAATGTCTCATGATTATGATAATCTTATGCAGGGTATGATATTCAAATGTTACACTCATGTTCTCATGACCTTATATTCATGTTATGATTATGTATTTCCCTTATTTACCCTTAATGAAAATTTAAGATAACCCTTTAATATTTTTCCTTTCCCGATGTTATGAATAGTGGTTTTATGTAGGTGTAATAAAGGGGAAGATATTTAAAGAATATTTTGAATATGTTTCACCAAAATAGAATAATGTGCTCCAAGTTTCCAAAGAAATTAAACTATCACTATCCTCATAAATTCATTTTAGTAATTTGATGAATATTCATTTAAAATGATCTATCATCCATTTATGTTAAGCCTGGGCCTCAACAGTTGGTATTAAATGAAAGGTTTATTTAACCTTTTGGGAAGAAGGTTGAGAAAAATTTATTGATATCCCTATATATATCTAAGGATATGTCAAGTGATGCATCTAAGGATGAGTCTAAGTATGAGTTAATGTTTAGGAAAATGTTCTGGAGTATAGGTAAAGGATAGAGTGAATAGTGTCCTAGAAATACATTTATGTCTATACATGGATATGGATATCACATAGATGTACGTAGGGGTAAAAACCCTAACAACACCTTACTGAGATGGACTAAATCAGAAAAATGTTCACAATAATGAGCCTTGATACATGCCTTGTTTGACACTCATGGGGGATATTCTTTGGGAATTCACAAACTCTTTATGAACCATCATGGATAATTTAAATAAAAGACAACTATGAATATACTAGGATAAATCTAATTTTTTTAAATATAAAATAAGCAGGCATCATGATTTATACCTGTTATAAGTGATTTTTCATGATTATGAATTTTTAAAATATGAAAAGTGTTTCTCACATTATGATTTATTGTTTTAGTCAATGGATGGAGCAAGATGAAACTGGGTTAACATTTAATGAGATGGAAAATTTGTGGGAGAAAAGTAGAATGGGATTATCATTAGAGTGAAGGATGTTGTGACCATGCCTAATCAGTTTTCACAGAACGTGATTAACAACATATACCTTAACCAACCATCAAACTCACCAAGGAAGAAAATTAAAGATTTCACTGAGAGTTTGGGTAATGGATATGTAAAGACCCGTAAAATTCAAAAAAAAATTTTTTCTTAATTTTCTTTAGAATTTTACAAGAGCGCGGTTTCAGACGGCACCTGATTCCGAGGCCCGAAGTGCCCGGAATTAGTTTCCGAAGTTTGGCTCGGGTACGTTCAGTGAACGAACGAGCGGGAATTCCTAACTTTTGATCCGGTGCTCGGAATTGAAATCCGAGGGCACCGATGAACTCGCAGCGCCGATATTCGCTTAATGAGACCTTTTCGGGAGTTGCGTTTGTTGCGGGTTGAAAGTTACGTTTTGGGGTTTTTCAGTTAAGTTAAATAAAATTTGTGTAAAGACAAATTTTATTTTAACTTATTTAAAAACCTATCAAAGGAGGTTGGAAGTGGGACCCACACCCACTTAACCTCCCTTGGGAGGATTAAGTGTGGTGGGGCCCACACGAACCCCCCCCACCTTTTCAACTCCCCACTCTCCCTCTTAATGTCTTGACAAGTTAACTTCTAATTAATTATACAATTCATGTATATTAAATAAGTGAGTTAATTAAGGGAGTTAAACCCTTTTTGAATTTCAAACCTTTGAAATTCTTTTTGTGAATAAAATAAGACTTTGTCTTATTTTGTTGGGTTAGAACTCTTAGTCACCTTGGGAGGTTTTCTAGAGAGCTTTGGAAGCTTTCCTTCTTCTTCTTCAACTTGACGAAGAACCTTCGAAGAACGAAGAACGCGAAGAACGTCGTTCTTCAACGAAGAATTTCTTCGCCGAAGAACACGGACTTTCCGCGACGCCTTATCCGTGACGTGACGTTCTTCTTCCGTATCATCTTTTCCGCGACGAACGCCATCGACAACGAATCTTCCTCCGACGTCAAAGGAATCGTCACCGATATTCCACGACTCCGTCAACGTGCGACTATCGAGGTAAGGGTTCTTGAGTTCGTTGTTTCCTTTTATTTTGACTTTCCTCAAGACTTGACGAGGAACGCTCTCTTTTCCGACGAAGAACGCCGCAACTCCTTTCTTCGTTCACCGTGACAACGAAGGGGACACCATCTCTTCTTCGGACAACCTTCGTCGGCAAACGAAGATCCGCCAACGTCGTATCTCTTCGGGCATAGCACTTCGTCAACGGATTTGACGAACGACGACCGCGACACCCGACCTCCGCGACGCCGTCTTCCGCGGAGCGTAGCAGAACCTTTGAATCCTAAACCCGAGGTAGGGGTTGTCGAATTTCTTTTGGATTCCTCTTTTTATTCTTGATCGTGCTTTTAGCAAGATTAACGTGTGGCATAATTTTTTCTTTAAGTTGCGTTATTATTATTAACGCGAGGGGGGGCCGGACCGCACGAACACGGCCGAAACCCCCTCCAACGTTCTTGTTTAATTCTTTCGATGGAAGCAAAGTGGCGTGGTGCCGTCGCACCACGCGGTTTACCGTGCGTTAAATTTACGCAACGCCGTCGCGCTACGCCGAGGAGAGTCTTCAAAAACGCGACGCCGCCGCGCCGCGCTGGAAGGATTCATGGCACGGCGAGAGGGGCGCGGTGCCGTCGCACCGCGCCGGACGACGAACACCGCGGCCGGTTCCGGGCCGCGGCGGGACGAGAAGACCGCGGCCGGTTCCGAGCCGCGGCGGGACGAGGAGACCGCGGCCGGTTCCGGGCCGCGGCGGAAGAGCAGACCGGCGGCCGGGCCGCCGGCGTCGGAAGTCGAGGGCGGGACCGGAAATTCCGGTCCCGTTGGTAAAAACCGGCCGGCCAGCGGGCCGGCCGGATGTCATAAAACCGGGGGATTAAACCCCCGGCTGGTTCTTCAAACCCCCCTCTTAATGAGGGGGGCGGTTAATTTAAAGGAGGGGGGGGGGGGGGGGCAAAGCCCCCCCGGTTCGTCCAGCCGGCCCCCACTTGCGGGGGCCGTTTTTTGGCAAAGGCACGGCTCAAAGCCGTGCCGCCTTGATCAATCAGCGGGGGCAATCAAGCCCCCCGCGTGACCACCCCCGTGCGGCGCCCGCCGCCGCCAGCGCGGCCCGCCGCCGCCGCCAGCGCGGCCCGCCGCCGCCGCCGCCGCGCGGCCCGCCGCCGCCGCGCGCCGCCGCCGCACCGCCCCGGGGGGGGGGGGGGGGGTCGGGCCGGGTCGGCCCGGACCCGGACCCCCCGTTTCGAACCTGATTTGGTTTTTGGCACATAACTTGAGCCTCGGACCTCCGAATGACGAACCGTCTGCGGCAACGCGATCCTTGGATCGAGACGGTCGTTTCGATATATCGCACTCAAGGTTTCGGTTTACTTTGAGTTCGGCCGGGTTGGTTCGTTCACGGAACCAACCGGGCCTTCGGAGCGGAAACGCTCATATCTCGAGCCACGAACGTCCGATTGACGCGCCGTCAGTCGCGTTGCGTTCCTCTTAATGAGGCGGATCTTTTGGCATACTCTGCCCGAGGTTTGGACGCAGGTGGAGTACGGTCGGGTTGGTTTTGCTTTAAAAACCAACCGGGCCCCGGAGACGAAAAAGCCAATAACTCACAGACCGGGCGTCCGATTGACGCGCCGTCTGTTTCGTTAACTTCCTCTTGATGAGACGGAACTTTTGACATACCCGCCCAAGTTTTGGATACAGTCGGAGTATGGCCGGGTTGGATTGTACCCGAAATCCAACCGGGCCCCTGGAACGGGAAAGCTGATATCTTTCAGACAGGACGTCCGCTTGACGAGCCGTCAGCGGCGTTGGTGGTTACGTTGAGTAACGGTCCCTTTGAGTATACCCTATGAGAGTTCGGGGTACAGTTGAGATACGGCCGGGATTGGTTCGCACTCGAAACCAACCGGGCCCCTGGGACGAAAAGGCTAATAACTCACAGACCGGGCGTCCGATCGACGCGCCGTCTGTTGCGTTGAGACCCCTGTGACGAGATGGACTTTTGAGACACTTCTTCGTGGGACTTTGAGATACTTGGAGTATCGACCTGTAGCTCGTGGAGCGGACCCTCCCAGTGACGAGCATGCGATGTACGGAGACCGTGTAGCTAGCTGAGACCTGACGACTGCTTGACCGACTCGACTTGGAGTGAGTCGACTAGCCCAGTGGACGGAGCACTACTTTCTGAGGTGCAGACCCATGGCGGACGGAGTACGTGTGTGACAGTGCAGACCCGCGGTACTCGTCCGGAGAGTACCTCAGCAGGCTACTAGGGGGTGTGCACTACTGTGTTTGGGTGACATACCTCAGCGGACGGAGCGCCAGGTAGTTGGCCGCAAACCCGCAGTACTCGACAGGAGGAGTACCTCAGCAGTCTTAGGTTAGTGAGCAGTACCTCGGAGTCGTGACAGGACTACTGCACACTTCAGAGACGGGGATCTTCAGCAGTTACGGTTTCGATAATGAAAATCCTGGTTTGAGCTGAGACTTTTGACCTTTGTGTTTCCTCATGATTGAGATGGGTCACTTGCTAACTTTGGTATATGTCTGGGCATATACCCGAGTAGTGGTTATCCGTCGTTTTCACAATCCTTGTGTTTCCTCATGATTGAGATGGGTTACTTGATAACTTAGGTATATGTATGGGCATATACCTAAGTATAGTTTATCTGTTGAGATCTTCTTGTGGTTATCCTTGTTGGTTTTAGTGAGACCTTGAGGGTCTCGGGGTCCCTACTGAGTATCGTTATACTCACCCCTGCACGGGCTATGCCCGCACCTCGTTGTGTTGGTTGCAGACGACGGACAGTGCTGACAGAGGCCGAGTGTTCGAGGACTGGACGGTACCTGGAGGTGGACTATACGACGAGGCGGTACCTGGAGGTGGACCACTGGGCGGGATATACTCGGAGCGGATGGCGGGACCCGAGGAGCAGAGGAGCTATCTGTACCCACCCTTCAGGTGGGATTTCCAGTGGACATCTCAGCGTAGCAGCTTTACTTTTCAGTCGCTGTTTTTCCTTTCGAGTTGTACTTTACAGTTGGGCTTGTATTTCCGGCCCCTTTTTGCTTTTCAGTTCTTCTTTTTGTACTTAGTGTTTTACTTCCGCTTGTACTCTGTGGTGCTTGTTTTCTTTTATAAAGGCAATGCCTTCCCAGTTATCGGGATTTTACGCCTTTGGTGCTAGTCGCCAGCCCCTGGCCTATGGAAGGCGGGCTTGGGGTAGTCACGGCACGGGCCCCGAGGACGGGTCGTGACAAATTGGTATCAGAGGAGTTCGGTTCTACCGCAGAACTTATAACTCTGATGTTTCTTTCTGCGAAGCAATAGTGTTGAGAGTACCGAGTGTGGTTTTCAGTTCAGGGAGTCCAGTGTTGGTGCGGGCAGCCGACGTATCCATACACCAGGACCCTGACAACTGATTTCCGACTTTGTGCACGAAAACACTGATTGCGTGTGTTTTTTCAAAAGTTTTTCCCCTTAAAACAGCTCAAACCAGGTCAGCTCACCAGGTATAATCGTTTGATCGTGTTACGTTGTTTCTTTCAGGATGGCCCCACGACGACAGCCAGCTAGGGTTCCGAGAATCGAACGTGAAGACGGCCCACCGAGCGACGAGGCCTCGGTGCAGGGCCCTTTGTCAGCAGTGGCACCGGCGGTAGCTCTACCCGCCGAGCCCCCGATGCTTCCAGCAGCAGCCGCTGACGATGCACGTCGCCTCAGCGCACTGCATGAGTTTCAGCGCCAGCGACCGCCCAGGTTTCGCGGGGAGACGGATCCCCAGGCTGCAGAGGACTGGCTGGAGGCAGTTGTACGAGTGTTTAGGCTAGTGAGGACACCAGCAGACCTCATGGTGATCCTCGCTGCGAGCCTACTACACGCAGCAGCAGGTAGGTGGTGGAGCCACTTGTTTCAGTTTTGCGATGAGATGGACTTCGCATGGGAAGACTTCGAGACCTTATTCAGGGTGGAGTTTGTGCCAGTATCTCTACACCCCGAGCGTGTACAGGAGATTCTGCCTTTGACGCGTGTTTTTCGATCAGAAGCCGAGTCATCTGTGGGCAGTAGACAGATGATGCAGAGGTCCAGGAGGACCAGACCAGCAGATGGGCGATCTCGGGTTTTAGGACCAGTGGTGCAGGGCACCCGGAGTGGGAACAGAGCTAGCCGTGCAAGGAGCAGGTTGTGTTACTCATGCCGAGGAAAGGGTCACCTGGCACGTGACTGTCCGACTCCTCGTACAGTTGATCCATAGGCTTTTGAGGAGCCACCGAGGTTGAGGCAGCGACAAATGCTGGAGCTCTGGGAGCAGGTGGACAGGGGAGGAACTTGTGGTTACGTCTTTTGTACTTCTAGTTCCATGTTGATGTTGCTTTTGTGTAGTGTCTTGTATTATGAGCTGCAATAATAAAAAGACGCATTCTTTTGTGATGTTTTCTTTCCTGTCCTCTTTGGTGATGTTACTAAGAGGTTCCAGTTGACTGTTGACTTGACCCTCACTTGTGAGACATCTACTGGAGGAGACCAGTTACCACACACTGATGCCGACAGTGTGACTCAACCCTTGGAGGCGAGAGTAACGGTTGGATCTCTTAGTAGTAGCGTCGAGGCCTTACGACGTCATCCTTGGTATGGATTAATATCATCCATGTTAGGATTGACTGTTTTAGGCAAAGAATGTGGTTCATCCAGGGGATGAGACCAGATTTCTCTTTTCGGCAAAGAAGAAATCTTGCAGCTCTTGTGGGACCAGAGATGGTCTGGGCCACGTCAAAAGAGGTCCATGTCATCCAGGAGCGGGTCCTACATGGACGATCGATTCCTCTTGTGCGCAACTGATGGCGGCACGGGAATCTCCAGGAGAGCACATGGGAGCGGGAGGCTCAGATGCGTGCTCAGTATCCTCTTTTTGTTTCCCTAGTTTTTGATGTAGCTTTACGGGGACGTAAAGCCCTGAGGTGGGAGTAATGTAAAGACCCGTAAAATTCAAGGAAATTTTTTTTCTTAATTTTCTTTAGAATTTTACAAGAGCGCGGTTTTAGACGGCACCTGATTCCGAGGCCCGGAGTGCCCGGAATTAGTTTCCGAAGTTTGGCTCGGGTACGTTCAGTGAACGAACGAGCGGGAATTCCTAACTTTTGATCCGGTGCTCGGAATTGAAATCCGAGGGCACCGATGAACTCGCAGCGCCAATATTCGCTTAATGAGACCTTTTCGGGAGTTGCGTTTGTTGCGGGTTGAAAGTTACGTTTTGGGGTTTTTCAGTTAAGTTAAATAAAATTTGTGTAAAGACAAATTTTATTTTAACTTATTTAAAAACCTATCAAAGGAGGTTGGAAGTGGGACCCACACCCACTTAACCTCCCTTGGGAGGATTAAGTGTGGTGGGGCCCACACGAACCCCCCCCCCCCCACCTTTTCAACTCCCCACTCTCCCTCTTAATGTCTTGACAAGTTAACTTCTAATTAATTATACAATTCATGTATATTAAATAAGTGAGTTAATTAAGGGAGTTAAACCCTTTTTGAATTTCAAACCTTTGAAATTCTTTTTGTGAATAAAATAAGACTTTGTCTTATTTTGTTGGGTTAGAACTCTTAGTCACCTTGGGAGGTTTTCTAGAGAGCTTTGGAAGCTTTCCTTCTTCTTCTTCAACTTGACGAAGAACCTTCGAAGAACGAAGAACGCGAAGAACGTCGTTCTTCAACGAAGAATTTCTTCGCCGAAGAACACGGACTTTCCGCGACGCCTTATCCGCGACGTGACGTTCTTCTTCCGTATCATCTTTTCCGCGACGAACGCCATCGACAACGAATCTTCCTCCGACGTCAAAGGAATCGTCACCAATATTCCACGACTCCGTCAACGTGCGACTATCGAGGTAAGGGTTCTTGAGTTCGTTGTTTCCTTTTATTTTGACTTTCCTCAAGACTTGACGAGGAACACTCTCTTTTCCGACGAAGAACGCCGCAACTCCTTTCTTCGTTCACCGTGACAACGAAGGGGACGCCATCTCTTCTTCGGACAACCTTCGTCGGCAAACGAAGATCCGCCAACGTCGTATCTCTTCGGGCATAGCACTTCGTCAACGGATTTGACGAACGACGACCGCGACACCCGACCTCCGCGACGCCGTCTTCCGCGGAGCGTAGCAGAACCTTTGAATCCTAAACCCGAGGTAGGGGTTGTCGAATTTCTTTTGGATTCCTCTTTTTATTCTTGATCGTGCTTTTAGCAAGATTAACGTGTGGCATAATTTTTTCTTTAAGTTGCGTTATTATTATTAACGCGAGGGGGGGCCGGACCGCACGAACACGGCCGAAACCCCCTCCAACGTTCTTGTTTAATTCTTTCGATGGAAGCAAAGTGGCGTGGTGCCGTCGCACCACGCGGTTTACCGTGCGTTAAATTTACGCAACGCCGTCGCGCTACGCCGAGGAGAGTCTTCAAAAACGCGACGCCGCCGCGCCGCGTTGGAAGGATTCATGGCACGGCGAGAGGGGTGCGGTGCCGTCGCACCGCGCCGGACGACGAACACCGCGGCCGGTTCCGGGCCGCGGCGGGACGAGAAGACCGCGGCCGGTTCCGGGCCGCGGCGGGACGAGGAGACCGCGGCCGGTTCCGGGCAGCGGCGGAAGAGCAGACCGGCGGCCGGGCCGCCGGCGTCGGAAGTCGAGGGCGGGACCGGAAATTCCGGTCCCGTTGGTAAAAACCGGCCGGCCAGCGGGCCGGCCGGATGTCATAAAACCGGGGGATTAAACCCCCGGCTGGTTCTTCAAACCCCCCTCTTAATGAGGGGGGCGGTTAATTTAAAGGAGGGGGGGGGGGCAAAGCCCCCCCGGTTCGTCCAGCCGGCCCCCACTTGCGGGGGCCGTTTTTTGGCAAAGGCACGGCTCAAAGCCGTGCCGCCTTGATCAATCAGCGGGGGCAATCAAGCCCCCCGCGTGACCACCCCCGTGCGGCGCCCGCCGCCGCCACCGCGGCCCGCCGCCGCCGCCGGCGCGGCCCGCCGCCGCCGCCACCGCGGCCCGCCGCCGCCGCCGCGCGGCCCGCCGCCGCCGCCGCCGCGCGGCCCGCCGCCGCCGCCGCCGCGCCGCCCGCCGCCGCCGTCCGCCGCCGCACCGCCCCGGGGGGGGGGGGGGGGGGGGGGGGGGTCGGGCCGGGTCGGCCCGGACCCGGACCCCCCGTTTCGAACCTGATTTGGTTTTTGGCACATAACTTGAGCCTCGGACCTCCGAATGACGAACCGTCTGCGGCAACGCGATCCTTGGATCGAGACGGTCGTTTCGATATATCGCACTCAAGGTTTCGGTTTACTTTGAGTTCGGCCGGGTTGGTTCGTTCACGGAACCAACCGGGCCTTCGGAGCGGAAACGCTCATATCTCGAGCCACGAACGTCCGATTGACGCGCCGTCAGTCGCGTTGCGTTCCTCTTAATGAGGCGGATCTTTTGGCATACTCTGCCCGAGGTTTGGACGCAGGTGGAGTACGGTCGGGTTGGTTTTGCTTTAAAAACCAACCGGGCCCCGGAGACGAAAAAGCCAATAACTCACAGACCGGGCGTCCGATTGACGCGCCGTCTGTTTCGTTAACTTCCTCTTGATGAGACGGAACTTTTGACATACCCGCCCGAGTTTTGGATACAGTCGGAGTATGGCCGGGTTGGATTGTACCCGAAATCCAACCGGGCCCCTGGAACGGGAAAGCTGATATCTTTCAGACAGGACGTCCGCTTGACGAGCCGTCAGCGGCGTTGGTGGTTACGTTGAGTAACGGTCCCTTTGAGTATACCCTATGGGAGTTCGGGGTACAGTTGAGATACGGCCGGGATTGGTTCGCACTCGAAACCAACCGGGCCCCTGGGACGAAAAGGCTAATAACTCACAGACCGGGCGTCCGATCGACGCGCCGTCTGTTGCGTTGAGACCCCTGTGACGAGATGGACTTTTGAGACACTTCTTCGTGGGACTTTGAGATACTTGGAGTATCGACCTGTAGCTCGTGGAGCGGACCCTCCCAGTGACGAGCATGCGATGTACGGAGACCGTGTAGCTAGCTGAGACCTGACGACTGCTTGACCGACTCGACTTGGAGTGAGTCGACTAGCCCAGTGGACGGAGCACTACTTTCTGAGGTGCAGACCCATGGCGGACGGAGTACGTGTGTGACAGTGCAGACCCGCGGTACTCGTCCGGAGAGTACCTCAGCAGGCTACTAGGGGGTGTGCACTACTGTGTTTGGGTGACATACCTCAGCGGACGGAGTGCCAGGTAGTTGGCCGCAAACCCGCAGTACTCGACAGGAGGAGTACCTCAGCAGTCTTAGGTTAGTGAGCAGTACCTCGGAGTCGTGACAGGACTACTGCACACTTCAGAGACGGGGCTCTTCAGCAGTTACGGTTTCGATAATGAAAATCCTGGTTTGAGCTGAGACTTTTGACCTTTGTGTTTCCTCATGATTGAGATGGGTCACTTGCTAACTTTGGTATATGTCTGGGCATATACCCGAGTAGTGGTTATCCGTCGTTTTCACAATCCTTGTGTTTCCTCATGATTGAGATGGGTTACTTGATAACTTAGGTATATGTATGGGCATATACCTAAGTATAGTTTATCTGTTGAGATCTTCTTGTGGTTATCCTTGTTGGTTTTAGTGAGACCTTGAGGGTCTCGGGGTCCCTACTGAGTATCGTTATACTCACCCCTGCACGGGCTATGCCCGCACCTCGTTGTGTTGGTTGCAGACGACGGACAGTGCTGACAGAGGCCGAGTGTTCGAGGACTGGACGGTACCTGGAGGTGGACTATACGACGAGGCGGTACCCGGAGGTGGACCACTGGGCGGGATATACTCGGAGCGGATGGCGGGACCCGAGGAGCAGAGGAGCTATCTGTACCCACCCTTCAGGTGGGATTTCCAGTGGACATCTCAGCGTAGCAGCTTTACTTTTCAGTCGCTGTTTTTCCTTTCGAGTTGTACTTTACAGTTGGGCTTGTATTTCCGGCCCCTTTTTGCTTTTCAGTTCTTCTTTTTGTACTTAGTGTTTTACTTCCGCTTGTACTCTGTGGTGCTTGTTTTCTTTTATAAAGGCAATGCCTTCCCAGTTATCGGGATTTTACGCCTTTGGTGCTAGTCGCCAGCCCCTGGCCTATGGAAGGCGGGCTTGGGGTAGTCACGGCACGGGCCTCGAGGACGGGTCGTGACAGGATACCATGAAAGAAAATAAGATTTGGTTTCATTTGTGTCATGAATTTTGAAAGAATCACTTAAGGAAATATCTTAGAGGAATAAAAATATGTTTTTACTGTGGAAAAGAAGCTCACAAAGAAAGTAACTAAAAAGTAAATATAAGGAGTTTGGTCAACACAATGGATGAGAATATTGGAATCCTTAATAGATCATCATAGGTTAAATGCATTAAGCATGGATAGAATGGTTATTATGAAAATAAATGTCCGAAGTGGAATGATCCTAAAGAGAATAAAAAATGTCGTATGACTAAAGAATCTATTGTTGATGGTGATGAGACTATATATGAAATGTGAAAGGAAAGAGGTATTAAGTAATAAGATGAGGTATACTTCTTATAGATTAATAGATTTTTTATGTATTCCAATTCAATAATTTTGTTATATCAATGGTAAAATATATTGGGATAGTTTATTTTATGTTTTTTCTTTAAGAATTTACAAGATTATGTTGAATGGTTTTGATTGACTAGAAATGTAATTTAATAGAAGGATTATTCTCATGGAAAATATATGATTAAGGAAAATATAACCATTAATATGTTCTTTATATTAAGATAATGTTTTATGGATAAAGAAATGTTAGATAAGAATAAGTAAATTGGATGGTATTGACTAACTTGGAACTAATTAAGGACTTGTTGACAAGTTGTTTATGCTATCATTGATGATGTTTAATTTTTTTGGAATTAATAAATATATCCAATAAACTATAGAGTAAGGAAAAATTCATGTTATCAAAAATGATTTGTGGTAATTTAGGTTATTACCACGTTCCAAGTGAATATACGATGATAATAATCAAATTCTTGGAATGTGACAACTAAGAGATACCTTGTGATATATGGGGGATCAATGTTAATATGATTTCATGAACTTCATTATAATTTTTTGAATTTTCATATTTCAAAAGGTTAATAAGGTTAACCAATTATAGAATATTTCAGTTAAAATTCAGAGGAGGTTTGTGAGTTTAAAGTACCATCTCACCACATGAGGATTTATATATATTGGATAACATGTTCTAACCACTTTGTTTTATTATAACTGAATGTAGATGGGATGAATTATCATGGATCTCATGATATTTTAGTGCTTCTTGAATGAAAAATTCACCATCCTTTTGGGGAAATAGGTAAAGTGTAAATGGGTTAAGAGACCACGAAAGGCTGATATTTTACTTGAAAAAGGGAATTAAATCAAGTAATTATAACGTATTATAAAAAAATTAATCAAAATTAGGAAAATGTCCTTGAAATAAAATCTAGTCTTGTTATCAACATTTTTTATAATATCAATGTCCTTATTCTTATTTCTTCACTTTGTGGTATTGTGATCATTAACATTCTTGAGATCACCCAATTTCTTATGATCAGTGATCTTTATCAATCTCTATGATTATTTTTTGTTTTTATTTCATGTTAATGTTTTCACTTCTAACCTAGATTTTCTTAAGTGGCAACATAGTTATGTTTTACCTTGGGTAATAGTTATCTTTCCAAAATAAAAATTTTAAAGGAAGTTTTAGTATTCATTTATATGATGTGGGTTTTTATGAACATAACATTATTATAATAAACCATTCATTACTTAGATAAACTGTGAGAGAAAAATTTAGTCTTATGGGGGTAGAATGTAACACAGAGAGGTTTTTTGAAATATAATTTTTGGAATTATTTTAATATTTTTCATATTTTTCATTTCACACAACACTGAATATAGATATTTTTATACAAAATCACTATGTTTGGATTTCATTATACACAACAGCAAGTCAATATATTACTACACATAACACATAGATTAGCTTGCAGTACATGAAACACTATGTCCTTCTTGTATTACACATAATACTGAGTCCCTTTTATACCTTATGTTAAATGCAAGTCTGATTTTTACCTAACAACAATATATTATTATTGTTTTTATTAAAATATGATTATAGTTAGCACCTATCCATTGGAAGATAATTTATAAATATGATTTAAAAATTGTTAAAATATGATTTATACATGTAAATAAAATGAATAATTTGGTTATCAATTTTTATAATTGAATGAAAGAACAATTTGAAAATAAATAATTTAATTTTATCAGAAAACTATTTTTCTTTGTACGAGAACAATTTTATCTCAATAAATTAAAAAGATTAATTTTTATTAATTTTTTTAATAAAATTTATATTTTATACATTCAATCAATATTTTTTATCCTCATCCAATATATTTTATAGGTATAAGATAATAAAAAATCCAATTTTATAAATTAAAAAGTTATTCTTCTAAATTATAATTGTACAACCTTTTAATGTCAAAACTATTTTAAATATAAATTTTGAAACATTTTTAATTTTTATTTGATAAAATAAACATCATTTTTGAAATTGTAACATAAAAATTAGATTAGGGTGAATTTTTGGTATTTTTTGTGATGTTTCATTTTTTGACGAATACCGAATAATATTGGATTTTAATTCTAAACTACCTTTTCACATAATTTATTTATAATTTATAATTTTATTTTTATTGGGATTAAATTTAAATTAGAGAAAAAATAAATCATTTTATAAAATTTATTTCATTGGAATAAATTTCACATTGAAATTGGATATACAAACTTACTAAGATTTTGAGAACTTTTACTTTAAAAATTTACTTTGTCGTCTCTTCTGTAGGATTAAATTTTAATTAATTTATGCCAATTAATTAATTAGAATTTAGAAAACTATATTCCATATTTTTAATAAGAATAATATATAATTTCAAATAAATTCAACTTATCTTTTGACATAAAATTTAGTTCAATTAATTAAAATTAATTATAACGATTAAGAGGAAAATAACATACCATGTGAGTAAACCTTAAAATTAAATGCCAAAATGACCTAGAAAATTGTAAAAAATAAATTGGATGTCAATAATTACACCCTATACACCATATTCTATAATTTTGTTCATTATTTTATCAAATTTTCATAGAAAAATGAGAGTTGAATTCCCTTTTAAAAAATTTATAGCAATGCCACTGTCCTCCACTATAAACATTCACTCACCCCTCCCACTATTAAAACCTCTAAAGTCCTTTTAATAACCCAAAATATACACATCTAAGGTCTCACAATCCATCAATTCTTCATATAATACTCCCTTTGGGAATAAATCTATCCAATGAAGCCCTTTGGTGAAAATTAAAATGAGTTTTCCAATGAAGAGGTAACATCCTTTCTCAAGCACTTTTGTTTTATTTTCATTCTCCACCCCATAAAATATTCTTATTCAATGATTATATAATAAAATATGTATCTTAAATAAAATTTTATTTTTTTTATTATATGGTTTATATCTAAACTAATACACACAAACATCTAATAGGTAATGAACTTACCGATCTTGTGTTTGAAGAACTACCGCCTCAAAAAACAATGTTGTTAATTTTTTCATTACAACTTATCATGGTTGGAAATTATGATGAAATATATATTTTAATGTGATATATATGATATTTATGATTTCTTTATACTTATATAATTATTATATAAAACATACCTACCTGATTTCTGTTGTGTGTAAATATGAGAACTTCGCTTATGGATGTGGGAACTACTTCCCCCTCGGAGAGATTTGATTCGTTCACACTCTACATTGAATGTATTAAGGATGGGTGTTGTGAAGGTATAATATATATATGAAATAATAATTTTAACCTAATGAAATTAAATTTATATATACATATTCATTTATTTCATTTACATTTCTTTTAATAGGACAACAAAATGGAAACATCATTCATGCGTACGTATAACATATCTTCCTCATGAACGTTGTATTCCATTTCATATATCTATCATTAATAGATCACTATAAATATTTATATAAATAATATATATGATATATAAATCATTTTTTAAATTTTATAATTATTTAAATTAGGATCTATGTAAGAGGATCAAGAATAACAGTCAAAACAAGTGTGATAAACAAAGCAGTTATTACCAGAAACGTTGTTTTAACATGGAGTTATTAATAAATGGGTCATATAAATTCATAAGTGAATAATATGTTTTATTATATATATATAAATGGTTATTTATTGGATTTATAGTGTAATTACATTTATTATAAAATATTTTTGAACATGTACAACGAAATTCAAGACTTAAGGTAAGGGTTTTCTCACATAACTTTTAATATCTATGAGATACATGTCATGTTCACCACTTATTTCTTTTTGTATAATGTATATACATGGAAATAATTTATTATATTATAATTTTACATAATTACATGGGTATTTATATATCTATTTTATGGTATTTATTTCATGGGGTTTATGGTTCAAGAGATACCAAATCGATAATGTAATTATCTCTAAATTTTCCTTCTTGGAGATACATGTCACGTTATGCACCAATATTTTTTTATGGGGTGTATATAATCCCATTCTTCAAGTTATATAATGAATATCAGTCCTTTAATGAAATTTAAAGCTTTATGTAATATTATTCTTTCATGGGTATTATGATTCAATGTTACTAATGTTTTATGAGTTATTTCTAAAATCTCATCATTTGTCGGGTCAGTTGATGATTATACTTCAATTGATAAAATCCTATGATCCATATCTTAATAAAACTCATGAAATTACGTATCATATGGTCATCCATGATATCTTAATGTATTATTTCAATTTTTTCCAATATTTTTTTCTTAATATATATAATAAAAATAATTTATGAGAATATGAAATTATTTCTCCTTTATATCATATGTCTATGTTATTTTAGAAACATGTTTTCTAGAAATGTTATAATTTTTATTTACTATCATCATATGATGTATAACGGTAATTTTCACCTATTTTAAAACTTTTTAAAAAATGGTTTTAAAGTAATATTCTTGTTGTTTTCCAATCAAGGGACTTTTTTAAACTTTTAAGGTGAAAAAAGAATGTTTAGTATATACAGAAATACCCTCCCTCATGACCGTCAGTTCCTTGAAGCTACCTTTTGTAGGATTACATGGTTGTTTTTTATTATTTTTCTATAATATTATATATTTTTTTTTTAATTTAATGTGATATTCCAAGAAAAGGTTTTTCAAAATTATTTCAATCCATAATTTTAGGTTTCGATTTATTTTCAATGAAAAATGTTTTAAAAATTTATTCATGCATTATTTATTACTTTTCAACTTGTTTTAAAATAAATTTTTTTAAAAATATTTTCAATCTTCCATTATATGTTTTCAAAAATATTTTAAAATATTTTTTTAATAATACATAATTTTTTAAAAATAATTTTTCATTGTGGAAAATATATTTTCATCAAAAATGATTTAAATGAAATTGTAAATAATTATTGATTAGAAATAGGTTTTGAAATTATTTTATAAAAAGTATTTTCAATGGAAGAATATTTTAATTAAGAAAATTTTCATGTGAACATTCAAAATCCTTATCCGACTAAGATGGAATACTTTGTTATAGTTTATGAATTACTGGGGATATGATCCATGAATACCATTCATATTCTTTATTTAATGGTTTATGTTTAGATGGAATAATTTCTATGATAATAATTCCTCTTCCACGAGTTATATGATTTTAAAACCCATTTATTTTCTGAGGTTATTCTTTGATGAAATTATTATGAATCCCATATCTTTTTAGGTTTCATGATATGATCCATGTTTTATTATCTTAGGGAACATGTATGTATTATTTTATTGTGTGATAGGTTAAACCTATATAGCCATCCAATGATTTCAGTAAAGATTTATATCTCATGAGATAATGATAGAAATCAATTTTATGGGATTGATCCACTATTAAATATGGGGAATCCCGATCAACTATGGGATGATGGGAAAACCTGATACCTTACATATAAAGAACTACAAATGGGGATGGTGGTGTGTCCCGCCCAGTAGGTGTAGTCCCCACGAAGTTCCCTATTATGTTTTGGAAATGAACCATGAATTACAGGGAATGATATTACATGTTTATGTGTCTTCTATAAATTCTATATCTTATGCCTTCAATATTCTCACATGGTTCAAGTTCTTGATTATCTTATAATTTCTTGTCTTATGAACTTATAATCATTATTACATGTCTTGTGATTGTGATATTCTTATGCAGTTTATGATATTCAAATGTAATTCCCATGTTCTCATACCCTTATGTTCATGTTATGCTTAAATATTTCCTTTATTTACCCTTATTGTTAATTCAAGATCTCTTATTTATTATGTTTCATTTCCCCAGGTTATGAAAAATGGTTTTATGTAGGAGTAATAAAGGGGAAGATCTTTAAAGAATATGTTGAATATATTTCCCCAAACTAGAATAATTTATTCAAAGTTTCTAAACTCAGTAAACTATTACAGTCCTCAAGCATGTATTTTTGTAATATATTGAATATTGATATAAATGATGTAATATACACATACTTTAAGCTGGGGTTTCTATAATTGGTATCGAAGGAAAGATTTATTAAGCCATTGGAAACTAGAATGTGATGAATTTAGTGATATACCTAGGGATATTTATAAGAATATGTCTAGGGATGTCTCTAAGAATTTGTCTAAGGATGAGTTAATATTTAGGTAACTGTCCTGGAATTTTTGTAAAGGATATAATGAGTGGTTTCTTGTAAATACATCCTTGTAGGATTATACAAATGGACGTGGCTTTGCAATAGATGTACATAGGGGCAACAACTTTGAAAACACCATATTTAACTAGACTTCATCGGGAACTGGTGCACAACAATGGGCCTTACTGCACACCTGGATTGACACTCCTAGGAGATATTCTTTAAGAATTAATAAAATCTTTATGAAACATCATGAAGGATGTAATTAAAAATATGACTATTAATATTCATGGATAAAACTAAGGTGTCATAGATGAAATAAGTAGGTTTCATGATTTAGACATCCTATATGTGATTTTTATGATTATTAGGTTTTATTCTATTATAATTGTTTCTCTCACAATGCTTTATATTTTTAGTAAATGGAGGGAATAATAAATAACTATGTTAACGTTGAATGTGATAAAATTTTATGATGAACAATCAAATGGGATGATCGCTGGAGTGAAGAATGTTGGGATCATTCCTAGTTAGTTTTCATGGAATATTATTAACAACATACACCTTAACCAAATCTTAGAATCACTAAGGAAGATAAGGAAGGTGTTCACTAAGGGTTCGGGTAATGGAGACCATGGAGTAAAGGAGATAAAATTTACTTTTTTGTCAAGAATATAGAAATAATCACCTAGGTTAATGTCTTTGAGGAACAAGAAAATGTTTTGAAAGTGGGAGGCAAGGGCACAATGAAAGTAACTAGATAGTAAATATAAAGAGTTTGGTAAACATAAGGTATGGAAATATTAGAATCCCTAAGAAATCATCAAAGGTTTAATACTTTATGTGTGGAATGAATAGTCACTATGAAAATTTATTTATTATATGGAAATTTCCTAATGAGAATTAGAATGGTGGTATGAGTAATGGTTAAATTATTGATGATGATGATACTATAGATTAAATGTGAAAGGAAATTGGTATTAATTAATAGGATGAGGTGTCATTCTTAGGGGTTAAGGATGAAGTGGAATAATTTATGTTTTTATATATTTGGATTCAGGAATTCTATTATACTATTGGTAAAATATATAAGGATTTTTTAGTTTATGGTTTTTTCAAAGGATTTATAAGAATACATTGAATGGTTTTGATGGACAAGAAAATCAATTTAAGGGAAATGTGATGTTCATGGAAAACACATGATTAAGGAAAAGATAACACTTAATATGTTATTTATGTTTTGATAATGTTGTTTTGATAAAGACATGTTAGATATGAATAAATAAATTGGATGATATTATTTACCTATGAACTAATTAAAGGCTTGTTTACAAGTGGTTTATGCTATTATTGATGATGTTTTTAAAATTTTTGGATTTATGAAATATATCGAATAAACATTGGAATATGGAATAATGCATGTTTTCAATAATTATTTGTGTTAATTCAGGTTATTACCAGGTTATAGGAGAATATATTATAAGGGTATTCACATGTTTTGAATGTAATATCCAAGAGTTACACTGTGATATATGGGGGTTAATGTTATGTTTATTTCATTACCTTCACTTTAGAGTTTTGAATTTTCATCTTTTTTAAGGGTTATATAGTAATTTTTTTTTTAAAATTTTAAGTTGATGTTTGTGAGATTAAAGTATTATATCACCATATAAGGATTTATACATATTGCATAACCTATTCTAACCACATTATTTTTATTCTAACTAAAGACATATGGTTTGACTTTTCATGTATCTAATGATATTTTAGTTCTTTAGGAATGAAAAATTCACCTTCATTTTTTTGAGAAAGAGGTGAAGTGGAAATTGGTCAAAACACGACCAAATGGAGGGATTTAAATTTTGAAAGGGAATAAAATCAAGTAATTATATATTCATGTGAAAAAAATAATTCAACATTATGAAAAGGGTTTTGAAATAAATTGTTGTCTTATTATCATAAACTTTTGATGATATTAGTGACCTCATTCAAGTTTCATCACTATATGTTTTTTTATTTTTGAATTTCTCTAGATCACCCCCTTTCTTGTGATAAGTGATCTTTCTCAATCTCTATGATTATTTATTCTTTTATTCCATATCTATGTTTTAACTTCCCACATATTTTCTCCTCTATGGAAACCTATTTATGCATTACTTTGGGAAACCATTATGTTTCCAACATTCCATTTTTAGAGGAAGTTTTAGTATTCATTTTTATAATGTGGGTTTTGATGAATGGAACTTTCAATTATTAAACCTTTTATAACCAAGAAAAATTTCTATGGAAAACTTCATTTTAAATAGGGGTATAATGTATCAACTTGATATTTCTTGAAATATATTTTTTTCAAATTAATTTAATCCTTTGAATATTTTTCATTTCAAACAATAATGAATGTAGATTTTTTTATACGAAATAAATAAGTGTGGATTTCATTTTTTACAACACCATGTCATGATTGTACTACATGAAACACTTTTATTAGCTTGAAATACATGAAAAACTTTGTTTTTCATATATTACACACAACACTGATTTCGTTCAATAACTTTAATTACACGCAAGGCTAAGATTTAGTGAACTATTATATATAATTAATAATAACATTAAAATATTATTATAGTCCCCTCATAGATGTTAGAAAGGAAGTTACAAATAAGATTAACTAAATTATGAAAATATGATTTACCCAAGTATATAAAATAAATCCACCGTTTACAAATTAGTATGATTGAATGTGAGAATTATTTTAAAATAAATCATTTACTTTAATTCAAAAATATTTTTCAATGTACAAACAAAAAATTATCTCAATAAATCAAAAAAAAACATATTGTGATTTTTTTAAATAAAAAATATATATTATATACTCAATCAATATTTTTGATGCTCATCCAATATATTTGATAGGAATATGATGAAAATATATCTAATTTTATAAATAAAAAGATTTATTCTTCTAAAAGTTAATTTTACTGCCTATTAATATAGAACCTATTTTAAATACATTTTTGACACTTGTATAAATTTTATTTGGAAGAATAAACATAATTTTTGAATTACAACATAGAATATAGATATGGGTGAATTTTTAGTAATTTTTTGTGACGTTTTATTTTTTGATAAATAGTGAATAATCAAGAATTTTAATTCAAAACTTCTTTTTTGTATAATTTAATTGTAAGGATAAAATATAATTTTTATCATTTTTAAAATTGATTTGGAATAATTAAACACTAGTTAATCTAATTTTGGTCATTGGGATCAATTTCACTTTTTAATTGGATATAAAAACATACCAAACTTTTGAACATTTTTACATTAAAAACATGGTTTGTCAGCTCGTCTGTGATATAATATTGGAAATAATTTTTACCACATATGTTATTGGAATTTTTAGAAATATATTCCATATTTGTATGTTCAAAATATATAATTTCAAATATTTTCAGCTTTGTTTTTGACAAAAAATATTCATAAATATAATTAAAATTAATTACAAAGATTAAGATGAAAATTATCTTAACAATGGACTAAACCTTACACATTTGAAAAAAATAACCTAAAAACAAGTCAAAAATACATTTTCATGAAATATATTGACACTATACTGTACTTTCAATAATTTAATTCATTATCAGATGCACTTTTCATAAAAAAATCATGGGTGGAATTCCCTTTTCAAAAATTTACAAGAAAACCACTCCCCCTCCACTATAAAAAGGCACTCAAACCACCCACCTTTTCAAACCTATCAAGACATTTTATCACAAAAAATATTATCAAATAATCCCCTAACATCCAAAAATTCATTATAGAATATTTCCTTTGGTTACAAATCCATCCAAGGAATCCCTTTAGTGCAAACCAAAAGAAGTTGCCCAAAGAAGAGGTAACATCCTACATCAATCTCTTTTGTTTTATTTTCAATCTCAAAAAAGTCATATATTCTTATTTCATGCTTATATAATAACATAATTATCCAAAATAAACTTATAGGTTTTTATTATAAGGTTTATATCTACACATATACACACATCCATTAAAGTAATTATTAACTTTTTATTGTTGTGTAAGAAAAACTACCACCTTATGAAACGATGTTGGGAATTTTTTACTTTACCAATTCTCATGGATGGGAATTGTGATGGATTGTAAAATCCCAAGTTTTAAGAAAGAAACACTATTTTCAATAGCATACATGATACGCTACATCAGGCTTAAAAGAATAACAAAATATTATTATTTAAATATTACCCTTATAACCTAGTCGTTGGAATGGAGGGAATGAAAATTTTCAACTGGATAATGAAAATATACTTTACAAATATTTAAATAATGATTCATTGGGTAAAAAATTTATTAGAAATGGAAATAAAAACCAATTGAATATAAAGGATGTGTTTTTATGAAAACCTATTTAAAAAGAGAATAGTTGTGTTTATAAAATCATATCACTCTTTATATATTTTTATGTAGTAAAAAATATATTTTATATATTTAATGTAATGTTTTAAATTCATATTATATTATATATATATGATATAATAATGAATTCAAGTTTTCAAATAAAAGAAGTATTTTTCTAAAAATGCAGTTTTGCCTCCTTTTGATGGAGAACCCTTTTTGAATTTTGTTTTTGACACATTTATATGTTATATTTGAAAAAATAAACTTCTTAATTAAAATTGGGACATAAAAATTTACTTTGGATAAATTTTTGGTAATTTTGTGATAAAGTTCAATTTTTTAATGAATAGTGAAAAATACAACATTTTAACCAAAAATGCCTTTTCATCTAATTTATTTATACAGGTAGATTATATTTTTTGTTCGTTATAAAGTGTAATTGTATTGTGTTTTTATCATTTAATCCAATTTATTTTCATTGGATGTAATTTTACAGTTAAATTGGACATAAACACATTTTAATATTTTGATAGTTTTTATTTCTTAAAAACCCCCTTTCCAGTTATGACAATGGGAATTAATTTTAAATTAATTAATGAAACTTTTATGTTTTGAATTTGAAAAAATGGGCTCCATATTTGTAATTATAATTTCCAAATTATGTAAATTGGTTCCTTGTTTTGGATATTATGAATAATAACTTCCGTAATTATTTTTATTTACCAAGGTTAAATGGTAAATTAGGTAAATAAGTGTAATAGTGATATTATAATTATATAAAACTACCCTAAAACATGTCCTAATATTATTTTATGAGTAATGGTAGAACAAAACAACCATTAGGAATAAATGTTTTCATCTGTGAGCCACTTGGGTGTGAAAACGACATGTTATAATAATTAATTTAAGTAAAAGGAAATATATAAACATAAATCTTTTTTACTTAAAATTTCTTATGGCTGATTATTTAAGCGATCAATTTGACTATAAATATTAATTATAAATTAAAAAATATTTCTTATATCATTTTATTATATTTTTTATTTTTATATATTAAATAAATAGATTTAATTATGACACAATGGCGATGCAATGATTGCTTAATTAATAAAGGATTTCAATAAATGATATTATAAATATTAAAATATATATTATTTGACATAATTTAAGCCATAAACGGATTTTCTAGATGATTATGACATATTATATTTGATTTTATGCTTTTTGTTCAAAGGAATCAAGTTTTTATGACTTTAACAAAAACCAATTACTAAATAGTGTCAAAATTGACATAAATGAGTTTTTAAAACAAATAATATTTTATTAAGTTATGAAATAGTCCTAAAAATATAATATTCGTCCAATTTACTTATATAATGTTAAAAATTTCATTAATTACCCATTTATGGTTCTATTTTCATTTTATAGTAACTATAGTAACCATATGTTATGAAGATACAAGAAGACATGGTAAGATTTAATGTTTTTATCTAAGGGTTAATGCCAAACGATAAGGTTAAATTCATGACCTAACTTGTATAAAAACAATTTTTTTAAAGGATATCCACCCATATTCATCTTATCTTCTAAATAAATCACTTTTTATCCATTAGAAACTAAATATCAATTTATAATAAATTAATATTTCAAGACTTTCCTAAAGCTCCCCTCACCTCTCCTATAAAAGGGAACATCTCCTTCTCTTTTATTAACACCTCCAAAGCACTTTTTATCAGATATCCGATGAAACAATATCCTCCCAGATTCACTCAAATAATCTTAGGGGCCACCCTTTGGTCATACAACCAACTTGTAGAGTCATTTTGTGAAAAAGAGACACTCGAAGAAGAGGTAATTATTTTATCCCTTCTTTCAAAGTTCTTTTCTTCTTATACATCCTCTTACTAAGTTGTTTCAATAATAAAGTAATAAATATAGTATCATCTACATGATGGGATTTTATAATAATTATATTACAACCTTTTACATTCTTTTATCCATCCTATTAATAAAAATATCACCATACGTACATACATACGGCTTACCGTCTCCACGCCGTGGTGTAATTTGTTATTCAAAAAGTCTTAATTTGGATGGGTATAATGATCAGTATAATGAATGTAAATAATGAATATAACATAATAATTATTTTATCTAATTAATATACCATCCAATTCTCTACTGTTTAACCATTAAGTGAATGATATCGTCCCTTGTGCGTACGTATGGCCTACCGCCTCCACAATGCGATGCGATTCATTTTAAAAGATCTTCATTAAACCATGATTACATACCTGAATGGAATGAATAAATACGATATATAATATATTTATATTTACTCTATTCTTATTTAATTTTTATTTACAACAAACCTTTATGCTTTCCATAATGTGTAAATATGATAATTTCGTTTGAGGAAGTGTGGACTACCGCCCCCTCAAAGTTATATGACTCATTCATGCCATACATGGAATGTATAAAGGATGAAATTAAAAAACCTATGTAAAATATAGAATATTTATATTATACCGGAATTATAATATAACTATGTATCATTTATTTTTCATTCTTTTAATATGACAATGAAATGAAAGTAGCATTCATGCGTACGTACGACCTACCATCTCCAAGAACAATGCATTTCATTTATTATTTAAAAATGTTATGGACTATTCTAAATACATATATACTAGATATATATGATATTTAAATCATTAATAATATTTTGGAGATGATGAAATTTTGACAACATGGACAATTTACATCAAACAAGTTTTTTTCAACTCAAGTACCGAATATCGACAAAACAACCAATATGAACATAAATAATTATGTAATTTTTATAACATGGTAAAAAGTAATATTAAAGGATTAATAAACTAGAAAAAATTTCTCAAGAATGTATAAATTAACCTAAGTTTATTAATCAAGAATATAAAGAACTAACGAGACAAGTCAGATTCGAGATAAGGGAATTTTTAAACTCAACTTCCACTCATTGGGATTTATGCATACTTCATTGATTATATTATGAAAAAATTATGTTTGGAATCACTGTTTATTTATTTATGTTCTAATTTACACTTCCCTTTGTGTGGATATATTTTTTCTACACATAATCACCCATTTATAAATTCTTATGTCATTTATACAAACTTTTTAAGGGAAATCTTAACTCAATCTCTATTCATTGAGTTAAATATCGATGTCATTGGTTTTGTTTTTCCAAGAATATGTGTTAATTAATTTTCATTATTTTACAGTAAATATCCACTTATATTGGGTGTATTTATATTTTTTACACATAATTATATAATTGATTTATCCTTAATCTACAGATACAATATTTGTAAAGGATTTTATGTCAATTTACATTCTATTGAGACTTATTTGTTGTTATGCACAAATTCAAATTTATATGGTGTATATAATGTCCTTTGACATATTATATCATGAATCTCCTTATTCTCATGATATTTTATGTTTTTTTAATGTTATTATTTAATTATTTTTATGCATGTATTTTCTCAAGTGGTAAGGGGCTCTTTAACTAAAATATCATTTTAAATGTTTTAAATATTTATTATTATAAATCTTTCTCACTAAAAACCATGTTTTCAAAATGGTTTTAAGGATTTATTTATATGTAAATTAATGTTTTTAAATGTTAATTCCATTAAAAGTTTCAAAGTTGTGTCGGACACTTTGATTCAAAAATCTTTTTTTTTCAAATGTTTTAAATGTGTTTTTTAAATTGAATTGATTATGTCAATATATTGAAACGATATCTTGTGAATGAAAATGTGGAAATGTTATTTTTTCCATTAATATGGTTTTATTTTTTATTATTATGTTATGGTTCTTGGGCATTATTTTTATATATGGGTGGTTTTGTGAAAAACCACGACTAGGTGAGCTCATGATAGCTCTCCAATGCATTGGGTAGCATGATCAAGGTAAATTTTAATGTTTCTTCTAAGTGATTTAGGGAATACACTGTGATGGGTATTCCAAATGTAACCATGAAGGTTACTCCTTATGTGGATGTGAAGGATACAATGTAAGTATGTTATAGATTCCAAAAGTTACCTTTATAATTTATGAGTTCTATGAGTTATTCATAAATCTTATTATTTCATGAGGTATATTAAAGAGATTATGTTTTATGAGAGAAAATTATGATTTCATTGATTTGTATGTATTCATGGAATAATGTTTTCTTTACTTATTTTATATCCCTTACTGATCTTTTTAGGAACATCCCAACTATTGGAAATTCTTTTCACAGAGTATAAGGAAGGGTAAGAGAAAGGAATAATTCAAGATTATTTTTTTCAAGAAAAGAATTCTTGTTTTATTTAAAGAGTTTTATTATTTTGAAAAAATTGGATAGAGTAGAGGTGTATAATTTTTAATATTTAAGTTTCAATGTATGATTTATGACCTAATTATCTAAATATATAAACCTGAAAAGATCCTCGATGTAAAATAAAGTCAAATTATTGTCTTATCTCAATATTAAGTATTTTTTATGGTCAAGGCCCTATAGTTGGTATCAGATGTTAGTTTAGATAAATTTAGAGGTCAGGGTGTTATTGTATCATAAGTTACTTATTTTATATAACAAAAATGGTTAGCATATTAGAAAGACTCATAGTCATTTTAGAAAGATTGAATGAGTTTGAGTTAACCTGGATTAATATATCTTAGTGTTTATCTTCCTTATATGATATTATATGATGATTTTACTAATACAATCACACTAACATTTTTGGTTTTGGTAAATGGATAGATCTAGTAGGAGCCATAGTAGTAATGGATGTAAAGGGAACTATGGTGGTTTTCTGAATAAGAAACCAAATGAAATGGGAGCTGCAGTGAGATCTATTGTGGTTATTATTAACCAACCATCAGGAGTCATGATTAACTACTTGAACTTTGGTTATTCTTATAAGGCATCATATATGTGAGAAATAAATCCCTATGGAAGTTCAAGTAATAATCATAAAGGTAACTATATTCAACAACCTATGTGTCAATTATGTGGAAATAAACACCTAGGAAAATGTTTCAAATGGATGGGAATATGTTATAGATGAGTTAATGAAGGACTTAAATCAATAACCAACCATGGAAAAAGGAATAATTTAGTTGACTCAAGTAAAGGGAAATAAATACTTTCCAAGTTATCAATTTAATGTTTTAAATGTAGGGATAATGTTAATTATGAAAATAGATGTCCTATAAAGAAGGTATGGGAATGAGATCAATAGGTCCATAAAAATATATGTTTACCAATACCTAATTCCATTCCAATTGAATATGAGGAAACAAAAAATGACCTACGAAAGGTGTGGATTATTTCTTAGCTCATGTTTTGACATTGCTAAATCTTAATAAATTATTAATGATTTTGTTTATAGAAAATAGGTATTAAATAATAAGATGGAAAAACATTGATAAATAATCATGAAGAATGTTTGATGATTAAGATTTATAAATTTTAGGAATTGAAGAGTTATGTTGGATCTATGGAAGATGATATGATTAAACGTATTAATGATGAGATTACTTTGGAAGACTTATTGTATGTTTAAAAATTAATTTTCTTATGTAAAAATGTGGAATAATTGTCTTTTCTTTTGTGGATATTGTTATAAAGAACCATTAGAGTATATATGATCCTTGAATTTGAGAAAATTATAGACTATTACATTTTGAGATGAAAAATGAAACGCATGATATAAACTTGAAGTTAAATTATTTTATGGTTATTTTGATGATTTTATCTCAAGTTGGTAATGTTATAAGACTTATATAGTTTTAGAAAAAGGATAAACTTATAGATGGGTGACAACCCATCATGTCTGGAAAGGATATGAGAATCAAACCCACAACCAAAGAGAGACAAGGGAACAACACTTAACATTGACCTATGTAAAGTCCCTGGTTAGTATTACTTATTATTTTTTTTAAATTATTTTATGGACCAAGAATAATTTTATATTGGGAACTTATGTTTTATCAAAATGGATAACCTTAGTATAGGAAAATGATTTAGTGATAAAGTGATAAATGTTTTTTGGAATACGTTTCCTCTTTTGGGAATACTATATGCCTAAGGAGAATAAAATAATACCTAATTTCATTTGAGGAGTAATGGTTGAATTTTATTTTTGAATATTCTATGTTTTTATTATAAACACATGAAGATTTGTGTTATTTCTAGAAATGATTAACCTATCATGGAGAAAATGTGATTAGGTTAATTATTTTTTGGTATGTGATTAGGTTAATTATTTTTTGTAGATAAATGTTAAAATTTATCTTAGAAGGATATGTGATCAAATCCTTCTAAATTTTGGGTTTCAATATTAGTTGGATTATTTTAAAGAGTTTTAAGGACTTTTGTTTGTTGAATGGTCTTTGTAGAACTTGGTTAATACTGTTGAATTTTGGAGATTAAAAGTAGTCCTTATCCTTAAAAAGGATTATTATATTTTGGGATTTTTTAATCTTATACTAACCATTTTGGTTTTGGTTAATGTATAAATATAGGAGAAATATATATGTTATATTTTTTGGATTATGTGATTCTCTATAAGTTGATTATAAAGCTTCAGGTGTGACCGAGTCATCTTAAATATTCATCATTTAGAGAAAAGTTGAGTTTGTGGTAGATATATATTAATGGATGAACCCCTAATTGACAAGTAAGTAATTTTCCTTTTATTCTTAGTTAATATCGTAAATAAATTATTTAACTTTATTAAATGGACCTTAACACAAAAACGTGCCCTGTTTACTTTTCCTGTTTTGAAATAAATGACTGTTTAACCCATCACATGTTTATGGTTTTATGGTTGTTAACTTTCTCATAATCATGTTTTACATCACTCTACATCTAAATAAGATTTTTTAGTTTCTCTTCCATATCAATGTTTTCTTATACGAAATCCCAGTCTGCGTTATCTTGGGTGACTTTTATACTTCTATTTCTTTATTTTAAAGTTTTAGTTTTATTGACTCTTTTTTCTATATGGGATAATCAATGAAACTAAAAAGACAAATTTTAAAATTGTAAGGAAACAATTTCCAAAAAGGTGGAATGATGTAACATCCCTAGTTTTATGAAATAAACACTATGTTCAATAGAATACATTATAAGCTACATCGAGCTTAAACAAACAACTAAATATTATTATTTAATTGTCACCATTATAACATAGCTATTGGAATGGTGTGAATGAATAGTGTAAAATGAATTTTAAAAATATGGTTTACACATGTTTAAATAATGATTCATTGGTTACTGAATCTATTATAAATTGAAATAAAAACTATTTGAATATAAAGGATGTGTTTTTAGGAAAACATATTTAAAAAGAGAATAATTGTGTTTATAAAATCATATATCTCTTTATGGATTTTAATTTAATGAAAAATTTATGTTATATATTCAATGTAATGTTTTAAATTCATCTTATATGTTTCTAGATATTATATAAGAACAAATTCAATTTTTCAGACAAAAGAGGTATTTTTCTAAAAATGCAGTTTTACCGCCTTTTGATGTATTTTTTTTAAATTTTGTTTTTAACATAGTTATATGTTTTATTTGACAAAATAAACTTCTTATTTAGAAGTGGGATATTAAAAATTACTTAGGAAAATTTTTTTCTTTCAATTTTTTGATAAAGTTCATTTTTTAATGAATAGTGAAAAATACCGCATTTTAAGTCAAAACTGCATTTTCATCTAATTTATTTTTATAGATAGATTATCTTTTTTATTGGTTTTAAAGTGTAATTGTATTATGTTTTTATCATTTAATCCAATTTTGGTAATGATAATTAATTTACATTTCAAATTGGACATAAACACATGTCAATCTTTAGATAGTTTTTATTTCTTAAAAAGTCACTTTCTAGTTTTGACAACAGGAATTAATATTAAATTAATTAATGAAAATTATGTGTTTTGAATTTAGAAAAATGGATTAAATATTTTTAATCATAAGTTCCAAATTATTTAAATAGTTACCTTTTATTTTTTGATATTATTAATAGTAACTTCAGTAATTATATTTATTTACCAAGGTTGAAGGGTAAATTAGGTAAATAAGGGTAAAAATAATATTATAATAATATAAAAAAACCCTAAAACGTGTCACAATCTTATTTTCTGAGTCATGAATGACCAAAAAAATCCTTATTCCTAACTTTTTTAAATTTTTATCCACCTGGCTGTGAAAACAACATGTTATAATAATTAATTTAAATTAAAAGGAAAAATAACATAAACAAGTATATTTTTAATTAACCAATTTTAAGGTGGGTTTATATAAGTGATATAATAGACTAAAAATATTAATTATAATTCTAAAAATATTTCATATATCATGGTATTTTATTTATAATTTTTATAGATTATATAAATAAGTTTAATTATGACACAATGATGATGCAATGATTTATTCCTTAATAAAGGATTCAAATAAATGATATTATAAATATTAAAATAAATATTATTTGACATAATTTTGGACATAAAATAATTTTATGGATTATTTTGAAAAATTATATTTGAGGTAATTATTCTTTAAAGAATCAAGCTGTTATAAGTTTAACAAAAATGAATTACTAAATAGTGTCAAAATTGACATAAATGGGTTTAAAAAAAATACTATTTTATTAAATAATATAATAGTCCTAAAAATATAATATTAGGCCTAATAACTTATATAATGTTAAAAATTTCATTAATTATCCACTTATGGTCCTATTTTCATTTTATAGTAACTATAGTAACAATATATTATGAAGATACAAGAAGACATTATAAGAGTTAATGTTTTCAACTAAAGGTTAATGCCAAAAGATAAGCTTACATTCAAGACCTAATATTGTATAAAACCTATTTGTTGAGACGATTTAGACCCATACTCATATTAGCCTCTAAATAAATAAATTTTTATCCCTTAGAAAGCTAAAATCAATTTATAATAAATTAATATTTCAATACTTTCCTAAAGTTCCCCTCACCTGTCATATAAAAGGGAACTTGTCCTTCCCTTTTATTCACAGCTCCAAAGCCATTTGGTTCGGAAAAAACCTATGACAATTTCCTAAAAAATTACCTAAATTTATCATAGAGTCCACACTTCGGTAATAAAACCCACTTATGGAGTCCTTTTGTGAAAATAAAAAGTAGACACTCGATGAAGAGGTAATCATTGTATGCCTTATTTCAAAGTTATTTTCTTCTTATAATTTCTCTTCCTAAGAAATTTCCATACTAAACTAATAAATCTAGTATCTTATACATTATTATATTTTATTATAATTATGGTATAACCTTATATCTCCTTTTATCCATCCTACAAGTAACAATATCACCATGCATCTGTATGTACGACTTACCATCTCCACACCATGGTGTAGTTTGTTATTTAACAAGATAGAATTTGGATGGGTATAATGTTGAGTATAATGAATTTAAATAATGAATATGACATGATAATTTTTCTTTATAATAAATATTTCATCCAATTCTATACGTTTTAAAAATTAAGTAAATGATATAGTTGCTCGTACGTACGTACGACCTACTGTCTTCATGATGTGATGCGATTCATTCTACAAGATATTTATTAAACCATGATTAGATACATTAATAAAATGGATAAATATGATATATATTATATTTATATTGAGTCTATTATTCTGTAATTTTTATTTACAATATTTCTTTATGTTTTCCATAATGTGTAAATTCGATAATTTCATTTGAGGAAGTGTGGACTACCGACCCTTCAAAGTGATATGACTCAGTCATTCCATACATGAAACTTATAAATGATTTAATTAATGAACTTATATAAAATATATAAACTAGATATTATAATAGAATTATAATACACCTCTGTATCATTTAGGTTTTGCTCATTTAATATGACAAATAAATGAAAGTAGTGTTCATGCGTATGTACGGCCAACCGTCTCCATGAAAGGTGCATTTCATTTATTATCTCCAAATGTTAGGGAATATTATAAATAAATATAATGGATATATATGATATTTAAATCACGAATAATATTCTAGATATTATTTACTTTTGACCACATGGACAATTTACATCAAACAAGTTCATTTTCGACCCAAGTACCAAATATCGACAAAACGACCAATATGAACATAAATAATTATGTAATTTTTATAACTTGGTAATAAGTGATATAAAAGGAATAATAATATTGAATAATGTTCTCACAAAAGTAGAAATTAATGTATTTTTATTATTTAGTAATATAATGAATGAACGTGACAAGCTAGATTCAAGGTAAAGGAAATTCTAAACTCAATTTCCAGTCATTGATTATATTATTCCAAAATTATGTGTGGAATCACTTTTTATTTATTTATGTTTTAATTTCCACTTTAATTTGTGTGGATATACTATTTATATACATAATCACCCCATTGATAAATTGTTATTTCATTCATACAAACTTTGTAAGGAAAATCTTAACTCAATCTCCATTCATTGAGTTAAATATCCATGTCATTGTTTTTTCCATGAATATTTTTGAATGACCTCTAATTGTTTTAAAATGAATATCCACTTATATTGGGTGTATTTATATTTTTCATACATAATTATGTTATTTATTTATCCTTAATCTAAGGGTACAATCTTTGTAAGGGATTTCATCTCAATTTACATTCCATTGAGAATTATTTTTTGTTATGAACCAATTGAGTATTATATGGTGTATGTACTGAGATTTGACATATTATATCAGGAATATATTGATTATCATGATATTATGAGTTTTTTAGTGTTATTCTTTAAAGATTTTTATTTATGTATTTTTTTCAAGTGGTAAGTTACTATTTAACTAATACATCATTCTAAATGTTTTAAGTATTTATTCTTCTAAACATTTCTCATTAATGTACATGTTTTAAAAATATATTAAAGTATTTATTAATGTGGACATTAATATTTTAAAATGTTAATTACTTTAACTATTTCAAAGTGGAATGGGGCACTTTGATTCAAAAATATTCTTTTCAAATGTTTTAAATGTTTTTTTAAAATGGATCGATTATGTCAATATATTGAAACAATATCTTATGAATGAAAATGTGGAAATGCTATTTTTTCCTTTAATATGGTTTTATGTTTTATGATTATGTTATGGTTCTTTGAAATTTTATATATAAACAGGTGGTTCTGTGATAAACCAAGGGCGGGTGAGCCTGTGATAACTCTCTAATGAATTGAGAAAAGTGATAGAGGTAAACGTTAAGGTTTATCTTAAGAGATTTAGGGAATATACTATGAGGGGTATTCCAAATGTAACTATGAAGGTTACTCCCTAAGTGGGTATGAAATATACAATGTATGTATGTTATGGATGCCTCCCATTTCTTTTATGATTTATGATTTCATTGAGTTATTCATAAATAATATGATTTCATGAGGTATGTTCAAGAGATTTTGTTTTATGAGTGAAAAGTATGATTTCATTGATTTGTTTATATTCATGGACTAATGATTTATTTCCTTATTTTATATCCCTTACCGATATTTTTATTCTTATCCCATGTTTTTGAAATTTTTATCACCGGGTAGAAGGAAGGGTAAGAGAAATGACCAATTCAAGAATATTTTTATCAAGAAAATAATTATTTTTTATTTAAGTAGTTTTAATATTGTGAAAAAATTGGATAGAGTAGAAGTGTCTACATTTTAATATTTAAGTTGCTATGTATGAGTTAGGACCTAATTCTTTAAAGATTTAAACTTGAAAAGATCCTCGATGTAATGCCCCGATCCCAGTTACCCAGAGTCGGCGCATTATTACATAATATTGGCATGATCACAAAAAAGATCAAATCTCGAAAAATCGATTAGTTTAGTAACCTTGAAAACACTAGATATATTCATAAGTCTTATATTAAATCATAAAAATGAGAACTAGAACAACGTAGTCTCCATAGTCCACACTCATGTCCCTACATACTATCCCTATAGGTCATTCATAAATTACTTCTTCACATCCTGGGAAAAATAAAACATTGAAAGGGGTGAGCTCAGATGCTTAGTAAGGATAACAATATAGCAAAAACTTTCATAAATAAACATAAACATTTAAGGCAATCTATAACTAAAACAAAATCCTTTTAAACTTTAACTTCAACATAATATGTCAAAGATAAAATTAAATAATTCCATTTACTTATTCACATGGATATTCTACAAGTCTAATAATCACATGCAATATCAATAACCAATTTCATAATGATGGAATGCATAATGCCAGACTATCATAACCACATATTCAAGGCCTCCTGCCAAGACTACAAATAAATTTTTTTCAAGGCCTCGTGCCAAGACACTAGTTTGTCTCATGAGACCTACCAATGCATCGAGGAGCTATAGCGAGCTCCACCCATCACTTATTAAGTCCAATGCATTCCTCATATGAACAGGTTTAAACATAACATAAACATTCGTATTAAAACTAGCATACTAAATGTCAATACTTTCTCCATAAACCATGAGTGGTATGAAAATAACACATCCACAGTCAAACACATCACAAAAACTTCAATACAATATGTAAGTTTTGTATCATAATAAATCAACTTCAAATAAACTTAAAATCCATCAAAGGATGTTGACGTAGATGAAATCAAAACTATTTGAGAGAAATATTTCTTTTTTTGAAATCATTTAAAAGTTACATAATTATAAAATAAAACATTTAATTTGAAAATACTCTTATAATCTTGTAAGGAAAGATTCAATGATTTTATAATGGCAGAAAATATCCCCACCCACCGTATAAGTTAAGAAAAAAACATTCTTACCTTAATTCGGTCGAAAAGGTTAAAAAGGACCTTGTTTGGAAAATGACGGTAATATTACATTATAAAATTCTTATAAAAAGTCAAATAAGGGTATAAATGACTTTATCCCATATTCTGTAATATATTAATAATGTTTTGAAATACATTTTTAAGAAACATGGATGTGGATGATAAATAGGTCCCAGTAGATAATTACGTATAAACAACCTCAGATAATGAAGAGATTGTAAAATAACCCTTAACTTGTACTTTTACTTAGTATATGGTATGTTTACCTCCTTTATAATAGTTAAAACATTGTTATTATGTTATACAAGAAACATATACATAATTATGATATCATATATGATCTTCTATTAATGCTTTGTTAATAATATTTTAGTATTATCATCGTTTCTGGTGTTAACTTAATCGCTTTATTATATATGTTTTGTTACATAAGGCCTATTTTTTATAGATAGGTTGTATATTATTCATATCTATAATGATATCAAGTCTTTAAACATTATTTGTAATCATAAAATGAGAATTAGACTTGAATGGATACGATGGGGAATGAATCTCATCGCGTTCGTGGAGACGGTAGTCCGTACGTACGCACGAGAAAAAATATCATTCTTTTGATATGAATATAATATATAATTGGATGGTATATAATATAAACATAATACTTATCATGTTATATTTATTATTTACATGAATTATACATCATTATTATACCCTTCTAAATAATAATACATTGAATCACAATTACACCACGACGTGAAGACGCGAGGCCGTACGTACGCACGTATGGTGACATGTAATTCAAGGGATGGATAGAATAATGAATTTTGTTGTTAAATATTTATAATAACATCACATTATATATAATATAAAGGATTTATTATTTTATAATGGAAATAACAAGTAAATAAGATGTTGAAGAAGAAATGAACTTGAAAAAGGGTGGTGAAAGCATTACCTATTCTTCGGGTTCTTCCTTTTGATTTGATCAAAAGGGATCCTTAGGTTGGATTTATGATCAAACTAAGGCCTCTAGGTTGAATTGAGGGAAGTTTAGAGAGTATTTGGGCAGGTTTTGGCCGAGAAAAAAGGCTTTGAATGTGTGAATTAGTGAGAAGGGGGAGTTCCCTTTTATAAGAGGGGTGAGGGGCACCTTTGGAAAAGCTAGAAATATTATTTTATAATAAATTAATATTCTATTTATAATGGCTAAAAAGTGTATTATTCAAATTCTAAGGTGGGGATGGTTCTAAATAATTTCATCCAATAGAATTTATACAGGTTTGGGTTATTATATTAACCTTATCTTTATTTTTAACTCTTAGTTAATTGGTTTGACATTTACCATGTCACTTTGTATTTTTATATTATATAGTTAATAAACTTACTATATACATCCAAGAGACCCCCAAGTGGTACATTAATGATACACCTATCATTATATAAGTTTCTTGGCCTAACCTTTGATTTTTAGGAATTGAATATCAATTAGTAATATAATATTTGTTTTAAAAACTCTTTTATGTCAATTTTGACACTATTTGGTATTTGATTTTTGTGACAATCATAACAACATTATTACTTCTAAAAAACATAATTAAATAAATACTAAAATGTCATATTAACCTATAAAATTATTTTAATTCATAAAATGTCTCAAATTACATTTATTTGGATATTTATAAAATAAATTATTTTAATATTTCATTAATTAGTTAATTACTGCATCACCATTGTGTCATAAATAAATTAAATTATTTAATGTATAAAAATTATAAATAAAATACCATTATGTAGGAAATAATTTTAGCTTTCTAATTAATATTTACAATCTAATTTATCTTATGTATAACCCTATATTAAAAAAGTTTTAGTAATTAAACTTTTATTTTAACTCTTTTAACTCTTCTTTGAATTAAATAATAATAAATGTCCAAATCTAATCCAAGTGGACCTAAATGATAATATTTTATTCATAAGGTTGTTTTTGGTCGAGATACACTTGTATAATAGAATTAGGACATGTGTTAGGGTAATATTAATATCATTTTTACCCTTAATCACCCTATTTACTTTTTACCGTGGTAAATAAAAGTAAAAAGTTACTATTCACCAAAAATTATTTTTATCTTATTGAACCACATTTTACTCCTTGATATTAATCGTGTGTCTCGTTTTTTTCGAAATTTCACTCACAGAAGCGGTAAAATTAGGTTTTATGTGAATTTCCAAATTCTCATAGGAGGTGGGTAAAAGACGATGAAAAGTTCAATAAAATTTTTATATATCTAAAATTATTATAAACTAACTCCAATGAATTACATTGAAATTATATAGGTATTATTTATCTATTTTGACCTTAATTAAATTTAAATAAAATAAATAATTATTTAAATAAAAAATCTTTTTTAAACAATAACTCAATGTTTTTTTCACTATTCATCAAAAATTGAAAGCTTTCAGTAAAATAACAAAAATTCACTCTAGGCTAATTTCGATATTCCAAATCCAAAAAATGAAGTCCATTTTGTAATATAAAATTTATAAAATTTCAAAAAGTAGGTATTACTATTCATAATGGCTAGTTTGATTGGTTGTGGTGTATGTTAGAACTCGAAGTTGCGTACAACTCACGCTACTGTACTATTTAAAGAGAAGCGTACCGTAGAAGCTTGGTGTGTTACATTCTCCCCTCCTTCAAATAATTTCATCTTCGAAATTTCTAGAATATTACTGCATAAAAAGACTCGGGTGATTCTTCATCATAAGTTCCTCGGGTTTCAACGTTTCCTCTTCCATCTTATAGTTTCTCCATAGAACTTCTTCCAGACGAGTCATCCGGTTTCTCATCACTTGTTCACTGGTATCAAGAATCCTGATGGGTACTTCACAATAAGATATATCGGGTTCCAGTTCTAATTCCTCGTAAGTGAGTACATGCGTTGGGTCAGGCATGTATTTGCTCAACAGTAATATGTGTAACACATCGTGAACTTTGGAGAGACTTGGAGGCATTTCCAAATGGTAAGCTACATCCCCAATTCATTCTAGAATTTCGAAATGTCCGATGTACCTGGGACTCAATTGACCTTTCTTACCAAAACGTATAACTCCCTTCCATGGAGATACCTTTGAGAAAACATGATCTACTACATAAAATTCCAAATTCTTCCCTCGATTATCAGCATAGCTCTTCTGCCTACTTTGAGCTACTTTGATGTGGTTTTGGATTACCATTACCTTTTCCATCATTTCCTCCAGCAGTTCTGGACCTACGAGTTTTCTTTCACTAACATCATCCCAACAGGTTGGTGTGAGACATCTCTTTATGTATAATGCTTCATATGGTGCCATCTGAATACTCGAATGGAAGCTATTGTTATAAAAAAATTCTACTAGAGGTAAATATTGATCCCACATACCCTGAAAGTAAATTGAGAAAGATCTCAACAAGTCTTTTAAGTCTTGAATAGTCCGTTCTGATTGTCTATCTGTTTGAGGGTGGTGAGCAGTGCTCAAATGAAGTTCAGTATCCAAGGCCTTCTGAAGAATCTTCTAGAATGTCGATGTAAAATGGGGATCTCAATCCAAAAAAATCGATAGGGGTACTCCATGAAGTCTCACAACTTCATTAATATATAGTCTTGCTAGACGTTCAAGTGGAAAATCTTCCCTTATAGCAAGAAAATGTGCTGACTTGGTAAGACGATCAAAAATGACCCAAATTGCATCGTTCCTTCTAGGAGTATTTGGTAGTCCCATGACAACGTCCATCGTGATATTATCCCATTTCCACTCAGGTATGGGAAGAGGTTTCAATACTCCACCAGGATGTTGCCTTCCAACTTTCACTTATTGAAAAACCATACATCTTGACACAAAATCAGCAATCTCCCTCCTCATGTTGTCCCACCAAAAATGTTCCTTTAAATATCTATACATTTTGGTGCTCCCAGGGTGTATAGAGAAATTGGAACTATGAGAATCATCCAACAATTCCCATTTTAGATCAGGTATATTGGGAACACAAAGTCTCTTCCCAAATTTTAAAGTTCTTTCTTCATACACAAAGTTTCTCAATCTCCCATCATTCACAGCTTTAATCTTCTTCTAAAACTATTCATTATCAGTCTGAGAACTCTTTATCCTTTCTAGTAAAGATGGTTTGGCAACCATTTGAAAAATAATTTATGTTTCACCTTCCATGGTGATTCCCATATCCAACTTTACTAGATCCATAAAAATAGGATCCCTTTCAATTCTCATGATGTTCAAAACTCAATGATCTTTTCTGCTCAAAGCATCTTCCACCTTATTTTCCTTCCCCAGGTTGTAGTGTATCATGAAATCATAATATTTGAGTAGTTAAACCCATCGCCTTTGCCTCATGTTGAGTTCTTTTTGTGAGAAAATATACTTCAAACTCTTGTGATCAGTATAAATCTTACAATTTTCACCATAGAGATAATGTCTCCATATCTTCAAAGAAAAGATTACAGCAGCTAACTCAAGATCATGAGTAGGATAGTTTTGCTCATGAATTTTTAGCTGTTGTGATGCATAGGCAATAACCCTATCATTCTGCATAAGGACACAACCAAGTACTTTCTTCGATGCATCACTATAAATAACGAACCCATCATTCCTTGATGGTTGAGTAAATATAGGAGCATTGACTACTCTTCTCTTCAGTTATTAAAATCATTCTTCACAATCTTTTGTCCAAACAAATTTAACCCCTTTACATGTGAGCTTCGTTAATGGGTTAGCCAATCGGAAAAAATTCTGGATGAAATGTCGACAATAACTTGCTAAACCAATAAAACTACGTACCTCAGTTATACTCATCAGTGCTGGCCATTCTTGGATTTCTCTTGTCTTAGAAGGATCAACATAGATTCCATATTTAGAGACAATATGGCCAAGAAAAGAAATCTCCTGAAGCCAGAATTCACACTTGCTAAAATTCTCATATAATTCATGTCTTCTCAAAGTCTTCAGGATAATGCGCAAGTGACTTTCATGATCTTCATAGATTTTTGAGTATACCAAGATATCATCAATAAATACCACCACAGATTCATCGAGATATTCCATGAAAACTCTATTCATTAGATCCATGAATATAGAGGGTGAATTAGTCAATCCAAAAGACATTACTGTAAACTCGTAATGCCCGTACCTTGTTCGAAATGTTGTCTTTAGAATGTCTTCCTTATTTACACACAACTGACGGTATCCAGACAGAAGGTCAATATTTGAAAAGTATTGAGCTCCATGAAGTTGGTCATATAAATCATCAATGAGAGGTAGGAGATACTTTTTATTTATTGTTATAGCATTGATTTCCCTGTAGTCGATACATGACCTCATAGATCCATCTTTCTTCTTAACAAAAAGGATAGGGGCTCCCCATAGAGAAACAGTAGGTTGAATAAATCCCTTATTACTCAATTACTCTAGTTGTTTCTTTAGTTCGAATAATTCCACAGTGGCCATTATATAAGGGGTCTTCGATATTGTCCTTGATCCAAGAATTAAATCAATGGAAAACTCAACTTCTCGTTCTGGAGGATGTCCAGGTAAATATTCCAGAAACACATCTACATATTCTTTCACAACAGGTACATCCTCTATTTGAACATTTTTTCCTCACCCAAAGTCATTTAATTCTTTTCCTCCCCAATAATTGAATTTAGTTGAGCTACTAGGGGTGGATCTAAATAAGAATTAGGTGGTGATGATTTCGCTATAAAGATAAGGTGTTCCTTATCATCATCATCAAAAATAGTAACCTCCTTATTTTTACAATAAATTTTTGCTTCGTGGTCTGAAAGACAATCCATACCGAGGATTATATCAAACTCAACTATAGGTATAATGATGAGATCAGCGGATAAAGAACATTTATGTTCTCTAATGGGTCTGATTCACAAAAGTTTGTTGTAATGATATTTCCCTTAAGAGTTTTTACTGACAACTCCCTTGTTAAATAAAATTGGAAATATCTAATTTTCTTAGAAAACTGGGAATATATGAAACAATGTGATGATCTGGAATCAAATAATGAATTTTCTAAACTTGAGGAAACCATTAAATTACCTGCCACCACATCTTTTAGAGCTTCTACCTCAACAGTAGTGATAACATAAGCTTGGAATTGATCCCTTGTCCTTTTCTAAGGTAGGTTCCCCTGATGATTAGGGAATTCATTGGCATAATGTCCCATCTCTCTATAGTTGTAGCATTGAACATCAGTAGCTTCTTTATTCCCCTTGAAATCATGAGCATGGTGGCCTTTTTCACCACACTTGTAACAAACTCCCATTACTTTCAAGCAAGTACTAAGGTGTTTATTTTCACATTTACTGCAATATGGATATTCAACTTTTCCCTTCTTCCCCTTATTTCCATTCCCAGATTGGTTGGCAGATCTCTTCTTCTATTTCTTTGCTTTAAAGTCATAAGACTTAGAGAATTCCTTTTCTGTCTTGATAGCACATTAGACAATATCTTCGTACAATGAGAAGGATTTTGACACTAATACTCGACAAAGAAATGGTTTTAACCCATCAAATAAACGATCAATCTTACTTCATGGGTTACGTATATAAACTCCATCATACCTTTCTAACCTTGTAATGTTAGCCTCATACTTTGTGACATTCTCATCCTCCTTTTCTCTCAGACTCAAAAATTGCCTTTCCATATCTGCTCGATGGTCACGAGGAAAGTATTTTTCTAAAAATAGATATTTTAACTCCCTCCATTCCATATTTGATACTTCATCATCTTCCTTCGTGTTTTGAATCAATGACCACCATTGATCAGCATCTTCAGTGAGGCGGTAAACTGCCATGATAACTTTTTCCCTTTCACTAATCCCCAAAGCCTAACAAATTTTCTCTAGGGAACTTATCCATTGCTCAACTACCAATGTATTTGTACTCCCATTGAATGTTGGTGGTTGTTTCCTCATGAAGAGGTCTAACATTTATCCTCCACGCTGTGGATTAGGATGCTCTATACGGGTAAGGTTATTATTCATAACCAAAGTGAGTTGTCCCGGTATGGTGATAAGCTGATCAGCACCAGTTGTATCACCAGCTCCACTATAATTATCTTGAGCATGAAGGAAATCCCTACATGGAGTGCGTGCATTGATACAGTTTCCATTTCTTCCACTAAGCGCCAATTCTAAACAATGGCATAAACTAGATCAGTTTATGAATAAAAAATACATAATTCCATACTTATAAAACACTTAACATAAATTTAACTATTTATGGATATAATCCATAATCATAAAAGTGTTTTATTTGAGGAAGTATATACTCATAAACCCTTCATAATGGTTTGTAATGAAAATGAGAGTTATCCTAAGCATATCCCCTGGGAGTGTCGCAACCAAGAGTTCAGCAAAGCCCATTGTCGTGCAGCAGTTCCCGTTCGAGTCTAGCTCAAAGCGGTGTTTTCGGGTTTTACCCCTAGGTACATCTGTGCCAGAGCCATCTCTACCTGCTTGTATCCAGAAAGGGTTGTATTGCTCAGAATACTCACAAAATCTCTACAAAAGAAAAATTCTAGGAAGTTATTCTATATTAATCCTCAAAGTCCATCTTAGGTCTATGTGCTCTAATCAGAGTTTATCTAAATCTAGCTTCCAAGGTTTGTACTAAACTTCCTATGATACCAACTGTAACACCCCAACCCTTGTTACCCAGAGTCGGTGCGTTATTACATAACATTGGCATGATAACAAGAAAGATCAAATCTCTAAAGACCAATTAGTTTAGTAGCCTTGGAAACACTAGATATATTCATAAGTCTTATATTACATCATAAAAATGAAAACTATGACAACATAGTCTCCATAGTCCACACTAATGTCACCACATACTATCCCTGCAGGTCATTCATAAATTACTTCTTTACATCCTAGGAAAAATAAAACATTGAAAGGGGTGAGATCAGATGCTCAGTAAGGATAACAATATAGCGGAAACCATCATAAATAAACATAAACATTTAAGGAAATGTATAACTAAAACAAAATCCTTTTAAACTTTAACTTCAGCATAATATGGAAAAGATAAAATGAAATAATTCCATTTACTTATTCAAATGGATATTCTACTAGTCGAATAATAACATGCAATATCAATGACCACTTTCATAATGATGGAATGCATAATTCCAGACTATCATAACCACATAGTCAAGGCCTCGTGCCAAGACTACAAATAAATTTTTTTCAAGGCCTCATGCCAAGACACTAGTTTGTATCATGAGACCTACCGATGCATCAAGGAGCTATAGTGGGCTCCACTCGTCACCTATTAAGTCCAATACATTCCTCATATGAACAGGTTTAAACATAACATAAACATTCTTATTAAAACTAGCATACAAAATGTCAATAATTTCTCCATAAACCATGAATGGTATAAAAATAACACATCAATAGTCAAACACATCACAAAAACTTCAATACAATATGAATGTTTTGTATCATAATAAATCAACTTCAAATAATCTTAAAATCCATAAAAGGATGTTGACATAGATGAAATCAAAACTATTTGAGAGAAATATCTCTTTTTTTGAAATCATTTAAAAGTCACATAATTATAAAATAAAAAATTTACTTTCAAAATATTCTTATAATATTGTTAGGGAAGCTTTGACGATTTTATAACGGCGGAAAATATCAACACCCGTCGTATAAGTTAAGAAAAAAACTTTCTTACCTTAATTCTGTCAAAAAGGTTAAAAATGACCTTGTTTGGAAAACGACAAAAAGATTCCTTTATAAACATCTTATAAAAATTCCGAAAAGGGTATAAATGAATTTAACCCATATTCTGTAAAATAGTAAGAATTTTTTGAAATAAATTTTTAAGAAACATGGATTTGGATGATAAATAGGCCCCAGTAGATAATTACGTATAAACAACCTCAGATAATGAAGAGATTGTGAAATAACCCTTACCTTGTAATTTTACTTAGTCTATGGTATGTTAAACTCCTGTATAATAGTTAAAACATTGTTATTAAGTTATACAAGAACCATATACATAATTATGACATCATATATGATCTTCTATTAATGCTTTGTTAATAATATTTTAGTATTATCATCGTTTCGGGTGTTAACATAATCATTTTCTTATATATGTTTTGTTACATAAGGAATGTTTGTTATGGATAGGTTGTATTTTATTTATATCCAGAATGATATGAAGTCCTTAAACATTATTTTTAATCATAAAATTAGAATTATACTTGAATGGATACGATGGGGAATGAATCTCATCGCGTTCGTGGAGACGGTAGTACGTACGTATGCACGAGCGACAATATCATTCTTTTGATATTAATATAATATATAATTAGATGGTATTTAATATAAAAAGAATAATTATCATGTTATATTTATTATTTTCATGAATTATACATCATTATTATACCTATATAAATAATAATATATTGAATAACAATTACACCACGATGTGGAGACGGTAGGCCATACGTACGCATGTATGGTGACATGTCATTAAAGGGATGGATATAATAATGAATTTGGTTGTTCCATATTTATAATAACAGAAACGTATATATAATATAAAGGATTTATTATTTTATAATGGAAATAAAAAGGAAAGAATAAGTTGAAGAAGAAATGAACTTGAAAAAGGGTGGTGAAAACATTACATCTTCTTCGGGTTCTTCCTTTTGATTTGATCAAAAGGGATCCTTAGGTTTGCTTTCTGATAAAACTAAGGCCTCTAGGTTGAAGTGAGGGAAGTTGAGAGAGTATTTGAGCAGGGTTTGGCCGAGCCAAAAGGCTTTTAATGTGTGAATTAGTGAGAATGGGGAGTGCCCTTTTATAAGAGGGGTGAGGGGCACCTTTGGAAAAGCTAGAAATATTATTTTATAATAAATTAATATTCGGTTTCTAATGGCTCCAAAGTGGATTATTCAAAGTCTAAGGTCGGTATGAGTATAAATAATTTCAACCAATATAATTTAGACATGTTTGGGTTATTATATTAACCTTATCTTTTAGTTTTAACTCTTAGTTAATTAGTTTGACATTTACCATGTCACTTTGTATTTTTATATTATACAGTTAATAAACTTACTATATGCATCCAAGAGACCCCAAAGTGGTCCATTAATGATAAAAATATAATTATATAAGTCTCTTGGCCGAAAATTAGATTTTTAGGAATTGAATATCAATTAATAATATAATATTTGTTTTAAAAACTCTTTTATGTCAATTTTGACATTATTTGGTATTTGATTTTTGTGACAATCATAACAGCATTATTACTTCGAAAAAACATAATTAAATAAATAATAACATGTCATATTAACCTATAAAATTAGTTTAATTCATAAAAAGTCTCAAATTACATTTATTTGGATATTTATAATATCAATTATTTGGATATTTCATTAATTAGGTAATTACGGCATCACCATTGTGTCATAAATAAATTAAATTATTTAATGTCTAAAAATTATAAATAAAATACCATTATGTAGGAAATATTTTTGTATTTCCAATGAATATTTAAAATTGAATTTATCTTATGTTTAACCCAATATTAAAAATGTTTTAGTAATTAAACGTTGATTTTATCTTTTTTAACTCTTCTTTGAATTAAATAATAATAAATGTCCTAATCTAATCCAAGTTGACCTAAATGATAATATTTTATTCCTAAGGTTGTTTCTGGTCTAGATACACTTTTCCAATATAATTAGGACATGTTCTTGGGTAATATTAGTATCATTTTTACCCTTAATCACCCTATTTACTTTTTACGGTGGTAAATAAAAGTAAGAAGTTACTATTCACCAAAAATTATTTTTATCTTATTGAACCACATTTTACTACTTGATATTAAATGTGTCTCTCGGTTATTAGAAATTCCACCCATAGAAGCGGTAAAATTAAGTTTTATGTGAATTTCCAAATTCTCCTAGGAGGTGAGTAAAAGACGGTGAAAAGTTCAATAAAATTTTTATATATCTAAAATTATTCTAAACTAACTCTAATGAATTAAATTGAACTTATATAGGTATTATTTATCTATTTTGACCTTAATTAAATTTAAATAAAATAAATAATTATTTAAATAAAAATTCTCTTTTAAACAATAACTCAGTGTTTTTTTCACTATTTATATAAAATTGAAAGATTTCAGAAAAATACCAAACATTCACTCTAGGCTAATTTCGATATTCCAAATACAAAAATGAAGTCCATTTTGAAAGATAAAATTTATAAATTTTAAAAAGTAAGTATTACTATTCACAATGGCTAGTTTGATTGGTTATGGTGTGTGTTAGAACTCGAAGTTGCATACAACACACGCTACTATACTATTCAAAGAGAAGCATACCGTAGAAGCTTGGGGTGTTACACTCGATATAAAATAAATTCAAATTATTTACTTATCTCATGATGAAGTAATGTTTAAGGCCATGTCCTTATATAAAGTGTCTTTATTTAAATGATATATATGATATATATTATTTATATATTATTATTTAATTTTTATATAAATCCTATGTTCATGATTTCTATATTGTGTAAATATGATAACTTTGTATGTGAACGTGTGAACTACAACCTCATCAAAGTGATGTGATTCATTAAAACTCTATATGAAACTTATAAAGGATGGGTTTAGAGAAATTATATGATATATATGATATAATAATTACACTTGAATGATAATATATATATATGTATATATATATATGTATGTATTTCATTTTTTAATATGACAAGAAAATAGAAACAATGTTCATGCATACGTACGACCTAATGTCTCCATGAATGATGTATTCAATTTCATATATTAATATTTTATATATTATTATAAATTTTTATATAAACAAAATATATGATATATAAACCATATTTTAAATTATAGAATCAATTAAATCTTGATCCAAGTAAGAGGATCAAGAATAACATATCAAAATATGTATGATAAACAAAGCGGTTATTAACAAAAAAGTTTCTCTAACATGAAATTGTTAATAAACATGTAATATAATGTAATTAGTAAATCATATATGGAATTATATATAGGAATATGGTTATTTTTTATATTTATAATAAACTTATATTTTTTATAATGGAGGATTGAAGATTTATAAATAAGGTGAAAACTTAAGGTAAGGGTTTTGTCATCTAGCCTTTTTATATCTGTGAGATACATGTCATGATCACCACTAATTTCTTTTGTGTGGTGTATATACTGAACATGAATTTATTATATTATAATAATTATTAAATTTATTTTTATTTACATATCCATTTTATTATCATTATTTTATGGGATTTATTTTTCAAAAGTTATCAAATCAGAAAAGTAATTTTGTGACAATTTTCTTTCTTTGACATTCCTTCAATGTCATGCACATATATTTTTCTATGGGGTGTATATACTGCCATTTGAATTTTTATATCATGAATATACTTCCATTAATGGTATTTTAATCTTCAGGTAATTTTATTCTTTCATGGGGATTGTGATTCAATGTTTCCAAAGTGGGAACAATTATTCCTATCATTTTTCAAGACAATTTGTTATTATGCTTCCATTGACGAAATATTATGATCCATCTCTCAAAAAAAATCATGAAATTAATTTTCCTTTTTTATCTATGATATATTAATGTATTATTACCATTTCCCATTCTTTGGTACTTAATATAATTAATAAAATGTATTTATTAAAATATGATTTAATTTCTCATTTTGATTGCATACTTGTGTTCTTTCAATACCATGTTTTCTAAAAATGTTTACAAAATTGATTTAATTTTATTCTATGTTGATTAAACAACATTTTATCCATTTTTACATAAAAATTTTAAAATGAATATTATTTTTATTTTATAATTGAGCCACTTTTCTTGAATTTTAATTTGAAAAAGGAATGTTCGGCATGTATGGACTTGCCCACTGTCATGACTATCATTTCCACGATGCTTCTATTATAGGTTTATAAAGTTATATTTAATAAAATTTGTCAGGAAGTGAAACTGGTCACCACAAATACTGGTGCCAAACCCAACCTGTGGAAAGGCTCGAAGGTCATTCCTTATCTCCAAGAGATGGCTCAAGTACCTGGGTATCTAACAATTAGGTTTGGTAATGATTTACCTAAGTATGAAAGCATAAAAACTAAAAAACCAATCCATTATATAAATCTGAAATTTTCAGCCAAAAAAGTCTTAAAGAAAAACCAGAATTGAATAAATTTAGTTGAATACAATTGAAGAGGTCTAAATACACATAAAAAAGAATCAAGACATCCACAATGACTCCACATGACAAGGGGTCATAACCCACAAGTCATATCCACAACTCTGCCCCAAAGATGAGAACTAACACCCCAAACCGCCATCACCCAAATCCTTCCCTTTACCTGAGTCAAGAATAATAATGTATATGTAAACCGAAGGGGTGTACATAGGGTGTGAGACTAAGACCAGTAGAATACAACCCAATGATTCCAATGTGCATGCAATACAAGGTTAAAAATCAAGCAGTTTTAGTATGCAAGGAAAAGCGATGACAAATTCCAAGAAATGCAACTTTCAATTGAAAATAGTTTTCAAGCTAAAACATTAATAATGTTAAAAAATTTAAATATTCATGTCATCTAATTTAATAATCTTCCAAAAACACCCTAATAAAAGGGTAAATACCACAAATCCAATGAGAAACAAAATCGGGAACACCCCAAGGCACTAGATAGTCTCAGGCCCCATGTACCTCGTATGTCGGTGTAATGTAACCATAGTAAAATCTATTCTCATTCATGGGAAACTAGTAGGGAACATACCTATAACTTATTGGTCCCCAATCCTCATCTATATAGGTTAGTTATATTTGTCGTTATACAAATGCTATGTGAAATAGGGACAAAACCCATCCGGTCCACTAGTCGTACTGGTATATATCCGCCCCACCCAGGTACCCAGGTTTTCCGCTTTGTGCTAAAGAAATTCAGCATTCTAGAATAATATATTTTCATATAAAACATAAATAATGGTCACGTACAATCAGTATAGTAGATATACACGTTTCAACCACTTACAACACACAATAAAACACTTTGATTTTTAATAAAATGATTCCTAAAAAATCCCACATTATTTTGCGCCCAAAACTCTTTGAAATACCCACTTTTCATACCATGTTCATACTCAAAAGTCACCAAAATAGAAATGGAATCCCAAATAAATTTCAAAAAAACCAACAAATAAATTTTAGGGCAACCCCATGTGAACCAAGAAATGTTATCTTTGTAAAACATCCATTTTTAAACAAACATGGCACTTCAAGTTCACAAGTTCAACAAACACCATTAAAACAAACTTTCATAGCAACAACCAAAGGGGTTAAACATTAAAAAAATGATATGAAGTCATATTAAATTTCAATAAAATCAACTATGTAATTATAGGGAATCCCCAATTGAACCATTAAATGTTTTCTCAGAAAACCCCCCAATTTCTCATAAAATTGTCTCAAAAAATTAATTTTCATTACCAAATTCACTAAAACTAGTTTTCACAGAAAAACTAAAATTCAATGAACATGAAAATATCATAAACACAACATTCCAATTCACAGATATTGCATAAACATGGAACCACCTACCAAATTAATTAAAACCTTTGAATCCTTTGTGCGAAAATTCAATCGCACCACCGCCGCACCTCGGGGAAGGTAGATTGAACCTAAAATCATAATATTTGACCACAAAAACCCAAATTAAAACCATATGTTTGAAACCCTAGTTTTGGTACAATATTAACCTCAAGGATAAGAAAATAAATGCTAAAAAAATTGAAAGAAACCCAAATAAAAATGAAAGAAGAATGAAAGAGAGCCACTTACTTAAGGTATCTTGAAACAATCTCACCAAATACACTAGTGTATGAATTTTAAAACAGACAAACATTCATTTGAGTTTCTAAAAATGATTATTATATCATTTAGGAACTAGAATTAGAGAAAAATAGTGAGAAATAAAGGATTTATGAAGGAAATAAGATACCTCTACAAATTTGGATGATTTGAAAAATCCTATGAAGGTCTTCCCAAATTCCTGATGCACACGAGCTCCAAATAAGAAGGAAAGGTAATGGGGACATGATAATATATGTTATATTCGAGTGGGAGGTGGAATCACTGAAAAGGAGTACAAAATATATATGTTATTAAATAAAAAATATTCATTTTTAAAACTAGAAATGGGTTTCTGTGCTAGCCAAATCCCTTAAATAAAAACCAAAATCCACGATGATTATGGATTCTTATGTAACGACCCAAAGTTTCATTAATGGAAATCCCTATTGATATAATTAAATGTCTCTTTATGTTTATATAAAATGTCAACTTAATTGGTTTTATGTTAATAATTTTGACCATTGCTAATATAGCCGTTGAACAGTGATCACATAATTAGTATAAATACAAGGCTTTAACACATCCAATTTTACTTAGACAAAAGAAGAGATGGCCTCGTCCAGTAGAATTGCTCTGTACGAAGCCCATTTTTCGGAGCTTGGAAAAGAGGTGGCATCTTTGGGCTTCTCCCTTGACCAAGCCCAAGCTGAGCGTTATCTTGTCAAGCTCTAACATGACCGTCTATGGGAAAAGTGGAGGTTGATTGAAATTACCACTCGAGTGATGCTATCCGAGCCACCCCAAGAGTCTGTCACCATCGCATACCTTACCCTTAGGTCTTATGCAGCTGTTTTAAGGGGTTATGTAAAAAATAAGTAGTACTATGTTCAGGTACATTATTTTTTTTGTATATAATAATGAATATAATTTCTAGTCATTTTTGATACATTGTAAATAGTTTTAAAGTACAAATAGTGTTTTTAGTTATTATTTAACTAAGAATTATATTTTATTAAATTAAGGGATTTTTGAATTAAATAATATTTTAATAAAATATTATTATTATTACTAAATTAATTTTTATTAAATATAAATGATCTTATAATTTTATGAATGAAATTATAATTTTTATTAAGGTTTGAAAGCCATTTCTATCCAAACCAGTGAGTTTTCGATAAACGTCAATTTTTATTTTAAAAGTTAAAATTAACATATTTAGAAAATTATTTAGAAAAAATAAATGTTATTTTTGGAATCAGGATGTCGAAATTATCCAACGGTGAATTTTTCATAATTTTCTGAGATAGTCAAATTTTTGAGTAAAAATTAAATACCATTTAAATATATAATGTGTTTTATGACATCATAATGACCCAATAGTGATGTAATAAAATAATATAATCTTTATATTCGGACAATATATGTTTTAACATTAAAATAATATGATTTTGGGTTTGTTTATCTTACTTTTCAAAGCATTAATGGACCCCTCAAGACTTATTCAACACCTTGCCTTTTTAAATTAATTTCCATGGGAGTGTTACTCACCTCTACATAAGAAACCCTAATATTTTAAGATGTTCGGACTTTGGAATTATAAAATATTTTTTTCCTCTTCCCTTTTCCAAAAACCATGGGAAAAAACCATGGGATGGGTTGTGGTTTAGATTAATTTATTATAAGGGGCCCCAAACCTAAATAATAAAGAATTCCCTCACCTTTCCTATATAAACCCACCCAAGATCCCACTTCCTCCTCACTAAAAGCCTTTGGAGTTCATCCTAAATCTGCCCTACTCTCTCTAGAATCCTACCAAAGTTCCCCAAGCTCCCAAAAAGCCTCTCACAAGCCTCTCTCTAGCCTTTGGAAGCACACTTCCAAGTAAAGGTTTTTTCTTCCTTTCTCATTTTTGTCAATTTTATTTAAGCTGTATTACCCTTTTAATTTCAATTATGAATGTTGTGGTATGGTTTTTCACCTCCCCCATACTTCCCTCTTATTGTTAAAATGATGGGAGACCCCTTTCTCTCTCATTAAATTCCTCCCATGTACACCCGTTACTATGCTGAAATTCCGAAAGGAACTTCTCTCTCTTCTTTTACATTCAAGAAATAAATTTTGTATCATGAATCTAAATTCCATTACAATTGTTGGGACATGTATCTATATGAACTAATTACTGTCCATTACAAGTAAATATGATGAGGAACCCCTTTATCTCTCATCAACCATTTTTTTAAGAATTATTATGTCATGTCGCCGAAATCGCACCGATTTTCTAAGCCAATGCCGTTGTGTAGTGGACACCATGGCCATTTATCCATCAAGGGTATCCACCTTTATGCACCTTTACTTATTGATTACAAAGTTTCATGTATGAATTCCACATTCATTTATCATGGAATAAATGATTATGTTTTATGATCCATGTGGCACACTTATGCATGAAATGAAATGTTTAAGAAGGGTGCGCCCTTATAGAGTTCCAATGCATTGGGTAATGTATAGTATCATGATACGTTATGTGCAATGAGTGTTGAAGCATGCTAATTCAAGTTCAACGAGGGTTTACTCATGCTTTATGTGCAATGAGGATTTACTCATGCTCCATATGCAATGAGCCTTGGCTCATGCTAATTCCATGTTAAGTGTTGTTGCCACATTTCCATGTTATGATTATCATGCTTTATCATGAATTTATGTTCATGTTTCTTATATTATCTATTGATATGCCTATTGTCTAACATGTATTGTACTCCTCATGTTATTCCATGTGTACTCCCTTACTGGGATTTATAACTCACCCTTTTCTTATGCATATCCTCAGGTTATCCCATGCAATGTTAAGTACGAGGGAATGTAGTGGTCATGTAAAGGAAGTTTTCAATAAAGATGTTGTATTTCATGTTTTAAGTTTTTATGTAATGGTCCTAAGCCCCAAAGACACTAAACATCTCAACCTTCTTTGTTGTAACAAAAGAAGTTTTATGTAATAAATCATGTTCAAGTTTTTAAAAAAATCAGGGTTGTCATAGTTGGTATCAGAGGATAGGTTTAGTTATTTTTGGGATTAGGGAACCCTTGTAAAGCCTTAGAGAGAAAACTAAGTATAATAAAATATCCCTAAGTTTTTGTAAGTACTGAGTAAGTGGTTTATCAGACAAATACATCCCTGTCTGGATACGAGCAGGTAGAGGCGGCTCTGGCACAGATGTATCCTAGGGGTAAAACCCGAAAACACCGCTTTGAGCTAGACTCGAACGGGAACTGGTACACGACAACGGGCCTTGCTACACTCTTGGTTACGACACTCCCGGGAGATATGTTTTGATAAATTCACAATCTTAGTATGAACCCTTATTAAGGGAAAACAATTACCCTAAGAATATATGTTAGAAAGTAGATCATCAAAATCCTATATTGAAGCCTATAGACTTATGAGTTAAGAAAATGAAAGTTTATCTATAAGTCATAAACTTTTGTTTTTGGATTACTCTTTATGTGTTACCCCTAACATTCCTTTTATTCCAGCCAATGGCCGGTAATAGGAGGACTCAGGATAACAATCGATGTGAAGATCAGTGTGATGACTGTACTAATGAGATGCCCAATCCAATGGGAGCAGGAATCACGAACTTTTTCATTCTTATCTCTCATCTAACTCAATAATTGAATAGAAACATAGGTCAAGAGGAACATTCAACCCCCCTAAGAAAGAACAAGTCGCTATCGAGAGCTTCATGAGACAAAGGCCTCCTACTTTTAGTGGATCATCCGATCCCACGATCGCTGAACAATGGATCAACTCCATTGAAAAGATCTTCTCCATCCTCAAATGTTCTGAACAAAAGAAGGTTCTCTTAGTTGCCTATCGTATGGAGGGTGAAGCTGATCAATGGTGGAAATTGATCAAAAATACGAATCCTGAGGAGGAGATCGAGGCGTTGGGATGGAAGGATTTCTGGAATATATTTTTCAATAAATATTTTCCACGCACCCTTCGGCTTAATATGGAAAAGGACTTCCTTTCCGTCAAGAAAAAAGATGAAGAATCTGTTGGAGCGTACGAGGAAAACTTCACAATTATTGCACGATACACTTCCGACATTGTCGTTACCCCTGAATGCAAGGTTGACCACTGCTTTGGTGGGCTGAAGCCTAGCTTGCGGAAAGCATTAGCGATCCGTGACATCGACAGCTATGAGGAAATTGTCCGATGTGCCCTCAAGGTCGAAATAGAGATCGGGGAATCACATGGGTATCATGGGGAAAAGAAGCGTAAGGTAGACTTCAATGCTGGTGGTCCTATGGATAAATCCAACGGTGCTAAAAAGATATAGCACCCCACATGCCAAAAGTGCGGAAAGAAGCACCCTGTAAATTGCCTTAAGGGGATGAGAAAATGCTTCAGGTGTGGAAGAGAAGGGCACCTAGCTGTTAACTGTCGGCAAGATAGACCCACGGTTGTGACAGAGGAGAGGAACAATCCATTCGAACCTCAACGCATTGTTCAATGCTACAAATGAAAATAACTGGGTCATTTTGAAAATCAGTGCCCTAATCCAAGGGTTTTCGGAGGTGACCAACAACCTCCAAGGCAGCAAGGAAGATCTTTTGCCATCACTTCTGCCGAAGTGAACCCCGAAAACAAAGTGATGACAGGTACGCTAGTTATTCATTCAAGAATAGAGAACGTACTTTTTGATTCCGGTTCTACGCATTCTTTTATATCTCAAAAGTTTAGTAGAACAATCCCATCACCACCAAAAATCATGGAAGTAAAGATGTTGGTGAGTATGAAAAATGGGGAAATCATTGCATCCCATGAATATAAGTCCTCCGTTGTTATAATCTGTGGATTGAATTTCCCGGCGAACCTCGTCATACTCCCTCTGGTGGAATTTGATGATATTCTTGGCATGGATTGACTTTCCTTATATAGAGCCAATATAAATTGTCGGGAGAGAGAAATCACACTCCATATGGAAAATCGACCCCCGATTATTTACAAGTGTCAGGAGGAAGATGAATCTCTTTTATCTCCATCATCTCAAGCATGGATATTACTTCCTTATGAGCAGGCGTATCTAGCTCAGATGATTGAGTCCAAGGAAGAAACCATCTTTGAAGAAATGCCTATTGTGAGGGAATTCGCTGAAGTGTTTCCTGAGGAACTGCCTGGTCTTCCTCCTAGAAGAGATGCTGAGTTCTCAATTGAACTTATACCTGGGTCGCTACCAATATCCAAGACTCTATATAGAATGGATATTTTTTTAGCTTGAAGAGCTAAAGAAACAACTACATGAGAATCTGGATAAAGGGTTTATATGCCCAAGTGCTTCACCATGGGGGTGCACCAGTCCTCTTCGTCAAGAAGAAGGATGGGTCAATGCGGCTCTACATCGATTATTGTGAACTTAACAAAATCACAATAAAGAACAAGTATCCTATCCCAAGAATCGATGACTTGTTTGATCAGCTGTGTGGAGCACAATACTTCTCCAAGGTGGACATGCGGTCGAGATATTATCAGGTAAGGGTGAAGAAGGAAGATGTCCCCAAGACTGCTTTTCGTACAAGATACGGGCACTATGAATTCATAGTAATGCCTTTCGGACTCACCAATGCTCCAAAAATCTTCATGGACTTAATGAATAGATTCTTTAGAGATTACCTAGAAAAATTTGTGGTAGTATTTATAGATGATATTCTAATATACTCCAAAACCAAGGAGGATCATGAGGAGAATTTAAGAACTGTACTGGAGACTTTGCGCAAGGAGAAGCTCTATGAAAAGTACAACAAGTGTGAGTTCTGGTTGAAGGAAGTCTCATTCTTGGGCCATATCATTACAAGTAATGGGATATCTATGGATCCCTCCAAAACAGATGCAATTGAGGGATGTCCGAGGCCAACATCGGTAATTGATATCCGTAGCTTCTTGGGGTTAGCTGGATATTATCGACGATTTGTGAGAAATTTATCCTGATTTCCCAACCCTCTTACCAAGCTAAATCGGAAGGGAGTAAAGTTTTCTTGGGGTGATGAATGCGAAGAATGCTTCAAGGAGTTGAAAAGGAGTCTTATCACTGCGCCTGTTCTCACTTTACCCACAAGTGGGGAACTTTTTGTGGTATTCAGTGATGCTTCAAAGAAGGGCTTAGGCTATGTGCTGATTTAGAATGATAAAGTGATATCCTATGCCTCAAGGCAGTTGAAAATACATGAGAGAAACTACCCAACACATGATCTGGAGTTGGCGGCTGTGATATTTTCCTTGAAAATATGGCAGCATTATCTCTATGGAGAGAAATGTAAGTTATATACTGACCACAATAGTCTTAAATATATATTCACGCAGAAAGAGCTTAATATGCACCAAAGAAGATGGATAGAGCTCATCAAGGATTATGACTGTTCGATACATTACCACCCTGGGAAAGCGAACAAGGTGGCAGATGCCATAAGTAGAAAGGATCCAGAGATTCTATCAATGATGATAATTGAGAAGGATCCAATCTTCTTAGACTTGATGAAGATGGACATGGGAATCATAGAGAAGGGAACATCATAAATCCTTTAAAAAATTATTGCTCAACCATATCTTTTGGAAAGGTTAAAGGATTCTCAAAAGGATGATCTGGGAATTCAGGAAAAAGTGGAAGCTATCAAAAAGGGGAAATACTCATAGTTTAATGTTAATAAAGAAGGAATTGTGCAGTTTGGGAAACGACTATGTGTTCCATCAAGTCCGGAGCTGAATAAGGAACTTTTGGATGATGCACATAGTTCAAATTTCTCTATTCACCCAGGGAGCACAAAGATGTATCGAGATCTCCGAGAAAACTTTTGGTGGGATAATATGAATAAGGAGATCGCTGAATATACATCAAAGTGCCTGGTGTGTCAGCAAGTGAAGGCAGAGAGGCAGAAGTCTAAGGGGATGATGCAACCATTGCCCACACCAGAATGAAAATGGGAGAACATCACCATGGACTTTGTCACTTGACTTCCAAGGACATCCAAAGGCAACAATGCAATCTGGGTTGTTGTGGATCATCATACAAAGACCGCACACTTCATTTCTATTAGGGAGGATTTCTCATTGGATCAACTAGAAATGATATATATCATGGAAGTGGTAAAGTTGCATGGAGTACCACTATCTATTGTGTCTGACCGAGATCCAAGATTCACCTCTATGTTTTGGAAGAGTCTTCAACATGCTCTGAATACTGAACTGAACTTCAGTACGGCCTATCATCCTCAAACTGATGGCCAATCCGAGCGGACTATCCAAACACTTGAGGATACGTTGAGAGCCTGCTCAATGGACTTTAAAGGAGGATGGGATCAACATCTTCCTCTTGTTGAGTTCTCTTATAATAACAGTTTCCACTCGAGCATCCAAATGACACCATATGAAGCCCTGTATGGGAAAAGGTGGAGAACACTGGCATGTTGGGATGAGGTTGGTGAACGTAAGCTACTTGGACCATAAATGTTCAAGGAAATGTTGGAGAATGTGAAAACCATTTAGTAGCATATCAAGGCAGCTCAGAGTCGACAAAAGAGTTATGTAGATAACCGTTGATGAGACCTTGCATTTAAAGATGGAGACATGGTTTTTATATGCATATCTCCATGGAAGAAGGTCATGAGGTTTGGAAAGAAAGGGAAGTTAAGTCCAAGGTACATCGGCCCCTTCGAGATTGTTGATCGTATCGGGGCTGTGGCCTATCGACTAGCACTTCCACCTACTATGGCCAAAGTATATTATGTCTTTCATGTATCCCTCTTAAGGAAGTACATACCAGACCCTTCACATGTACTCTCTTCTGAGGTGGTACAATTGGAAGATGATCTTTCTTATCAGGAGAAACCAGTGAAGATCTTAGATCGTAGAGAAAAAATTCTACGAAATAAGACAATGCCCCTCATCAAGGTGTTGTGGAGAAACCAAAAGTTTGAAGAAGCGACTTGGGAATTGGAGGATATGATGAAGCTGTGTTACCCACATTTGTTTTAGTGTGGAAAAAGGAAAATTTCGAGGGAGAAATTTCTTAAGGGGAGAATATTGTAACGACCCAAAGATTCATTAATGGAAATCCCTCTTGATCTAATTAAATGTCTCTTTATGTTTATATAAAATGTCAACTTCTTTGGTTTTATGTTAAGAATTTTGACCGTTTCTAATATAGCCATTGAACAATGATCACATGATTAGTATAAATATAGGGATTTAACACATCCAATTTTACATAGACAAAAGAAGCGATGGCCTCGTCCAGTAGAATTGCTCCGTACGAAGCCCATTTGTCGGAGCTCAGAAAAGAGGTGGTGTATTTGGGCATTTCCCTTGACCAATCCCAAGTTGAGATTCATCTTGTCAAGCTTGAATGTGACCGTCTACGGGAAAAGTGGAAGTTGATTGAAATTACCACTCAAGCGATGCTATTCGAGCCACCCCAAGAGTCTGTCACCATCGCACACCTTACCCTTAGATCTTATGCAGCTATTTTAAGGGGTTATGTAACAAATAAGTAGTACTATATTCATGTACATTATTTTTTTTGTATATAATAATGAATATAATATCTAGTCATTTTTGACACATTGTAAATAGTTTTTAAAGTACGAATAGTGTTTTTAGTTATTATTTAACTAAGAATTATATTTTATTAAATTAAGGGATTTTTGAATTAAATAATATTTTAATAAAATATTATTATTATTATTAAATTAATTTTCATTAAATATAAATGATCTTATAATTTTATGAATGCAATTATAATTTTTATTAAGGTTTGAAAGGCATTTCTGTCCAAACCTGTGAATTTTTGATAAATGTCGGTTTTTATTTTAAAAGTGAAAATTAACATATTTAGAAAATTATTTAGATAAAATAAATGTTATTTTTGGAATTAGGATGTCGAAATTATCCAACAGTGAATTTTTCATAATTTTCTGAGAGATTCAAAATTTTGAGTAAAAATTTAATACCGTTTAAATATATAATGTGTTTTATGACATCATAATGACCCAATAGTTATGTAATAAAATATTATAATCTTTATGTTCGGCCAATATATGTTTTAAAATTAAAATAATGTGATTTTGGGTTTGTTTAAATTACTTTCCAAAGCATTAATGGACCCCTCAAGACTTATTCAACACCTTGCCTTTTTAAATTAATTTCCATGGGAGTGTGACTCACCTCCACATAAGAAACCCTAATATTTTAAGAATTTCGGACTTTGGCCTTATAAAATATTTTTTCCCTCTTCCCTTTTCCAAAAACCGTGGGAAAAAACCATGGTATGGGTTGTGGTTTGGATTAATTTATTATAAGGGGTCACAAACCTAAATAATAAAGAATTCCCTCACCTTTCCTATGTAAACCCACCCAAGCTCCCACTTCCTCCTCAATCAAAGCCTTTGGAGTTCGTCCAAACTCTGCCCTACTATCTCTAGATTCCTCCCAAGGTGCCCCAAGCTCCCAAGAAGCCTCTCACAAGCCTCTCTCTAGCCTTTGGAAGCACACTTCCAAGTAAGGGTTTTTTCTTCCTTTCGCATTTTTGTCAATTTTCTTTAAGCTGTATTACCATTTTAATTTAAATTATGAATGTTTGGGTATGGTTTCACACCTCCCCCATACTTCCCTCTTATTTTTTTTAATTATTGGAGACCCCTTTCTCTCTCATTAAATGCCTCCCATGTACAGCCGTTACTATGCCGAAATTCTGAAAGGAACTTCTCTCTCTTCTTTTACATTCAAGCAATAAATTTTGTATCATGAATCTAAGTTCCATTACAATTGTTGGGAAATGTATCTATATGAACTCCTTACTTTCCATTACATGTAAATATTATGAGTAACCCCTTTCTCTCTCATGAACTATTTTTTTATGAATTCTTATGTCATGTCACCGAAATCGCACCGATTTTCTAAGCCAATGCCATTGTGTAGTGGATACCATGCCCATTTCTCCATCAAGGGTATCCACTATTATGCACCTTTACTTATTGATTACAAAGTTTCATGTATTAATTCCACATTTCTTTATCATGGAATAAATGATTATGTTTTATGAATCCATGTTTTATGATCCATGTGGCACACTTATGAATGATATGAAATGTTTAAGAAGGGTGCGCCCTTATAGCGCTCCAATGCATTGGGTAAAGTATAGCATCGTGATACGTCATGTGCAATGAGTGTTGAATCATGCTAATTCAAGTGCAACAAGGGTTTACTCGTGCTTTATGTGCAATGAGGATTTACTCATGCTCCATGTGCAATGAGCCTTGGCTCATGCTAATTCCATGTTAAGTGTTGTTGCCACATTTCCATGTTATGATTATCATGCTTTATCATGCCTTTATGTTCATGTTTCTTATATGCTCTATTGATATGCCTATTTTCTAACATGTATTGTACTCCTCATGTTATTCCATGTGTACTCCCTTACTGGGCTTTATAGCTCACCCTTTTCTTATGCATGTCCTCAGGTTATCCCATGCAATGTTAAGTACGATGGAATGTAGTGTTCATGTAAAGGAAGTTTCAATAAAGATGTTGTATTTCATGTTTTAAGTTTTTATGTAATGTTCCTAAGCCCGAAAGACACTAAACCTCTCGATCTTCTTTGTTGTATCAAGTGATGTTTTATGTAATAAATCAAGTTTAAGTTTGTAATAAAAGCAGGGTTGTCATATCTTAAATGGTATAAATTAATATTTTGGTGTTAATAGATTAGGTGAGGACAAGTAGGAATTTTAATGGATGAAAAATGTTGAAAAATGAAGGAGTTATAAAGGAAAAAAAATTATTTTTAAATCTGGAATTGGGCTCACGGTTTGGCCCAAATCCTGAAATCTCACCCATTCTTCCAAAAATGCATGTGAAACCCCCTAAACAAAGAAATAATAGAAATTAAATTATAAATAACTTTAAAATATGTCATGTATGTGACAATTATCCCCACCATGAAAGACTTTTCACCCTAGAATGTCAACCTGAAGCTTGATCGAAAAACAAGAATGGGTACTCTTCCTCAACCCATGACTTCCGCTCCCAGGTCTCATATGTATCACTACCATTCTTCCATCGAACCCGGACCAAAAGAATATACTTCTCTCTAATCACCTTCTCTTGAGAGTCCAATATTTGCATTGGCCGCTCAAAAACGGATAGGTCAGGATCTATCTCAAGTTCTTTCCAACTCAGCACATGGGACGAATCCGGGTTTTATTTCTTCAACAGGGTGATATAGAAGATGTCATGGATGGATGTCAACTGAGAATGTAAGGACAAACGGTAAGACACCTTTCCAATATGATCAATGATTTGAAAAGGGCCGACATATCATGACATCAACTACCCTTTCTTCCCTAGTCGATGATGGCCTAAATGAGGGGCCACTTTCAAGAATACCCTATCACCCACAGAAAACTCTAAGTCTCATCACCTTTGATTGTCAAATGATTTATGGTGACTCTAAGCTATCAATAAGTGCTTCCTGGTCAACTTGACCTTCTCAGACATCTCTTTCACCAGACTCGACACCAATAGTGAGGTCTCACCTACCTCAGCCCTACATAGGTGGGGGGGAGGGGGACCAACAAAGCCAAATATAGAGCTTCTTAAAAGGAGCCATTCAAATCGATGATTAGTAACTATTATTATATAAAAACTCAACCAACCCCAAATAGCTATCCCAGTAACCTCTAAAGTCCAAAACACATGCATAGAGCATGTCCTCCAGAAAATGGTTTGCCTGTTATGTCTGACCATCCGTTTAAGGATGGTATGTCGTTCTCATCTTAATCTGAGACCCCAAGGCCTTTTGAAGGACTTCCCAAAACCGATAAATGAAATGGGGGTATCTATCTGAGACAACTACTGATGTCATGACATGGAGTCTTACCACCACCTGAAGATACAAAAGACCCAACTCATCCACTTTAGCTGTATCTTTTATTAGAATGATGTGGGTTGATTTGGTCAGATGATCGATCCCCACCCAAATAAAATTCTTACCTCGAGGTGTATGAGGTAAGATAAAAATGAAGTCCATGGTGACCTCATCCCACTTCCTGGTAGGAATGGGTAATGGATGGAGCAAATCAGAGGGTCTATGATTCTATGCTTTCACCTGTTGGCACGTGTAGCATCTCGTCACAAAGTCCTCTATGTCCCCTCACATAACTAGCCACCAGAAATGTCATCGCACATCTTAATACATATTGGTGGCACCTGCATAGAAAACCCACTGAGATTGGTGGCTATCCTTCATCACCACCTTCCACAGAGATGATGGAACCACTAAGTAGCCCTTGAAGCATAAGATGATCATTGGGGATGACAAAAAATTAAGGGACATCTCCCCACCATGAAGAAACTACCTCGACTGCTGAAAAATCTCATCACTAGGCTGTTCCCACTAAATCAACTCCAACAGAGAAGGATTCAACTGGATGCTCTCCAAGAATTCACCTCCACTATGCTTTCTAGTCTCCACATGTATATGAAAAAAGAGTCCCATAAAAGCCAACTCATCACTGGACTTCATCAAAGCCTAAATTGTAAATCATCTGCTCAGAGATTCAAACACCACACTACCCTTTCCTGGGGTATAGAAAATTTCAAAGTCGAACCCCTACAAGTACACGATCCAATGATGCTACCTCAAGTTGAGGTCCTTATGCAATAAGATATAAGCAAAGCTTTTGTGACCAGAGTAGACCACAAACTTCTTGCAAAGAGGTAGTGACACAAGGTCTTCAAAGAATTCATCACCTTCGACAATTATAATTCATGTGTTGGGTAATTATTTTCATGTGGTCAGAGTTAGAGAGAGCCATACACCACCACATGACCATCCTGAATAAGAATTCACCCAAGACCCATACCTGAAGCGTCACAATAAACCACATACCCCTTCCCAACCTCAGGAAAAATCAATACAGGGGAAGTAGTCAACCACTGCTTCAGCTCCTTGAATGATGCATTATATTTTGGGCCCCATACAAACTTTACCCCTTTCTGGGTGAGCATTGTAATCAGTGAAGAAAACCGAGAGAAGTACCGAATGAATTGGATGTAATAAATAGCCAATCCAAGGAAACTCTGGATCTAAAACACATTCTTCAGTTTCTCCCATGACATGACCACATTAATCTTCTCAGGGTCCATTAAAACCCCATGCTCTAAGATCACATGCCCCAAAAATGTCACCTCTCTAATCTAGAATGTACACTTTGACAACTTTGTATAGAGGTAGTGATCCCGTATGGTTCCCAAAACGATCCATACGTGATGTTTGTGTTCCCCCTTAGAGCCATAGTATACACGAATGTAATCCATGAACACCACAATGAAGGAATCGAGATTCTGATAGAACACCCTATTCATTATTTCCATAAAGACCATGGGAGAATTAGTAAATCCGAAGGGCATGAACAAATATTCAAAGTGCCCGTACCTGCTTCAGAAAGATGTCATCGGAATATCTGAATCCTTCACCCTGAGTTGATGGTATCACAAACACAAGTCTATTTTTGAGAAAAAAATTTCCCCCTTTAATTGATCAAACAAATCATTTATTCTGGGAAAAGTGTATTTGTTATTAATTTTTACCTTATTCATCTTCCAATAGTCAATACACAACCGGAGGGATCCATCGGCCTTTTTCACAAACAAAATAGGAGAGACCCAAGTATAGATGCTCGGGAGAATAAATCCTTTGGATTCTAAGTCATCCAGCTATATCTTTAATTCCCTCAGCTCGGTGGGGGCCATGCGATAAGAGGGAATAGATATTGGTTGTGTTCTCGGCACCGAATCGAAAACTCCACATCTCGATCTAGGGGAAAACCTGAAAAATAATCTAGGAATAGTTCCAAGAACTCATTCACTACATGAGGTAGTGCACTTTCAGGGGAACGACCATCATCCTCTAGTGTGAGCGATGATAAATGGAAGATAAGACTTCCCAAATCTGGGAGTGGAGGTTTTGTGTGACCCGACCGAGGATCCCATTATCCCCAAAAAACCTAAAGACTCCCATCAGGTGCCGTGATACTCACTCGCCGACTGTAGAAATCAATGTGCACCTAGAAGTGTAATAGACAATCCATGCAAAGTATTATGTCAAATAGATCCATATCCAGGAACAAGAGGTCCCACTCCATCTCTACCCTTGACATGGAAAGCGCACATGAGGGGCACATGAGACCCTGCTCCTTCTTCTTTCCCAGCGGCATCACCAAATCAATCGCAAAAGACAAAAAATCAGTTAGTAAATTCAGAGTGTCCACAAAATGGGAAGAAATGAATGAAATAGAGGCACCTGTATCAAAAAGGGTAGTAGCTATAGATGATACGATCTAAACGATACATCAAACAGTCAACGATCCCGCCTCTAATCTTGCTGGTGCCTGATCCACCGCAAGGAGATGTCCATTGTCTTATTGAGGATGACCGCTAGTATGTGGATGTGCCCTAAACTGGATCTTCCCAAAAGATGACCCAACCCTAACACCATGGACACAAAATCTATATCTCCCAGTCCTCGATGGCTCGGACTATGCTGGAACTCTTCTTGGAGCTGTTGACCCTGCCCCACTCGGAAGTGGATGTGCCACCCTACAGAAGTGCTGTAAATTACCCATGCCTCCACAATGGTAACAAGTCTACAGAGGAAGTGCACATGCTGGTCAGATGTTCCCAATTTTTCCACACTAGTGACACACAACCGATCTCAAATCAGAATATGAAGATGAAAACTGCCTCGAAGAGTGGCCTGAACTACCACCTCCTATCTTCACCTATTCCTCCCGCTTCCTTTTCTTCTCTAAGGAGCTGCCACTACCACTAATGATACTAAACTAGAGAAACCAGCCCTACTATTCTTGTAAATGTACACCATACATTGTCGGTCAACGACCTTAGTATAGGTCCTCTGGTTGAACATGAAAATCGGGGAGTATATCTCTGGTCGCAACCCTTCTCGAACCTATAGCCCTTCAGTTGTTCATTCGAGACGAATTCAGGGGCATACCAATCCTACTCAGGGAAATGGTTGGTGTACTCCTTCACAGAAACATTCCCTAGAACAAGGTCCATGAACTCTCTGGACCTGCCATATGCCAAGACCTCAGGGTAGTACTGTTCATTGAATACAACCTTGAAATCTCCCCATCGCATCTGCTTATTCTTCTGAGTCTGAAGCACTGAATCCCACCACATATGGCTAAGACCCTCCAACCTAAAGGAGTCACACTTAACCATGAGCTCCTTTGGTGTTTCCAAGAACTCAAACCTACACTCAATCTTCTTGAGCCATTCCTCTGCTTCCTGGTGTTCTTAGCTACCTCAAAAGGTAGGAGGTTTTTTTTTTCAGAAACTCATGTGCTTTATTTTTTCTAGGACCCATATATTCATCCCTAACAAAAATAAGAGTAGGATCCAGTACTTTTCCCAAATCATGGACATGCCAAACCACAGCCTCGACTAGCCTCTGATCAATCAGTGTGGGAGAACTCTCTCCAGCATCATCCCGTGGGCACGTGGAAGATTTCTGGGGAGGCATGTTGCTACAAAATACAACAGTAAGAAAACAATAATCAATACCAAAATTATGAAAATTTTAATCCAATACAGAAAATATTAATAAACTAAACACATTTCAATAATAAAAGAAACAACTACTCCACCCCCGCCTGGAGTCCACATGCGGTCTACATCCCACACGTCTCACCTAAAAGTAAAGTCAATCAGATAATTCCAAAGTCCCCTGGTGACTCAAGGTTTTCCAAGAGAGTTACAGGCTAGGCACCCTACGCATGACCGAAACCCTGAGCCCTGAAATTCCTAGCTCATGTCTATCCCAACTCAACCCAAAATAGTAATATAACCCAAAAACATTAACCTCATTTGATACCATTTTGTCACGAACCAAATCCATTTTCGAGCAATACTGGCACCATACCCAGCCCATGGAAAGGCCCAAAAGGGCATTCCTTATTTCGAGAGGCTTTAACAAGTTCCTAAGTATCAGACAATTAGGTTTAGTAACTATTTACCCGAGTATGAATGCATAAAAACTTAAAAAACAATCCATTATATAAATCTAAAATTTTCAGCCAAACAAGTCTTAGAAAACCAGAATTTATTAAATGACTTAAAATACTGTACAAGAGGTCTAGATATTAATAAAAAAATCATAAAGGAATCCACAAGGACACCACACGATAATGGGTAATCACTCACAAGTTATCTCCACAACTCTTCCCCAAGGATGGGAACTAACACCCCAATCCGCCATCACCCAAAGCCTTCCCTTTACCGGAGTCAATAATATTAAAGTCTACTTACACCCAAGGGGTGTAAGTAGAGTGTGAGCCTAATACAAATAGGATACCACCCAATGATTCCAAAGTGCATGCAATACAATGTGAAAAAGAAATCATTTTTAATATTCAAATAATAGCGGTGACAAATTCCAAGAAATGTAACTTTCAATTGAAAACAGTCCTCAAGAAAAAACTTTCATAATTTTTACACATTTAAATAGTCATGTTTTCTACTATAATATACTAAAAATACACCCTAATACATAGGTAAACACCAAAAATCCAATAAGAAATGAAATCGGGAACTACCCTAGGCACTAGATAGTCTCGTTCCCCATATACCTCGTACCTCGGTGTAAAGTAACCATAGTAAAATACGTTCTCATTCATGAGACACTAGTGGGGAACATACCCATAACCTTGTGGTCCCAAATCATCACCCATATAATTTAGTTAGAGTTGTTCTTAACCAAATTCTAAGTGAAACAGTGACAAAACCCATCAGGTCCCCTAGCCGTACTAGTATATATCCACCCCACCTAGGTACTCGGGTTTCCCCCATTGTGCTCAAAAACATTCTGCATGATAGAAAAAATCTATTTTCATATAAAACTCCACTACCAGTCACATACAATCATTACAGTTTATAAACACATTTTAAACCACTTAAAAGACACAATAAAACAATTTTATGCTTAATAAAACGATTCCTCAAACCCCACATTGTTTTGCACCCAAAACTCTTTGAAATCCCCAATATATATACCATGTGAATAATCAAGAGTCACAAAAATAAAAATTTCAGCCCAAATACATTTTAAATAAACCAAAAAATCAATTTTAGGGTAGTCCCATGTGAACCAAAAAATGTGATCTTTGTAAAACATCCATTTTTAAACAAACATGGCACCTCAAGTTCAAAAGTTCAACAAACACAATTAAAACCAACTTTAATAGAAAAAACAACGAGGTTAAACCATCAAAACATGATTTGAATCTATATTACATTTAAATAAAACCAAATAAGTATTTATAGGTTATCCCCAATTGAACCATTAAATGATTTCTAGGAACCCCCCTAATTTCACATTCAATTGGCACTAAAAATTCATTTTAATTAGAAACTTCACTAAAACTAGTTTTCGCAGCAATAATCAAATGAAATGAACATTAAAATATCATAAAAAATCATGAAAATTCACTGAAATTTCATAAACATGTAATCAACTATCAAATTAACGAAAACCCTAGAATCATTTGTTGGAAAATTCAATCACACCACTGCCGCACCTCAAGGAAGGTAGATTGAATGTAAAATCAGAATATTGGACTAATAAAACCCAAATTTAAACCCTAGGTTCAAAACTATAATTTTAGACATTAGTAACTTCAAGTATAAGGGAAGAAACCCTAATAAAATTAAATGAAACCCTAAGAAAAATGAAATAAGAAAGAAGGAGACCCACTTACTTGAGGGATCTTAAAGAAATATCCCTAAATACAACAATAAATGAACTTCAAAAAGAAAAAAATTCTATTAAGGTTCATTAAATGATGGGTAGATTATGTAGGAACAATAATGGGGGGAAAATAGTGAGAAATGAAGAAGTTATGAAGGAAAGAAGATACCTCTTCAAATCTGGTTGATTTGAGAACCCCTATGATGGTCTGCCCTAATTCTAGAAGCACACGAGATCCAAATAGGGAGGAAAGGTAATGGGGACGCATTTAAGGATTTTATCATCGAGTGGGAGGTGGAATCACCTAAAAATAGTAAAAAATTATTATCTTATTAAATAAACAATATTAATTTTTAAAATTTGAAATGGGCTTCTGGGAAGGCCCAATCCATTAAATAAAAACCCAAATCCACCATGATTATGGGTTACTAAATGGTCCAAATTACTATGAAGGTGTTAATATGTCAGGGGAGACCAAGACAGAATTTTAATGGATGAATAACGTCAAAAAATTAAGGATTTATAAAGGGAACAAATTTTTTTACATCTGGAATTGGGCTCACAGTTCGGACCAAATCATGAAAGCTCACCCATTCCTCAAAAAATGCATGTGAATCCACCAAAACAAATAAGTAATGGAAATTAAATTATAAATACCTTTAAAATATGTCATGTATGTGAATTTGTTTCCTAATATTCTATATATTTTTAATTTGATGTTTACCTCCAAGAATAGGGTTTTCAATTTGATTCCAAGACTTTTTGTTATGTATTCAAATTATTTTAAAAGATAAATGATTTCAAAATGTTTTCATGATTTATTTATGTGTTTTCATGAATTTTTCCATGAAAAATGTTTTCAAAATATTTTCAATAACCCTTTATATTGTTTTAATACTATTCTAAATGATTTTTTTGAAATAATTTATTTTTTAAAAAGCATTTTTCATAGAAGAAAGAATATTTTCCTCAAGGAATTTTTTTAGTGAAATTATAAAGAATTAATTTTAAAAAAAGTATTTTTAAGTGGTTTTGTAAAAATTATTTTAAAAGAACTTATATTTTCCTTAAAAAATTATTCTTATAAATATTCAAAATCCTTATCCATCTAAGATGACATAATTTATTATAGTTTCCACTTTTATGGGGATATGATCTAAGAATACCATTCATATATTTATAAAGTGGTTTATGTTTAGATTTAATGTTATTTATGACACCCATTCCTCTTCCATTGGTTACATACTTTTAAAAACCATTTCTTTTCATGAGTTATGGTTTCATAAAATTATTATTAAACCTATATCTTTTAAATAGGTAATGATAACATAAAATATTAGGATACCCATTTACATTTATGGGTTTTGATATGATTTTTATGAAGAACATATCTTTTTATGGGTCATGATACAATGTATGTTTTATTATCTAGTGAAAAATGTATGCATGATTTTATTTTGTGATGGGTTGGAGCTATATCTCCATCCAATTTATTGATTAATGGTTTTTATCTCATGTGATAAAGAAGTGAATCAAGTTGAGAGGCTTGATCCACTATACAATATGGGTAACCCGATCCACAACGAAAAGATAGGGAAACCTGATCCACTATGAGAAGATAGGGAAACCTAATCCACTATGGGATGATGGGGAAACCCAATCCAATATGGGAATATAGGGAAATCGGGTCCCTTAAAAGTAAAGGACTGTGACTGGGGATGGTGGTTTGTCATGCCTAGTAGGTGTAGTCCCCATGAAGTTCCCTATTAGGTTTTTGGAATTCCCCGTTACTTATATGGAATGATTTTATATGTTTATGTTTCTTCCACAAATTCTATGTCTTATTTCTTTTATATGATCACATGGTTTATGTTCTTGATTATATTATAATACAATATCTTATAAACTACCAATATTTATGCCATGTATCATGATTATGATCATCTTATGCAGGGTACGATATTCAAATATTATGCTCATGTTCTCATACCCCTATACCCATGTTATTCTTATGTATTTACTTTATTTAACCTTACAGAGCATTCAAAATCACCAGTATCTAATTTTACCTTTCCCTGTGTTATATTGATAGGTTTTAAGTAAGGGTATTATAGGGGAATAAATTTAATAAATTGGTTGAATATCTTTCACCAAACTTGAATAATGTTTCCATGTTTTCAAATACACTAAAATATTATAGTCCTCAGGGATGTATTTTTCTAATGTGTCGAATATTCATATAAAATGATTTAATATCCTTGTATGTAAATATTGGGTCACAATTCTATTTACTTAAAAATTCCAATTCATTTTTCATATAAATAAATACCACGACATAATCAAATACCTTAAAAATCTATAACTGTCCATAGTAGAAGAATTAGAAAAAGGAATATCAATACCTTACCGATTGAAAATGATCCTAGAAAAGCCAGAAAAATATGGCATATGGAAACATAATATAATATCTATAGTAATGGAAAATATTAAATAAATTATATTGAAATATTTGAAAATTCCTAAAAAATATCACGGGATAATTCTTGAGGAAAATAAATTTTTCACTTTGAAATAACTTATTAAAAGAATTCTCAAATATAAAGAAGAAAATTTTCTTTGAAAAGAACATTGAATAATTATAAAGGATGCTTTGATGAAAATATTATTCCTGATGGTGGTAAAATATATTAATTATATATATGTTTAAAAGGTTTAATTTTATACTTTTGTGATATTGTCAAAAAGTACCATGTTCCAAATATGAGAAAAGGTTCCTTTGTAATTTTTTTGTAAAAAAATAAGGGTACATTTTTGTTAATAAATTATTTTATAATTTCAAAACATTTTTGAAAATAATATTATAAAACATAGATATGGATGAGAAATATTCCCTTAGAAGGGGATTAAATATAAATAACCCTGAATAATGATGAGTTTGTGAAATTAACCCTTACCACTTGGGTATTATTTGAATCATAAGACTCATAAATGAAATGAAATAAAGTGAAATATTAAATACAATAAAGACAAATAGATTCATGATAAAACATATCAAAGGGTCAGTATATACACCACACAAATGTAATAAGTGGTGAATATGGATTATGTCTCACATAAATACAAGTGAGAAGATAAAACCTTACCTTAGGTCATATTTCCTTCGCATTCATACAAACCTAATTTATAATAAATATATATTTATTATAAATATATTCCATATTTTTAATCATATATATCAAACCATATATCATTTACCTATAACCTTTTATCTCCTATTTATTAACAATTCTCTTTTAAAAACACTATTCTGGGTGATACTGCATCATTTTTCATGTATGTTTTGGTTTGTTAGTTTTTTCCCTTAGACTTTTATCAAGGATATATCATCATAAGAATGTTATTAATTATATAATTATCATTTATATTCATATTCATGGTCATCCATAACATTATAGAGAGGACAATGAGTTACACTATTCATAGAGATAGTGGATTATATGCACGCATAAACATTGTTATCATTTCTTGGTGGATGGGAGAACACAAAGGTAAATATTAATTATAATTTAATGAAAAATTATTATATCAAATACATAATATATAATCATAAAATATATACTTATTACCATCCTTCTAAATAATAAATAAATAACATATCACATCACTTCATATACTTTGTAGTCCACATGTACATATGTGAAACATTATCATTATCCAACAGATTAGAATGTAAGAATTTATATGTGAAATATTAAATAAAAAATAATATTAATGTCATAAATATCATATATATTAATTATTTATATATTTATAACAATCCATGTGAAATGGTTATGAAAAAATAACAACACTGCTCTGTGGAGACTGTAACTCATGTTTACACACGAGAAATGTTTTCATTTTTCATATGATGGAATAGAGATGGAATATGTTAGAAAAATAATAATAATAATATCCTAATATATTTAGGATATGAGGGATGTTATATTGTGATTTTTATATATAATGGAACATACTTTTTTATACAGAGATATTAAATATAAATAGAATATTATTCATTACATAAGATAACAAAACCACAATAGAATCATATATGAATAGTGTCTTAGGAAAATTGGAATCATAAAAAATTGAATCATAAAAAAACTAAGTAATCTCTTTCTTATTCCTTTATAACTAGAACCCTTTTTGATGCATCTTATTTAGTAAATTTATTTATATCTTGGGGAAGAGAGATGTAATAAATGTTAAGTATAGGTGATCCATAAGAGCAATCAAGGAAGATATAATAAGAATAAAGGAATAATAAGAAGAAAATAACATTTGAAAATTTTACCCTTCATATCAATGATCATGAGACTAACTTATTGAATAAATCATTTAAGTTCATAAGACATGAATTTTAAATAACAAAAATTAATGGAATTATAACATAAGATAAGAAATTGTGGAATAAAAAAACAATAAAAAAAATCAATTCAACATTAATCAAGGAAAATTTTCAAGACCATCATAATGAATGAAGTCCTTTTATGAATAGTTTTCACCCCTCATTCATTCCTTGTATTAGTGAACCATGTTTTCTACCATTACAATATTTTATTAATAAAACAGGTTCACTTACCATTCCTATTTTATCTATATCATGAGACATAAATATGTAACTATTGTATAAGAGGAATTTATAAGTCCCTCCCATAAAATAAATAAAATAATACATATGTGTTACATAAGAACTTAAATCATTCATCATATGAAAATACAAAAAAGGGTTTTATAAACATTTTATCATAACATAACTGATGAAAAACATACAAAATTCATAGAAATAAATTCATCATAAACATACACCATTAAGATAAATAATAATACTGGTATCATTGGATCACATCCTTAGTAAAATATAATTAACATCAAATAATGTAATCTTAGATGGAAAATAATTTTGTGAGATCACATGAAATAATTATTGAGGAAAATATTAATTCCATCATGCAATTCCTAATGAATTTTTTTAATTGAAATTAGAATTGTAATATTATAGGGGAAGCTCCAAGTAATTAATAAATCATTAAATTGGAATAATATTTTCATTTCATATATGTTAAAAAATAACTCTTTTTTATATTTGCAGAAAAGTCACAAAGAACCTTATTTAGAAAATGAAAAAAATATTCCTTTCAAACCATTTAGTATAAATCCAAAAAAGGATAAATTTGAAATTTAAAAATTATAGAAGAACAATAAAAATATTTTATTTTTTTAATAAACTAGAACTTGGATGATAAATATTCCACAAAAGATAATTACGTATAAACTATCCTAGATAATAATGAGATTGTGAAATTAACCCTTAACTTAGGTTTGATTTCCTTTGTACAAATTTTAACATCCGGTATAAGGTTTTAAATAATGTTATTAATTTAAAATAGACCATATTAATACTTATGTTATCTTATACGATCCACTTATATCATATAATCACTTATTTTTAAATAATATTTCATTATTACCCTTCATTTATGTGTTAACTTCTTTATTTTCCTATGCATGTTTTATTGTATAAGTCACGGTTCTTGTGCCTAACATATAGTTACATCATTTAAGAAATTATATTAAGGTAATATATGTCATATATATTCATTATATACATTTATATAATTATCCATGGATGGTTAACATGGAAAATGAATCGTATAAGGTCATGGAGATGGTAGGTCGTACGTACGCACGTGCGACGATATCATTTCCTCAATGGTGAAATGGTAAGTAAGTAGATGGTATTTGTTTATAAAATATAAATAATGTTAAAATTATCATATTTATATATATTACTTCTATAATTACACTTATTCAAATTATGTGGGGATGAAAAAATAGATTACGCCACTACATGGAGACAACATGTCATACGTACACACACACAATGCTTTTGTTTTCTACATGATGGATAAAAGGTGTAATATGTTTGTTAAAAATCATAATAAAATCATAGAATATAGGTGATACTGTTGTGATTAATTTATAATCAAACAAACAATATAATATGATGTAGAGTATGTAATAATATCCAAAGAGTTTGTAAGGACAATTACATCTTCTTTGGAAAACATCCATTAGATACCCTCTTAGAAAAACAATGGTTGGTATTTTGAGAAAAGAAAAACATATATAATGTGTATATATAATTTTATAATTTAAATTTTGAGGGTTTGGCCAATCAATAAGTCTCAATGTGAGGTGAATAGGTGATGGAAGAGGTGACATTTTATAATTAAGGTGATTTGCGCTTGGGAATTTTCTAAAAATAATAATTTATAATAAATTAAATCTCAATAAAAATACTAAAAAGACCATTTATTAAAATATAAAATTTTATAAGGTTTTAATATCATCAAAAAATATATTTTAGGAAAGTTTTTTATTATTTTAATCATTATCATTTTGGTTAACCCTTAGTTATCCTATTTAAATTTTTACTATGGTAACAAATATTTCAACATTAAAAGGTTGAAATTTTTACCTATGTGATGTAAATTAAATAATAAATGTAAAATTAGAAATATTACAAGCCATATTATATATTTTTTTTATTTTTAATTATCTTTAATAATTTTTAAATTATTTTTTATAATATTTTTTTAAAAAATATCATTAATTCCAATTATGATACTATTCATTAGATGTTTTTTTAAAATATCAACATAACAAGTTAAATTAAAACCAAATATTTTATTATTTCACTACATGTTCAAATTCATCAAAAAATTATTTTATCACATTAATTATATAAAATTATATTTATTTAAATATTTTTATAAATATTTTTTGAAATTTTCATTAATAAAATAATTACTACATCAATGTAGTGTAATTATTTAATACACTTATTTGTTCACAGAAAATTAAAAGTAAACTACCACGACTAATATAAATATTTTATATTTAAAAAGAATATTTATAGTAGAATATATATTTTGGGTAACCCTATTTTAAAAATCAAATATTATTTAAAACATGAATATGAAATCTTTAAATATTAATTATATAAAATATTATAAATATTATAATCTCTTCTAGGTGGCCCAAAAAGACAATAATAAATTTTTTTCCTAAAAATATTTTCATTAAGTTCAAAATTTATATCTATATTCATTCATAACAACCCCATTTCCCCATTAGGACACGTAAGGGATACTTGAGACAAAGAAAGTGACATTTTTGACTTTCATTGATTTAAATATTATATAAGGTATTTTCATTAACAAGTGTTAATTAAAGAACTTAATTTTGATTATTATGTGTTATGGGTCAATTAATATTCATACAATGAAACATGATCATGTTTTAGTGTCATTTTATTTTCCTTATTATTTTATATTTATTTTAAATTACATAATTTAACCTTTACCATGGTTAACAAATTTACATAGGTTTCTATTCATATTGCCCAAAATAAAAGGAAACATGTAACTAAATTTTAACCTTCGAAATCAAAATTTTTCAATCATTTTTTTAAATTTTAAACCCCATAAGATTTAGAATTTAATTTATAATAAAACCATTAAAACGCCTTGAAAAAAAAATCTTCAGAAAAGTACCCTTTTAAACATAAAATGTTTATATAATAAATACATGTTTGAAACACTTTTTTAAAAAAATAATTGTATTATATTAATTTAAAATTAATAAAATTAAAAATTAAAAATAATATAATACATATTTATTCCATGTAATGACTTTCAAATAAAATACATTTTAAAAAAAATGCATTTTCACTATTCAATGAAAAAAATAAATGTTTTTAGAAAATTATATAAAAAATATGTTAATGTAATTTTGAGATTAAATATTTCAAAATTAAATTAATTTTTTCAAATTAAATTTCAACAATTTCTATAAAAATAAGAACGCTCATTTTTGAAGGAATCATACTTTTTTTGAAGAAAAAATAGATTTTACTAAAAAATTTATAATCATTTTCTATGAACATTCCAATAAATTCATATCAATTTAGAGATTTATAGTTATTTTATAAATTAGTTTAACATATTAATTTCCACCAATTTAATATCTAGTTTAAAAGGAATATATTATATTATGTGTTTTGTTTAAACTCATGGTTGCGTGCAATGAAAACTATTGAAAAATTAAAATTATTTAAAAGGAAATATATTTTAAGAATATCAGGGTGTTTCATTCAACCCCCCATAAAAATAATTTTACCTCAAAGTTCCTCACTCTAATAAAAATAGATAAGGACACCTATACCACATAACAACCTCATGTTCCCACATAGCCTCTTCAAATTCATGGTTTATCTATAAAACGTTAACCAAGTGAGTGGTCTTTCTTGGTAGAAATTTTCTCAATGATCTAGAATCTATATTGGTTTTTCTTTATACGAAATATATTTCTCCAATGTTATTCCTTTAGAGTTTAGTACATTTTAAGGTTTAGGTATGTACCTTCTTAAGAGAGATACATGGAATACATCATGAACTTGAGAGAGATTCGGGGGTAACACCAATCTATAAGATACCTTATTTACACAATAATGAATTTAACATTGACTGATATACCGATGGATTAGTATTACCTTCATTCCAAATATAATCAATCACTTATCGAGAGATATTAATAGAAACACCATATCACCCACATAAAAATATTGGTTCTTTGGTTGATTTTCAGAAAAACATTTTGGTTGAATATGAGATTCTCTTATGCGTAATGGAATAGATCAAACCTATCCTCTATCAGAATACTGGAGTAAAATATATTTTTCTAAGAAAATTATAATAATGGTAGGTGTTTATCCCAACAAACTTTTAAATATATATAGAAATATATCATCATGTCTTATAAAGTTTGAATTTTCCTCTCAGACTGACCATCTATCTGAGGACGTTAGTCAATGATGAAACTTGACATTTTTTCTAGAGCCTATAGAATACTTCTCCAAAACCGTAAGGTAACCCTTGAATCCAAATCAGATATAATCGAAATTGGCACCCAATGGAATCTCACCACTTCCTTAATATAAATTATGGAAATCAGATTAAGTTATAAATTTTTTCTGATATAAATGTAGTGCGCTAATTTCATAAGGTGATCATCTATAACCCATATAACATTATAGTTTTTAGATGTTTTAGGAAATATGGTGAAAAAATACATGGTTATGTTTTTCCATTTCCATTCTAGTATGCGCAATGCTTTTAACAGCCCCTTAAACTTATGCATCTCATCCTTAACTTGTTTAAAACCTGGAAATGAGAAACATACTCTCTATTATATTTCTTCATGCCATCCCACCATAAATACTATTTTAGGTCTCCATAAATCATTGTGCTTATAGGATGAATTAAAAATGATAAAATATAGCAATATCCAATAACTCCTTATTTAATTCTTTTATGGGAGAGATACAAACATAGTTCCTAACCCATATTATTCCATAAAAATCAAAAATGAACTCAAGAACATTTCTCAACTTATTTTGTAGCTCTATATCTTCTATCTAACCCTCCTTAATATTTACTTGTATAGATGGTCAACCATTCATTTGATCCAGATAATATTCCTCCCCTTCTATTAAAATTTCTAAATCCATCATTTGAAAATCCATAAATATTGGATCTTTTGAGATCCTTGACATATATAGGCTAGCACAGTCCTTTCAACCCAATTCATCTGATACCTTATTCAATTTCCCACGGTGGTATTGTATTGAGAAGTCATAATATTTAATTATGTCGAAAAATATTCTTTGTAATATATTCAAATATTTTTTTGTAAAAATAAAAATTCAACTTTCATTATCATTATATATGTCACACATTTATCTATAATGATATTGCCTCTCTATTGCTAATGAAAAATTTATCACAACTAATTCCAAATCTTTATGTGGGTAATTTGTCTCATGGATTTTTAATTTTCATGTGGCATAAGTTATGCCTATATCATTTTCTAGAGAATAAAACCCAGGACCTTATTTAATACGTCAATATAGATCACAAAACATTGTATACTATAGTGTAGTGTGAGCATAGGTGCACTAAATAAACCTCTTTATAGATATTTGAAATTATCCTCACATTCTTCCATCCATATGAACTTCACTCCTTTCTGAGTCAACTTGGTGAGTGGATTAGATAATCATGAAAAATCATTAAATAGATAATTAATATCCAAAAAAACCAAGAAATATATAGATCTTAAATATGGTTGTAGGTATAGGAAAATGTTTAATAACTCCTATCTTTACTAGATTCACAGATATTCCCTCTATTGAGATTATGTGAATAAAAAACGAATATTTGAAAAGAAAAAATTCACACATGGAAATTTTTTCATAAATATTATTCATTACTAGGGAATTTAGTATAATTATCATGTTATCTTCAAGTTCTTACATCCCCTTTTAATATAAAATAATATCTTCTTTAAATACGACCACAAACTGATCATAATAGTCTCTAAATAATCTATTATAAAAATCAAAAAAGGTATAAGGGTAATTTTAAAGACCAAAAGGAATAACTATAAATTTATAATGTCCATACATTGTGCAGAATGTATTCTTGGATATATCCCCCTTATTAACCCTCAATTAATGATATCCAAAACAAATATCAATCATAGAAAAGTATTGATCAAGTTTTAGTTGATCAAATAATCCATTAATTTAGGGGATATGATATTTTTTCTTTATTATGATCTAGTTATATTACCGGTAATCAATGTAGAGTGTCATTGATCCATATATCTTCTTAAAAAATATAAAAAGTGCACCCCAAGGTGATGCACAATTGTGTATGAAACCCTTATCAAGATTCTCTTAGAGTTTCTTCTTAAATTTCTCAAAATACATTGGGTTTATTCAACAAGGTTTCTTTGAAATAGACATAGTACCTGGTGTGATTTCTATTGAAAACTTATATTCAAAATTTTATGGAACACCAAGCAATTATTATATAAAGAAATAAACAAACTATCATAAAATTGGTGTATCATTAATTGTGAGTTTCTACCCCACCATCTGAGATAGATAACCTTCATTTATAAGAATTAAGACCCCCAAGAAGGATGTAATTTACACCGAAAGTTCATACTCATCCGTGCATCAATCTATGATCATTGATTCATTTGGAATATCAAATGTGACTTACCATCCTTAGAAATTGATATGAGCTCTATATAGTGACATCCAATACAATCCAATAATCACATTGAATTGAATCAAGGGATCACAATAATTTTTGGAAGAACTCTACCACAATCTTCAACTTGAGAACAATTTTAAATTTCTGATGAAACCTTTATGACATTATGAGTTTTCACAAAGTACTCAACATCTAATTATTGATGTAATATAGTGATAAATTTATAAAATTATTTATAAATAAAAGAGTAGATGGAACTAGAATCAAATAAAATATTATCCGATTTTGAGTGGATGGTAAGTGTACGTTTCACCACTTTATTTTCATACACCACATGAGATCACATGAGATTTTCCTTTATCATTGGCCATAAGAGGTTACTGACATTGATCATCATTGAAAACCCTTAGATTTGGGCATTGATTTTCATAAATACAATTTTCCTTTCACTTGAAGCATTGAAGTGTGGGAGGTTCAATTTGTGAAACCATTTCTCTAATAACAGAATTAACTATATTTTTCCAATCACTTTGGTAGTAGTTTTCCAATGACCATGTTTAACACACATAAAACATTAAATAGTCCCCTTAATATAGATTCCTTCATGTTTCTTTCCACACTTTGAACATAATGGAATTCCCATATTCTTTTCACTTTAGTTTTTATATTTTCTATTCGATTCCATTTTTCTATTCTTATCGAATCCATATGATTTATGGGTGACTCCAACATCAAACTCAACATAGAGTTTACATTAAAAAATTTCCTCATATTTATTGAAGTCCCTTATGACTAATGAACATTAGAGACATGGTTTTAGGGAAATGGGGAATTTATCACCCTCACATTTAGGTTATATTATTATTCTAAAATCATAAAATGAAAGTCTTTTAAAATATCTTTATAGGTACCAGCATATTTATAATCCCTTTTCATAAGCTGATGTAACTCCTTCTCCATATTTGTTCGAATAATATGAGGAATTTACTTGTTGAAAAATAAGTTCTTAAACTCATCCAAATCCATGGAGTCAATTTCATCTCGTTGCATTATTTTTTTTGATAAGATTACACCATTGATCTGATTCACCTTCCAAATTATAGATTTCAAAAAATACATTCTCATGTTATGAACATTGGAGAAATTACAATACTATTTTACTAGTACTGATCCAATGTTCATCCACTAGGGGATCATAAGACCCACTAAATGATGGTGGATACTACCACATGAAGGACTTAATACAATTTGGTTTCAAAATTTTCTCATTTTAATATTCTATATTATTTTTAGCATGATAATGTTTTGTGAGCATAATGACATGATTTTTCATTCCATATACCATATTATTTTATTTCTCAGGAGGAAAACCATTACATTTCCCACTGTATTTAGCATTAACTTAGTCCCTTCAGGTTCAAACCATTGAATAAAACTAAAAATCATATATTCAAAAATACTAATCATAGTGGGAAATGAACATAATTAAGGGAAATTACTTATAGAATTCCAATTTTTGAAACATTTGGTTTAATAGTAAGTTATTTTTCATCAAAAAAAACTCTAAGATTGTATCCTGTACTTAAAAATAGGGTAAGGGTTCTTACTAAGGTTTTATCATCCTAGTTCCCAATAGTTCACTAAACCTAGCTCTGATACCAACTATAATGCCCCATAATTTTCATAATTAGATATTACATATAAATAGGAGAATATTTGTTACATAAAATAAAATAATCACCCCAAAATTTTATAGGTTTAGTGTCTTTAGAAACATGGATATATAAAAAACTAATTCTTAAAACATCTACATCATCTCCCACTTATTCCTTCATAACAAAACCCCTTTTCACAAATCTTGTAAAATACTTTTCATAATATCCTGGGGAAAATGAATATCCAAAAGTGTGATATCAAGTGTTTAGTAAAAGTAATCAAAGAATAAAACATAAGAATATGGGAAAAAAAACTTGAAAATAAATTCTTAAAATATTATCTTGTATATCAATGATCATGATATTGAGTTATGGAATAAATCATAGAAGATCATAAGACATGAATTTTAAAGATCAAAATTCATGGGATTATAACATAAGACATGAAATTGTGTCATACACACAAGAATATATAATAAGTTCAATATTATTCAAGTATCATTTCCATGAAAATCATGACATACAAAGTCCTTTTCTAAACTGAGTTCACTGCTAATTCCTGCACCAATTTAAGGATTTGAGTTTACTACCATTCTAGTCCCCTATTACTAAACTTGGTTCACTTTCCATTATAATCCTATCAATAACATGAAATATAAATCATTACCCAAAGAATTGGAGTCAAATATATGTCTCACCCATCACATAATGAAATCAACACATATGTGTTCCATAAGAACATAAATATTTCATCACATCAATATCCAAAAAAAGAAATGGATTTCAAAAACATTTAATCATAACATAACTCATACAAAAGAAATTGAATTCCCAAAAATCAATCCATCATAAATATAAACCATTAAGATAAATAATAAAAATGATATCGTTGGATCACATCCAAAATAAATCATATATAACATCAAATAATTTTATCTTATATGGAAAATAATTTTTAGAGATCACATGAAATAATTCTTGAGGAAAATATCTTTTCCACAACACGATTTTAAAAGAAATTTTTTTCATAGAAAATAACCTGATAATATTTTAAGGGGATATTCACGGTATTATTGATTCATGAAAGTATACAAATATATTCTTACCATATAAGTTAAAAGCATTCCTTCTATACTTTCTCCTAAAAAGTCACAAATAAAATCATTTAGAAAACAAAAAAAAGGATCCTTTCAAATAGTTTAGTAAAAATTATTACATAAGTAAAATTGATATTAAACAATTTTATAAGAGAATTAAAAATATTTGGGATTTTTTTGAAGAACCATGTAAATGGAAAAAAATATTACACATCAGATACATTTGTATAAAAAATCATGTTTAATAATGATATTGTGAAATTAATCTTTACCTTACATATGAATTTATTCATAAATATATAAACCACATGTATAATGGTTTAAATAATGTTATTAATTCATAATAGAACAATATTCATATTTATGATATCATATATAATCCAATAATATCATATTTTCACCCATTTCTTAAAATTACTTCATTATTACCCTTCTTTTGGGTATTAATTGCTTCATTTTCCTATACATGTTTTGTCGTATAGACTATGTTCTAGTGATTAAGATATACTTACATCAATTTTAAAAAAATTAATGTAATATATATATATATATCATTTTTTTCATTATATAAATTTATATAATAATTATGGAATGGTGAATAAGGAAAATGAATCACATCGCATCATGGAGATGAAAGGATGTACGTACACACGAATGACAGTAAAATTTTATTAATGGTGAAATGGAAAGTAATTATATGGTATATTTTTTCCTATAATAAATATAATGTTATAATTATCATATTTATATATTTTATTACAATCATTATACATATCCAAATAAAGTGGTGATGAATAAACATATTACACCATGACATGGAGACAATAAGTCATACGAATGCACGTGGCATGCTCTTGTTTTTCATATGATGGATAAAAGGTGGAATATGGTTGCTAAATATTTATAATAACATCTCATAATATAATTTAACATTAATTATTAAATTATATTGAAAAAATAAGAATATGAAGTATAATAATAAATAATAATGAGAGATCCGGTAAACAAGGTTACCTCTTCTTTTGGAATCTTTCTTTAGTTCTCCTCATAATGATACTAAGGTTGGTCTTTTGAGAAGAAAAAATCATAAAGAATGTGAAATTAGAGTATATAAGTGAAATATTTTGGGTATGGTTGAGCTTTAAAGCCCAATGTGATGTGATGAAAAAATGGAGGATGTGCCCCTTTATAATTGAGGTGAAGGAAACTTTTATAATTTTCTCAAAATATTTGTTTATAATAAATTAAATCTCAATACCAATACCAAAAAAGATATTTATTAAATTATAATTTGATAAAAGGTGGTAATATCATCAACCCATATATTTTAAACACATTTTTTTATTATTTTAAACCTTATCGTTTTGGGAAACCCTTAGTTAACCTATTTTAATTTTTACTAAGGTAACCAATTTTTACATATTAAAATGTCTTAATTTTTTTCTTATGTGATGTAAAATAAATGATAAATTCACAATATATAAAGTTCTAGACAATATTATATATTTTATATTTTTAATGATCTTATATGAATTTAAAATAATTTAATAAAAAGACATTTTTATGAAATATCATTATTTTAGATTTTTACACTATTAATTACTTGGATATTAAATTATCCATGTAATATGTTAAATTTGAAAAAAATATATTTTATTATATCCCTATTAGGTCAAGGAAATCATTAAAATTAATTCAGTGCACTAATTATCTCTAAATATATTTATTTTAATATTTTTAGTAACATTTCTTAAATATTTCAATTGACAAAATAGTTACTACATTAGTGTTGGGTAATTTTTTAATATACTTATTGTTCACTAAAAATAAAAAAAATACCACTATGAATAAAATATTCTATATTTCAGAATAATATTTATAACTGAATATATATTTTAGGGGTCCTTATATTAAAAATGATACAGTATTTAAAACAAGAATGTGACATCATTATGGTTTTATTAAATAAAATATTATAAATATCATAATACCATCTAGGTGGCCCAAAAAGACAAAAATAAATTTTTATCATGAAAATATGTTTATTAAGTTAAAAATTTATATTTATATTCTTTAATAGGATAAATTTCCCCCTGGTGGAATCATAATTCATATATATGATAAAGAAACAGACATTTTGTAACATTCTTTGATTGAAAAATTATATAAGTCATTTTCATGGAAAATGAAACACCATGAGTTTTTATGGAGGTTTTTTTCTCAAATAATTAAATTTTCACTAATATCTTCCATTTAACTATGCCTAACATTCCTTTTATAGGGAACCAAATTGGAGTACATTACATGCTACATCGACTTGGCGTATGTTACACGCAACTTAGAGTTTCTACGAAACAATTTTTTATTATAATTACTTAAATTTCATAATTATAACTTATCCCTTAAAAATAGTAATATTAATTTTAATAAATACTTTTCAAATAATATTTATAATGTTTTAATATAAATAAAAAATATTGATAAGGAAAGATATAAATTTTGGTAAATTCTTTGGATATTTAAAAATATTATTTTCTCAAATGAACTACTTTTCATGTCCTTCTGGGAAATATAATAAAAATGATTTTAGACAAATTTATAAGTTGAATATTGTAAAATAGACTTAATTTTTTAATTTTTAATTTTTAATTTACCTTAGGGTTTATTTTTGGGATTTTTCTGAGAAACATCATTTTTCGATGAATAGTTAAAAATACTGAATTTTAATTCAAAACTTCTTTCTCAACTAATTTATTTATATGTAGAAATTTTATTTTATATTTATTTTAGATTTTAATTAGTTAATTTTTTTTAATTATTCCAATATATTTCCTTATAATCAATTTCACTTTGAATTGGGTATAAAAACATTAGAAACATTTGGATGTTTTTACTTTAAAAACCTACAGTGTCATCCGATTTGTAGGATTAAATTTAAATTAACATTTTCCATTTTATTAATTTAAATTTGTAATAATGTATTAAATCCTTTGAATAATCATAATTTATAATTTATAATAAGGAAGACTTTGTTTTTGACCAAAAATATTAATAAATGTAGTTAAAATTAATTATAGTGATTATGATAAAATTATGATTAACAAGGGAATAAATATTAATTATAAGGGACCAAATGACCTATAAAATTGTCTATAACCTATTTTTTGAGATATTTAGGCCATAAAACTTCCCTTATTGAATTCTTTTTTGGTTTTTTATGACTTTATTTAGGTAAAAATGTGGGCACACATAACTAGTTTTAAAAAATGCCAAGTGTGCCATTTCCCTTCCCAATAAAAGGTCACCACATCTCCATCTTCTCCACAACTCTCAAACCAATTAGGATAAAACACTATCTACCCAAAATAATTCCTAGAAAACCTCAGTTCCTCCTAAAATCCTCCCTTTGGTCATTAATACATCTAAGGAATCCATTTGTTGCAAACCAAAAGGATTTACTCGATAAAAGAAATACCCTCCCTCAAGATCATTTATTTCATTTTATTTCTCCAGCCCCTCAGATGCCATTATTCCATTATTATTCAAAAAAACCGGTACCCTCAATATAATGATATTTTTATTATTCTCATGGTTCAATTTACACTTTCACACAAATCCATTTAATGGGTCATGAACATACTGTTTTCATGTATGATGAACTACCACCTCACGAAATGATGATTGTTCATTTTTATATTACCACCTCTGATTGTGGACAATATGGTGGAAAATATGTTTATATATGTTACATATTATATTTATTATTTCTTTATGATTCATAATTTTATTTCAAAACATATATTTATACTTTTCATTTGTTTTAAATATGATAATATAATTTGAGGAAGTGTGGACTACCGCCCCCTCAAAGCGATTCCATTCATTCACACACTACATCGAATGTATTAAAGATTATTTTCTTAAAAATAAATGATATATATTATATAATAATTTTTCTAGAATAATTTTATATATACATATATTTATATAAGTAGTTTTCTTTACATCTTTCAATACGAAAATAAAATGGAAATGAGGTTCATGCATTCGTACGACCTATAGTCTCCATGAATGATGTATTACATTTTATAGTTCTATATTATATGGATTATTATAATAAAACTATTATTAATATTCTTTATATTTATATCATATGTTACATTATGTAATTTATGATATAATTATAGGGACCTAATATATAACAAATTAAGACACATGTGATGAATATAATTTATATCACCCAAACTAAAACATTAACATAGAATTAATAACAAGAGGGTAATATAAATTCATAATAAAACCATATATGGTATTAGATAAAATAATATTTTTCATTGTAATAAACTTATATTTATTATACAAGAGTTTTAAATGAGTTTGGTAATATTCCAGACATAGGGTAATGAGACATCTAGTCATACATTTATTTTAGTGATATTTACACCTTATTCACCACAAATATCTTTTATGTGGTGGTTATATTGGCCATGAATATATTATTCCATTTATATATTCAATTTTATGCATATTTATAGATCCATTTTATGTTCTCTCTTTCACGGGGTTTATGGTTCAAGATTTACCGAATGAGAATAGAACTTTCATCTCAATTTTCTTTATTTGAGACAAATTCCATCAACTCAAAGTACCATGTTTTCAATAATGTTTTCAAATATGATCATTTAAGACCATTTTCAAGGAAAAATGATTTAATTCCTTTAAAATTTATCAAAGTATTTTCAATGAAATGTCTTTAAAGAAAATGTAAACTTATTTTATATGTTTTCAAGAAAAATGGTTTTAATTTTTTTTATACTCTCTTGATGTATTTTCAAATAAAAAGGTTTAAAAAAGCATTTAAAATATTTTAGTGTAATATTTAAATATTATTATCAGGTTTTTTTTCAATTTTTTTTTCTATTTTAAAGATATTTTTTAAATAAGAAAGGATATATTCCTCAATAAATGTTTTTAAAATATATTTCGAAGTTATTTTCCAAATATTAAGACATACATTGATGTTACTCATTCCCTTATAAAAAATGATCCAACAGTTCCATTCATATTATTTATTGAATGGTTAATGTTTTTACGGATTGATTCTTAGAATACCCATTTCTATTCCAGGGGTTATATGATTATGAATCATGCTTCTTTTCATAGGTTATTCTTTGCTGTAATTATTATATAACCCATCCCTTCTCCATAGTTTATGATGTGATAAAATGTTAATGAAACCAATTTCATTTCATGGGATTATGATAGGTTTTTTATAAAACCTATCTCTTTTATTGGGTCATGATATGATGAATGTTTTATTATCTTGTGGAACATGTAAGAATGATTTTTTAATGAGATGGGTGAGACCTATATATCCTTACAATGCATTTGTAAACGATTTATATCTCATGAGACAATGATTTAAATCATGTTTATGGTCTTGATCCACCATGGGATATTGGGGAAACCTAACCCCCTACAAGGAAAGGAATGTGACTGAGGATTATTGTGTGTCATGCCTAATAGGTTCCGTCACCATGAAGTTAAAATACAGGGAACCTGATTCACTATGGGAAGATGGGAAACCCGATCCCATATAAGGAAAGGATTGCGACTAGGGATGGTGGTGGGTCTTGCCTAGTATTTTTGGTTCCCATGAAGTTCTATGATAAGTTCGTGCAATGAATCATGAAATATATGGAATGATATCACATGTATATATATTACACAATTCCATGCATTATTTCTATAATAATAATTCATGGGTTATGTTATTTAATTCCTTATGATTCATTTCTTACAAACTGAAATGATTTGTGATGTCATTCATGTTTATGATCTTTGATATGAAAGGTATGATCTTATATTGTTTTGATCATGTTCTCATACCCACATGAACATGTTCATGTTTACATGTCTCCCTTATTGATCCTTACTAAGCATATGATGTGACCACTTTTTCCGTTCCCTTCCCTAGTTCGTGGAGATGTATATTATATTTAATGTGTCTCAGAAGGGTTCTTGTTAAGAAGAACCTTGTTGAAGATAATGTATCTCACTTATATACCATTGTTTATGTCTCCATGTTTCCAAAGCCACTATAATAGTATGTTATTTGAGTACCTATTTGTGTAATGTTTAATGTATTCCAAAAAAGTGATGTAATGATAATATATGAAAATTGAGGGTCGATATAGTTGGTATCAGATAAATTTTTTAGTTAACCTTTGTAATCTTGTATGAGTAAACCTTAAGTGAAAACCCTAAGTACATGTTTATAAATAAGTATAAGGATAAAGAAATATATAGGAAGATTTTCTATAATTTTGGTAAAGGATAGATTAATTTTTTTCCTATAAATATATATATTTCTTGATAAAACAAGTGTTTGTGGATCTAGAACAAATGTACTTGGGAGTAAAAACTATGACAAGATTTTCTAGGCTAATCTTTGTGTAATCTGGTATATGATAACGGGCCATATTGCACACCCAGTATGACAGTCGTGGGGGATATTATTTGGGAATCCAAGAACTCCTAAAAAATGTCATGAAGTATTTAAATAGATGTTAGCTATAAATAACCTAGGATAAACCTATGGTGTCCTATATTTAAAAAGGTTTCATATTTTAGATATCCTATATGCGGGTTTTCATGATTACGTGGTTCCCCGTTATGACAAATTTTTCTTAATCTCTTATTTTTATTTTTAGTTAATGGATGGAACCCAAAGGAACCACATTAATGGTGATCACGAAGGGTAATGAAAAATTGTTCTCAATAGATGAAAAATTCTATTGGAATTGGTTTGAAAAACCTTTTTTCTTTTCTCACACAAATTTATCAAGCTACGAATCATATTGATATTCCAAATAGGAAAAGGAGGGAACAAAATTTTGTTGAGTCCTTCATGTAGAAATGTCAACATTATTTCAACAGTTATTCGCATCAAATTGTTTCTAAATACTAGATCAGTACCACTGAAAAGATATTATTAGTTCTATAATGTTCGGATCATGAGAATTTCATTATATCTAGTTATCACTTACAAGCTGAAGCAAACAAATGCTGGACTATAATCATGAATACAAGGAATCAAGATGAAATTGAATCCATGGATTGAGATGTGTTCAAGAACTTATTCTTCAATAAGTACTTTCCACATGTTTTTCTTAAAATATTGAAAATATGTTCTGTGAGTGGAATCAAAAGGATGATGAATCCTTTCATACTGATGAGGATAATTTCACATGAAGTGTGAGGTACGCTTCTAGAATTATCATCCATCCGAAATGCAAAGATGATAGGTTATTTAGTGGCTTAAATCCATGTCTCAGTAGGGAATTGTCTATAAGAGACTTCAATAGCTATGAAGATATTGAGCATCGTTCATTCAAAGTTAAAATGTAGGATAAAGTTAGATATCAATCTCATGGTTTTAACAAAAAAAGGATGACAAAGTTCAAAGAAAAATCTAAAAACCATGAAGAGAGAAATATGAGACCTCCTTTATGATGTAACTGTAGAAAAAATCCTAGAAGGAATTATATTATAAGTTTTATTAATTATTTTAGGTTTGGAATGGAATTCCATCTGGAAATTGATTTCCATAATTATGGGAAGAAGTTGTCCAATGATTAAATTAGAGTAAAATATTCACAGAATGTAACTACCACACTATAGTGCTTCACGTGTAAGGAGAATGATAATTACGAATATCATTTCCCAAACCCAATGGATAATGATTATGATCTATGTTAGAAACCTATTATACCAAGGGAAAAGGGAAAATCTCATGCAATCACTATTTTTGACAAGGGGTGCGATAACAACATGGTGAAAGGTATACTTACCATACACCCTTGAACTGGTAATGTTTTATTTGATTCTGGATCGACCCACTATTTAATTCTAAATAATTTTCTAAGTTTATTAAGATTCCACTAAATCTATTAGATTTGAAATTACTATTACGACCCCCTAATGGTAATTTGATTTCTCATCAAGTTGATGATTCCTCTTCTATTGAGATTTTTGGGTATATGATTCCTTCAAATAATGAAATTCTTCCATTGGATGAATTTGATTTCATCTTAGGCATGGATTGTATTTATCTACATAAAACGTACATCATTTATCAAGGAATATAAGTTACATTTGACATTTCAAACCCTCATATGATCATCTATAAATATGAGGATAAGTATGGACATCTTGTAGATATTACATCCATTGTGTGGGTATTAATTCCAATTCAGAAGGGTTGTTTATCTCCAATGGTTGGGGAGAAAATTGACACCAATGATATACCTATTGTATAATGATTTTATGATGTCCTTATAGAAGAGCTTACTATACTTCCAAAAAAATGTGAATTTTATTTCTCAAAATAACTCATACATTGTTCCACAACAATTTCAAAGACTCCCTATAGAATGACACTAATTGAGTTGCAAGAATTGAATTATTAACTCTAAGAAAACCTTGGTAAGGGATTCATTCATCCATGTGTATCACCTTGGGGTAAAACTATTATTTTTGTGAAAAATAATGATGGATCAATGTGACTCTACATTGATTATCATGAGTTAAACAAGATCAAAATCATGATTTTGTACCATCTTCCCCATATTTACGCCTTGTTTGGTCAACTGTAAGGAGATAATTACTTTACCAAGATCGAACTTCATTCTGGATATCATCAATTGAGGGTCAAGAAGGAAGATATACCAAAGAAAAAATTCCATACAAGGTATATAAACTATTAATGTATAGTGATACCTTTTTGTCTTACTAATTCCCCTGATATCATCATGGATTTGAGGAATCAAGTCTTTAGAGATCACCTGGACCAATTTGTGGTAGTCTTTATAGATGATATTTTAATCTATTAAAAAATAAAGGAAGAGTGTGAAGCTCAATTGAGATTGTAATAAATACCTTAAGGAAGTAGAAAATATATGAAAAAATTACAAATTGAGAATTTTTGGCTGCAAAATGTTTCATTTTTGGGTCACATAATCTCATGATATGTTATATTAGTAGTTCCATCAAAGATGGAGGCTATTGAATATTTTCCTAGACTATCCATGGTGAATGATATCTATAGCATTATTGGTTTTTTTTGGATATTATCAATGGTTTGTGGGAAATTTCTCATGACTATCTATTTTTTTTGACAAAGTTAACTTAGAAGGGTTCCATGTTCCTCTAAATAGATGAATGTGAGGAAAATATCAAGGAACTTAAAAGAAGGTTAGTTAGTGTACATGTTATTACATTACCCTATAATATATTAGGGTTTAAAAACTATAGTGACGCATCAAAGAAGGCATTGGGATTTGTTCTTATTAAAAATAACATGATTATCGCTTATGCCTCACAATAATTGATGATTCATGAGAAAAATTACCCAAATCTTGATTTGGAGTTAGAAGAAGTATTTTTTTTTCATTTTAATATATAGGGACATTATCTTTATGGATAAATGTGTGATATATATACTGATCATAGAATAATTAAATATAAATTTACATAGAAGGAGTTGAACATGCACTAGAGAAGGTGGTTATAGTTGATAAAGGATTGTGACTGCTCAATTAATTTCCACCCTAGGAAAGTGAACCAGGTGGCCAAGGATTTAAGTCAAAAGCATCATGGTCTCTTATCCATGATGAGGATTACAAAAGATTTAATATTTCTTAAATTGTAAAGGATGGAGCTATAAATCTTGAAGGAAATGGAAAATCATATCTTCTTAAATAAATGTTCAATCCTCTATCTAGATGAAGATTAATGAGGCATAGATGGAAGATGAAGAGCTATAAAAGAGAGGTAAAAATGTTCCTGAGTTTAACCATTATTAAGATGGAATGATAGGGTTTAGGAACTATGTACATGTTCCTTATATACATGATTTTATGAAGTACCTATAAGAGTAAGCTTATAGTTTATCATGATCTATTCATCTTGGAGGTATGAAGATGTGTCGTTATGTGAATGAATACTTCTGGTGGGGTGGAATAAAGAAATATATAATAGAGTTTTTATCTAGGTGTTTGGTATTCCAAGAATTTAAGGATGAGTGGAAAAATTAAAAAGGTATATTGCATCCATTACCCATACTAGACTGTAAATGGGAGAAAATAACTATGTATTTTGTCATTGGACTACCCAAAACCTCTAAAGGTTTTAATTCAATATGGGTCACAGTCCATCGAACTAAAAAGTTAGAACACTTCATCTCTATCAGAGAAGACTTATCATGGGATCAACTTTCTAGGATATACATTCAGGAATTAGTAAGGGTTCATGGAGTACCACATTTTATTATTCCAGATCAGGATCCGAGGATAACCTATAAGTTCTGGTGAATTCTTCAATAAGTAGTTGACTAAAAATTGTATTTTATCACTACTAATCATCCTCAAACAGATGCTCAGTCTTTAATAACAATTCAAACCCTATAGGGTATGTTGAGATGTTATTATCTAGATTTCAAAGGTGGTTGGAATAAAAACCTTCCTATAGTTGGGTTTTCATAAAAAATAGTTTTCACTCAAAAATTCATATTGAGACTTATAAATACATCTATGGGAAGAAATATAGATCTCCAATGTGGTCTGATGAGGTTATAAAAAGAAAGATATCCGGACATGAGGTCGTTGAAGAAATGGAAGACAAGGTCTGAACCATTCAACAATCTATCAAGGAAGCTCAAAGTAGGCATTAGAGTTATAATAGTAAATGACGGCCTGATCTAAAATTTGATGTTGGTGAAATGGTGTTTCTACGAATCTATCCCAAGAAGAATTTTATGTGGTTCAGAAATAAATGGAAACTAAACGGTTAGTATATCCATCCCTTTTAGATTGTTTATCATATCATGATGTTATCATATCTCTTAGAACTTCTTATAAATTTATATCAAGTCCATGGTGTGTTCCATTTTCCTATTAGGAAGAAGTACCTACCTGAACATTAACATTTACTAGAATTGGAGGTCATACCTCCAGAGCATGATATTTCTTATAAAGAATAACTAGTTGAAATTGTTGACCAATTAGATCATGTTATAAAAAACAAGTTCACTAACCTTGTCAATGTTATATGGATAAATAACTAATTAGATGAAGATACAAGGGAAATTGATGATATGATGAAGTAGAATTATCCACAATTTGTTTATCCGAATGAGGAATTTCAAGGGATAAATTCATTTAAGGGGGTAGAATGTTACGTCCTTAGTTTTTATGGACATTTTGTAATTGAATAAATAAAATTATCATTGATATCTTGAATTTCACTAATCCAAAAATTCCATTCACATACAACTATCAGGGCGTATGTTTCATGAAACACCAACTTGTTGTACGTTACATACAACATTGAGTTTTTAAGAAATATCATTTTTATAATTATTTAAAAGATATAATTATATCATAGACATTAAAAATAGTAATATTAACAGTAATAAATTTTTTAAAATAATGTTTATAATGTATTAATATAAACAAATCATATTGATAACAAAAGATATAATTTTTGGTAATGTCCTTATATTTTTAAAACACTATATTCTCAAATAAACTTCTTTTCATATCCTTCTATGAAAAATAATAAAATTAATTTTAGACAAATTTAGAAATTTAATTTTAAAAAATAAACTTCATTTTTGAATTTATAATTTTGGATTTATCTTAGGGTGAGTTTTTTTTTATTTTTTTGAGAAATATCATTTTTGGATGACTAGTAAAAAATACTAAATTTTAATTCAGAAATTCTTTTTTATCTAATTTATTTATAAAGATAAATTATATTATAAATTTATTTCAAATTTTAATTATATAATATTTCTCAATTAATCTAACATATTTCATTATAATGAATTTGACATTGAAATTGGTATAAAAACTTTGAAATAATTTATATGGTTTTATATTAAAAACCTAAAGCATTGTCCCGTCAGTGAGATTAAATTTAAATTAATTTGATCTAGTTATGTGATTTGAATTTGAAAAAATGGATTTCATATTTGGAATCATCATAGTATATATTTTCTAATATGTTCAAATTATTTTTTTACAAAAAAATATAAGTGAATGAAGTTAAAATTAATTACAGTAATTACTGTAGAATTAAGCACAACAAGGCAATAAATGTAAAAACCTGAGGTTTTAAAAATAAATTGAAATGAAAAAAACTTTGTTTTAAGTAGATATTTATAACTATCCTTTAAATATAATTTTTCCGCTTCTATGATCTGAATTCTAAAAAATGATCATCTACAATTGTGAATAGTAAGTTATACAGAGTTTAATGGAACCAACATGATTTTTGGCGAATAGTAGCATACATTTATGAATAGTAATATCAATAGTAATATGAATCTAATGAATATTAAATTGTATTATTATTTTATTATTTAAGGATTTAATTTAATGAAAACATGATTAATTTTTCAATGTGTTAAAAAATGAGTTATAGATTTAAAATTGAAATTTTTGAAAAAATTATGATTTTATTTAAAAATTAAATTTATAATATTTAGAAAACTATTTTCAAAAAATGGAGTTCCTTTTTTAATTATACACATAAAAAATGGTTATGGTGAATTTTTGGTATTTTTTTGAAATTCTTGAATTTTTTATCAATAGTGAAATACGATAAATTACGATAAATGCTAAATACTTATTTTACTACATCATAGGTGTTAAAAGTATGATGTAAGCCTAATTATTTATAAATAACATGAAATTTTTACTATTTTGGGTTACATGAATCAATACTATTCATAGTCTTGGGAAAAAATAATAAAATAATGTAAAATCTCTCCTGTCCTCCACTATAAATACCTGCCTCATTCCCCTCTTACTCTCATAACTCTCAAGCCATGAGCACTGTATTAGTTCTAACAAATTACCTCCCCAAGGATCTTCCACACGTACTAGAACTTCTGGTCTCACCAAAAGGCCAAAACCAAAGGCCTTAAAGAGGATCTCAAGGAGAAGAGATCAAGAGATAAGAATCTTTTTCCTTTTTCATGTGTTTTCATTCCAATTACTTTCTTTTATCATAATATCTTTCCATCCACTTATACAGGAGGTATGAAATATCTATAATATTATATATTCTATATGTTACCATGTTCATATAAAATATTTATCATATTACCTCCTCTCCTCTCCCTATTGTTCTAAATATAAAAACACCGTCCACGATGTGTCGATTTACCCAAATCATGGACGATGTGTTTGCAATATCCATTACATCCTTAAAATCTGATCATAAAACCATTTTAATGATTAAAAAATAATTTAAAGTTTATTTTTTGACCTATTTTATGTTACGAAATGAACTTATATGCGTGACATGAAATTATATAATGAAAAAAGTTCATGATTATCGAGGAACCACCAAAAATGATCTAAACAAACATCATTACCATTTTATCTAATGATACATCATCATATATGATAAAAAATGATTTATGGTATCATTATATATTATGGAAAAATATTAATACCATTTCATTCCACTTCTATAATTTCATTTCCATACATCAAGAAAATCAAATACAAATCGGCCATGAAAATCATGTAAGAAACGCACCCAAAACAATGGAAGGAACAAAATACTAATAATTAACAAGAATAATGATGTTATTAAATGATCATATAAGGTGTTATAAACACGAATATTATCCTTTATGATATTTACAACACTATTTTAACTATTATACTGAAGGTTTAAATTAGATTGTATTAAGACAAACCCGAGGTAAGGGAATTCATAACCCGATTTCCATTCTTTGGGTTAACATTATACTTCATTATTTATGTGGTATTAAAATCTTTTGTGAGATTAATTTTGTTTATATTATGTTTAATTATATTTATTTACATTTTATAAACAGATTACATCCACTATATTAAGTCTCACTTCAATTATATGATATTTTTAAGGGACTTTTCTCTTAAAAACCTCTTAAACAAATTATGTTTAACAAAATTCAAAAGAAATGTTTTTATAAAATTAATCATGTTGTATAACTGTGTTATATTTGTTGGTAATTGTTTATGATTAATGGTGGGACCTATATCTCCCTACAATTCCTTGGGTATGTGTATATTAGAGGTTAGTCGTATGGTTACTCCAAGTGTAATTGTGATGGTTACACAAATTGTAAGGTAGCTGTAAGGGTTGAAAATTATAAGGCAGTCAAGAGGGTTACAATATTATTTATGTAATGACCCAATATACTTTTATGATTCTACTTATGTTCTGTATGTTTTGTGTAAATCTCATGGAAATCTCATGTTTCGAAAATTAAGTCTATATGGGTGACAAGTATGTTTTTTTGAAAATGATTTCATACGTTACAAGTTTTCCTGGGATAATATTTTATTTCCTTATTTTTATATGACATACTAAGATTTTTGTATTCATCCCAAGTTTTTATATTATTTTCACTAGATATAAGGACTTGTAATTTAAATATTCTAGCCAATTTAAATTTTATCAACAGTTGTCAAAGAAATCATGTTTTATTTGAAAAGTTTTATATTTTGGAAGAAATGAATACTATTTTCATGGTATCCACTATTTATTAATGTGGAATGATATGAATGTATTATGTAAAAATTCTCTAAATCTATAAACTTGAAAAGATCCTAAATGTGAAAGGAAGTGAGTTCTTGTCTAAATTCAAGATGATGTAGTGTAATAAGGATGGAACCTTATAATAAACCTTAAACAAAAGGGCCCAAATGACCTAGTATCTTGTCAAAAACCCATTTTATATCTATATTTCGTCCATAAACCTTCCATTATTTAGTTTTTTTGGGTTTTTATGTTTTTTTTGGAAAAACATTGGTACAGCTAACTTGTTTTAAAAAATGTCAACTGTGTCCTTTCCGTTCCCTATAGAAATCCACCACATCTCCATATTCTTCACACCTCTCAAACTACATAGGTTGGGATAATATTTACTATATACACATACCTGAAACCCTACATTAATCTCAAAAGTCACCCTTTGGTCATAAATCCTTCCATGTAATCCCTTTTCTGAATTCCAAAATGATTTACTTGATTAAGAGGTAACACCCTCCCTCAAACTCCTTTCAATTATTTTTTTCTCCACCCCTTAATTACCCTTATTCCATTATTATACAAAAAAGGATAATCAATATACTGAGATGTTGTTACGATAAGGATTTGAGCTATATTAAACACACTTATATATAATGGGTAACAAAGATACTGTTTATATGTACGACAAACTACTGCCTCCCAAAACGATAATTATTAATTTTTATTTTACTTCCTCTCATGGTGGACATTATGATGAAAAATATATTTATATATGTTATATATATATATTATGTATTTAATATTCTTTTATAATTTTAAAAAACATATCTTTATACTTTCTATTTGGTGTAAATATAATAAGTTTTTTTAGAAAGTGTGGACAACTACACCCTTAAAGCGATGTGATTCGTTCACACACGATATAGAATGTATTATGGATGAGTTTACTGAAATTATATGATATATACGATATAATAATTCTAATTTAATAAATATATAATTACATATATAAATATATTTCATTTTCTTTCTTTATTTCAATATGACTATAAACCAAAAACGATATTCATACATATGTATGACTTACCGTCTCCATGAACTGTGTATTCCATTTTATAATTATATATTTTATATATTAGTACACTAAAAATATAAATAATATAATTGATATTTATATCCCTTTTTATAGAATGGAAATAATTTTATAATTATAAGGACCAAATATATAACAAATTAAGACACATGAATATAACACAGAAGATATTACTTGAAGTGAAAAGTTATCATAGAAATATTAACAAGGTGGTAATATAAAGTCATAAAAAACCATATATGTTATTATATATAATAATATGGTTCTATAGAGTAAAAAAATATTCATTATACATTATATCTGAATGAGTATGATGAGATTCAAGACACTTGTTAAGGGGATTTATAGTCTCACTTTTATTTTTGTGAGATTTATGGCTTATTCCAAAAACATCTCTTTTGTGTGGTGATTATAGTTCCCATGAATATATTATATGATTTTTATGCTTAGTTTAATGGGTATTTACATATATATATTTTTTATCTCTCTTTCATGGGGTTTATTTTCAAGTGTCACCATATCCGAAAAGTGATTTTGTCTCAATTTTCTTTCTTTGAGAAACATTCCATGAACTTTAAGAACCATGTATTAAAAGAAGTTTTCAAAGATGATAATTTCATCCCACATTCAAAAAAATTATTTTCATTTTTTTATTATTTTCATTCTTTGATAAAAAATTTTCAAATTATTTTCAATGAAATGTTTATCAAACTTCTTTTAAGATTATTTTATTTGATTTCAAGGAAAATGGTTTTCAAAACGTTTTTAAATCTCTCTTGGTGTATTTTAAAATAAAATTGTTTCATATTTTTTTTAAAATATTTTATTATAATATTTAAATATTATTTTCAAGAAAATGACTTTCAAGAGTTTTTATTTTTCAAAGAGTATTTTCCAAATAAGAAAGGATATTTTTCTCAAGAAATGTTTACAAAATATATTTCCTTGTTATTTTCCATCTATGATGGCATTTGTTGTTGTTACAAATTCCATTATAGAAATGATCCAAAGGTCCCATTAATATTATTTCTTTAAAAGTTTTCTGATGGATTTATTCTTATGAAACTCATTTCTATTCTACAATATATATTATTTTGAATCTTGCTTATTTTCACAGGTTATGTTTTTATGAAAATATTATAGAACATTTATCATATCCATTGGTTATGATGTGATGAAATAGTAATAAAACCAATTTCCTTTCATGGGATTATAATAGGATGTTTAAAAACCCCATCTATTTTTATGGGTCATGATATGATGAATGTTTTATTATTTGAGGCACATGTGTGATTGATTTTATTATTATATGGGTGAGACCTATATCTAACTCTAATGAATTGGGTAATGATTTATATTTTAGGAAATAATGATGTGAGTTAAGTTGATGGGATTGATCCACTATGTAATGATGTGAAAACCTAATTCCTTATATTGAAAGGACTATGACAGATGATTGTGGTGTTTACCACCTAGTAGGTGTAGTCAAAATGATGTTGGAAGATGTGGAAACTCGATCCACTATGGGATGATTTGGAAACAAGATCCCTTATAAAGAAAGGAATGAGACTGAGGATGGTGGTGTGTCTTTCCAAGTAGGTGTGGTACCATAATGTTCTTTGATATATTCTAGAAATAATTCTTAACTTATAGGGAATGATATCACATGTGTATGTATTCCACAATTCCATGTCTTATTCCTATGACATTTTTTGTTTTCTTATGTTCGTTACATCAAAAGGATTTATGTTTTATGAACATCCATGATTTATTAAATTATTCATGTTTATGATATTTGATATGTAGGGTATGATATTCTAATGTTATTATCGCGTTCACATAACCCTATGATCATGTTAATGCTTACATATATCCCTTGTTTACCCTTATTGAGCATCTTAGCTCACAACTTATTAGGTTTCCTTCCCTTGTTTTTGAAGATATGTATAATGTTTGGTGTGTCTCATAAGGGTTCTATTCAAGAAGAACCAAGTGGGAGATTATGTATCTCACTTATATACCATTTTTTATGTTTCCTTATTTCCAAAGGTACTAGTATTGTATGGTCTTTGGGTGTTTGTTGGATTAATGTTTTACATTTTCTGTAAATGTAATGTAATGTTAATGTATGAAAAGTAAGGTTCTATATAGTAATTTATCTATTAAACAAAATAATTTTGATCCTTTTGTATTTAGTATCAAATTATATTCCTTCAAAAAAATTTGGTCTTGTTTGAGGATCATTCTATAGTCCTTATTATTTAATTTTTAACGCAAATTTCCCAATTTACCATTTACCATGGTAACAAAATTTACATTGGTTACTATTTATATTGGGAACAAAAATAAAAGGAAGATATTCTCCAAATTTGTACCATATGAATCCAAATTTTGAATCCATTTTCCAAAATTCAAAACACCTAAGTTTTATAATTGAATTTAAATTGAAATCAGTAAAACACCATGACAAACAATTTTTTGCAAAAATTCCCTTTTAAACAAAAAATGTTTTTATAATAAATTCTTATATAAAATCATTTTAAAAAACCATAATTTCTTATTATAAATTAAAACAATATAATTAAAACTTAAAACTAATATAATAAAAAATTCTACCTTGGAACGACTTTAAAAGAAAATATAGTTTTTAATAAAAATAAGTATTTTCACTATTCCATCAAACAATTTAAAAAACATATATAAATATCATGTTAGTATAATTTTGAAATTAAAAATTTCAAAATTAAATTAATTTTTTCAAATCAATTTTCTATAATTAAAAAAAAAGAAATCATTTTTGAAGGAATCAAATATTTTTTGAAGAATATGGTAATTTTATTAAAATTTGTGTAATCTTTTTCTAAGAATATACCAATAAACTCATATTGATTTGGAAATTTATATATATCTCAAAAATTATTAATTCATATTTATTATGGCCAAATTAATGGCTAGGTTATAATAAACATATAATATTATTTTTTTTGTTTAAACATACAGTTATGTGCAATGAAAGCTATTGATATTTAAAGAGAAATATTTATTTAAAATATCTAGGTGTTACAATAAATAAATTATAGATCTTATAGAATAAGAAATAAACATTAAGGACTCTATTAATATGATTACCTATTCTACAACAGACTTCCATTAGATCTCTTCTTAAGTGACATAGAGTAGGTATTTTGGAATGACAAGAACCTGTAGAAATATTATAAGGATGTTGATAAGAGTAATGGGTAGGTTTTTTTAAACCTCTATATAACAATGTGGTGTAATTAGGAGAACTAGGAGGTTCCGTTTTATAATTGAGGTGTAGGGAACATTTGGAATTTTTAAAAGATTAAATTATAAAAAATTCATTCTCAATAAAAATTCATCCAAATTGGACAAGGATTAAAAAAAGGGTAGATACGGTTTAAATATTATAAAAAAATGAAATTTTTGTAGGTTTTAGTGGGTTTTTAAACCACATCCTTTGGTTTAATACCTTAATTAACTTATTTTAAAATTTACAGTTGTAACATATTTTTCACACTTAAATGGTTCTAATGATTCATATAATGTAACTATTTACTAATAAGTGGAAAGGGGATTACTTTTACAACCATAAAATACCTCATTTTTTAATTTCCAGGATTTTAATTATTTTTTTTATAATTTATTAAAATTTCAATTTGATAAATAATCATTTATGTTAATTTTGACACTATTCATTTAATTTGACTTCAAATACATGAAGAAAAAGTTGAATTTCAAATAATTTTCATTTAAACCACACTAAAATTTCATATTCATCTAAAAAATTCATGGAACACTATAAACAACACAAATTATATAACTTTTAATATTTTTATTATAATTTATTTTATTTTTCTATTAATTGAATGTATATTGTACTAGTGTTTCATAAAAATTTAATGTAAATAAATAATAACTAAAAATTAGAAATAAATTATAATGTGGAATATAATTTAATTATGTACAATATTTATTTTTAGAATTTTCATAACATTTGTTTTGTCCCTATGTGGTCACATAATAGATTTTTAAAACATAGAGAGTGACATTTAATAACTTTATTTGATTTAAATATTTGTTTGGTCATTATAAAGGAAACATGTCTATTAAAATTAATTTTCAAGACTAAGTTGATAAGGGTCTAATAGAATTATTACAATAAGATTTATGATGAAATAATGTGACCTTATCACTGAGTTTTTAATATATGTTAAGTAGATTTACTCTTGTTGAGGTGATAAATTTTACGATGGTTTGTATTCATAATTACAATAAAATAAAAGGGCCATATATACCAAATCTGTACCTTGTCATTAAATATAGGGAGTAGATTTTATTAAATTCAATACCAATAAGTGGTATAAATTGATTATAATATATGTTCCCAAAATGTAATGAATACCATTTTATGGAAAATTAATGATTTTAAGAATAAAACTCGATTTATATTCTATTATCATTTTTATAAAAAAATATTAGATTAATGAAAAAAAATTATAGAATATATACTATATAAAAATCATTAAAATAAGTCAACCATAGTAAAAACACAATTTATTAAGATAAAAAAATTACACACATATAAACATTTTCTAGAAAAACATATCCTTTATTTTCAAAATTATATTCAATTTATTTTATTAGTAATTTATTACTAAGGTATTTATTTTATAACTTTGTAAACTATATATGTTTTATAATTTAGTTAGCCCTATTCACACCCACTAACCCAATAATAAGGTGATAACTGTTAAACAATATATTAAAATAAAATTGTGATTTTCTTAAACATGGTATTGTGTGTAAACCAAGTTATCAAAGAAATAAAATTTATTAAAGAGAAATATATTGTAAAATGTTTGTGTGTTAAATTATACCCCCTTAAGGTGAATTTATTCTTTGAAATTATATTGCTACGATACAAGTAAATGAGAATACTTCTACCTCATCACATCCTCAGGTTCCCATGTTGCTTCTTTAAATTGATTGTTTCTCCCAAAAATATTGACCAAGAGAGTGGTCTTTCTTCATAGAACATTCCCTATATAATATATAATATCCATTGGTTATCCTTCTTGATAATAATCTCACTCTATTGGTACGAAATGTGAGTTCTTTACATTTTATGGACCAAGTATTTACATATTTAAGAGAGACACAAGGAACACATAATGAAAATGAGAAGGATTTAGTGTAATGACTAATAGATAATCTACAATCCTGATATAATCAATAATTTTGAATTTATTGATATATCTAGGGATTATATTTCTCGTTTTCTAAATATCATCACCCTCTTCTAGGTTGATATTCAGAAGAATACCTTTTCAACATCAATAAACTCACGATATTTCCAAATATTATCAACATAATTTTTTTGACATTGAACTTCTATGATTTGTTCTTGAATTTATCTCACATTCTATAGTGTTAAGTTTTCTTGTTCCGACCACAATAGATTTCTATCTCCAACTTCATTCCAACACATTGGATTTATACACCTCTTTCTATAGATTACTTCATAATGAACCATATTAATGCTTAAGTGAAAGCTTTTATTATAAGAATATTCCACCAAAGGAAGGTGTTGATCCCAAACACCTTTGAAATAAATAGGGTAATCTATGGAAAATTCGTCTAGAGATTGAATATTTATATTATAATAAATATATCTTAGATGATGATATGTAGTACAAAAACACAACTATCTATCCAATGCTCATTTATATTTTTTATAACCTTGAGGTAAACCTTGGATCCTGATATGATACAATAATATGAGGTACTCCCTGAAACCATACAAATTACATATTATAAATTCATGAAATAAGATTAATATAGAAGTATTATTAGATGGAAATGAAGTTCTTTTAATTAATAAGTTGATAAAATACAACAAATATATTATTTTTCTATTTTTACAATAAGGGATTATAAAAATAAAATCTATAGTGCTTTTTTCCTTTATTAATTCTGGTATGGGTAATGGTGTTACATAACCATTGATTTCAATCTCTCATCCTTAACATTATGACATACCAATAACCAAGAAACATATTCTGTAATGTCTCTCTACATTTTATCCCACCAAAAATTATCTTTCAAATCTCTATACATCTTCATACTTCCAGGATGAATAGAGAATGATAAACTATGAGATTTATCATATAGTTCCTTCTTCAATTTTATTATGGAGGGTATATATACCTTGTTACTAGAAAATACCATTCAACCATAATCAATGTTTAACATATGGACATTTCTCACATTTCTATGTAGCTCCACATCTTTGTTTTGTGCCTCTTTAATCCTCACAAGGATAGATGGTTTTACAATCATTTAAGAAAGATATAATATCTACCCTTCTTTAAATATTTCAAGATCTATACTTTTCATTTCTATAAATATTAAATATTTTTTTATCCTCATCATTGAGAAGATAATGTGATCCTTACAACTCAGAGTGTGTTCCACCTTCTTCAATTTACTAGGGTGGTAATATAGTGAGAATTTATAATCTCTAATAAACTCCAATAATCTTATATGGTTTATATATATATCTTTATATGTGAAAATATACTTTAAAATCTAAGAATCAAAATATATGTCACACCTTTATCCATAATGAAAATTCCTATACATTATTAATGAAAAATTTACCACAACTAACTCCAAACCATGAGATGTGTCATTTTTCTCATTGACCATTAGTTGTAATAATACATAATATTTCACCATATAATTTTTCATTAGGATGAATCAAAATCCATTCATTGATGAATCACTATAGATTAAAAACCCTTCTTCACTATAGGACAGTGTAAGCATCAGTGAGTTGACAAAACTTCTCTTCAGTTCCATGATGTTTTCAGAAAATTCACATATCCAAAGAAGAATAACCCCTAATGAGTTAACATGGCGAGTGGGTTGGAAACAATGAAAAATTATTCAGAAAGATTTGATAATAACAAGGAAAACCAATGAAACTATAGATCTTAGTTAATATGTTTGGTTTGGTCTAATTTTCAATAACTTTTATCTTTTATGGATCCACAAATATACCCTTTCTAGAGGTTGTGTGACCCAAAAATAAAGCTTTTAAAGTGAAATTAAAAATTTTAAAATTTTTCAAATAGATTTTGTTTCCTTAAGGTCTTTATTACAATCCTAAATTAATCATTGTTATTTTATAGGATCTTTTGAATATATAGGAATATCATCTATAAATACTACAAAAAACTAATCAAGGTAATATCTAAAAGATATATTTATAAAATTTATAAAGATAGAGGAAGAATTAGTAAGACCAAATAGAATAACTATAAATTCATATTTTCCACACCCTATACAGAATGTTGTATTGGGTATATCCTCTTTCATAACCATAAATTTATGATATTCAAAAGGAAGGTTAATCTTTGAAAATTATTGATCCCTACATAGTTGACCAGTCTAGTCATCAATATAGGGTAGATTATATTTGTTCTTGATTGTGATATTTTTATGTTCTACTTATCGATGTAGAGACAAATTGATCAATCTTTCATCTTAAAAAAGAATTGGTGTACTCCAAGGTGATGCACTTGGATAAATGAATCCCCTGTCAATATTATCCCGACGTTTCTTCTTAAATTCCTACAACTCAATCAAAGCCATTCTATATGGAGTCTTTTGAACACATGTATCTCCATGTATGAGTTCTATTGAAAACTCCACATCACAATTCTATAGACGATAAAGAACCCCTTCTGGAAATTTATCATCAATATCCTATAAAATATGAATATCATTGAAATTTATTTTTCCCCAACCATATGAGATAAACACCCCTATTTGAGAAGGAATCAGGACCTATATATTGGATGTGGTTTCCATCATATGTTCTTATTTATCATCACATAAATAGACAATAATAAATTTGTTTTTAATATCAAATATGACTTCCCTTTCACAATAATTGATGTGATATTTATGAATAGAAATAATATCCAAGTCCAATATAACATCAAATTCAACTACATGAGAAATGGATAGATTTTTAGGAATCTCATTCCCATAGACCTCTATAATAGAGTAACTAAAATCATGTTACATGACCATCATAACATTTAATGTTTTCACTGAGAACTAAATATCAAATCATTGATGTTGTGTTGCGATAAACATAGAAAAATTTTCAAATATAAAATTGTGAGTAGAAACAAAATTATAGATATAATTATCAATTTTAGAGTGATTTAAATGTGTATCTTTCACCGTGTCATTAGTAAGTTACCCGGTGGCTATAATAATTTCGTAAGATTGGCCTTCTCCCCTTGGATTATTTTATGTTTTCTTCCCTTGATGTAGGAAAAATTGTTTAGAATACTACCCCATATTTTTACTATTAAATAAATACACATTTATGGGTTCTCCCTTAAACATGAATTCCTAACCATGATGGCCTTTTTATCTACACATGAAGAAACCTCCTTTTTCTTTTTATCATTTACCCAGGTGTTTCCTTTTATAAGTATCACATGTTGGATAATTATTATTTCTATTCTTCCCCTTATACTTTTTTTCTACCATCATCTTATTAACTCACATTCCTCCAAATACATATAATATAAATAATTATTTATCTATCTTGATAGAACATGATACTATATCCTCATAGGATGAGAATTTCTGGGAGACAATTTCCCATTTAAGGATTGTATTAACCCCATCAATGAATAATTAATCATTATCTTTATATTGCATATGTAGTCTGCAGATTTACTTGCTAACATTGTAATGTTAGCATTATAATTTGATATATTTTACTCTTACTTTTGTCTCAAACTCAATAATTTTCTTCCCATATATTCTCTTTGTTAATGAGGAAATTAATTTTCCAAGACAAGTTCCTTAAAATCCTTATATTATATGCTCAATATTTCCCGTTCATCCTTAGTGTTTTGGATCAATGACTATTATTGATCAACGTCCCCTAAGAGATCATAAAATTTTATGAAAACCTCCTCCCATTCAGTACCTCCTAATGAATGAAATTTATTTTATAAGGAACTTATCAATAGCTCAACTAAAAATAGATTTATAGTCACATAGAATGATGGAGGGTAATGACGTGGGAGGTTGTCTTATATTGACACATAATGTTGTGGATCATAAGGCTTCTTCATACGGGAAATACTATTTATCATAACCTAAGTCAGCTACCCTAAAAATATATAATTGGTTCATCTCTAGTAATACATATAAGGTATGCTTCGTTATATTTTCTAGGAGGGAAACCGTAGATGGATTTTGTGAATTTCTATGGTTATCATTAATTCATCTATGTTGAATTTCTAAATAATGAAATACACTATATTTGATATAAAATTATGAAAGATAATTTATAATTACAAAACTAGTGAAATAGAAGACATATATTGAAAATTTTATTCATAACTAGTCTCATAATCATAAACATGGTTTCTATAAGAATATTCTCAAATTCAATCATATGGTTATGTTATATATTATATGTTTTCCTGAAAGTAGTTCTCAAATATTCTACTAAACTTACATTGATCCCCACTATAAAGACCCAAAAACTAGAAGTAAAGAGCCCATGGATAAATTATTACATTTGAACTAGATAAAATAAAACACATACTAATTGATAAAATATTTTTATGTCCCTATAAACTAGATATAAACATGATTTTCACATTTAAATGTGAAAATATAAAATGCAACATTGTATTTTATTTGATTAAATATGTATCCCCTTTATAACATCCCAATGAATTAATCATAAAAAATTATTAGTATCTATTGGAAAATAAATAAAATATAGGGGTTACAAAAAACTCCCAATAATTTTAGGGATTCAACTAAAGCTAAATAAGTAACGAATAATATGGAAAGAAATAAATTATAATCTAATAATGCCAAAAAAACGATAATGTGTTTTAAAACATGTCCATGTATATAAAAACCATGCTCATATTCACCTAGAAATAAATAAATGAGTTGATAATGTTGTAATAAATAATATATAACATTTAAAAATCACCATAGAGGCCTCATTCCTAGACATATTAAACATACTATCAAGGCCTCAAGCCAAGACATCTTATTGAAATCACTAAGGCTTCATCCAAAAACCCAAACTAGTTTGTCTCATGAGACATAATGATGCATATAGAGGGTACATAATTATAAACCCCGCTCATCACATAACATGGCCAATGCATTCCTCATATTAATAATTATCACAATGTTATAAAATTACATAATAATAAATAACTATCTATATTGGATGAACTAGAATATGGAATATAAATACTTTCCTCAGTCAAAACGATCATAAACCATCGATAAAAATTTGGTGGATGGTGACATAAGATATTAAAATGAATAAATCCTAAAATTTAACCAATTATTCAGATATAGATGAATGTAATTTAAAAATATCATTGTAAAATTATTGAGGAAAAAAACATTTTCACTTTGAAATAACTTATTTAAAGAGTTTGAAAATATGAAGAGAGAAATTTTATTTGTAAATATCATTGTTTAATTTAAAATTATCTATTAATGAATTTTTTTTTCATGATGGTGGTAAAATATTTTCATTCATTACAGATTAAAAAACATTCCATTCATAATTTTGTAAAATTGTTAACAAGTATATTGTTTGGAAAATGAAAAGAAGATTCCTTTCAAACTGTTTTATAAAATGGAAGCATATGTAAAAATTTCATTAATAAAAAAAATTAGAATGAAATAAACATTTATGAAAATATTCTTAGTTAAAATGGATATGGAATGAAAATATTCCCTTAAAGGGGAGATAAACGTAAATAATCATAAATAATGATGAGATTGTGAAATAAACCTTTACCAAATAGTTAAATTTTGAATATTAAGACCCCTAAAATAAATAAATCAAAATGAAACATTAAATACCAATAATACTAATATATTTTTGACATAATATACCAAATGGGAAATATATACACCCAAAAAAGAAATAAGTTGTTAATATAGCATATGTAGCACATAAGTAAAAGTGAGACGAGAAAACCTCCCTTTGTTTCAATTTCATTTTTACATGTCCAAAACACATGTATAATTAATATATATATTTATTATAAATATATTACAGAACCATAATAATATATATAATATGGTATACGATTTATCTATAACCTTTTATCACCCATTTATTCATAATTATTTATTAAAATCAATGTTCTGGGTGCAAACTCTTTTTTTTCACGTATGTTTTTTGGTATCATTTGTAATTATAATTTTATCATGGTCATATTATATCCATAACTTTTATAATGATATAATTATAAATTATAAACATATTTAGGGTCATCCAAAAAATTTATAGATAGAAAAACTAATTACACTATTCATGGAGATAGTAAGTCATGCATATGCATAAACACTGTATTCATTTTTTTAAGGATGGAATGAAAGAATGTTAAATAATAATTCCCATTTCCCAAATCATTATTATATAAAATAAATAATATAAATTCATCAATTCTATCCTCATTACCATCCATGTAAACTGTAAATTTTAAATGGATCTCATCACTTCGTGGAGATGGTAGTCCATACATACACACCAGCGATGTTATTCTTTTCAAATGGATTTGAATGTAAGAAGGTATATATGAAATTTTAATTATAGAAGAATATTTGTTTCATAAATATAATATATTTTAATTATTTATATATTTATCACTATCCATGTTAAATGGTGATGAATAAAAAATTACACCGCTATGTGGATATGGTAAGCCATACATAAGCAGAAGAAAAGTCTTTGCTTTTCATAGGGTGGAAAAGGGATGGAATATGGTTATCCCATAATCACAATAACATATAATTATGTTGAATATATTGGAGTTATTATATTAATATAGTTACACCACATTAATTAAGTATAAGAACAAATAAACTTTAAGGACTTAGTAAATATGATTTCCAAATCTTCAGTAGACTTCCTTTAATCATATACTTAATGGATTTAAATCACGTTTTTTGTAATAAAAATATACTAGAGAAGATATATAAAAATTTTTATAAGAGGAATGGGTAGGGTTAGGTCATGATATATTTTCTCAATGTGTTGTATAAAAGTGAAGGAGGAGGTTCCCTTTTATAATAGAGGTGAGAGGGACTTTTCCAATTTTAATAAAAGAATATATTTTAATAGTAATTATTAATAAAAATAAATCCATATGGCTAAATATTATATAATAATGTCATATATGGTTTAAATATCATCATAAAATAAATTTTTTATAGTTTTTTGTCATGTTTTAATCCCTGTCATTGGGTTTAACCCCTAAATTAACGTATTTTAACATTAACCATAGTAAATTATTCTTCACTCTTAAGGGGTTATAATTTTAGTTATAAGGTAAATATTTCCTCATAAATGGTAAATGGGTGGAGTTTTAGACCATATACTAACACCTTTTTCCTTATAAACTATTTTAACATTTTTTATAATTTAATAAAATACTGTTAAGATATGTTATCAATAATGAAAATTTTGAAAATATTCATTTAATTTGACTTCAAATACATCAATAAAATCTTTTATTTCCTATTTAATTTATTTATGTGACATAAATATGTCATATTAATTATAAAAATTCTGGTAAAACTATAAATCACACAAATTATATTACTTTTAATATCATTTATTTTAGTTTTCTATTAATTAAATAAAAATGTATGTAGCATTGCGCATGCATTAGAGGTCATTATATAATAACTAAAAGTTTTAAAAAAATTATCAAATAAATATAAATTTATTTTGTACAAAATTGAAATTTACATTCATTAATAACATGATTTTGTGCTTATGTGGAAACATAATATATATATAAAACTAATAGAGTGGCATATTGTAACTTAATTTTATTTAAATATTACAATTTTCATTTTCATGAATAATTTTCCATTAAACTTATAATTTTAGATACTAAGATGATAAGGATGAAATTATATTCATAAAATAAGAATAAGGAAGAAATATTATGACTTTATCACTTATTTTTAAACTAGGACAACTTAACTAACCCTTTAAGATGTGATATATTTTACCATGGTTTCTATTACTAATGCCTAAATACTAAATGGAGATATTAATAAAATTTGGACCTCATTATTAAAAATATGGTATCCATTTTATCAATTTCAATACTTATAATTAAAAAAATTAGTTTTAATATAAGTTCAATAAATTTGATGAAACTATTTTCAGGTTAGTATAGTTTTTAAGAATAAAGAATTATTTATATTCTTTTATAATTCCTAAAAAAAATTACATGAAAAATAAATCATTTTATTGATTATATTGTATATAAATATCATTAAAATCATTAAATCTTAGATAAAATATTATATTATTAGGATAAAAAAACATTTCATGCATAAAATATTTTTGGAGAGAGACAACACCTTAACATTGAAAATGATCTTTATGTTCATTTCTTATCAGTAGATAACAAATAAATTTATTATATACATGTTTAGGCCATATATATTTAATAATTTAGTTATTAATATACATAAAAGTGAACATAATGGGTAAGTGATAAATATTAAATAACATTTTAACAAAAAATCAAGATTTGTATAAAATCTGTGTTTCATGTAACACAATCTATCATTGTAATATAATTTATTAAATATAAATATATAAAAAAATATTTGGGTGTTATAATAAGGGGTGGTATAAGAAGAATTAAATTTAAAGATGTTAGTAAATAATTTTACCTCCTCCATTGGTTGTGTCTTCTCAGGCTACCCCTTAATGCTCCTCAAGATGGTCGTTGGATGAGTCCATCATCACTAATATATTAGAGAGAGGATTGGGAATAGATTTTGGTTTAGATTCAATAAGATACAAGTCATATATTATTTATGGAGAAGGGTGAGTGAGGTGTGGTATTTATATGGGGATGTGAGGGGTGTTTTAGAATATTATATATAATAGTTTATGATTTTTACTCATTACTACCAATAATATTGATTATTATGACTATATAAAATAAAGAGTGCATGAATATTAGAACTAGTGGATGATTAGATAATCCTTGAATCATAAATTCTTGTATTTATCTTATTATATTAAATATCATATTTTACAATATTTCAATATCTACCAAATAATAAAATATTTTAGAAAAATATAAACAAAATTCGGTAACCATATTTTATTTGTACATTATAAAAAAACTACTTTATTAAAATAAATGTCTAAATATGATAAATTTAATTTTTTAAAAATAATTATTTATTTTCAATTTACTAATTTTAATATTATTATCAATTTGTAACCCTTTTATGAAATCAATTGACATATCATAAAATTATTTTATCATTATAATACCATGAAAAATTAATTCCTAAACCCATTTTAGGAAAATAAAATTTCTTTTAATTCATTATATTTGTTCTAAAATTAAAAATAAAACATTTATGTTTTACCAAAATATTAACCCTTACTTATTCACTTTAAAATTTTATTTTATTATATAATGATTTAAATTTATAATATTATCATTTTATAAGATACACAAATGATATTTAACATTTCCATAGGTGAGTTTAATATTATAATGGTAAGTTTTCCATTCCTAACAACCAGATTATTATTCCAATGGTTATAATACTATTCAAATGACAATATTTTTAATGGTCAAATGGGTTCCTTACATTCTATATATACCTAAAATATCATTCATTCTCTATTCACTTATATTTTCTCCTAGAGTTATATATATTTTCAAAAACAAAATTCATATAGAATTACTAACATTCTACATCAATTCTATAGTGTTTTTATGAGTGTCATTATTCTGGGGGATCAAGAGGATCCAAATATTCCTATTACTAGTATCTATTTTTATCCATTTGAAATACATTCAATTCATAATAACATTTTAATTATCTAAAATAAAATTTTAGATTAATATAATAAAATTTAGTTGATTTTATCATGTGGTTCATTTATATTTTATAATATTATATTACTAAATATGACACAATCATATATTCACAAGTGAAAATACCTTGATAAAATTAAAGTTCATTACATAAACAAAAAGAATGGTTTGAAATGAAACTATATCTATTGCATTTAATCCACCCAATAATTACTATCTCTAGCCTCCTAACCTATTAAAATATCTAAATCAAAATGAAAATGAATCATGAAATGAATTTTGAACTCTCATATGTTGGAGCTTCACTTACAGACGGAAATAATATCTTGATAGTGTGATAACTTCTTCATCAATATAATAAAGTATATATAGAACTAATAAAATAAATTCTACCAAAATTTTAATTTCTCCTCATAGTCCATATCAAAAAAACCACCAATGTTTATCAGCCCCATGCCACCTATTAACTATGAATGGAATCCATTACTACTTCTAAATATGTATCAGACTGAAGAAATATCTATCTCATAAAAATGAGATTCTCTCACCTAATATAAAATGAATCCATCATACTTAAGTATTCTCTAGTGGTTAAAATATAAATGAATATTCCTCAAAATCTATTATCTTCATACAACAACATTGTAGTAATATGTAGGTACAAGTTACTGAACATCATTGTCATAATCCAAATGGTGACACCATTCAAGAGACATACCGAAACAAGAGAAATTTATTATGTATTTAAAAATATATAATATGTAATACATAAGATCAATTTATAATTATTAATCCAAATATAAACTATCTTATTTATTTAGTCACCGGTGAAAAATGTCTTGGGGAATTATCCTTCCACAGGGTTTCTACCAGACAAGTTGGATCATTTCTCTTAGTACATTATGTAAACATAAGTTCCTTGAGTTAGATATTTGTGGGATCTAAAATCCCATGATTGGAAAAGTATCCCTTAATTATGTATCCCTTTATATTTATATGATATAGTTTCCTAACCAACTAATGATTCATCATCATTTCATATCCACAATATTTCTTCTATCTATCAAACGAAATTTTATACCACCTTTCATGAACATAACCCACTAGTAAAATTCATGGTATGTATGTAAAGAGGACTGTTACCCACAAACCATGATTAAAATAATCCATGGTTGGGATCTATGAATTGAGTATATAAATTACTCTTTGGAATCTATTACCCTCAATACTATCGAGAATGATAGATATACCTCCAATTAAATATATATAAAATATAAATCATCCATATCCCAATACGATATGCTTTAATGATAAAAGTGAATAACTAAATAATAATCATGAATGACTAATATGGAAGTAATAATGAACTCAAATAACTCATAAAAAACCTCTACAAGATAGTAAAGTCTATATTTATCACCAAATCACACCTACGGTCTTGAAATATGTGAACGAGAGTGAGAATAAATGTATACTTAAAGTTGTCATATCTGAAAACTCTCATGAAAATGTGGACGAAGCATCCTAAGTCCCTAGTGAATACATAAATATACCAATTCATCATGTAAATGAGTTAAAATATATTTCTCACCTCACCATGGTTTTACAATTAAGTAATTCATCTATGATATATAGTATAACAAAATTTTTTGTATACAATAATTGTATTCCACTAACACTTTTCTATGATACCAATCACTCTAACCATAAAATAATTTTATCAAGTGCACCCATCCCCTCCATAAATTACACTATACTTCTGTGAAAAATAAATCACTATCATAACTACATAATACTTTCTACATCAACATTTTAAATACAAATGTAGAAAAACTTGAGCCACCACAACACTATCTAAATGTGAACTATATGTTAACCCATTAGTACCCATGTATTGGTATACATGATATACAATTATTTAATAGAAACATAATTCAATATAGCTAACACATACTTGTAAGTAAAAAATAAGATCCATTACAGCTCGTATGTGACCACATCATATAACTGTAATCCATCACATCCTATATGTGTCCACATAGTAGTTCTACATCTAGAGGAGAGTGGGAGGTAGGGGGAGTAGTAAGCTATATGTTTCCTCTACAACATAAATGTTGGGAGACACCTAGACTATAAAGTGCATATGGGAGATAGCGGGGAAAAAATATTCAGGTCGTGGAGTCTAAGAAATCACATAACATAACGAAATGTATAGAACACTACAAACCTAGGGGAGACTACCAAATCCATAGATATGTTATACCATTAGCATCCCACAAGATAGTCCAAAATCAATTTCATTGGAATAAGAATATAATCAATAATTCATTTAGGGTTGAATGTCCATTAATAATTATGAATCCATTTAATATTAATCAATATCTAATCATAGATTAATCAACTATACTGTTGTTACATTAATTACCCATAGAATAACCAATTTTTTCATTTAACAATCCCTAAATTCATTTTAAAATGTCATAATAATTAAATCCCATTAATAATTCCCTTTCATATCATTCATCATTTTATTACCTTCAACAAATCTACGCCCTAAGAAATCCATTAATATATATAATGATATAAATATTCAAAAAGAGAAATGAATGAAAATAAGAAGGAATTAATCAATTTACTATAAATGAAAAATCAAAAGAAATTAATGAAAACGATACACATACATGTCATCCATACCACATCAACAATATCACCTTCTCATATCTTCAACACCACCCATCTCCCACAATAACAAGCTTCCAACACCATGATATTAATAGCCAATAAAATTCCTAATTTGAAAAACCACAAATTTCGAAGAATTCATAGAAATGGTTTAAATGTTTTAATTATATCAAGGTTAGAAATAATTATTAATTTAAATAATAGTTATATATGAAGAGAAATTTAAATTCCATAAATAATTCCCAAAAAGTAATGGTGGAGGGTTTTAATGTGTATAGACTTTTTTTATTCAATTCTAACAATAATATTTTAACTTTACAACATAATTATATTTGCTTATTCATGAGAATAATTCAAAATACATAAATATATTTTGGAAATGCAAAAAAATTATTTAATATTATGTTAACATTCATAAAACCCCAATATATTTTTTAAGTCAATTTATGGAAGAATATATTTATTTCTCATTCTACCTTATTCAACCAATATAATTTACATGTACTATTTTTAATGAATTAGAAATGGAAAAAAATATAAGGAGTATCATGATTATTAATATCTCACAATATAGAAAATAACATGATATGATTTTAGGAATAATATTATCTCATGAAACTCACACCATTATCTTCTTTAAAATTCCAAAGTTTATATTATTTATCTCCCCTAGGTTTATCCTGCTATTTATACTACATCCATTCTATTTATGAAACATTAATGCGTGAATATTATCTTCTTATTATTAAAAAACATTCAAGGGAGAAGTGAGAACCCCTGGAATTATAAAATACAAACCATCAAAAACCATATGAAATAGATGAACCATTAAAGTCTAATTTGAGATTATTTGAGACATTATCCTTAAATAATTTCTAGTGAATATTGTTTACCTCTCGAGTCAGACCATCTTTGATAAGTTCATCGAACCAATAAACTATCTTTTCTCAATTTTTAATGTAATCCTCTATTTTTAATTTCTATATATTTAATCCTCTTACTATAATAAGGTCATGCTTGGAGATCCACTCTGCCTTCTCCTTACTTGTATCCAAAAGTAGTAGTCTCTAAGTCATCTTATCATCATCCTCTTATTAGGCACTAATAAAAATAGATTTCACCATCATTTATTCCTCATATACCAATGTTTGACACTATTTAGATCCTCCATTCATGCCCCCCGATTCTGGTCATTATGTGCACCCTTAATGAGATCAAATATATTAGTGGTGATCTCATCCACCACCACCAATGATTCTTGAATCTTATTTGGTTCTTCCATCACACATAAAACTTATAGTTCAATGTTTTCAATCAATTAGGTACCACATTGAACCTTCACACTCACCTCTTGATCCTTCTCCTTATCATGGTGTTCAATGTATGTCTCCTTAGGCCTAGATTTCATAGCAGACTATGTCTCCATAGTTTTAGGTAGGTATAATTAGTCCATGCGATAATTACGATTGTATTTTTTAGAATAATTAAGGTCCCTAAGTCTTTGTTTTCTTTTCTCCCCTTCTTCCTCCTTGGATTGTAGATCCTTCTTCCATGGTGACCATCCACACTATCATCAGAGAAAATTTTGGAGATCCCATCACTTGTAATGACCCCAAGGATGCATTTACCGTCATCCGAACCCTCAAAATGAGTTTTTTCTGGTTGATCTTGATCCAATTCTTCAATAGATAATCCTTCCAAATGGTTTCCTAGGTGAGTCGATTGCACAATATTCCTTGGAACTTACCATTTATCAACAGTTTTAGCACCCCTAATTACCGGTATATCTGGAATCGTGTAATCCATTACAAAATTTCCAATTGATGGATATAAAACCATATCCTTAATAGAGTTAGAAATGTGAAACACTATACCAGTCACCTATAGTCCCTCATTGTGCATGGTTACACTACCATCTCTCAAGGCCTCAACATCGAAGTCTTCCTTATCTAAGGTAGGAGGACCAGAGGCATCCAATATTTCTAACCCCCTAACCTAGATGTAAGATTTATTACTAAACCTACTAGATAGTGTTTCAAACTTATAAATACTTATGCAAATTTTGGATCAACCTCACTCAAGAAAACCTTTTTCCATGTGTGAATAATTTTTTCTGCTTCAACCACACCACACTGATTGAATTCCACCATAAAGGTGAAATACTATGGATCCTTTTGGACCCTATCATGGAAAACTAGCCCCTCCTTGATCATTCACTGAACATGGTTCAAGGTCCCGTGCCTAATCACTACTTTAAGTAGAACAATATGCTTTCAAAAATATCAATAATCAACCCACTACTCAAAAATGATTGTTTTTTATGGTAATTCTTCTCCAACTAATATACACACATACTTAACTAGAAAATGTAAAGCATAAACTTTAACAAACATTCATCGATAAATAGAATGACATACTACATGAGTTATACTATCAGAACATAAATACCAACCCACTATATTCCAAATAATTTTAATGATAGACGAATTTTGAAAAAGAAGAGGAATTTTAGTAAAATTTACCCAAATCACTATCATGGATGAATCTTGGTTCATGTGAAAATCATAGGACAAACTTAACTTGCTCGTAGTTAAAACTGAATGGGATAACCTTAGAACATAAATAATAAAGGGTGAGCTATATAGTCATGTAATGGAATAAACCTGAAATAAATAGAAGAATACAATTAAAATTTGATAATATATATATCAATGGGGAATAAAATGTGTGATAATAATAAATATGAATAATAATGAATGATATAGCATGATAATCATAACATGGGAAATGTTTAAACAACTCTAAACACTACATCAAAAACATATGTCAAGGCTAACTGCCAAGACATCAGGATTAAAAAAGTATAACAACATAATCATGTTTACTCCCAGTCTCAACACGACATCTCATGAGACTAATCATTACCCTATTCATTTTATTTTAATTTAATTCTGGTCACACCAATCACATTAATTTCATTGTCACGGTTAAGTGTTCCACATAGATCATAAAAATTAGATTCCTTAATAATATTATTTTATACCCCAATCATGGAGTGAGTAATATATACAAGTAATTCCTATTTAAAAGAAATATAAGTTCCAAAGGATAAACACCCTTTCCTTGAAATGGGTATGGTATTGACTACACAATTGTTTTGGCATGAAAAAATTAGGGTGAAATTTTAGTATCATAATGGGGTCAGATAAAAATTCATAAAATGGGTTGATGAGAGAAGAAGGGTGTGTCTCATCATTTTAACATGATATGGATAGTAATAAGGGCATGGAATTACATATACCAACATTAGTAATTGGGAATATATGTCATATTATAATAATTATACTTGAATAAATAAGAAAAGGTCAGGATCTAAAGCTAAATTTCAACATGGGAACAAGTGTACATAAGGGTTCATGGGATGTCATAATTAGCGTGAAAGGGGTCTTTAAGAAATTATAAATAAAATATAAGTTAAGGGGGATATGTAATAACATATCCAATTATGAGAAAATTAAAATTAATAGGAATTCTATAAAATAAGTGCTTCAATAAAAAGGAGAGCGAGAGATCCCTTACTTGAGTGTGTGACTCCAAATTCTTGGAAAGAACTTATTGAGAGCTTTATGGAACCTTGGGATGACTCTAGAGAGGGGATGGAAGAGTAAAGACATGATAAAAGGGTTTTGAGTGAATAAAAATACAAGATTGGGTGGTTTTATATAGGAAATGATTGGGGATTTCATTATTATTTCCCAAAAAAAGGTTTTGGTCTCTATGTAATAAAACAACCAAAACAAAAAATATTCCCATGGTTTCTTACATATGGGATTGGATTTAAATATTTTTTTAAGTAAAATGGAATAACATAATAAAATAATTTCCTTTCTTCTGTGAAGGTGAGGAATACTCTTAACAAAATGATTCTAAAACCTTAAAATATATTAATGGTTTTGGTGGATTCATAATGGATTTATAAAATTAATGGTATAAAATAAAAATATAATTATTTTAAAGATAAAATAATTATTTAATATTTTATTTATTTTATATTATTTATTACATTCCATTTGGGTCATTATGATTTCATAGTATATAAATTATATTTATACGATATTTAATTTTTAATTGAAAATTTGACTAACTCAAAAAATTATGAAAAATTACCCACTAGATAATTTAAATATTCATAATCAAAAAATAGTATTCATTTTATCTCAATAAATTTATGAATATGTGAATTTCCACTTTTATAATAAAATTTACATTTATAAAGAAATGAGGGTTTTTTATAATAACAATGTTTAAACCCATATAAAAATTACATTCGACTTCATAAAAAGTATATGATAATTTATATTTAATAATAATTATATATTAATAATTTTTTATTAAAATATATTTTATTTCAAAAATTCATCAATTCATAAAAATAAATTCTTCGATTGAAATTGAATATGAAAAAAATACATTTTGTGTTTTATTATATCAATATAAAAACAATTTATAAATTAAAAATAATAGGATGACAATATATAAATTATTCTATAAAATGTTTTGTACATAATAATATTTCTAGTGTATTGATACAAATCCATTTAATACACCTTCAATCACCATATGTGTAATGTGTGTGATAGTGAGAATTTCATGGGGGGGGGGAGGGGGGGTTCGGCGTACATGGTTTGGGCCGTGATCTCAATGAGCTTGAACTTCTTCAGTAAATGGTTTTTCTCATGTTTAATTTGTTGGATATCAACATGTTCTTGGTGAAGGGAAAATACCAGGGATTCTATCTTCCATGGAAGCTCTAATAAATGGGCTTCATAGGGTACAATTCTAATGATTGAGGCTATTAATTTCTTTTTATGTGCCAAACATGTGTTGATAAAACCCTATATTTATACTAATTATATGATCACTGATTAACAGAAATGATGATTAATGATCTTTTAAATATGATATTATATAATAAAACCAAATAATTTCTTGTTTTTTATAACCATATTAAATAATATAAAATTTAATGAAATCAAAATCAAAATTTTATTTATAACCATTTGGGTCGTTACAATTTATCTTTTTAGGAACACGGCAATTCCATATTTACATGTAAAATAAAAAAGAAATGATGAATACCCTACCTCATATTGAGTTCAGAATGGATGAGGAAATTATGTTTTTAATGTCTAAAAGTAAGCCTAAAACTATTATAGTACAAATGATACACTGTAAATGTTTAAAAAGTCGAATAAGGGGAGATTCTATTTTTGGAATTAGAAACACATGGAAGAAAAGAATTTCATTAGTGACATAGACTATGTAGTTTCATTTAATTCTATCTTAAAATCTATCTCTATAGATTTAACAATGGTAAAGTAGTTTTAAAAATAAATTTCAAAAGTCAAGAAGAACTTCTCTTGATATTAGGGTGGTTCCAAATGTAAGACTCTTAAATTGCTGTATACTTTGAAACACAAAATGAGTGCGACACATATACTAATTTTAGTTTATTATTTATTGTAACGCCCTGAACCCAGAAGCCTGATGTCGGTGCAGTATTTTAATACATTGGCATGATTACAAGGAATAAAGTCCCAAAATACCAATAAGTTTAGTATCCATGGAAGTACTAGTTACATACATAAATTTTACATTACATCATGAAATAAAATAAAAAACAACAACATTGTGTCCCCTTTGAAAACTCTTATACCCCTTATCCTATTCAAATAAGTAAACAATAATATACTTATTTTCATCCTAGAAAAAATAAAACATAATAAAGGGGTGAGCTCAGATGCTTCCTAAGGATAACAATATAGCGGAAACTGTCATAAATAAAAATAAACATTTAAGGCATTGTATAAGACTAGAACACAAGCCTTTTAAACATAAAATTTCGCATAATATGGGAAAGATAAATCAAATAATGCCATTTACTTATTCACATGGATATTATACTAGGACAAAAATCACATGTAATATCAATATCCAATTTCATAATGATGGAATGTATAATGCCAGACTTCATAACCACATAGTGAAGGCCTTGTGCCAAGACTACAAATAAGATTTTGTTAAGGCCTTGTGCCAAGACAGTAGTTTGTCTCATTAGACCTACTAATGCATCGAGGAGCTATAACGGGCACCACCTATCACTTACTAAGTCCAATGAATTCCTCATATAAAAGGGAGAAACATAATCTAAACATTCGTATTAAAACTAGCATACAAAAAGTCAATAGTTTAACCACAAATCATGAATGGCATAAAAATATCACATCCACAGTCAAACATAACTCATTAAATACAACATGGATGATTTTATTATTATAAATCAACCTCAATCATGAATAAAATACACTGAAGGATATTGACATAGATGAAAATAGTCATTAAAACTATTTTAGAGAAATATCCCCTTTTTCTTGAAAACATTTAAATGTCACACTATTTATCAAAGAAGTTATTTAAAAGATATTTTTGAATCAAAGTATCGCAAAACCCTTTGAAACTGTTAAAAGGAATTTCAATTTTAAAACATTAATTTCCATATAAATAGAACCACAAAAACATTTTCAAAACATAGACATTAATGAGAAATATTTAGAAGAATAACTTTTTAAAACATTTAAAATGATATTTTAGTTAGAGTTCCAAACCAAATGAGAGATTATTGAATAAAAATAATTGAGGTAATAAAAACACTATAATATCATGAGAATAAAGGGATTCATGATATAATATGTCAAAGTATAGTATATACACCAAATAAAAGTGAATTGGCACATAACAACAAAGAAGACTCAATGGAATATAAGTTGAGATGAATTCCATTATAAAGACCATATCCTTATGTTAAGGATATATCAATGAAAAAATTATGTGTGAAAAATATACATTCACTAAATATGATTGGATATTTAGTGTAAATGAATAAGATGAAATTTAAACATATTCTTGTAAAAATAACACCAATAACTTGGGTGTTTTACTCAATGAATAGAAATTGAGTTAAAATTACTCTTATAAAGTTTATATCGATGAATAGAGAATTTATATATGGATTGATTATGTGTATAAAAACTATATCCACGTAAATGGGAGTGTAAATTGCTAAATGAGTAAATAAATAGTGATTTCACACATAATTTTTGAGTAAAGTAATCTATGATGTTTCCGTAAAACCAAATGGGTGGAAATTGAAATATGAAATTCCCTTACCGATTTGGTAAATTACAAAACATACACCCCATGAAAGAAGGATCATCCAATGATAGTTTAAATAACCATAAATTAAATTATATTATGAAAATAATAAAATCATGGGCATTACATACACCACACAAAAGGTAATAGTGGAAAATATAGCATGAATCTCACGGGAATAAAAGTGAGATGAAAACCCCATATCATGTTGTAATCAATCGAGTCATATGAACAGAAGTTAATAACCGCCAAATGAATCAAAAAATACCATTAATATAAATAGAATCATGATAATATATATCAAATGGCTATACACAATACACCACATGCAATAAATAAGTGGAAAACAATGGAAATCTCACGGAATTAAAAGTGATATAAGAAACCCCTTACCATGTACTTTTCCTTGGTCTAGGGTAAGTTAACCTCCTTTATAATTGTTAAATAATTGTTATTAAATTATAAAATAACTACATACATAAATATGAAATCATATATGATCTTTTAATATTTCTTGGTTAATAATATTTTAATAGTATCATTGTTTCAGGTGTTAATTGATTCATTTTCATTTATATGTTTTGTTATGTAAGTCATGTTTTTTATGGATAGGATGTATTTGATTCATATCCAGAAAGATATTATTTTATTATATATTATTTTTAATAATAAAATAAAAATTATTATTGAATGGTTATGATGGGGAATGAATCTCATCGCGTTCGTGGAGATAATAATCCGTACGTACACATGAACGCTACATCCCTTTTTTTATTTTAAAAGGAAAGAAAAACAAATGATACATAGGTATTTTATTATTACAGTATAATATAATATTTTTTATATGTTATGTATGTTCATTAACACCATCCTTTACACATTCCATGTATGGTATGAATGAGTCATATCACTTTGAGGGGGCGGTAGTCCGCACTTCCTCAAATGAAATTATTGTATATATACAACATTAAAAGAATAAGGGTATGCTATAAAAAATAATTAAATAATATTATAGAAAAACTAAATATCATAAATATCATATATAATTACATTTCCATCATAATGGCCACCATAAGAGGTGGTAGTATAAGATTGAACAATCATTGTTTCGCGAGGCTATAGTTTTCCGTCCAAAGAAACATTATGTTCTTTACCCATTAGATGGAGGTGTGTGTAAGTGTATTTAAAATAATTCTCATAACAAAAAATAGTATATTTAGGATACTGGTGTTGTTATAAAAGAAAGGAATAAATATATTTTATGGGATTGGAGATGTAAAATAAAAGAAATGAACTTAAGAGGAGATGTTACCTTTAAATCAGGTAACTCCCTTTGGTTTGAACCGAAAGGCTTCCTCGAAGTGCCTTATGCCTAAGGTAAGGCTTATAAAAGGAAATGAGGGATGTAAGGATATCATTTCGGTAGAGTTTGGGCAAGACAAGGGGATTTATAGTTGTGATATATGGGTTATAAGTGAGGGATTTTTATAAGGGGAGGATGGGTTCTTTAGGAATGTTTGAAAATATTATTTTATTATATAATGATCTTCAGTTTATAAATGTCCAAAACTCATTAAAGTAGAACATAATGTGACTAATGTTATAAATAAAATCATACAATAAGAATTTGATATGTTTTGGATATTTTCTTAATTTTTATAATCTTATTTATTTAAATATTTTATTAATGAGGTAAAAATTGCATCATTATTATGTCATAAATAATTTTATTTATTTTTTGTCTAAAAATTATAAAAAAAATACCATGATTTAGTAAATATTTTTAAATTTCAAATGAATATTTATAGTAAAAAAGATAACTTATATTACATCATTTAAATATTTTTCTACTAAAAGATATATGGTTATGCCATTTTTGTCTTTACTTTAAAATAATTAATATAAAGTGTCATTATCACTCTCAAGTGGAACCATGGAAACCAAAAATCTACCCAAGGATTACCATGGTTGGAAATTTATCAAAAAATAGGAATATGACACATGTAAGGGTAATTTAATATTATTATAATATAATTTTTGACCCTTATTTACCAGATTTACCCCTTTAACAACGGAAAATAAAATATTTACTGAAGTAAATATTCATAATGTCTAAAAATAAAAGTTACATATTTAATAAATGTAGACCTCCTGATTAAAAATATGGAATACATTTTTCCAAATTCAAAACAAATAAGTCAAAGAAATTAATTTAAAATTAATTCTCATTTTCAAAACAAAGAGCGTGTTTTTAAGAAATAACAACTATCAAAAGATTTCCACTTGTTTGTGTCCAATTTCATAGTGAAATTACTTCCAATGAAAAAAATTATATTAAATGGTAAAAATATAATCTAATTATAATTCAAAACCATTATAATGTATAATTTATCACTATAAATTATTATAATTAAGAAAAATTTGTTTTCAATTAAAATTTTGTATTTTCACTATTCATTAAAATATGAAAGTTATTAGAAAAATACCAAAATTTTATCCAAACTAAATTTTATGTCCAAATTATAAATAAGAATTTTATTTTGTCAAATTGAATATAAAAAAGTGTCAAATATTGTATTAAAAACGGGTTCACTATTAAAATGCGGTAAACTTGCATTTTTTGAAAAATACTTATTTTATTTGAAAAATTTAATTTGTTCTTATATTATGTTTAAAAAACACATAATATTGATTCTAAGATTATATGGAGTATATAAAATTAAAAATTTAGTTAATACTATTCATAACCACCTTTTGAACAACTAGTTTGGTAAGTCGTGGTGTGCTCAAACTCGGTGTTGCGTGTAATGCAAGATATTGAATTACTTTAAAGAAAATAACATCCTATGAAATCTTGGGGTGTTACATTCTACCCAAATTTTGGAAATTTTATCCTCACAATCTTTAAAATTGAGCTTGGGAACTTCATTGAAAGTCCCACACTGGAAAAAGAGTCAATAAAACTATCACTTTAAAATAAAGAAAGATAAGTACAAAGGTCACCCGAGATAACCCATACCAGGATTACATGTATGAAAACATGGATATGGAAGATAAAATAAGTGTCAAGTTCTGATGGAGAATGATAGAGAACACGATCAGGAGAAAGTTAACAACAAGAAAACCACAAACTCGTGATGGTATAAACAATCATTATTTTCTCAATAGAAAAAGTAAATGGATTACATTTTTTATTTTAAGTTCCATTTCATAAAGTTGAGGAATTTATTTAGGATATTGACTAAGAAAATTAAGAGATATACTTACTTTTTAATTATAGTTTCATCCTTTAATACATTTCTACCACTAACTCATCTTTTTTTCAAATGATGAGTATTTAAGATGGCTTGGTCACACCTGAAGCGCTAGAATCAACTTCTAGAGAATCACATTATCCACAAATGATAAACTATATATTTACCTTATATTTAGAGATTAAAAAAAACCAAAATGGTTAGTACAAGATCAGATGATCACCAAAAAGGGTAATCCTTTAGAGAAAGAAATACTAATATTAATTTCTAAAATTAAACCAACAATACCCAAATTTCAATAAATACCATTCAATAAACAATTGTCCTTAAAATACTTCAATATAATCCAAACTAATATTGAAACCCAAAACTTAGAAGAATTTTATTAGGTAGTCTTCCATGTTAAATTGTATCTCCAAATTACATCGACTACTCTTAAAGTCACATACTTAAAAGTAATTAAAATATTTACATATTCTATAAGATAGGTTAATCATTTCCATAAATAACATAAATCACTATAAATCCACAATAAAAAATAGATAAAAATTCACCATTACTCCTCAAATGAAATACTATAGTATTCTATTTTCATTAGGCATATAGTGTTCCCAACAGAGCGAATGTCTTCTAAAATAACATTTATCACTTAATCACCAAATAATTTTCCTATACTAAGGATACCCATTGGATAATACATAATATCACAAATAAAATTATTATTGATCAATAAAATAATTTAACTAAAAAGAATTAGTCACACTAACCAGGACTTCACATATTCTAGTTGTAGGTGATAAATCCCAATCGCACTCCGGTTGTGTGTTTGATTCCTGCAGCTTTGTCTGACATGACGGGTTGTCACACAGTCTGTGGGTTGTCCTATATCAAATTTTTTTTTTATAACATTTCAAAAAATGAGATAAATTCCTCAAAATAACCATAACGTAATTTCACCACAAATGTTATCTCATACCTTTCATTTTAATCCCAAAATTTAATAACTTCTAATTACCACAAATTAAAGGATCATATAAACCCAAATAGTTATTTAAAAATATATCAACAATAGAAAATATAATTCCTCCTAAAATAGAATTTTCACCTAACAAACTGTAGGGTTACACACACAAGAGAAAAGCCTTCCAAAGTAATCCCATCAACAAAGGGCACTAATAATTTTAAAAATTTCACCATCCATTTACTTCCACATAGATTCTTCCTTGACAAAAAGGTTATCCTATAGAATATAAAATTCACTTGGGTAATTCATAGGTCCCTACATTTATGGAAAATGACTGTAAATGGATTCTTGGGATCATTTTTATCTTCTTCTATAGTACTCCTTATTTTTCTTTGGCAATTATTTACTTTATTTTTTTCTTTCCCACACAAAAATAATTTATTTATTCCATTGAGACACTTCCCTAGGTGTATCCTTCCACATTTCCTACATGATGGAAATTGAGATTTATTTTCTCCATGGTCTCCACTATAGGAGATCTTATCATTCAACACATTTCTCTTATTTGATGAGTTCGGGATTTGGGTAATATATATGTTGTTGATCAAATTTTTGGAAAACTGATTTCGCATGAAAACAATATCTTTTACACCTATCATTATTCCATTTCTTTACTCATTTCTACCAACGTTCCCACCTTGTACATCATGTTAAATGTTACCACGACTTCCTTGGGATATAGCCATTGACTAACACAAGAAAGCATAGTGTGAGTCATAGAATCACTTAGAGAATATCATAACAACATATTTTCAATATAAAAAACCTTAGAATTAACCAAGGATATTTATTATCATCCAATATTAAATTCCTTCAAATTGGGTTGTAAAGAAAGTGTGAATTATCCTAAGCATATCCCCTAGGAGTGTCATAACCAAGAGTGAAACAAAGTCCATTTTCATGTACTAGGATACCCTAAGTCAAGCCCAAAACTCATTTTCAGAGTATTCAATCCTAGGTACATCTGTTCTAGAGCCACCTCTACCTGCTCATATCTAGACAGGAATGTATTTCATGGAAAACCCAGATAATATTTACATTAACAAAATTTTTGGATGTCTTTCTATACTAATCCTCAATTTCTATCTTTGGGTAGTGTTTCTTAATCAGAGTTTTTTTTTTCTGAATCTAGATTACAAGGTTTGTTCTAAACTTCCTCTAATACTAACTATAATGCCCCGAACCTAGAAACCTACAGCTGGTGCATTATTTTAATACATTGGCATGAATACAAGGAATCAAGTCCAAAAATACTGATCAGTTTAGTAGCCTTGTAAGTACTAGATATATAGATAATATTTACATTACATTATGAAATAAAATAAAATAAAACAACATTTTTCCACATTTGAAAACTCTTATATCCCTTATCATATTCCTACAGGTTAATTGTAATATGATTTTTTTTCATCCTGGGAAAAATAAAACATAGGAAATGTGTTAGATCAGATGCTCTGTAAGGATAACAATATAGCAGAAACTGTCATAAATAAGAATAAACATTTAAGGAAATGTATAAAACTAGAACACATGCCTTTTAAACATAAAATTCAGCATAATATGGAAAAGATAAATCAAATAATTCAATTTACTTATTCACATAGAAATTTGACTAGTCGAATAATCACATGTAATGTTAATAGCCAATTTCATAATGATGGAATCCATAATTCTAGACTTCATAACCACATAGTCAAGGCCTTGTGCCAAGACTACAAATAAGATTTTGACAAGGCCTTGTGCCAAGAAACTTGTTTGTCTCATGAGACCTACAGATGTATTGAGAATATATAGTGGGATCCACCCACCACTTATTAAGTCCAATTCATTCCTCATATGAAAAGTTGAAACATAATATAAACATCCGTATTAAAACTAGCATACAAAATGTCAATATTTTAACCACAAACCATGAATGGAATGAAAATAGCACATCCACAGTCAAACATAACTCATTAAATAAAATATGGATGATTTTATTATGATAAATCAACCTAAATCAAGAATAAAATAAACAGAAGGATATTGACATAGATGAAAATAATCCTTGATACTATTTGAGAGAAAGATCCCCTTTTTCTTGAAAACATATAAATGTTGCACTATTTATCAAAGAAGTCATTTAAAAGATATTTTTGAATCAAAGTTTCCCATACCACATTGAAACTTTTAAAATGAATTTCAATTTTAAAACATTAATTTCCATATAAATAAAATCTGAAAAACATTTTTTAAAAATGGACATTAATGAGAAAGATTTAGAAGAATAAAAATTTAAAACATTTAAAATGATATTTTAGTTAGAGTTCCTAACCAAAAGAGAGACTCTTGAATAAAAATAATTGAGGTAATAAAAAGACTATAATTTCATGAGAATAAATGGATTCATGATATACTATGTAAAATTACAGTATATACCCCAAATAAAAGTGAATTGGCGCATAACACCAAAGAAGTCTCAATGGAATGTAAGTTGAGAGGAATTCCTTTATAAAGACCGTATGATTAGGTTAAGGATAAATCAATGAAAAAATTATGTGTGATAAATAAAAATTAAATAAATATGATTGGATATTCAGTGTAAATCAATCAAAGGACATTCACACATATTCTTGTAAAAAACACCAATAACTTTGGTGTTTAAACCAATGAATAGAAATTGAGTTAAAATTAATATTATCAACATTATATCGATGACTTGAGAATTTATCAATGGGGTTATTATGTGTTTCAAAAGTATATACACACAAATGGGAGTGGAAATTACTACATAAGTAAATAAAATAGTGATTTCACACATAATATTGGAGTAAATTAATTAATGAAGTTTGCGTTAAACCGAATGAGTGGAAATTGAAATATGAAATTCCCTTACCGATTTCGTAACATATGAAACATACACCCCATGAAAGAAGGATCAACAATTGATGGTGTAAATACCCATAAATTAAATTATATTATTCAAACAATAAAATCATGGGTAGTACATACACCACACAAAAGGTAATAGTGGAAAATATAGCATGAATCTCATTGGAATAAAAGTGATATGGAAACCCCTTACCATGTTGTAATCAATTGAGTCGTATGACTAGAAGTTAATAAAAATGAAATGAAACATAGGATAACATGAATATAAATATAATCATGATAATATATAACAATGGAAATACATAACACACCATATGCAATAAATAAGTGGCGAACAATGGAAATCTCATAGAATTAAAAGTGAGATAAGAAACCCCTTACCTTGTACTTTTCCTTGGTCGAGGGTAAGTTAACCTAATATATAATATTTTTATAATTGTTATTAAATTATAAAATAATGGAATAAATAAATATGATATCATATATGATCTTTTAATATTTATTTGTTAATAATATTTTAGTAGTATCATTGTTTCAGGTGTTAATTAATTCATTTTCATTTATATGTTTTGTTACATAAGTCATGTTTGTTATAGAACGGTTGTGTTTGATTCATATCCAGAAAGACATTATGTTATTAAATATATTTTTTAACAATCAAATGAAAATTATTCTTGAATTGTTATAACGGGGTACGAATCTCATTGCGTTCGTGGAGACGGTAATCCGTACGTACGCACGAACGCTATATCCATTTTTTTCTTTTAAAAGGAAAGAAAACCAATTGATACATAGGTATATTATTATTCCAGAATAATATAATATTTTATATATGTTATGTAAGTTCATTAAAACTATTCTTTATATGTTCCATTTATGGTATGAACAAGTCATATCACTTTAGGTGTTTTGAGAAGTAAAATAAAAGAAAAGAACTTAAGAGGAGATGTTACCTTTAAATTGGGTAACTCCCTTTAGTTTGAACCGAAAAGATTAACTGAAGTGCCTTCTACCTAAGGTAAGGATTCTAAATGGAATATTTGTATTTAAAGATCTTAGTTGGGCCGAGTTTGGATGATCCAAGGGGCTTGAGAGGTGTGAGAGATGGGTTAGAAATGAGGGCTTTTTATAAGGGGGAGGAGGGGTTCTTTAGGAATCTTTGAAAATATTATTTTATTATGTAATTATTTTCGACTTATAAAGGTTCAAAACTCATTAAAGTAAAATATACGATGACTCATGTTCTAAATAAAATCATTTAATAAGAATTTGATAGGTTTTGGATATTATTTTAATTTTTATAATCTCATCTATTTAAATCATTTATTAATGAGGTAAACATTGCATCATTATTGTGTCATAAATAAGTTTAATTATTTGAGGTATAAAAATTAAAAAAAATACAATGATGTTTAAAATATTTTTATATTTCAAATGAATCTTTTTAGTAGAAAAAATAACTTATATAACTCCATGTAAAAATTGTTTTACTAAAAGATATATTGTTTTGTCATTTTTGTCTTTACTTTAAAATAATTAATATAAAGTGTAATTATCACTCTCAAGTGGCACCAAGGGGTCCCGAAATCAACCCAAGGAAGACAATGGTCGGATATGTATCAAAAAATAGGAATATGACACATTTTAGGGTAATTTATTATTATTATAAAATTATTTGTTATCCTTATTTACCGGATTTACCCCTTTAACCACGGTAAATAAAATATTTTCTGAAGTAAATATTCATAATGTATAAAAATAAAATTTTCCTAATTATACTATTTGGACCTCCTTATTCCAAATATAGAATCTATTTTTCCAAATTCAAAACACATAAGTGGCAGAAATTAATTTAAAATTAATTCCCATTTCAAAACGAAGAGCCTATTTTTAAAAAATAATAACTATCCAAAGATTGACACTTGTTTGCATCCAATTTCATAGTGAAATTACTTATAATGTACAAAATAAGATTAAATGGTAAAAATATAATCTAATTTTACTTCAAAACCATTCAAAATTATAATTTACCAATATAAATTATTTTAATTAAAAAAGTTGTTTTCAATTAAAATTTAGTATTTTTCACTATTCATCAAAATATGAAAGTTATCAGAAAAACAAAATTTTTTTATCAAAAATAAATTTGTATGTCACAATTCTAAATAATAAGTTTATTTTGTCAAATTGAATATAAAAATCTGTCAAATACTGTCTTTAAAAATGTTTCTTTTTTAAAAGGTGATAAAATTGCATTTTTTTAAAAATACTTCTTTTATCTAAAAAAATTGAATTTGTTCTTATATTATGTCTAAAAAACACATAATATATATTCTAAAATTATACGAAGTATAAATAATTCCAAAATCAGTTAATACTATTCATAATTAGTTTTTGAACGGCTAGTTTGGTAAGTTGGGGTGCGCTCAAACTTGGTGTTGCGTGTAGCACAGGCTATTGAATTAATTGAAAGAAAATATCCTACTATTAAATATTGAGGTGTTACATTTATGCTAAATCACCTTTATTTCATGTGATACTAGATAAATGGAGGAGGTAAGGAATGTAACACCTTGATATTTTAGTATGTATACTCTTTTAAATAAAAACTATTTTAAATAGTAAGATTTATATGAAACATGAAACTATAGAGAAAAGTGATATTTTTTACCAACATAAAATAGTTAACTACAATAATAACACTAATATATTGTTATAACTAAAAAATAATTGACATTAAAAAACTATAAGAGGTGTATGACTGCAGGTAAATAAAAATACCAGGAACATGGAATCATTATCATTATTTGTCGACATGATGATCATACCCTTGATTATTACAATTGAAAAAAAAATATTTGAAAAATAATAGACAAAAAGAGATGTTTATTACTAGGAGTGTGTAATTAGTTTTCTTTAAGTAATTAAGTAACAAATTTATATAATTTCAAAGTATCCATTAAAGAGAATTTCTAGCACGTGGTTAGTTTGAGGTCAAACCATGAAGAATGATTTTAGAAATCATTATTAACATTATGTTAATAGATTATAATGATTACATATTTTAGATACAAAAAATTTAAGACACCATTCATTATTACATAAATCCAAGACAATTTGTTAGTGGTGTAATGTAATAAAATGATTACCCATGCTTGTTGTTGGAGATGAGTATATGAGATTTCTTAGCATTGGTAAACTGTTTATAACTAAATAATTACACTTTTAATATAATAAATTAAATTAGTTAATTAATTATTTGTGTGACACAATTCCATAAATTAATACAGTTATCATGAATCATGTAATTTTCATGCATAATTCATGATATGTAGTTGTTGAATTAAAATGTATTTTCTTATTTAGGAAAATGATAGACATTTAGTAAGAAGTAAAATGAAATAGAGAAATAATTAAGCATTAACCAACCCAAACATGGAAAAAATATATTAATAAGCTATACTAACACACTTCTCACTTCATACTTCCCTTAGAAAAGGAAGGCATATCCCATCAAGTCTTAATTAGTGGATGCAATTAAAAATAACTATAAATTTAACTTTATAAATTCCTAATGAAAAACTTTAGAACATCACCAAGAAAAAAATTTCTATATTTTTTATATCCCTCTATAGCGAAGGTGATTCTATATATATTTTCCTTAAACTCATCAATAGTAGAGTCTACATTCCATAATATTATCTTTAAATATAAAAAAAATCTTAAAACCACGTATATATTATTTTTATCTGAAATCATAGAATATAAAATCTATATTAAAACCCATTGCCAATTAATTTTAAAAAAAGAATTTAAGATCATGAGAAAAACATCCATTTAACTTGAACAGGCTTGTATATCCCTAAAAAGGGAATATTGTGCCCATTTACCATACTCAAATTAAAAAACCAAAAATATGTATTTCCACCAACCTTCACTTCATTGAATAACATGAACCATTCATTACATGACCATTTTCAGGAAACCTAATATTAATTTCTATAAAACATTCATAGATTTATTTTTAATTTTCTTCTTGATATCTTCTACTAATTTTAATGAAGACATATATTCATACACACTTCCAACGAATTGTATGCACTACCACTCATGGGGTATTTTTCTTAAACATGAAGTGATTTATTGATGCATAAATAATTTATTATCTTCATTGATTACATCCATAAATCAATGTGACTTTAAGAAATATTTATACTTACATGCATAACATTATCCTCCTTTATAAAGATGAGAAATATATCACATGACCTTACATTTTTCCATCTTTGATCATTCCAAACTGCACAGTGGCTAGATCAAGCTCAATCACTCCATTCATGGATGTCTGGTATGCAGGGTGATCAGTTGGGACAATCCAAAACTAGGAGGAATATCATTTCATGTAAGAAAATGTGGTAAGAACTCCTTAGTGGTTCCATAATTTTTAAAATGAACAATATCAATAATCAGTTTTCCCCACACTATAAATTTGATGGGGGTGGACTGTAGTTTATCAAACATGATGTGTTTGAGACCGCTTGATAGAGTCCCTTAGGCCTTCCTTAGATAGAGAGTCCCCATGTTTCCTTATTTGGAACTCTTCCCTTCCCACCAACACAGATTCGATGAATTACTACTTCATTGTTCTTCTAAATCTGCTCAATTGGATATTATTTCTGATCATATAATTACTTTAGTTTGGTTTACCTAATCTGATGTGGTTATCTAGGTTTTTAATATTTCATCACATATAACATTATTTCCTTTCCCATTTCCCACATTATCCAAATTATTCTTTCAAATTTTATATTAGTCATTCATTTTCTTCCAAATTCTTACATAGGTAATTCCTAAAATAAACTAATACAAATAAATATAATAGAAAAAATAAATGATTTTCAATCAAATTAATTATTTTATAAATTATAACATTTTGTATAAAATACAAATAGAAAATCCCGACACACATTGAATCATTCTTATCCTCTATCATGTGATCGAAATATGTCACATATAGGCATTACCCGACCAATATTATATCCTAAATGATAAAAAAATTATTATATATGTGGAATTAAAAATACAAAATCAAATAAAAATTTCTTCAAGTACACAGTTTTTATGAAGACATAATCAGCCACATATTTTTATCTTTCTCATTTTAAATGGTCAATCCCATTTAAAATTCCATTAACTACTACAAAAAAAAACATTTAACAACACATAAAATTATCAGTACTAGAAAAAAACACTAATAAAGGGAACCTTTATTAGTGCTAAAAAAGTGATAATAAATTATACCTTTTCTCAACAATGTTTTTCTGTATTGATAAAAGGTACCCATTATTGGTGTTTTTTAGCGCAGATGAAAAGTACCCTTTATTAGTAGTTTATTTTCATCGCTCATAAAGGGATCCTTTATCAACACTTTTTTCACTCTAATAAGGGTCTAGATATTATGAAATAATTAAATAAAAAATAAAAAATGATTTTAATAAAAAAGGTAAATTTTTTTTATTAATTACACAATTATTTAAAAAAATGAATAAATTTATTATTCTCTATATATATTATAAATAATAATAAATACTCTATATTAAATATATATATATACAAAATGAAAATTAATAAAATAAAAATTAAAATATCGTAAATTGAGAAAAATATTAAACATTGTATTAATTAAATAATTATTGATAATGTTAATAAATAATATTATATATATATGACTGTGTATAAATATGATTTATATAATAAAAAATATATATTTGATAAATTAAATAGTCTTATATTTAATTAATAATGTTTTATTATTAAAACATAGTATGAATTAAAAATACTCAAAAATTGCAATGAGTAATGGACATAATTGAATGTTGATTGATTTTTCAATTTAACATGGGTCAAACATGTGCTATATTGATTTAAAATATATTTAATTAATACATTTTATATACAACACAAACATAGAAAACATATCCATTTTTTCAATATTGTTAAAGTGTACTTTTTTTAATTTATTATACTTTTCTCATTTTCAACATGTCTGCGCTTACGATTAAATATTCATTAATAATGTTAAAAATATATTTCTAAAAAAATAATTATAAATAAATATATTTATAATTATACACATACTATATTTATAAACTTATATATTTATAATTATAAAAAATCTATATTATTTTTTAATAAAATATTTATATAATTATAAAGAAATAAATAAATATTTAAAAAATTTTAAAATGATAATCAATATATTTAAATAAAGAATATATTTATCTTCTTTATATTTATATATATTAAATAAATATATATATATATATTTACAGTCAAAATTTATTTATAATTATAATTGTATATCCTTTATCAGTGCTCATGTAATATGCACTGATAAAAGGTATATTTATCAGTGTTTTTTTGGAAGCGCTGATAAAAGTTCCCCAATATATTATAAAAACCCTAAACATTCATTAAATCATTACAATATCTAACAATTTCAGTGAAATCCACTTTTTTAGGCACACTCCTCGGGGAATCAAACCTTGAATCGAGGCTTGAACAATTCCATGGACCAAATCCAAGGCTCGAATGATTAAAGGGTCCAATAAATCCAAGGATAGAGCATAAGTATTTTTCTACTTTCTCTCGAACATAAGTATTTCTCTACATTATTTTTAGGAACTGAGGGTGTAGAACATCATTGGATCTTGCCATGGTGGAGGCTGTTTTGTTATTGTGAGTGTGGTGAGTTAGCCATTTTGGATATTTGGCCATGGAGATCATAAATTTCAATGCTTGGAATTTTAATAGTGTGAAACACATATATTGTGTGCCTTCCCAACTTCACTTCTAGGCCATATGAGCATCTCCTTCCTTCTCAGTTGCAATTGTGAATTAATATAGGGGATTTTTGAGATACACTTTTATTTATGTGAATGTGTGGATGAACCATGCTTTATTTTATTTGGATAAATAGTACAATTAACCATATAGTAGAAGTCTCATCCCACTTTAAATCATCTATATAATTTTTTATGTATAAAATTCCATGATTAGGGTTGGTTTTCCCATGGGAATGCATCCTGGAATATTAAAATAACTAGTTATTTTCATATTTGTATAGCAGAGACTTCAGATGGGGTGTAATGTTTTATAGATATGTTAATTTTTTTTATTCCACTTAGATTTTTTTTGTTATGGAAGGGTACTCAACTTAGAAAATGTGACCTCATGAGAGTTGTTCTGCCTTAATAGATTCTAGTGTGTATGGAATATATGTTGCATGGGTTGGTGTGTTTTTATCACTTGTTTGTGATTTATCTGGTTGATGTGTATTATTTCTTTATGATAACTACTTTATGGACCTCCCGAAAATAGTAAGGATGGGGGAATGTGTATTTTATGGCCTACCAAGAATCATTCTAATGGGTAGATCAGATTTGATGATCACCCTATAATCATTATGAAAGTTCAATGTGGTTATATGAAATCCCAAGAGTGTTTCTATGTTTTCAAATATTACATATACCATTAATATTAAATGTAATAATTCCTTTGGTTGTTACATCACAAGATCAGAAAAAAATAAAGGAGGTTATCAAATTATATATATTAAAATTATTTTAGGTATTCATCATTTTAGGTATACATGTATTGGTTACACACCTAGTAATCTCCTATTACTGTCCATGAATTTGAAATGACTATTTATTTATTAAAATGTTTTATTAATACATTTTTATATCTTATAGTTGATTGAATGAGAGTTTATTATTATTGTTTATTATATTTGTGTGTCTAATTACCCCTTTATTTCCTATATTATATTTTCATTTGTTTAAGGGATTTAAAAAAGGATTTATATGGGTCAAACAATTTTTATCATTGAAAATTGATTCTTGAGACTCACCGCCATCTCAATTATAGACAACTGTCACCCTTATCAGTTTAATATACTGAAGAGTTATTTCATTTTGTGGGTTGAGAATCATTCCTTAACACTTTTATGTTTCTTATACTATAATAAGAAGTAGTTATTTCATGTATGACTACCACTTATAGTATTTCATAAAACATAGGTCCATATACACAAGATATGGAGTATGTGTGTAAAAGAACAAAATGAAATGATAAATGTTCTGAGATGAGATGATGGGAATGATAGTTGTCTATAAAATTCACCATTGAATGAATTCGACAAAACCTACCATATTGGAGTAATTATTTTCTATAATTCAATTACTCATTTAATACAATTAATACTAAAATTAATTTAAATAATCAAATGATAGGTTTACCTTATTATAATATTCTACAACTTTCAACTTTAAAAATGAAAATATATTAGTATTTATTTATTTGATAAAAAAGTCAATATTTTATGAACCCAATAGGATGGATATGAATATAAAATGTATTCATGTTAATAAATTTGAAAAAGGATATGAAAATGGAGTTAATTAGTTCATCTTATTTTTAATATAGTATGCATACGACCCATGTCAAATCCTGTGTCCATGTTTAATTTTTTTATTCAAAAAAAAATTATTGTTGAAGTGTTGGAAGAATAATTGATTTCTCAAGGAATAGATTATATATTTTAATGTTGGAATAAACATGGGGGAAAATAGTATGTTCTCACCGATTGGGATGATATTTTTGTTTATGGATTATTTGATAAGAATACTAGTGTAATTGATTATGGAGACCACATGGAAGATATGAAAATTGAAATTAAAGACGACTTTTATGATTATATTTTTTTTTGAAAATTTAAAATTCTTTTTCAAGAGACTATTATATACTAGTTCTACTAAATACACATCATTTTTAAATGTATGTAAGTTATAAAATTTATAAAATTACCCTAGATGGAGTGACATAAAATTTATAGAACTACTTTGTCTCCTGAATAGTATGACTCTAAAAGAAAATTAACTACCATATGAAACATATGAAGTAAAAAAATTCTATATTCAATGGGAATAGTATCTAAAAAATAAATTTTCTTCCAAATTATTTATCATTGTTTCGTAAGGACCATGAATCTATCAAAAAATTCCCTAAGTGTGGCATATATCGATATAAGAAAACATAATAAAGACCATTAAAATACCTATGGTAAATTCCTATCATTCCATTGTTTAGAATAATATACAGATATCAGGAAACTACGAGACAATTGAAATGGAATGAAGATACAAGAATTAAAGATGGGAACCTATGTCACCGAGTATATTGTCCTCAGTGGAAGAAAATTGATTATGAGTATCCAGAATTTTGAATTGAGATGTGAAACGTTTGACATGAGTTAGCTCTAAATGGAATGAATCCTTTTGGTGAATAGAGTATTACTCATAGTTTGTAGACCATCATGTTAGTAAATTATAAATTTCTTCCATGGTTAAGAATAAAGTGTAAATACATTAATGTTGTCTCTATTTATATCTTAACCAAAGCAACTGAGTAGTGATATTAATGTCTATTTGGATCAATTTATCACAGATCTGAAATTGATGTGGGATACATGTGTTACATTGTATAATTCTCATATAATTGAATAATTCACCTTGAAGTTCATATTGTATGGGAAGATATTTGACTTCCCTACTTATGGAAGTTTATTAGGCTATATAATTAAAGGAATGTTGGGGTGTTAAATTTGTGAAAAACACACATACTCAGTCCGGTTGAAACATTCCTCAGAGACTGAGTTTTTAGGAAATCATGAATTTTAACCTTGACTACATAAATACCAATCTTGGATGACAGAATTTCATAGAATGTAAAATATGGTACAACACCATATCTATTAATTTTTGATCAACTATATAATAATGTAAAAGATATTGAAGATTTTTTGATAAACCATTTTTAAAAAATCATTCAAAGTTAGGTTGGAATAAGAGATCAATTTTTGTTGATTTATCATATTGGAATTATTTGTATGTGAATAATTTTCTTAAGGTAATTCATGTATAAAAAATGTATTTGATGGTGTTATAGTAATGTTACTAAATGTTCCTAAAAAAATGAAAGATGGCATCAATGATCAGGTGTAGATGGTGGAAATGGGGATATTGGTTGAGTTTTCACCGGTGAAGGCAAAATGACTGAATTTTCTTCCTCCAATAGCATAAACTCTATCCAGTTAGAAAAGAAATTTAATTATTCCTTTTCCATAATAGTATAAAAGCTTCAAAGGGTTACTCATAAAATATAAATAATTTCATTTCAATGAAAAATTTGAAGTTAAAAGGAATAAAATCACACTACTTTTATGTTTAGATATATGATTGGATACATGTTTCTTTCCATTGAATTCTACCAAAAAATTTATGGAATACATTAACCATAATCGACTTCTTTTTCAATGCTATATGCAGTTAAGTTATAGACCTAGTGATGTTTCCAATCATGAATAAAGAGGTTGTAGTTATATTATGTGAATTAGACATATTATTCCCAATATAATTCTTTTATATAACGGTCTACCTGATGGTTCACTTGGTTTGAGATGTTCAACTATATGGACCTGTATATTTTAGATTGATGTACCCCATTGAACAGTATATGATGATTTTGAAAGGTCGTGTCAAGAATAAAAGTTGGTCAGAATGTTTTATTATAGAAAAATATATTTTTGAAGAAGATATTGAATTTCACAATGATTACCTATCATATGTTGATTTCATTGATGAGATCGGAGGTTCTCACGACCCTCAAAACTATATTTAATAATGTACACTAGCACAATGGTGCATGGTCGATCCACAGAGAAGCATGGTGAGGGAATTGTACGGTTTTAAACAAAATAGACTCCATTGTTGTCAGTAGTGGATGTAGTGAAAATATTCTTACTATATATATATATATATTTAATAAGGTGGTACAAACAATATGAGAAAACTAATTTGACTAAAGTACTAAAATTTACCCTAAAGTAACTATAAATTATAGAAGTAGAAACAAACTAATCTTCCTAGCAGTAAAGACAAAGGAGCACTGATCACATGAAATACTTGGGAGAATTAATCTACTAGTTGAAATAGTTAACTCCTTCATAACATTAATTGAGTCACCCTTCAAGACAATTTGAAGAGTCTCTCTCGCAAGGAAACTAAATAGGCAGAGAATTATGTATTAGAGTTCGCCACACCAAAACATAATTGAACTTCTTGTTAGATGAAAAATAACAACAACTGGAAATAATCTCTCCGTAAATTTCCAACATTGTTGACAAAAAAATCATCGAAAAATGTATTCAAAATCTACTTTTCTAGTTGATCTTCAATTAATGAAATTTAAATACAGAAATTGAGGTGTGAATAATTAAAAATCTAATCATAAATCAATCTCACCGATTGTTTATTATTCTGAAATATTGATAAGAATAGAAAGAAATCAAAAAGAAAATCCAGTAGTACCAAATTCCCAAGATGAGAACATATCATCTTATGATCATCTTGATTTCAACACTAAAACACATGAAAATAATGTAAAAAATATAAGGAAAGAGGGAAGAAAAACTCCCCTAGAGTTACTCTGCTATCTGACTCTTTCGTCTCCTACTCTGCTCAAGTTCTTCTCCCGGGAGTCTCTGCTTGATAAAATGTATGCGTCTAATGTGAATAAATGCTCATGAATCTGCTCTCCAAAGTTGTGTTTGTGGAATGAATGTGCATCTTGATCTTCTCTCGTCTGGTGTGATCATGAAATGAGTCAGCCTCCCACTTGAATTTTGTTGTTTCTCTACTTTTAATCCCACTGTCATATGTTGCACGTTACCCCTACTTTCCACCAAATCCAAGAGTCCTTCATATGTTCACCACACACATGCGTTTTTTCATGACTGTCACGTCGTGTTAGTAAAACCCCCGTAACTAACTCCCAATGAGTTAGTTTTGTGAACCTGGACATGTTTTCAGAATTGGCTCAAACCTACATAGTAAACACAGAGAATAAAATAATTCAATGTTAAAAAAAGTGTTAACTATTATAAATAAACAATTATCTTACTTAGTTAATTTAAGATTAAATGTTATTTAATTTATATTAATAGTTATCTCCTATAAATTAATTATTTTATTATATTTAGAACTATAATTAAATCATTTAATCAGTTAATTTACTTTATTTATTTAATTATAATTGTTTTATAACATTACTTAAACAACATTAAAGTTACTATTTATAAAAAAATTAATAAAGGAACCATTTTAAAACTATTTAGATAAAATATTAATTTATAGTAATGTATTTAATTTAATTATTAATGTTATTATTAATTAGAAAATATAATTATTGGTTAATTAATTTGGATTTTATAAACTTAATTTAAATAATTTTTATTAGTAACTTTGTTATTATTTTTAAAGTTTTATTTTTAGAATTAATTAATATTATTATCTTCTTCCTTCCCACCCAATTATCGGCGTACAGGGGGGAAGGGTTTCTCGGTTCCCTCTCCAGGAAGTAGTACCATGACTATGTTGGGAAAGATGGCAAGCGATGAACGCGCAAACAACAAAATACACGAACGCGCAACAGAGAAATCTTTCCCTTAAATAGCAGATGCGTAGTGACAAAAAAAGGTGCAGAAAAATAAAATTGACACCAGAATTTTTACATGGAAAACCCAAAAGGGGAAAACCACGGGACCTAGTCCAGAAAGAGGGATCCACTAAAATAGATAAGTACACTGTAGAGACTCCCCAAAAATGAAAGGGATCTCAAAATTAATACTTAGAAAAATAGTGGATCAAAGTCGGAGAATAGATGCAGTCTTGATGAAGCCTGAAAAGAAGAAAGCAGTCTGCTAAAGAAACCCAAATAGATCTGACCGTGAAAGCAGAAGATTGATTTCCGAACAAAAGTACTGATGAAAAACACTAGGATCGGATCAAAAACCACCGCAGATGAAAGCCGATCAAATCAGAGTAGTTCCACCAGTTGCAGATCTGAAAACCGCTCCTTGAAAACGCAACTGCACTGCCTCCAACCACTGCCGAGAGAAGAGCTGCAGACCTCATATAAATAGAAGATGAAATCTCATATATCTCCTAAAAGATATCTCATATCTGATTAAAGATATTAAATATATCTCATCAAAGATATAAAATATATCTTCTCAAAGATATCATATATATCTTGTCAAAGATATCAGATATATCTTGTCAAAGATATCAAAATATCTTTTTTTAAAGATATCGGATATATAAAAAATTTTATCGGGACTAGATGAGGAGGCGACCCAACAAACTCCCCCTCCGACTCAACCGGGGATCATCGCCAACCCTGCAATCAGTCGGAAAGTCTCAAATTTTCCTCTGGGTAAACTCTTGGTCAACATGTCTGACCCATTGTCATCAGTGTGGATCTTCTCAAGCTCTAACTATCTCGAATCAAGGACACTGCAGATCCAATGATACCGAACATCGATATGTTTCAACCTTCCATGAAAAGTAGGATTCTTTCCCAAACAAATAGCACTCTGACTATCAAAAAATAAAACATATCTGTCTTGATTAAAATTGAGCTCTCGAATAAAATTTTTCATCCACAACAATTCTTTTCACACCTCTGTAGCTGTAATAAACTCTGACTCTGTGGTAGATAAAGAACACATCTCTGCAACCTAGACTGCCAAGATACAGCTCCCCCTGAAAAAGTAATCAAATAGCCTGAAGTAGACTTCCTCGAATCGATATCTCCTTCCATATCTAAATCTGTAAAGCCACAAAGCATAGGTTCCCCTTTGCCAAAACACAATCTCAGATCAGAAGTACCACGAAGATAACGAAAAATGTACTTCATTGCCCTCCAATTCTCTCTACCTGGATTCGATAGAAAATGACTAACCACAACAACTGCATGAGCTATATCAGGTCTAGTACATACCATAGAAAACATCAAACAGCCAATGGCAGATGAATAAGGTATGTGTTGCATCTCCTCTCTCTCTTCATCAGTAGAAGGTGACTGACTGGTGCTGAGCTTAAAATGTAAAGCAAGAGGAGTACTAACCACATTAGCTCTATCCATAGAAAATCTCTGAATAATCTTCTCAATGTATCTCTCCTGAGATAACCACAATTTCTTAGCCTTCCTGTCACGGGAGATCGTCATGCCAAGAATCTGTCGTGCTGGCCCCAAGTCTTTCATCGCAAAAGACTGGAAAAGATCCTTCTTCAATCTGTCAATTCTAGAAGCATCATGGCCAACAATGAGCATATCATCAACATAAAGCAGCAGTATAATAAAATCATCATCAGTAAATCTCTGAACAAACACACAATGATCAGAAGATGTCTTCCTGAAACCCTAATGAGAAATGACAGATTCAAACTTTTTATACCACTGTCTCGGAGCTTGCTTCAAACCATACAAACTCTTCTTCAATCTGCAGACAAGATTCTCTTTACCTGTTTCAACGAAACCCTCTGGTTGCTCCATATAAATCTCCTCCTCTAAATCTCCATAGAGGAAAGCTGTCTTCACATCCATCTGCTCAATCTGCAGATCCAAACTAGCAGCCAAACCAAGAACAACCCGAATAGAAGACATTTTGACAACAGGTGAAAAAATCTCATCAAAATCAATACCTTTCTTCTGACGGAAGCCTTTAACAACTAACCTTGCCTTGTATCGGGGAACAGAACTGGATTCTTCATTCTTAATCCGATAAATCCACCGATTTTGCAAAGCTCTCTTTCCTGTCGGTAACTTCACCAGCTCAAAAGTGTGGTTGTCATGCAATGATGTCATCTCGTCATTCATTGCCGCAACCCATCTGTCCTTCTGTTCACTTTCCATCGCCTCATCATAAGATTCTGGTTCTCCCCCTTCAGCGAGGAGCATATACTCATCAGGTGAATACCGAGTAGAAATTGTACGATGCCGAGATGACCCCCGGAGTGGAACTGCGGGTTCATTGATAACCCCAGGAACCGGATCATCAGAAACAAAAGGTGCATCAGAAATATCAACTCCAACTTGTTCACCCTGAGCATCATTCCGCACATCAATGTGATCATCAGAATAAAAAATATGAGGTAAATGTGAATCAGAACCTGGCTCAAGACTAACAAAGCCATCAGAAGTTGGAGAAGTGGACTTTTCTCCCTTATCAATATCTGCAATAGTTTGGTCCTCTTTAAACACCGCATATCGTCTTCTGAAAAGTTTCTTCAAAGCAGGATCATAAAACCTGTACCCAAACTCATCGTGTCCATACCCAATAAAAATACACTGTCGTGACTTATCATCCAACATGGATCTCTCATCTCTAGGAACATGAACAAAAGCCTTGCAACCAAAAACTTTCAAGTGATCGTACCTGATCCTTTTTCCATACCAAAACTTATCGGGAGTGTCTGTCTGCAATGCAACTGAAGGTGATAAATTGATAATATAAGCAGTAGTAAGTAACGCCCCACCCCAAAAGTGTCCGAGCAACTTTGCTTCCGAAAGCAAACAACGAACTCTTTCCAACAAAGTCCTGTTCATCCGCTCAGCTACACCATTTAGCTGAGTTGTCTTGGGAGGTGTTTTCTGATGCCGAATACCTTCCTGACTGCAATATTGATCAAATGGACCATAATACTCTCCCCCATTGTCAGTGCGAATACATTTCAATTTCTTGCTTGATTCCCTCTCAACAGAAACATGAAATTGCTTAAAAACACTGAGCACCTGACTTTTGGCATTCAAAACATAAACCCAGAGCTTCCATGAGTATTCATCAATAAATGTCACAAAATAAAGACCGCCACTAAAGGTCTTAGATTTCAGAGGACCACAAACGTCTGAATGTACTAATTCAAGTACCTGTGACTTCCTGTGTGGAGGATGACTGCTGAAACTCACTCTGCTCTATTTCCCAGCCATACAATGGTCACATGTGTCCAATTTGACACTCTTCAAATCTGGAAGAAGATTTCGCTTGGCCAAACAACCAAGCCCTTTCTCACTGATGTGACTGAGCCTCTTATACCACAACTTGGACGAAACACTGCACTCAACAACACAAGCAGTATCACATGAAATAGATGCTCTAGTACAGTACAAACCTGATTGCTTCTTCCCTCGAGCCACAATCAAAGAGCCCTTGGAAAGCTTCCATTGGCAATCACCAAATGTGCTGATAAACCCTTCATCATCAAGAACGCTGGTAGAAATAAGATTCAAAGGAACCTCTGGTGCATGTCGAACATTCTTCAAAATCAGCTTACTTCTAGTACTGGTCTCTAAACAAACAGTCCCGAAACCTACGACATCAACATGACCATCATTACCCATCTTCAAAATCCCAAAATTACCTGGGTTGTAAGATGTAAAGAACTCCTTATTTGATGTCACGTGAAAATAGGCACCACTGTCAACAACCCAGCAAGAATGATCAGAAGCAATATTAATGGAGTCATAAACAATAACAAGATCACCCCCTGTAGCGGAAACGACATGATCATCTCCATCGATATTCTTCTTTGGCTGATTTTCCTTCATTCTGTTTTCCCTTTTCAGCTGATAACAAAACTTCTTAACATGCCCCTTCTTACCACAATGATGACATTCAAAATCTCTCTTCTTTGATCTAGATTTGCTTCTGCTTTTACTCTTTCCTCGACTGTTCTGTCCCTGATTCTTTTCCTGGCTTCTCCCCCTGTTCACTGTGACTAAAATCTCTGAAGATTTCTCTTGAGTACGTCTCCTGACTTATTCATTAAAAATAGAAGACTTAACAAAACTGAATGTCACAGCACCATTAGGAGCAGAACCGGTTAGAGTAACACGTAAATTCTCCCAAGAATCAGGTAACGTGTTAAGTAATAAAAGTGCCAAAACCTCATCTTCAAAATTAATACCCATGCCAGACAACTGATCAAAACATCCCTGATGTTCACTTAAATAATCAGAAATAGACGTACCTTCTCTGTACCTCAAATTCATCATTTGTTTGATAAGAAACAATTTATTGTTTCCTGTCTTGGAAGCATAGGTAGTCTCAAGCTTCTCCCACAATGTTCTGGCATGAGAGATGTTGACAATGTGGTTCATCACGTTGTCTTCGACCCATTGGAGAATGAAGCCACAAACCATCTCATGCTCGAATGCCCATTCTTCATTTGACATCCTTTCTGTCTTCTGGGTACTAAACACTAGAAGACACATTCTCTTGACAAAAAGCAGATCCTTCATTTTAAGTCGCCTCATATGATAATTGGCACCATTCAATAAAATCATCAGACTGTAATTGGATTCCATAATGAATATGAAATAAAAACCAAACCCTATGATACCAGATGTTGGGAAAGATGGCAAGCCATGAACGCGCAAACAACAAAAAACACGAACGCGCAGCGGAGAAATCTTTCCCTCAAACAGCGGATGTGTATCGACAAAAACAGGTGCAGAAAAATAAAATTGACACCAGAATTTTTACGTGGAAAACCCAAAAGGGAAAAACCACGGGACCTAGTCCAGATAAAGGGATCCACTAAAATAGATAAGTACACAGTAGAGACTCCCAGAAAATGAAAGGGATCTCAAAAGTAATACTTAGAAAAATAGTGGATCAAAGTCGGATAATAGATGTAGTCTTGATGAAGCCTGAAAAGAAGAAAGCAGTCTGCTAAAGAAACCCAAATAGATCTGACCGTGAAAGCAGAAGATTGATGTCCGAACAAAAGTGCTGATGAAAAACACTGGGATCGGATCAAAAACCACCGCAGATGAAAGCCGATCAAATCAGAGTAGTTCCACCAGTTGCAGATCTGAAAACCGCTCCTTGAAAACGCAACTGCACTGCCTCCAACCACTGCCGAGAGAAGAGCCGCATACCTCATATAAATAGAAGATGAAATCTCATATATCTCCTAAAAGATATCTCATATCTGATTAAAGATATTAAATATATCTCATCAAAGATATAAAATATATCTTCTCAAAGATATCATATATATCTTGTCAAAGATATCAGATATATCTTATCAAAGATATCAAAATATCTTTTTTTTAAAGATATCGAATATATAAAATTTTTTATCGGGACCAGATGAGGAGGCACCCCAACAGACTACAGGATCAGGTGGAACCCCTCGGCTCACCTTCCTCCTAAGGTGACCACAGTTCTAGTGCAGTGTCATCCTCGACTCCTGTGAACTCCTTCAGTAGACTGGCGGCGAAGCTCAAGTTCAGGCGGTTCACGGTGCAACGTCTCCTTGCTTCAGAGCAGCAGTTTTTCGGTGTGAAAAACTCCTCCAAGCATAGTGGTTCCTCGGCCTAGACTCCTAGAGGGACACCAACTCTTCCTCCTGCGAGGCGGTGATGGTAGCTTCAGGTCTACCTCCTCTCTTTAGAACAGCACACCAACTCGGGTTTAGATTAGCAGTGACAGCTTTCATCCCGAACATCGGCTTCCTGCTCAGATCATCCTTCCCACAGTGCGAAAACCAACCATGGTGAATTTCAGGCTTGGACGGCCACTGTGGAATCATCATCAGCAGTGCTTTCGGTTCAGTTTAAGGCGGCATGTGAGATTCTTCTATATTTGGTTGCAACCCTTGTGTGAATTTTGGGATTGGCCTCTGTTTAGCAGTGATCGACTCCTCCCATGGCGGATTTTTGGTTTTGATTGATTCAATTTATGGTTGTGTTGTGAGCTAATTTGTTGTTCTAATGGCACCGTAAATTGCTCGATGTTATCAGTGGCATAATGAGAGACTGACGAGAGAATTGAGGCATCAATGTGAGTTTCATATCGGTGATGTGAAGGGGAGGTAGTCTAAGGGTGAGGTGCACCAAGAAGAAAGGTGTGCTAAAAGGTCACCGATGGTGAAATAATAAGAGAGTTCACCAAGAGCGTTGGTTCAGAAATAAGGTTACTGATAGTTAAAAAGAAATAGATCATCGATACACTGCTAAAGGTCACAGTTAGTGTAAATTTAAAGGCTACCATTAGTATAAAAAAAGGTCACCGTTGGAAATAAAATATAATGTCATCGTTAATTTAAAATATTGAGGTTACTGATATAAAAATTAAAGAGTAAACAATTCATCAGTAGCTTCCAAAATCTAAGGCTACCAATAGACAAAAATAAGGGTCACCGGTGACTTTAAAATAAAAAATCTCACCGTCATGCAACAAAAATAGAAGGGTCACTGGTACCAATATGGTCACCGATGCAAATAAATTAAATGATTTTTGATGCATAAATAAAAAGGTCTACCGACTGAAAGAACACATAAAGGGTTACCGATCCACTATATCAGTAACCTAAAGAAATAAAACTAATAGTGAAGTACAAAAATTAAATCTGTGTAAAATGAATTTAAAATCAAAACTTACGTTGTTAAAAACAAAGATTGAAAATAATTACCTGGTTAAAAACATAAAATGAAATATACAAATATTGGAAATTAAGCGTAGGCTAAACAACATAAATTTAAAACAAGATTATTATTAAACTTAAACTTAAATGATATAATTAAAATTATAAATTGATAACACTGAAATTAAGAACTATATTTTTGATAATGTAAATGATAAAAGACTTAAATTAAAAAATATATTAAAGGGTCTATAATGAGTGGAAAAGAATCATATCACTGACCTAAATAAGTCACCGATGGCTCTTGTCTGTCTTACCGGTTGACTAAGAACAAGAGTTAATAAATAAATAATCTAACTGCATACATATAATTAAATAATTAATATTTTAAAACTCTAAATTAATTAATTAGAAAACTAATTGTATACTTTAAAAGTAAAAAAGTTCAATATTTTATTTAATTTAAACTATGTTCTTTACTTAATTAATAAGCAAGAATGTTAAACATAATATTTAACAAAGTTCACTTATTTTAATAAAACTAAATTAAAGGATAAAATATTAAAATAAAGACTATGCTAATTAATACACAAATAAGATTATTGAGTGATTATTTATGATTAAAGTAAAATTATTAAAAGGTGAGAAAATTAAAATTAAAAAAACTAATTATCAATTAATTAAACTAGAAAATAAAAGTAAAATTAAATTTATTATTTTAAAGACTAAAAATACATAATTAATTATAAAAATTTATTAATTAACAAATTTAATTATATAAATACAAAAGTACAATTATTTAGTAAAAAGTTATTAAATAAATAATTAAATCGTAAAAAATTAAGTAAAAAAGATGTGGCAAAACCATGTAGAAATAGAGCCACATCAAATTCCCCCACACTTAATCATTGTTTGTCCTAGAAAAATTTCATGTTTTATTATCATTGAAAAACAGATTGTAGTATTTATAATACAGATCAAAAAGTAACATGTCTAGTACTCAAAACAGGGGACAAAACATAATAGAAGTATTTTAGAAAATGAATGGCTCATATGAATCCTGACTAGAACAAATAATCAAAGGGTAATCTTGAAAACTAGGAATCATCAAGCAATGAAGATGTCATACATCATATGTGATACTACTTAGTGACTCATTTCAATACAAGATCAGGTTCTAAGTGTAAGAGTGACAAAAGATTAAAATTTAGTGGAGTTAAGAACTTAACAGTAGGAACTATGTAGTTCGACTTTTCACATAGGGTCCAACAATAAATATTTTTTTTGCGAATCAACTCAATGAAACAACCTAAATGACTTTCATATAAATCAATTGACCCCTTCTTCATCTGACGTTCATCATTCCCCACACCTTAATGAACTCGTTTTTGACCCTAGACACTTTATTTATTTTTTCCAAGCCATGTATCATGTGCTTAGCACTGTGTAATGAACTTATTAAAGGTGTAGGGAGGGATTATAGTAAACAGAAATGCATACAACATCTAGGGTCTCAAAGACTAACCGTGGGATCCCAGATTCACATACTACTCCAGTTTCAAAATATTTTTATAAAAATCATCTCCATTGTCTCATTAAGGTAATTAATTTAATAATTAAAAGATGAATGAGGTCCCTAGAATCAAGATCAAACTTCCACTTTCAAGTATTATGGTCATAACTCCACTTATAGGTCACCCATATCACTATTAGAAGTAGTTTCTAAACAAAGATCTTATAAAACCATTAAACAAGACCACTCATCAATCAAACACCCACATTAATTTCAGTTTCATAGATTCTCTTAACTACCAAACAAACATCATTCAAAGGCAAGACCCAAATGAGAAATAGTGTACAACCTAAACTTATGAAATAATTTTGAACAATTTTAACCATTTATTGAAAAAAAGTTTAAATTTGAAGTGGAAATTGATGAGCTCTCAATTAAGTTCAGTTTAGCATAGTCAAGTATTGACCCCCTCCCCCACACTTAAAACCCAACTTTTTCCCAAAAGTTGAATTCTAAAGTGGAGAAGAACAATTTAGAAATTATGGTTCAAAATCGATTTTCAATTTGTAGAAAGATGCCACATATAAAGGGTCTCTTTGAAGTTAAACAATGTTGTTTTCCAAAATGAATCACTTAAAAATAGGTAAATTAGAAAATACATGTATTAATATTTGGTCTAGTAAAAAAGTTGTTCAAAAGATCAAAAAGTAGCATGAATCCTATAGGTGAAAAGTGGATTCGGAGTAACCATGTTCAGAAATATGATTTAGTTGGATGTTCAATATAGTACAAAAAGTTAATGTTAACTACCAAAAAGATAAAATCAGATTCAAAACAACATTTTTCAACCTGCATGTACCCCCTCACACTGAAGTTCATGAAGTGGATAATTTTAATAGAAATGAAATTCAGTTTTCAACAGTGGAATACATGTGGTTTTTTTATATAGATAGAGACATACAGTAGAATTTTTTAATTTCAGTATCTCGATATGCAATAGAATTTTCAGTACGCATGTAGTAGGATTTCTATAGTAGTAGAAAATGTTTATAAAGTAACAATCACTAACTCACCGATAGAAAAAACTGCAAATTAGCAGTGAATTTAATTAAAGTGACCAAGGAGCAGAAAAATGAATACAAAATAATGAATAGAACACTTCCTTTAATAGGTTTAATTACTCCTTCAGAATGAGAATTCCACTCCTTAGATGACAGTAGCAACAATATCTGAAAAATCACAAGGAAATCAGAAAGTGACAAAAAATATTCTAAGAATGATACATCCAATATAAGGCAGAAAATCAACACATTATTCAACACAAAACAATATTAAAGTGAGAATAATAAAAGAGTATGGGTTGACTCCCATGAAGCGCTAGATTTATAGTCCCCAACAGGACTCACCTAGAAAGTAACAGTAGTCACTAGGTGGATGTGGTTTCCTTAATAGGAACCACCACATGTGTTTGGCCCAAATTTTTTGAATGGAGAAATTAAATCTATGGGAACCTAAGCATAAGTAGGATAAAACCAATTTCTCTACAGATGCATAAATCCCTAAACAGCACCCATTAGCAGTTTTGGACATGGTACTCTCAATTACCACAATTGTTTCAGATTTAACAATCTTAACATTTTTAGGAAGTGGAAGCATTGTATTAGGTTCTTCAAAGGAAATGACAATGTCCTCACAAATATCTTCTTCAACTTCAACACTAACAAATTCACACTCAAGGGAGAAAATGGGTAAATCATGATTAGTAGGTTTGATAGGGTATTCAATAATGTGATGAATAAAATCATGTACAATGCAACTCAGGAGTGATTCCCCCTCTAGACTACTATCTGTATTATGGGAAGACTCATCACCCTTCACAGGCGAGGATGGAAGTGAAAAATAAGGAAAAGAATTTAATTTACCAAAAATAGGTTTAAGTCTAACAATGTTATAAATCTCTTCCAAAAGATCCTTATTTTTTAACTCACACTGAATATCTACTAATTCTAATAAATCAATCCTGCAACCATCAAGTAGTGTGCACTCAACCTATTTTTCATACTCAAGTTCAAAATGATCATTTTCTAAAACCATGTAATTTGAGTGTTGAAATTAAATATTAAGATAAGTATTGTGAAATCCAATTTCAATAAGTTCAGTTTCAAGAATGCTCAAATCAAGACAATTCCCTTCAAGTTGGTCAACAATGACTTCCAATTCATTTCACAATGTTTCATAAAAGTGATTACTATGAAAATATGGAAATTAGAACTCATCAGTTAGTCTTTCTTCAAATATCATTCCCTCATCCTCATCATCAAAAAACATTTTAAAAATTATTGGGTTTACAAATTAAAAACATGGAAGAGTGGTTATCATTTTAAATTCAAAGAATTTAGGTTCCATGTTATCCAGTTTAAAGTTCTCTTCCAGAGTGTTCCCCATTTCCAGTTCTGATTCAATATTCACAATATCAGAAAAATAGTTTGAAGTGTTTTTAAAAATCAAATCTTCTTTCTCAAATATCTCTTCTACCTGAGTGACTTCGTTCTCAAAACTTCTAAAACAATGATTTTTCTCAAATATAGGAATTATAAAAAGAATTGGGCAATCCTTTTCAATCTGTTTCAATTCATCTTCAAAATTTTCTAACTAAACACTATTAAATTTCTTCTTGGGGTCTTCATTAATGTTTTCTTCATTAGGTGAGTTGGTTATTTCGAGATTTAGTTCAACAGAATACGATTTTTCAAAGAGAATGGTTTCTTTCCAAGTTTTACTACCACTTAATTCTTCCACTTTATTTTCAAATCTTTTATACACATTTTATTTTTCATTTTCTTCATATTCTACTTGTTCTTTAACCCTCTATTTAAATTCCAAAAGCATATTTTCTAATATTTTCATTTTTTGATCATTATCTTGAGAATATTTAGTTTGAATTTCATGGGTTTGATTAAACTGATAATTACAAGTATCCTCCCTAGTATCCAATATGGTATTAATTAATTCAATTTTAGCTAGTAATTCAGGATTAGACTCATATTGTTCATTTTATTCAATGTAAACATCTTCTTGTGGCTGTTATAAGCACAAAGCTAGGCAGTGTGACCATAACAGTCTCAAAAAACACAATGAGACCCCGATTGATCCTAGTTATCATTAAATTACATTTTAAACTAAAAAAAAGTGAGTTTAAACACACCATTTTTACAGTTGAGTAGATTTTTCAAAAAAACATCTCAAGCAGCAGATTCAGTTCAAATTAGTTTTTTAAAAAATATTTATTAATGATTTTTTATGTATTTTATTAATTTTCTAAAACAACGAACACTAAACACGTGCCTTCCCTGGAAGCGGTTCCAAATTTTTATGAGACCAGAGGTCATCACAGCTGTCAAAATTACATTTAATAATATACACTAGCAGAGTGGTGCAGGGTCAATCCATATAGAAGGAATTTGAGTGAATTCTATGGTTTTAAACAAAATAAACTCCACTATTGTTAGCAGTGGAGGGAGTGAGCATCTTCTTACTTTATATATATGTATATATAAAAATTTGGTACAAACGAGATGAGAAAATTAATTTGACTAAGGAACTAAAATGTATACTAAAGTAACTATAAACTATTGAAGTAGCAACAAACTAATCTTCCTAGTAGAAAATACATAGGGGCACTGATCACGTGAAATACTTAGGAGATTTAATATACTAGTTGAAATGGTTAACTCCATCAAAACATTAATTGAGTCACACTTTAAGAAAATTTGAAGAATCTCCCTCGCTCGTAAACTCAATAAGTAGAGAATTAAGTATTGGAGTTTGCCACACCAAAACATAATTGAACTACTTGGAAGTTGAAAAATAAAAACAACTGGAAATAAACTCAAAGTAAATTTCCAATGTTTTTGACAATAAAAGAATCAAACAATGTATTCAAAATCTACTTCACCAGTTGATCTGGTATTAAAAAAATTTAAATACAGAAATTGAGGTGTGAATAATTAAACATCGAATCATAAATTCATCTCACCGATTGATTATGATTCAGAAATATTGATAAGAACATGAATAAATCTTAAAGAAAATCCATTAGTATCAAATTACCATGTTGAGAACTTATCAGCTTATGATCATATTGATTTCAACACTAAAACACATGAAAACAGAGTACAAAATCTAAGGATATAGGGAAGAAGAACTCCCCTAGTACTAATTTTCTCTCTAACTCCTTTGTCTCCTGCTCTGCTCATGTGCTTCTCTCGGGAGTCTCTACTCGATAAAATGTGTGTGTCGAATGTGAATAAATTCTCATAGATCTGCTCTCCAAATGTGTGTTCATGAAATGAATGAGTGTCTTGATCTATTCTCATTTGATGTGATTGTGGAATGAGTCAGCCTTCCACTTGAATTCTACTGCTCTTCTTTTAATCCCACTGTCATCTATTTCACGTCACCCCTGCTTTCCACCGACTTCAAGAGTCCTTCATATGTACTCTACACACATGCATTTTTTGTGACTGACATGTCACGCTAGTAAAAACCTTGTAACTAACTCCCAAAGAGTTAGTTTTGTGAACCTGGACATGTTTACAGAAGTGGTTCAAACCTGTATAGTAAATATAAACAATAAAACAATTCAATGTTAATAAAATGTGTTAACTATTATTAATAAACAATTTTCGTACTTAGTTAATTTAAGATTAAATGTTATTTAATTTATATTATTAGTTATCTATTATAAATTAATTATTTTATTCTATTTAGAACTATAATTAAATTATTAAATAAGTTACTTTATTTAGTTATTTATAATTATTTTATAAAATTACTCAAACAACATTGAAGTTATTATTTATAAAAAAAATTAATATAAAAATTATTTTAAACTATTTAGGTAAAATACTAATTTATATTAAAGTATTTAATTTAATTATTAATGTTATTATTAATTAAAAATAATAATTATTGGTTAATTAATTCATTTTTTATAAACTCAATTTAATTAATTTTTATTATTAACTCTATTATTATTTTTAAAATTTTATTTTTATACTTAATAAATTTTATTTATCTTCTTTTTTCCCCTAACAATTATCGGAGCACAGGGGGGAAGGGTTTCTCTGTTCCTTCTCCAGGAAGAATCTCCGCGACTATAGGATCCAAGGGACCCCCTCGGCTCGCCTTCCTCCTTAGGTGACCCCAAATCTAGTACGATGTCAACCTCAGCTCCAGTGAACTTCTTCAGCAGACTGGCGATAAAGCTCGAGTTTATGCAGTTCATGGAACAATAGCTTCTTGCTTCGGAGAAGTGGTTGGTCAGTGTGACAAACTCCTCCAAGCGCAGGGGTTCCTCATCCTAGACTCTTTGCGGGACCCCAGCTCTTCCTCCTACGACACGGTGATGGTGGTTTCAGGTCTTCCTCCTCTCTTTAGCGTGGCGCACCAACTCGAGTTTGGATCAGCAGCGAGAGATTTCATCCCACTCATCAGCTTCCTACTCGGATCCTCATTCCCACAGTGCAACAACCAACCATAGTGCATTTCAGGCTTGGACGGTGACTGGGGTTTCATCAGCGACATCGATGTAGGTGTAGTTCAAGGCAGCGTGGGGGACTCTTCCAAATTTGGTTGCAACCCTTGTGTGAATTTTGGGTTTGGGCTCTGTTTAGCGGCGATCAGCTCCCCCCTTGGTGGATTATTGGTTTTTATTTATTCAATTTATATTTGTGTTGTGAGTTGATTTGTTGTTCTGTTGGCACCGTAAATTGCTCGATGTCATTAGTGGTAGGATGAGAGACCGACAGGAGCATTGAGGCGTCATTGTGAGATTCTTATTAGTGAGGTGTGGGGGAGGTAGTCTAACAGTGAGGTGTAGCAAGAACAAAGGCTTGCTAAAAGGTCACCAATGGTGAAATAATAAGAGGGGTCACCAATAACGTTGGTTCAGAAATAAAGTTACCGATAGTTAAAAAGAGAGAGATCACCGATGCACTGCTAAAGGTCACAATTAGTCTAAATTTAAAGGCTACAGTTATTATAAAAAAAGGTCACTGTTGGAAATAAAATAGAATGTCACCATTAATTTAAAATATAGAGGTTCCCGATATAAAAATTAATGAGTAAAAGATTCATCAGTAGCTTCTAAAATCTAAGGCTACCGATAGAAAAAAATAAGGGTCATCAGTGGCTTTAAATTAAAAAGCTCACCGTCTTGCAACAAAAATAAAAGGTTCACCGGTACCAATTAGGTCACCAATGAAAATAAATTAAAAGATTACTGATGCATAAATAAAAAGGGCTACTGACCGATAGAATACATAAAGAGTTACCAATGCACTACATCGGTACCCTAAAGAAATAAAACTAACAGTGAAGTACAAAAACTAAAACTATGTAAAATGAATTTAAAATAAAAACTTAGGTAGTTAAAAACAAATATTGAAGATAATTACCTGGATAAAAACATAAAATCAAAAAGAAAAAGATTGAAAATTAAAGGTAGGCTTAACGATATAAATTTTAAACAAGATTATTATTTAACGTAAACTTTAAAGTTATAATTAAAATTATAAATTGATAACACTTGAAATAAGAACTAGATATTCAATAAACTAAAATTATAAAATACTTAAGTTAAAAAATATATTGAAGGGTGTATAATGAGTGGAAAAGAATAACATCAGTGACCTAAATAAGTTACAGATGGCTCTTTTCTATCTCACGAGTAGACTAAATACAAGAGTTAATGAATAAATAATCTAACTGCATACATAGAATTAAATAATTAATATTTTAAAACTGCAAATTAATTAATTAGAAAAATTATTGAATACTTTTAAAGTAAAAAGTGCACTATTTTATTTAATTTAAACTAAGTTCTTAACATAATTAACTAGCAGGAAGGCTAAACATATTATTTAACAAAGTTAACCTATTGTAATAAAACTAAATTAAAGGATAAAATATTAAAATAAATATTATGCTAATTAATACAAAAATAAGATTATTGAGTGATTATTTATTATTAAAGTCAAATTATTAAAAGGTGACCATATTAGAATTAACAAAACTAATTTTCAATTAATTAAACTAGAAAATCAAAGTAAGATTAAATTAAATATTTTAATCACTAAAAATACACAATTAATTATAAAAATTTATTAATTAACAAATTTAATTATATAAATATAGATTTTTAATTATTTAGTAAAAAGTGCTCAAGTAATTAATTAAATCATTAAATATTAAGTAAAAAATATGTGGAAAAACTATGTTGAAATAGAGCCACATCAAGCATCTATCTCCCAAAGTTTCATCACATCAAACACCCTATGGGTGAAGGGATTTATAGAACCTGTTTTATTACAGTTACCTTGAAATAGTAGGAGAAAGTTTAACTTTATATTTTACATAATAGTGAAGATATCAATCCATTAGTTGATACCTACAAATAAGTACATTGATATTTGAATCCATCATTGTTTAAAGGATGGTTATAAAATACATATAATAAAAAATTTATTAGATGGTTTCAATATCACATTTATAATGAATTATCAAAAAATACGAATTCAATTGTCAAATGACTTTAATGGAGAGCCAGGGGACTAAATGGAAATGTTATATCTTACACTATTTTTGTAATCTATAGTTATACATTCTATACTAAAGTACATGTTGACTATTGTAACATCCCAAGTAAATATTGAATTACACATTTGAAAATTTATTAATATTTTTGAATTACATATTAATTTTACTTTAAATGGGTTTCTATGTTCGATAGCATACCTGATACATAACAACGAGTTTCTTTGAAATCTTACGTTTCACACAATGTTGGGTCATACAGAAAAATAATAATGTAATATTATTATTTTAAATAGTAGTTAACGCCTAGCCTTTGTAATGGAGGGAATAATTATAACTAACTACAATATGGTTATACACATTTGTTAAATGTTTTTACATTTATCCAATAAAATTTAGAGGCTTAAAATGTGAATGAATCTAATTTTAAGCATAATTTACTTTAAAAGGCTGATTTAACGCCTTTTGACGGGGAACCCTCTTTAATTATAGTTTTGGTCACTCTTATATGTTCTATTTGACCAAATAAAATTATTCTTTAGAATTGGGACATCAAAATTCACTTTGGGTAATTTTTTTTTTATTTTTCTGATAAAATTAAATTTTTGATGAATAATGGAAAATACTGTATTTTAATTCAAAAATGAATTATAATATAATTTATTTATATGGTTATATTACCTTTTTAATTTGTTTTAAAGTGTAATTAGATTAAATTTTTTCCATTTAATCCAATGTTGGTCAATTGAATTAAATTCACTTTGTAATTTGACAGAAACAAGTCTCAATCTTTTGATAGTTAATATTTCTTAAAAACAAGTTTTTTATTTTGAAAATGGGAATTAATTTCAAATTAATTAATCCAACTTTTATGTTTTGAATTTGGTATAATATGCATCATTTTTGAATTCATAATATCAAAGATTTCATAGGCTGAATTTTTGGTAGTTTTCTGAAAAACATCAATTTTTGATTAATAGTGAAACCACTAAGTAGTAGTTAAAAACTAAAATTTTAATTTAAATGATATTTTACTGCTTCTATGAATTGAATTTCGAAAATCTGACATACATGGTTGTTATTAGGAAGTAAAATGTGGTTTAATAAGATGAAAATAATTTTTGGAGAATAGAAACTTTTCACTTTTATTTACCCAGGTTAATGGTAAATATGGTAATTTAAAGTAAAAAAGAATATCATAATAATACAAATTTACCTTAAAACCTGTCCTAACCTTATTGGATGATTCATTGAAAAATATGGGAATCCTTGGGTCTATTTTTTGACCCCATATAACCACTTAAGAGTGATAATGACACTTTATATAAATTAACTTAAAGTAACAAAAAAAATGACATAAAGAAATATCTATTAGTAAATTAATTTTTACATATGGTTATATAAGTTATCTTTTCAACTATTAATATTATTTAGATGTCTAAAAATATTTCCTACATCATGGTATTTTTTTAATTTTTAGACATCAAATAAATAAAATTATTTATGACATAATAATGATGTAGTGTTTACCTCATTAATAAATGATTTAAATAAATAATATTATAAAGACTAAAATAACATCCAAAATCTATCAAATTCTTATTGGACGATATTATTTCGACCATGAGTAATCTTATGTTTGACTCTAATGAGTTTTGGACCTTTAGAAACCGAAAATAATTATAAAATTGAAAAATACTTTCACACTTTTCTAAAAATCCCTTCCTCCCCATTATAAAATGCCCTCACCTCTAACCCATTCGCCACACTTCTAAATCCCCTTGGCTTCCCCAAACCCAGACCAAATAAGCTCTCAAGATCACTCTCTTCCAACTAGAAGCCTTAACTTATGCAGAAGGCACTTCAAGAAGTCCTTTTTTTCAAACCAAAGGAAGTTACCCGAATTAAATGTAATGGTTTATCTTAAATTTTTTATTTTATTTTACGTATCCAACCCCTAAACTATTTTTATTCCTTTTTTATAAAAAAAACAGTTTTATTAATATACTAGGATATTTTTATGATAATGATTATAACTACACTTACACAAACCTCTATCTAATGGTTAAAGAATATACTGTTTCTGTGGATGGAAAACTAACGCCTCACAAAACAATGATAGTTCAATTATCTCCTACCGCCTTTCACGATGGCCATTATGATGGAACTGTACTTATATATTATAAATATTGTATTTATGTTTTCTTTATGCTTCTGTAATTTTCATTTATAGCATACCTTAATGGTTTCCATTATGGGTAAACATGATAATTTCATTTTAGGAAGTGCGGACTACCGCCCCCTCAAAGTGATATGACTCATTAATGCCATATGTGAGACGTATAAAGGATGGAGCTAATTATATTATACATGATATATTATACTGGAATTATAATATACATATGAATCATTATATTTTAAATCCATCAAAATAAGAAATAGAAATGAAAGTAGCGTTTATGTGTACGTACGGCTAACCGTCTCCATGAACGGTGCATTTCATTTCACACCTCCAAATGTTATGTACTATTACAAATAAATATATATATATACTAGATATATACGATATATATTATATCTAAATCATTAATATCATTTTAGAGATAATGTAATTTTGACCACATAGACAACTTGTAAATATATGAAATCCATTTTGGACAAAAGTACAAAATATCGACAAAACGACCGTTATTAACATAAATGATTACATAATTTTTATAACATGATAATATGTGATATAAAAGGAATAATAAACTTGAAAAATGTTAATAATCAAGTATAAATTAACTTTAATTTATTATTCAGGAGATTAAAGAACAAACGATTCAATTCGGACATGAGGTAAGGGACTTCATATCAATCTCCTTTCATTAAGGATTATTTTGTTTTAATACATGACTTTATTTTATATTATGTATAAAAACCTTTTAATTTTCATTTCATTCAAGTGGAATATTTTTCTATGAAGTGTTTTACTAAAAAATGAATGATTCTTTTTAATGTAAGAGGTGACAACGACCTTTCCACCACCGTGAGTATTATTTGATCTTTGGCTTCCTTAACAAGACATAGTGTTTTTAAAGGAAAATAAATACTATATACCCTTTTTACATATTTTGGTATTGAAAATCATTTTGAGAAAGAATTTATTATTTCAGTATCTCAAAATGATATATTGTGATTGAAATGTGGAAATTTTATCTTTTCTATTATGCTTTTTTTTATATGTTATTGTTCTTGGGTATTGTTTATGCATACGAGTGGTTCCATGATAAACCCAGGGTGGGTGAGCCAGAGATAGCTCTCCAATGCATTGGGTAATGTTACAGAGGTAATCATGAATGTTTCTCCTATGAGATTTTGGGAATATACTGTGATGAGTATTCAAAATACAACTCCCTACGTAGCTGTGATAGCTACAATGTAAGTATGATATGGATGCCACAAGTTACCTTTATGATTTATGTTTTCTATGTGTGATTCATAAATATTATGATTTCATGAGGTATGTTAATGAGATTATGTTATGAATGTAATGATGAACTAATGTTTTCTTTATTTTTTTTATAACCCTTACTGATCTTTTTATGCTTATCCCAAGTTTTTGAATGTTCTTCAGAGGACTTAAAGATGAATAGGGTCAAGGATGGGATTAAAGAAAAGTCATGATTTCTAAAACATGGAACTAAACAAGAATTATTTTAAGATTTTTAATTTTGTGGAAAAAATGGGAACTGATTAGAAGTGTCAACTTTGTAACTTTTGAGATGTAATGTAATAGTTATGACCTAAGTCTCGAAAACTCTGAACCTGAAAATATCCTCATTGTGAACTATTCATTTAATTCAATATTATGTAATGTTTGAGCCTAGGTCCTTATAGTTGGTATCTACATTTTGTTTAGATAACATTAGGAGTTAGGGTATTGTTAAATTAATATCCATAAATTAATTTATGTTAATGTTGAAATGATATCATTTAAAGAATACCATGTGGATTTTCCTAAGATACCTTTGTGGTTAGAATGGTTTTCCTTAGAAGAAATGAGGTATCTATGTTGGGATGACATCAGGAGGAAGACAACCATCCAAATAAGTAACCTAATATGGTCTGAATTAGAACTAAACAGTTTTTTTCTGTGATGGCACAGTCGACTCAGGCTACAAATTGTGGTGGTATCCATGCACAAGATCAGCTAGATCAACCACAGAAGAACATGTCAGTAGTGAAGCATTTTATTAGGCAATTTACCCCCATCTTTTAGAGAATCATCTGACCCTATGCTAGTAGAAGGTTGGATTAAAGCACTGGAGAATATTTTAGATGTTATGGGGTGTTCAAAACAACAAAAGGTTAGTCTTGTTGTTTGTCGTTTTGATGGTGAAGATGATTAGTGGTAGTCATTGGTGAAAAATATTAGGGATAGTTAGGAGATTGATTCTCTTTATTGGGATGAATTCAAAGGTATGTTTCTCAAGAAATATTTTCCTAAGGTGGTTTATCTTAAGATGGGAAAACCATTCTTGTAATTGAGGCTGGAGGATGACTCAGTGGATGCTTATGAAGAAAAATTCACTCGACTGGAAAGGTATGCTCCGAATTTCATAAGAGATATTGATAGTAAAATAAACCATTTTTACTCAGGATTAAAACCAAAGTATCGAAGGGCTTTATCTTCTCGTGAGTTCAAAGGTTATGAAAAAATTGTTTGATGTGTGGAGAAGGTGGAAATAGAGTTTACTAATGATTAGGTGTTCTTTTAAAAGCAACCTAATAAGAGGTCAAGGTGGCCGAAGAAAGGGAAGAACTCTTCAAAAAGTCTGATGGTAAGAAACTTATGTTTAATTTTTGTGAAAATTGTGGTAAAAATCATGTTGGGGGTATCTTTTGAATTATAGTAAGTGCTAACGATGTGGTAAAATGGGACATAAAGCTCATAATTGCACTAAAAAAACCATGTTAATGGTATGAAAAAATATTATTTACAGTCAGTAAAATGTTTTAAGTGTAATTAAATGGGTCATTAGGAAAATGAGTATCCAACAAAAACTTCAACTGAGGGAAAACAGCTAGAGTACAAGAAGAAAGGGGTGGTGAAATCCTTTGCAACTACTTTAGCAGATGTTGGTCCATCAAATGAAGTAGTATCAGGTACAATGTTTGTTTTTTCAGATTATGCCAATGTGTTGTTTGATTCAGGGTCTACACATTTCTTCATTTCTGAGAAGTTTTCTAGTAAATTTGAAATTCCATATCAAGATATGGATCATGAAATTATGGTAAAAACACCTGGAGGAAATATTGAGACAAAAAGAAATTATAAGAACCTTCAAGTCCTTATGTGTGGGAAGAATCTACCTGAAAACCTTATTGTTTTGCCTCTAGTAGATTTTGATGTTATTTTGGGTATGGATTGACTTTTTGTTTATCATGCTATGATTTAATGTAGAGATAAAGTTGTTTCTTTTCAGAAATATTATCAGTTTGTGTACCAGAATGAACCATTAATTTTGAGAACATATCTGGAAGCTGGGAAACTAGTAAAATATGGAAATGAATGTTACCTTGCACATATTGTTGAAAATAAAGGAACTGTTCTGATTAATGATGTACCGGGGATAAATAAGTACCTTGATGTTTTTCCTGATTATTTTCCTGGTATTATAACTGATTTGGATGTTTAATTTACTATTTTCACAGTTACTGATGCTAAGAAAATTTCAAAACTCCCTTTTCAAATAGCTAAAATTAAATTTTTAGAGTTAAAGAAGCAATTTAAGGAGTTATTAGATAAAGGCTTCATTCGACCTAGAACATCACCATGGGCTACTCATGTCTTGTTTTTTAAAAATAAATATGGTTCAATGATACTTTGCATTGATTATAGAGAATTTAATAACATCACTATTCAGAATAGGCATCCTTTTCCTCATATCGATGATTTTTTTAATCAACTCTAGGGAGATCAGTATTTTTCAAATTTTGACTCGAGGTCGGGGTACCATCAGTTGAAAGTAAAGTAAGTAGAAACTCTAGAGACCATGTTTTGTACTAGATATGGCCATTATGAATTTGTAGTTATGCCTTTTTGTTTAACCAATTCACCTGATGTATTCATGGATCTTATGAATAGAATTTTCCGTGTGTTTTTGGATAATTTTTTGGTTGTTTTAATTGATTATATTTTTCTTTATTCTAAAAGAAATATGGAGCATGAAAGTAATTTAAGGTTTGTCTTGAAATACTTAAAATAAAAGTAACTATTTTGGAAATTCAGCATGTGTGAGTTTTGGTTACAAAAAATTTCTTTCCTTGGTCAGATTGTTTCAAAAAATGGCATAACTGTTGATCCTGATAAAACAAAATTTGTTGAAGAATGGCCAAGACCCACAAATATAACTGAGATTCATAGATTTCTTAGTTTGGCAGTTTATTACCGGAAGTTTGTTGAGAATTTTTTATAGTTATATAGCCCACTGGATAAGTTAACTCGAAAAGGTGTTAAGTTCATTTGGACAAAAGAATGTGATGACTGTTTTCAGGAATTGAAAGGAAGATTGGTAAATGCTTCAGTTTTGGCCCTACCTTCTAGAAATGGTGAGTTTGTTATTTATAGTGATGCTTATTTGAAAGGACTTGGCTATTTCCTTATTCATAATGATTAGGTATTTTCTTATTCTTCACGTCCATTGAAACCTCATGAGTTAAATTACCCTACACACGATTTGAAATTAGTTGCTGTTGTTTTGGATTTAAAAATTTGGAGGCATAATTTATATGGAGTAAAAAGTGAAATTTATACTGACCACAAAAGTTTAAGGTATATATTCAATCAGAAGGAATTTAATATGAGACAAAGAAGATGGTTGGAATTAATCAGGGATTACAATTGCACAATCCTTTACCATTCGGGAAAAGTAAATAAAGTGGTTGATGCTTTGAGTCAAAAAAGTAATGCTTCATTAAACATGCTACATTTGGAATGAGATCCTTTGGTTTTTGATTTGATGAACTTGGCATAGAAGTTTTTGGTGTAGGAAATTAGTCTGTTTTGTTTCAGGTGTCAGTTAAATCATATCTATTAGACATAATAAAGAAAGCGCAAAAGGAAGATAGTGAGTTGAAGAAAAAGGTAGAGTTGGTTCATAAGGGTATGTTTTCTGAATTTGACATTGATAATGATAGTGTTTTGTGATTTGGAAATAAATTATGTCTACCTTGTGATTCACAATTGAAGAATGAGTTGTTATATGAAGCTCATAGTTTTCCATTTTCAGTTCATCCTGGAAGTACTAAGATGTACGGAGATCTTTGAAAGTATTATTGGTGGGATGAAATGAAAATAGATATTGCTGTTTTTACTTTGAAGTGTTTGAATTTCCAGTAGGTTAAAACAGATTGAAAATTACCAAAAGGGATGATTCTGTCTTTTCTGGTGCCAGAATGGAAATGGGAAAATATATTCATGGAATTCGTTGTGGGATTACCAAATACATCTTGAGGTAATAATGCAATCTGGGTTATTATTGATCGGTTGACTAAATATACTTATTTTATTCTTATTCGAGATACTTTGTCTCTAGATCAACTTTCTCAGATGTATGTTAAAGAAATATCCAGATTTCATGGTGTTCCACTCTCTATTGTATCTAATCATGATCCTAGGTTTACTTATAACTTTTAGAAAGTCCTTTAGAAGTCATTCGGTATTGAATTAAATTTTAGTACAACTTTTCATTTGCCATCAGATGGGAAATCATAATGAACAATTTAGACTATAGAGGATATGTTATGTGCTTTTTCACTGGATTACCAGGAGAGTTGGGACCAACATATTTCTTTGGTTAAATTTTCTTAAAAAAATAGTTTTCATTCCAGTATACAAATGGATCCATTTGAGTAATTATATAGAAAGCGTTGTCAAACTCCAGCTTTTTGGGATGAAGTAGGTGAAAGGAAGATGATGGGACCAGAATTGGTAGAAGAGATGGCAAAAAAATTTCTATTGATTTAAAATCATATGAGAACAGCTCAGAGTTAGCAGAAAAGTTATGCGGATAACCGAAGGAAGGATGTCTCTTCTGAGGCAGATGATCATGTATTTCTCAAAGTTTCTCCATGGAAAGTGTGATTCATTTTGGTAAGAAGGGAAAGTTGAGTCCGAGGTTCATTGAACCTTATGAAATCCTAGAGAAATTTGGATCAGTTGCGTACAGAGTGGATTTTCCTCCAAGTTTGTCTGAGGTACCCAATGTTTTTCATGTTTCAATGTTGAGAGAGAATATGCCAGATCCGTCTCATTTTATAAGTCCATAGGTAGTTTAGTTGGAAGAGAATCTCTCTTCTGAGGGACAACAAGTCTAGATTCTGGACCGAAGAGAGAAAGTGTTGTAGAATAAGGTAATTCACCAGGTAAAGGTTTTTTTTGGAAAAACCATATGGTTGAAGAGGTAACGTGGGAATCTGAAAATGCTATGAGGGATAAATACCCCCACTTATTTGATAAGTGAATAAAAATTGTGAGGACGCAATTCCCAAAATGGGGAAGGATATAAAATCCCAAGTAAATAAAGAATAATACATTTGAATATTTATTCATCTTTGTGAATTAAATATTAATTTTACTTTAAAGGGGCTTCTATGTTCGATAGCATACCAGATACACCATAATGAGTTTCTTTCAAATCATACATTGCACACAACGTTGGGTCATACAGAAAAATAATAATATAATATTATTTTTTTGAATGGTAGTTAACTCCTAGCCATTTTTATAGTGGGAATAAATATAACGAGCTAATATATGATTATACACCTTTTTAAATGTTTTTACATTTATCTAATAAAATTTAGAGGCTTAAAATGTGAATGAATTTATATTTAATCATAATTTACTTTAAAATGTTGATTTTCTGCCTTTTGATGGAAAACCCTCTTTAAATCTAGTTTTGGTCATTTTTATATGTTCTATTTTAACATATTAAAGTTTTCTATTGAATCGGGGCATAAAAATTCTCTTTGGGTAAAATTTTGGATTTTTATGATAAAATTCAATTTTTGATGAATAGTGGAAAATACTATATTTTAATTCAAGACTACCTTTTAATCAAAATTATTTATATGGTTATGTTATCTTTTTAATTGGTTTTAATGTGGAATTATATAATATTTATACCATTTAATCAAATTTTGGTCATTAGAATTAATTTTACTTTGAAATTGGACATAAACAAGTGTCAATCTTTTGATAATTAATATTTTATAAAAACACACTTTTAGTTTTAACGACGAGAATTAATTTTAAATTAATTAATCCAAATTATATTTTTAGAATTTGGTAAAATATAAATCTTTTATGAATTTATAATATCAAAAATAGATTTATCTGAATTTTTTGTATTTTTCTAAAAAACATCAATTTTTGATGAATAGTGAAACCACTAACTAGTAGTTAAAAATCAACTTCTTCATTTAAATGAAATTTTACCACTTATGTAAATTGAATTTAAAAAATATGACATACATGGTTGTTATTATTATGTAAAATTTGGTTCAATAAGATGAAAATATTTTTTGGTGAATAGTAACTTTTGACTTTTATTTACAGCAGTTAAAGGTAAATAAGGTAGTTCAAGGTAAAAAGAATATCATAATAATACAAAATTACCTTAACACTTGTCCTAAACTTATTTGATGAGTCATGGCCGACCATGGGCATCCTTGGGTCTATTTTAGAACCCCATGGAGCCACTTAAAAGTGATAATTACACTTTATTTTAATTAACTTAAAGTAAAGGCAAAAATGACATAAAAAAATATCTTTTAGTAAATTAACTTTTACATAGGGTTATATAAGTTATCTTGTCGACTATAAATATTATTTTGAAAGCTAAAAATAATTCCAACATCCTGGTATTTTTTTATAATTTTTAGACATCAAATAAATTAATTTTTTTATGACACAATAATGATTCATTGTTTACCTCATTAATAAATGATTTAAATAAATAAGATCATAAAGATTAAAATAATATCCAAAACCTATCTAATTATTATTGGATGATTTTATTTCTACCATCATTCATCTTATATTATACTTTAATTAGTTTTGGACCTTTAGAAACTAAAAATCATTATATAATAAAATAATATTTTCACACTTTCCAAAAGAGCCCCTCCTCTCCCTTGTAAAAAGTCTTCATCTCTAACCCATTACTCACACTTCTCAAGCCCCGTGTCTCATCCAAACTCTTCCCAAATAAGCTCTCAAGATCCCTATCTACCACCTAGAAGACTTAACATAGGTAGAAGGAACTTCAAGAAGTCCTTTTGGTTCAAACCAAAGGGAGTTACCCGAATTAAAGATAACAGTTTCTCTTAAATTCTTTTCTTTTATTTTACTTCTCCAACCCCTGAACTCTTTTTATTCATTTTTTATAAAAATTATATTATAATTAATATACTAGGATGTTGTTATTATAATTATTCAAACTGCACTTACACACACCTCCATGTAACGGGTAAAGAACATACAGTTTATGTGGATGGAAAACTAACGCCTCACGAAATGATGATTGTTAAATTATCTCCTACAGCCTCTCATGGTGGACATTAAGATGGAAATATATTTATATATGATACATATTATGTTTATATTTTCCTTATTCTTATAAATTTTTCATTTAGATCATACCTTTATCATTTCCATTATGGGTAAATGCGAAAAATTCATTTTAGGAAGTGCAAACTACCGCCCCCTCAAAGTGATATGACTCGTTAATACCATATGTGGGACATATAAATGATGGAGTTAATGATATTATATATGATATTATACTGGAATTATAATATACCTATGTATAATTATGTTTTAATTTCATTAAAATAAGAAATAGAAATGAAAGTAGCATTCATGCGTATGTATGGATTACCATCTCCATGAACGATGCATTTCATTTCTTACCTCCAAATGTTATGTACTGTTATAAATAAATATATATATATACTGGATATATACGATATATATGATATCTAAATCATTAATATCATTCTGGAGAAAATGGAATTTTTACTACATTGACTACTTGTAAATATAAGAAGTTCGTTTTTAACTCAAGTACCAAATATCAAAAGAACGACCGTTGTTAACTTAAATGATTAAATAATGTTTATAACATGGTAATATGTGATAAAAAATTAATAATAAACTATAAAAAGGTTATTAAGCAAGTAGAAATTAACTTTACTTTATTATTGAGGAGATTAAATAAGGAACATGTCAAGTCATACATGAGGTAAGGGACTTCGTCTCAATCTTCTTTCATTGAGACATATTGTGTTTTAATATACGACATTCATTTAATCTTTGTATAAACACCTTTGAAATTTCATTTCATTCAAAGGGAATATTTTTCTACAAATATTTTTACTAAATGAAAAAAAAGAATGTTTCTTTTTAACGTAAGGGGTGACAAAGACCTTTCCACCGCCGTGAGTTTTTTTTGATCTTTGGATTCTTTAACAAGCCGTAGTGGGGTTTTAAAGGAAAATAAATACTATATACCCCTTTTATGTATTTATGTATTGAAAATGGTTTTTATTTTTTTTTGATTATTTCAATATCTTGAAATGGTATATTTTGATCAAAATGTGGAAATGTTATCATTCCATTATTCTTGTTTTATGTGGTATGGTTTTTAGGAAATGTTTACATATACGGGTGGTTCCCTAATAAACCTAGGGTGGGTGAGCCTGAGATTTCTCTTCAATGCATTGGGTAATGTGACAGAGGTAAAAATGAATGTTTCTCCTAAGAGATTTAGAGAATATACTATGATGGTTATTTTAAATGTAACTCCCTACATAGCTGTGATGGCTACAATGTAAGTATGATATGGATGCCAAAGTTACCTTTATGATTTATGTTTTCTATATGTGATTCATAAATATTATTATTTTATGAGGTATGTTAAGGAACTTATGTTATGTATATAATTTTGAAATAATATTTTCTTTAATTGTTTTATAACCCTTACGGAGCTTTTTTTTCTCATCCCAAGTTATTAAATGTTTTTCAAAAGACTTAAAGATAAATAGGGTCAAGGATGGGATCAAGGGAAAGTCATGCTGTCTAAAACCTAGAACTAGACATGAACTTTTTTTAAGAGTTTTAATTTTGTAAAAAAATGGGAACTAAGTAAAAGTGTCTACTTTGTAACTTTTTAGATGCAATTTAATAGTTAGGACCTAATTATCTAAAACTCTAAACTTGAAAAGATCCTTAATATGGATTATTAATTTAATTCAATATTATGTAATGTTTTAAGGCTAAGTACTTATAACTATAGTATAATGAAAATCAGTGGAGTTATTCTTATGGTGGATGAAATTAAAGTATTTTTTCCATGGATATAAATCCAATTTATTCAAATATATCATATTTGGGCATTAGAGAATAGACATATGAGTTGGTTTATAAAACATTTCAGGTTCTAATTTTTGATTGCAGATGGGTTGACAATATTAGTGTAGTGAAAGTGGATGAAGTGGTCCTAGTCATGGTGAATGTCAATGTGGGAGGGGGAAAATATTATTTATTCATGATGTAATCTCATCTAGTGTATGTATTTTAGGTCTTAGATCCACCAAACAAGAATTGGTTGATTGTCCAACTAGTTATGAAAGCAAATGTCGGGTCAGATGAAAATTCAATCAATGATGACCATTTCATTGGGAGATCACAATATATTCATGTTGGTCCCAATATTGAAAATGTATTCTAAATTAGAGGGTACCACAAAAAGTTGATTTAGATTCTCAATATAGGAACTAATCCCTAAAAAACAGAAAAAAATAAAGGCATTTTAATGAGAATGTAAAAGATTTTTTTAATATAATTTTCTTAATAATAATATAAGTTCTATGCATTAACATAATGTAAATTAAATGTTTTACTACTCATAAAAGCAATGTATTATTAACATAATTATGCTACCAATCCCTCATAAGAATATACAATAACAATTGAATCCCTTTGGGAAGATATAAAGATAATGTTTTGAAATAGTTTCTCTATTTTACAGAAAAATTATATAACTGAATTATGATTTAATTTTCATTATACCTTCAAGATATTTTTTATTTTAGATGATTTTTCCATATTTAATTCCTTTTCCAGAAGGGAAAGGATTCTGTCTCTGCTCGATCATAGTGGTAATATTGATGTTTGCATAGTAAAATAATTTTCCATAGAATTAATGTAATGTTTCATATTTGTGTTTAATTTTTATCTTTTTACTGTTACTAACATAATAATTGTTTTCTTATATTGTTTTATTTTTTTTAATTTGAGGTGTTTTTTCGATATTTCATTCCATTCTACACCAAAAATCCCAAAGACTACTTCTCCCTCAAAACCATTTCACCCCTATAGTGTTGAAAATTATCACCTTCCTTCGAGTTCCCTCTGCTACTCAATTATAGAGGAAATATTGATGTTTACATAGTAAATTCATTATCCATTGAATTAATTTATTATTTCATATTTATTATTTCTTTATTTATTTTATGTATTACACATAATAATTTTTTTATAATACAAGTAAATTATTTTGTCTAAGTTGGTGTGGTCTGTTCAAAGCTTTTAATGGTCATGAGATATTGGACATCAAGCCAATAATTAATATAAAGAAATTAAGGAAATGTTTCAAGGATTCATACAACCATCATGAAAATGTGAATCCCTACTAAATTAATTAATTTTTTTCATCATGTTATTTATTATATGTAAGTTAATTTCCATATAATTTTTCTCTACCAATTTTCTTTCACATATATTTTGAAAGTGATATTGACTCGATCTATATAGTGAAACAAAATTTCTTATTGAATTATAGAAGAGTAAATGAATATCATGTGGTCCTTGTGGTGAATTCTTGTGATATAATGGGCACATATGCTTCCTCTACCCTTATGGATTTCAATAATGAGATATTCTTTTCATCTAAGAACATTGATTCAATATATAGTGTCGGTAGTTGGAAAAATAATGGAAATGGGAATAATTATAATGTTTTTAGATAATTTTTTTGATACATTGGGACGTTTAGGAATTATAATCCACCATATATGACACATGTTTTGATTGGTATGGCTCTAAGTGCTTCTTTTTCATTTAAAGTTGACATTAATTTTAGTAATAAAGATAACTAAGATACTCAAAACTGAGAAGAAAAATATAGATTGTTTTTATACTTTAGGAAAATGGTCTATAAGTCATTTGTGATGTGTCAAAATCATCCCCACCTCAATATGATACATGATGTGCCTGGTATGAATCAATGGTCTGTTATTTGTTTAAAACTATCGTTTTAGTTCAAAAAGTTTCACTCACTGAAAACTGAACAAACACACTTTGTTTTTCTTGATAATATAGGAAAATGATTCATAATACATTTGTTACATGAAGGAATTTGTATGAAATCAAATCGATACATGAGGTGATCAGTAGGAGTCAATGTGTGTGTTATCTATTCTAAAATGTCATTTTTTTGTAAAAATACAAGTGATGTAATAAAAATAAAGAAATAAAATAAATATTATTTTGATAGCTTAATAAAAGAATAAATATTTCATTTGAGATTCATAGGACTTATAAGCACCTCAATATAACCCACGGTGTGACTGGTATGACTCCTTTACATATTTTTATCTAAAATTGGTATCAATTTTAGTAAAATGGACAACTAACCTACAAAGAATTGAGTAAATGCATTCAAATCATCCTCACATTAATCTAATGACCAGTATGACTGGTATGACTCCAATTTCATATTTTTATTTTAAATTGACATCAAATTTAGTAAAATGGACAATTGACCTACTTAAAACTGAGAAAATTATTTTTTATTATTTTGATACTTTATTTAAACAATCCATAAGTCATTTTTTACCTGTAGGAATGAGCTACACCTCAACCTGATACAGGATGTGCCTGATATGACTAAAAGTGATTTTTATTAGTATAAAATAAATATTTTAGTACCAAAAGTTCTGATCATTGAAAAATAGTCATACTAACTCTTATTTTGTTGATAATTTATGAAAATTCTTCATAATTAATTTGTGACATGTAGGACTCTCTCTCACATAAAACCTGTACACGATGGGATCAGTATGAGTCAAAGCCTATATTTCTAGTTTAAAATGACATTTTATTAAACAAGACAAGTGATGTACTAAAAAATGAAAAACCACATTCATATTGTTTTTAATCTTTAGGATAATGACTGACATATCATTTTAGATGTGTAGGATTCAACCACCCTTCAATACAACATATGGTGTGACCAGTATAACTCAGAGTGTGTATTTTAATATAAAATTGACATCATTTAATAGAATAATGACATACTCAAAACCAATAAAATGTATTCATATTGTTTGTTACTTTATGGAAATGATCAATATGTATTTTTTTATGTTTAGGAGTAAAAATCACCTCAATATGAACCATGATTTTTCTAGTATAAATCAAATTATCTATTATTAGTTTAAAATCAACATTTTTAGTTCAAAAAGTGTCACTCCCAAAGAACTAATAAAAAACACTTAGGATTTCATGATAATTTAGGACAACTAATGATAATGAGTTTTTGAAATATAGGAATTAGTCTCAGATCAAACCAATACACGGTGTGATCGGTATGAGTCAAAGTGCATGTTTTTACAGTTTAAAATATTTTTTTTTAAAAAATTAATATAATGTACTAAAAACCAAGAAAAAAATTCATAATGATTTGATACATTATTAAAATGTTCCATAGGTCATTTTAGGCATGTAGGAATCTATCAAACCTCAATATGATGCATGATATAACTAGTATGAATCCAAGTGTTTCTTTTCAATTAAAATCGACATAAATTCTAGTTAAAATGAAAAATGACCTACTAAAAACCACTTAAACACATGTATATTGTTTTACTACTTTAAAAAAATGATCCATACTTTATTATTGACTTCCAGGAATTAGCTGCACTTCAATTTGATACACGATGTGCCCAGTGTGACTCAAAGTGTCTGTTATCACATTAAAACTATATGTTAGTAAAAAAATATCCCTCACTAAAAATAGATCAAATGCATACATATTTTATTGAAAATTGAATAAAATGTTTAATAATTCATTTGTGATGTGTATCACATAGTCTTACTTCAAAAAAATGTATGATGTGATCAGTATATGTCAAAGTGTGTGCTATTCCAGTTTAAAATGAATGTTTAGTAAAGAAGAAAAGTGGCATAATTGAACCCACTGAAATTATTTGGATTATTTTGAAACATTAGAAAATTATCCATAATTCATTATATATGTGTAGGAATTAGGAACACCTCAATCCAATGCAAGGTGTGACCAGTATGTCTCTAAGTGTATATTTTTATTTAAAATTGACATCCATTTTAGTAAAATGGAAAACACACCTACTAAAAACCGAGAAGAAAAATTTATATTATTTTGATACTTTATGAAACAATACATAATTTATCTGTGAAAATTAGGAATTAGGCTCACCTAAATATGATACATGATATGCCTAATATGAATTAATGTGACATTGTCACTATAAAATCAACATTTTGGTTCAAAACGTTTCAAACATTGATAACTGATCAGACATGCTTGGATTTTTTTGATAATTTAGGAATATGATTGATAAGTCATTTTTGATGTATAGAAATTGGTATCATGTCAAAAAAATACACGATGTGATTGGGATGATTCAAAGTGTGTGTTTCTATTTTAAAAATACATTTTTGTAAAGAAGACATGTGACATACAAAAAACCAAGAAAATGAATTCATATTGTTATTATACATTATGAGAATGACCCATAATTAATTAGAGACTTCTGGGAATCATCCAAACATCAATATAATTCAGGGTGTGACTGATATTACTCCAAGTTCCTCTGTTCAATATATAAGTTTCATTTTAGATTAAAACGCACATCACATATCCAATAGTGAGAAAATGAGCCTTGATTATTTTCTCATCATTTTATCTACTATAACATAATTGATTTCCTTATTATTTTTATCTTATAATTAATTTTATTACTTCATTATGGGGAGGGGAATGAAAAAACAAAAATCTATATAAATGCACATGGGGAGGCTCTAAACTAAGAGATCCCAAACACCACCACATGATGAAACCACTAGTGTGCACCCATGGGGCTTTATCTAATACTAATTAAATTAATTTTCCTACATATAATGTTGGAATACAAAAGGTAAAAGGGGTGATGTGTAAGAATCTACCCCAAATCAACTTAATACATAGTGTTCCTAGTATGACACAAATTTTAGTTTAAATTTTACAATTTCTCTTAATTCATTTCTTTACATTATTACCGACAGAAAATTGTTTTCTTATATAGGTTTCGTCTTTCTCTTGGGTAGAGTTTGTTTTTTGGAAATTTCATGAGTTGAATTTAGGATTAAAAGAAAAAGGAACATTATGTTTTTGAATGTATGTATTAATTTTTACTTTTTTAATTGTATACCCCAATGTTTGAAATGTATATAATATAGTGTTTTTTAATTTGTGTTGTAAATTTCATTTAAAATAATTTATGTACTGGTATATGATTTTATTAATATTTCGTGGAGTTTTTAGGGCTATAGTGTGCTGTTACAATAGATTGCCCTGGTGCTATAGTGTGATGTTATATCATAATGTAGTATGACACTTTTTCATTTATTTTGAAAGAGCTAATAAAAGGGTCCATTATGAATGCTTTTGAAAGAGCTGATAAATTATTCATTTTTCAACTATTTTGAAAGCACAGATAAATGGGCCCTTTATTAGCGCTTTTTAGAAATGTTGATAAAATTAACTTTTATTGGCACTAAATAAAATGACTAATATAAGAAAACGGATTTTAATCTTTTTCTGGTAGTTATAACTTCTCTTTCACTTCTAAAGGCCTTTCATAGGGCTGCTAAAGGCCTCTTTTTTAGTAGTTATTCTAGGTTTTTCAATTCACCATTATAATGAATTCCAATTTTTTTCTAAATCACAAGGAATATTTTTTATCTCATTAATAAATTTAACAATATAAATATATTTATGATCAAAATATAATTACATGATCCTGGCCATAATCATATAGTGATCTCAAATCTCTACCCTATAGTGTAAATATCACAATTTATCATGAGGACATTATAATTTGGTTTAGTTTTATTTGAGGTTTTTACATGTTTTTAATGATATAAAAAACAAAACTGTAAAAAGGTGGTTGAAATATATGGGAAAGTGTATTATAAATGACTGTACTCAATGAAAAATCATCCTAGAATTATAATCACCTTAGAGAACAAACTCATATAATAATCTCATGAATATTCCAATAAAGTAAAATTAATGGTTTACCCTCTCTCAATTTTTTTAATTTTATTAATTTGTTTCAATTTACCTAGAAAAAATATTTCATGAATTACCCCACAAAAATTTAACCTCCGTATAAAACTAAATGAAATCATTGTAATATGATCATATTCAAGAAAGAGTGATTTTTTACAACCCCAAGACACATCCCATTTTCTATTTTTTTATTTTTTTATTCAATTATGATTTTCTACTTTATTCTTTCAATGATAAACAATGATGTGTTATTATGTATGATCATAGACCATTTCCTAATCAAATCAAAACACTCAAAATGTTTTCATCAATTAATTACATCAGCTTTGGACATGATTTACCTTTCCCCCACACAAAAATCATTAATATCATGAAAAAAAACCATGAGTATGGGAATAAAGGGAAAATATGATTGTAATGTTGATCTCTATATAAATGGTTATTATAGGATTATATGACCAAATAAATGTAAATCAATATAAATATAGGTCATATATAAAAAGGGATTACTATTAAAAGAGCCTATGTAAATTGAAAAGTGACTTTCTATAATCAAGTCATAGATATGGTACAATAAATTTTCAAAATAGAAAATATTATTTAGTATCCCTAATGAAATATGAAAATGAAATAATAGGAAATATTTGGACTATTATACTATCAAGAATAGGAATATATGAAATGGAAAAGAACTCATAAAATAAACACTAAGAATAAAATGATCAACACAAATTTTATAAAATTGTGGTATGTAAAATATATGGGAAATCTGATTTACATAAATCAAATAGTTCCCTAAAATAATTACTTATCAAATACATTATCTTATGATTATCTATACTATTTGATTCCCTATTTTTATAATTTAATAGTATTTATAACTATTTATAAAAAATTGGAATGATACATTCCCTTTGTGAAAATTGTCTCCTAGATAAAAAAAGAAATATGTCATGCGAGGAATGTAAATCATTTTTCAAAATCAACATAAATTTAAATCATAATTTATTAGTTTAAAAAGAAAATTAAATCAAAATAGTACTCCCATTTCCTTGGAATGTCCACTTTCCTCTTCGCTTTCATCACTCAATAATGGATTATTGTTCATTTCTTCTATAATGATCCTCCAGGTAGAATAACCAAGTGAATGTATGGATTATTTCCTTTAATGATAAAAAATATTGAATAATTGAAAGATAATAATAAACTAAACATCTAAAGAAAATTATAAAATTTAAATCTGAAGACCCTACAGAGTAATGAGAAAACTACGATTTACCCCATAAATCGATTTATTTTATGTCTTTAAGCTATATTTTTTAACTAAAGGGTTATTATTATAAAGATAGTCATATTTGATCAATCTATGTATGACATTAAATCTCATTCTATTTAATTTTCCCCACCTATTCCATGAATTTTTCTTGTAAATTTTTATTATAGAAAAAAAAATTTGTGGAGTTTTAAATATAAAAGAATTAAAATTTGTTCTATACATACTCAATAAAACACAACTCATTATTTTTCTTATTACTGATACACTTCAAATTAAATTTCATTATTTTCTTTTTTTTAATATTTTTTCTAGACTTTACATTTTTTCATACCATTCTACTATTGATAGAGGTTACCTGTAGAATCTAATGGTATTCCTCCCTTAAATTTTCCATCATACTCATTTAGATCAAAACACCACCTTGTTTGTAAAAATCTTATTGTTATTATTATTCTTTTTTATGTTTTTATGAGTAGTATTTATCATTTCATTAAATCCCCCATCTTGCCTCAATTTTTCTTCATCACATGTTTTCTACACTAATCATTTAATGGTTAGTCTATCTTACTTAGAAATTATAGATTTACTTTTAGAGAATGATATTACCTATAATTTAATCTTAAGCTAGGAATATACTTTGGGCCTCACTTATGTTGTTACCTCAGACTTGGATTGTTCCTTAGTTACCTCCTCTATTTATATATCCTCTTTTTAAATAATCTTTCATGTATTCATACCTTCATTGAACATTACTTCTATGTAATTGAAGATATTATCATCTAACCTGTGTGTATTAATTGAATCTATTAATTTATTTCAATCCTCTATTTGAGTATTTTGTTTTTTTAAATGATTTCTATTTTAACAACCATGATAATATGGCTCCTCATGTTGTCTTTGACCTACAACCAAAATTAAAAATATCCACGACTTAATTATATAAAAAAATATACTATAAGATAAATAAAAAATAATATGGATGAGAAAATACTTTCCTATAACTTCTAAACTAAATTAAATCCTATAAAGTTTCCAGAACAATGATGTAAACAACTTGTCACCCATACCACATCATAGATATTTTGTATGGTGGGATACCACCTCGTGAAGTGATGTACTTATTTTTTCCATCACCAACTATATCAGATAGATATAAAGATGGATTTAATATTTTTATATGATATTGATAAAATAAATATAATTATAATGTTATTATATCACAAATGACTTCATAATTTCCATTAAGTGGGGGATATGATAGCGTCACTTGTGTGTATGGTGGACTACCTCCTAGTGGAGCGATATGATTTTTTCACTTACACTTTACATTAAAGGTAGTAAGGGTAATGTAAACACATATGTGTCATATTTATGAACTAAACATAATTATATAAATATAATATATTATATACCATCTTACCATCCAATCTATTGGAAAGGAATAATGTCGCTCATGCTTATCTCTTCACTACATCCTTCACATTGTGATAATATATTTTTTCATTTTATTTTAAAATTGTTTTGGATAAGGATGAATTTTATTAATATTAATTCTATATATAACATAATATTTATTCTTCAATAGTTAATTATTATTTCTTTTTCTATCATTCCAACCATGAATACAATTGGAAACATTGTTAATGCATACGTATGTCTTTCTATCTTAGTGCACAGTGTAATACATTTTCATTATCTAACATTAATATAATACTATAAATACAAATATAATTAGTATATAAAATATTTATATCATGGTTTACATTATGGATATTATATCACTTTTGAAAGGAAAAAACTTATAGAAAAAAAACATAAATGAAAAGATAAGAAATTATTTCCAAAAAACGGTGGTTTTAACAAAAAATAGTTATTAAATGCATGATAAATGGAAATAATTAAATCATATATGGTATTAGATATATGATTATCTATCTATAAAATAATTATAATAAACCTATATTTATTATATTGGATATTTGGACACGTAGATATAATATAAACTTGAGGTAAGAGTTTCTTGTCTCACTATTACTAATGTGAGACATTTGACTTATTAACCACTTATTCTTTTTTGTGGAATATATAATTTGCATATAGATAAATTATATAATGAATGTTTTTGTATTAATAGTAATTAATTTTTAATTTATATTATTTCATTCATTAATATTATGATTCAAAAGTTAAAAAATCGGTAAGGGTATATTTCACAAATTCATCATTATTAGATATTTTTTATGTTTATGTAACTATTAGGTGAATTATTTGAATTTAAAAAAAATCAATATATTTAATTATTCTATAGTTATTAATTGAATTTTAATGTAATAATACTAATTTTACTCTCTTTTAAAAAAATATGTTTTTAAATACGTTTTTCCCATTTTGTATTTTACAAAAAAATAATGGAATATTCAGTTCATTTTGAAAAAAAAAAGATCATTTAGATTTTACTGAAATTGTGAAAGGAATATTTTTTTCAATGTTTGACGCATGAATAGAATTTCCTTCCATATGGAAAAATAATTTTTTAATTATTCCATTATATCTCTCAAAGTTTAATTTCATTGAATTTTTTTCCAAAATATCTTGTATGCTTTTAGTTTTGAAAATATTTTCAAAGTGAAATGGTTATTTTACTCCAAAATGTTTTTAATTTAAATTTTATGGTATTTTTATTCAACAATGAAATTAAACATTTTATTATAATTACAATATAATAGTTATATTCTGTATTTATAGCATCATTATTATTTCTTGGGTTGGTTTATGATCAGTTTGAGAGGGGATTTACACTTTTATAACAATTCACTATTTTAATCTAAACGGTTTATGGTTATTTTTATTAATTAGGGAATATATTAACATTTAATAATAAAGGTCTTCACTGTGAATTATTATGTACATTATATTTCACAACATTAATATAAGGAATTAATTAGACTCGTTAAGTAATAGGTGGGGCCTAAAATTACTTAGCTCATTGATGCACCACCAGATCTCATGAGACTAATCAGTTGGACAAATAAAATTTGGTTTTTATACATAGTTTTAAATTTTCTTATGAAATGTCTTGAAAATATGTTTCTAAAGTTTGATATTTTTCATTGACTCATAATGAGATCAATTAATGATGTCCATGTGATTATTTTATTAGTTATAATATTCATGGAAAAGTTACACGCTCATGTGATTATTGATATGAATTTGTATGATCATCATTTATTCCTCCCATATTATGATAATATTATTATTTAAAAGGTATGTGTTTTATATATTTACCTTTTCATATTAATTATTTTTATTTATCTATGATAGATTCTGTCGTATTCTTACCCTTACTAAGAATCTGAGTTCACCCCTTCCATATGTTTTATTTTCCCCATGATACGAAGAATTGTTTTGTGATTGGAATGGAATGATATTATTAGGGGAATAATGGTGTTATTAAAGAAAAAACATTATATATTTTATGATTTCAAATTTATGTTAAATTCAAGTATATATCTAGTTTTACAAGACTACTAATCTATTCGGTCATTCAAGATGTGATTCCATTTATTTTGTGCCAATATAATGAAGTTGACATAGGATCTATGAAAATAGGGTCAAGGTAATAATTTTTGGTATCATAGATGTTTAATATAAATCATGGAAACTAGATTTTGGAAAACAAAATGAGGGAACATAACCCTATGATAGAATTTGAGGAAAATTATAGACAAACAAACTAATGATTAGGGGAGGAATATATTTTGTGTTTAACCTATCAATATCTCCTAGTAAGTTTTCTAAAAGTTAATGTGGTTATTTTATAGTTGTACCTCAATGTAATATGTCCAAAAAATGTGTTGGGATTGCCTTGATAATTACATGGTACCTCATAACATGCCTTACTGCACACATAGATTGACACTACTAGGGGATATTCTTTTCTTAATTCTAATATTCTTTGAAAACAATCATTTAGGATTTAAATATATAACGATCATGAAATACCTAGGATATACCCGAGGAGTTACATATTGAAAGTAGTTTTTAATTATTTATACATCCTATAAATTATTCTTCAGGACTATGTTATTTCCCACTATGTTTAGTGTTTCTCACACTAATACATTTGTTTTAACTCAATTATTATAACTATAAGGAACTGTGTAATCATTCAATATGATATACAATGTATTGATGAGAAACCAAATAATATGGTGACTTAAGTAAATGATATTCTGATTATTCCTAATTAGTTTTCATGATATATTATTAACAACATTCACCTTAACCAACTCTTAGACTCGCCAAATAAGAGAAGGATGGAGTCCCCTAAGATATTGAATATTGTAGACCATAGGGGAATAAATGATAGATTTCATTCATGTGATAAATGTGGAAAGAGACACCCATTATAGTATCTTAAAGAAGAAGGAAAATGATTTCATTTTTGGAAAAGAATGGAATAAAGAAAATAATTACTAAATAAATATTCATAGTTCAATGGAGAAACAATTCCCCCACCAAATAAAAAATTATGATTAAAATGTTTTAAATTATAACGAAAAAATCACATGGTAAACAAGGTAGGATAAGGACTAAAAAAATAATCCAAAGAGAAATACTGATTATTTCATTGATTATATTATGAAAATCATTGAAATGGAACTAGTTTCCCAAACAATTTCATCATATAAGGACATGGTATCATGGTTTTTCAATATATCAATACAAATTTTGACGTAATATGGATTTGAAGTGAATAAAGAGAAGTAGAGAGTATCATATCAAAAAAATTATATGAGGGGGAAGGGAAAGAAGGGTGTTCACACTTGTGATAATTATTGAAGGAAACATCATTGTACATTCTTGAAGAGTATGAGAGTTTTCTTAATGTATGGAGAGAAATTCCATTAGGTGGGTGAATTAAACTGTAATAAATAAACCTTTTATGTTCAGTATTTCAAATTTATGTATATGGGGAACTACAAAAATGAATATCTCACGTTTCAAGGGAATATACCTCATATTAATCAATGGGAACAAGTTAAATATTATTTTATTTCTACATATGAAGTTTAATGATAAATTTTATCGTGTTTCGATTCAATAATTATGTTATAAAAGTCTTTTATCAACTTTATTCTCAGTATAAGAATCATGAAATATATAAGGATTTTATAACAATACAATTTCATTAAGAATTTAAAATCATATGATGAAAAATACTGATAAACAAGAAAAATGATTATCTGGAAAGTAGATAATTGATGGAAAATGAATGATTAAGAAATGATAACCACAAATATTTTTCTCATGTTGAGATAATAATGACCAATATATTATTATGGGATAGTATTTGAAACCTTGAAAATGGATACTGATTTTTGTTATCTTTAATGGATTTTACTTGATTTTTTGATATATTCGACAACATGAGATTTTATTTTTGGAACCACACATGTTTTTATAATTGTATTATGGTGATAAAAATATTCACATATGTGAAATTTCAAATTAAGAGAAACTTTATATTATCCTAGGAATATAATGTAGATTTAGTAACCTCAATTATAATTATTTGGACAATGATTTTACTCAGACGTATTTTGGTTGATTATTAGGGATCACAATTTATATAATAGATAAAGATGAACTTCAGGGGTCGTTGAATAAATTTTTCTTCAAATTTTTTTCATTAAAAATATCTAAAAGCACGAGGAATGACATTTCACTCTTTTATATAGCTAATAATATACTAAAATTTATTGCTTCTTCTTTAGGAAGAAACGTTCCTATTAGAAATTCATTTCATATAGTAAGAGTTGATGTATGAATTGATGAAAGAACAAATAAATTTTGAAATTATACCCACTAAATAGAAATATACTGATTAAATATATTTTCTTATTCTCTAAGTCTATATGATAATGAAATTCCTCTACTCTAGGAAAGTGATATATAAATAAATTTGTTATCCTTGTACCTTAATTTTCTATGAATCAAATGAAATTTTAACTCCTAAAATATTTATGGATTTATCTTCATAAATTTTTTTTAATCATCAAATTTTTACTAATTAATTATCTTTATCACTCTCCATTAGTCTTTGGGTGTTAGTATTTACTTTTATGTCTATATCTTTAAATATAATCCATGTTCTCCTATTAGAAAACCTAATTTGTGTCATTCTAGATGACATTAACATTTTAATTCCACTATTATCACAGGGATGTTTTATTAAACATTTTTATGATGTGGGGTTTCATGAACAATGTTTCAAATAGAAAACACCTGTTACCAAGATCAAGATTAAATTGTGAGGACACAATTTAGATGTGGGGGTAAAATGAAACACCCTGAGATTTTAAAATATGAACATCATGTTTTATATCATAAATTATAGAAAACAATAGAAGATAATTCAACACCCTGATTATTAAAAATAAATGTTTTTCAAATAAATTTGATATCTTCAATTTCTTTTCAGGAACACAATGTCGAGCTATAGGAAACATGAAACTCTATTAAAATCCCAATATTTAAACATGGAAATTATAACCTAATTGTTAAGTTGGAGGGTATGAATAGGAATATAGAAAATTATAAAATTATATGGTTTATTCATGGATAAAATAAATGCAATTGTTTTATTATGGTTTTAAATAAAATAAGAATCATTTGAAAGAAAACGAAATATTTACTGAAAATTTGTATTTTTCAAAAAGATGGTTCAGTCATGCTTTGACCACATAATGTAAAATTAATTTTTAAAATTTTTATAAATTTTATTTGAGGAAAAAATTAATTTTTTAAATCTATATGTCACAAATTCCATTGGGTGAATTTTTTGAAAATTTTCTGAATGTATTAGTTTTTCAAGGAATAATGAAAAATACTAATTTTTAGTGAAAATAGTATTTTCATTAAAATTATTTAAAAAGTTTAATTTTACTTAAAATTTATTTTAAATTAAAATTTGTACAATTAAATTATGCTTTAACTAATTTATTAAATTTTAATCAATTTTATTTTTATGTGTAATATAAAATCTTTTAGAAGTTTTGAATGTTTTTCCCTAGAAAAATCATTTACTAACACTACTTGGAGTTTAATTTTAAATTAAATTATATCAATTATATGAATTGAATTTATAAAAATATACTCCATATATTGGAAAAAAATAATTTATTTACTCTAATAAAGTCAACATAATTTTTGACCATTATGAATAGTAAAAATAATAAATATTTTTTATCATGATTAAAGTAATAAACATGTTTAGTAAGGGATAAACTATGAAGATAAGGGTTAAAATGACTAATACAATTTTCCGATTACCATTTCCAAGACATATATCAACTTTATAAACACTATGTTTAAGAATAATCCATTTTTTTAGCCTTTAGAATGATAAAAACATGGGTTTAATTCATTTTTTATCAAAAACTCCATGCGTGTCCTCCCTCCCACCCTTAAAAAAGGAAACCCACTCTCGTATCCCCTTCAAATATCCAAAAAACATTTATATGAAAATACCCGCCAAAATACCATAATTAATCTCTAAAAACAACAACATAACTTAGTTTGAAATAAAATAAAACCTATAAAGGATTTTGAAAAAAATATAAATAAGTTCCCCAATAAAGTTGCAACATTCATAAGCGAGAATTCCAATTCATTTATTATTTCAACTAATTAAAATAATATTAAATAATTGAATATAATAACACCACTATCTCACATATACTGATATTTTATTTTAATAATATCATGACTTGAATTCATATCCTCTTCGATCAAGTGGGAAATGAAACTGTTGATTGTTTGTATGGAGGACAATCACCTAGTGATCTGATGTTGTTTTTTTCCATCATAAACTTTCAATGATAGATATAATGATGGATTTAAAATATTTATATGATATTTATTACATAATTATAGTTTTTGTTATAATATCACATATACCTTCTTACTTTCCATTATTTAGGGTTCATTATAACGTCACTCATATAGATGGGAGAATATTGCCTCGGAAAGTGATGTGATTCATTTTTTTCTTACCCATTAGATAAAAGGTTTTAAGGAAAAAGTCAATCAATACATGTGATATTTATGAAAAAAATAATTCATTAAATATAATATCTAATCTAAATTCTTAACATCTAATATCTTGGAATATAATAATGTCTCTCATGTGTGTGTGTGGGATATCACCACTATATAATAATGTAAAATGTTTTTCATTTAATTTTACAAGGATAGTAATAAGGATGTATTTTATTAATATAAATTATATATATAACATAATAATTATTTTCTAATGTTGAATTAATTTTTATTTTCCTTTAGTTTCACCCATCGAGAAAAATGGAAACATCCTTCATACGTACGTACAACCTACCATATACCTCAATGATGTAATCCATTTTCAATGTCTAAAATGTTTATATTACTATAAATAAAAAAATACTTAATGTATATTATATTTATATAATTTATATAATTTTGGAGAGTGTGTAACCATATAAGTGGAGGAGTAATTAAATAGGTGATAAAGGATGATTATTAAATCATTTATGGTATGAGTTATATTATTATGGTTTTGAAATTAATTTATAATAAACATATATTTATTATATAGGATGTTTAGACACATGTGAAGGAAGTCTAAACAGAGGTAAGGTTTTCTCATCTAACTTTTATTTCTGTGAGACATTCTATATTTATCACTTAAATCCATTATGTAGTGTTTATAATACCACTTTTTATATGTTATATCATAAATATATTTATACCAATGGTATATAAACTTTAATTTTATGTAATTTCATTCATGGGGATTATAATTCAAAAGTAACCAATTTGGTAAGAGTGTGTTTCACAATTGTATCATTATTCATGATTGTTTATGTTTAAATCTTCCTTGGGAAAATAAATTATTATTTTTATCATAAAATAAATACTCTTTCTTATCATATAGATATTCATGAATGTTTCATGCATTTTGACAATTTTTTCACACTTTAGTATTTAAAATTTTTGAGGTTTTTTAACAAAATCAGACATTATTTACCTCTTTAGTATCAAATACATTTTATTAAAACCCCTTAGTTTCTAAAAAAATTCACAAAAATTTTAAACAACTTTCAATTGTTTTATTAGATAATTTTTCCCATTTCTAATTTTGGAAAAAAATGAAAGGAATCATGAGATAATTTTCAAAACAATGCCTCTTTGGATTTTACCAAAAATTTAAATGGAATAATTGTTTTAATGTATAGGGCATTGACAACATTTTTTACTATCATTACCACTAATTTTTTTAAAAACTCTTTTTTAAGTATAAAATTTTATTTTAAATGAAAATTATTTTCAAAATATTTTTTTTATTTTATTTTTAATGTTTTTTTCAAAGTGAAAATGTTATTTTTCATAAAAATGTTTTTGATGAAGTTTTTGTTGTTTTTATATTAATAAATAAAATAAACCCATTTAATTTACTTTTTATTCAAAGGGGATATGTTTTATTGATACCATCATTATTTTTTGTCTGTATTGTTTATGATTAGATTCATTGGAGATGTAAAATTGTTTTAAAATTCACCATTTTATTCGGGATTGTTTAGGATGACGTTAATTTCTTAGGGTAAGTTTTAACATTTTGTTCATTAGTTTTTAAATAAGAATGTTTATTTTGATTATGTTTCATCCCTTAAATATGAGGAATGAATTTAACTTATTATGTGACTAGTGGGGCCATGATGTATATATCACATTTATGGATTGACCGATCTCATGAGACAAATAATTTTTCCAAATCAAATGGATTTTCTTTATAGTTTGTTCTATCTAGTGAAAGTCCTTGAAAATATGTTTTAGATGTATTTCATTATTCATTAACTCGTTTTGATATCAGTTAATGGTCACCTTGTTATTTTAATTTTAGTTACAATATCCCTAGAAATGTTTCAAGTTCATTTAATTATTAATATGGATTTATTTGATCGTAGTTTATTCCCTCCACATTATGTTCATATCATTTTTTAAATGATATGTGTTTCTTTTATATAAATTTAAATATTTTTTATTCTTATCTATTCATGATTGATTTCTTTGTATTCTTAGCCTTAATGAGCATATAATCTCACCCTGTTCTTATGTTTTCCCCCAGGGTACTAGGAAGTGTTTTGGTATTGATATGAAGGTATATTTTAAGAGGAATAGTGACGTTCTTAGTGAGAAAACATTGTGTATTTTATTTTTTAAAATCTATTTGAAATAAAATTATGTGTCTATTTTACAAATAATATATAACTATTCGGTCATTCGGGATATGATTTCTTGTATCTTGTGCCTATGTAATAATGTATACACTACCTCTATGCTATTGGATTTAGGGAATTTACATGAATGGATGTGAAAAATGAATTAATGATTGAAATTACAAGATGATAGATTGTTCAATTATTAGTAATCTTGGGAATATGTTTTACTAAGGTAAACAGATGAATTTATTATACAAGATTACTACCATTGTTAACTCAAAATAAGTCTATGGTCAGTGTATCCTCTCGCAATCTCAATGATTCCATTACTTGTATGGTCATTTAATTTTTTTGTTAATTGGTTAATTGAATCAATACAAAATTTTGACATAAATACCCTAATCATGCAGTGTATATGCATTTTTGGGTCAAACTATTGGAGCATTAAAATATACTTCCTTATTCATGTTAATAATGTCGATAAAGTATAAATAGAAAAATATTATGAAATTATTATTCATTAAATAACTACAAAACTAGGCTAGGAATATAAATAAACTCTCTTAACATAATCCCTTCCTTATATCACATTGAAAAATAAGACATTACACCTTATTCTAGAAATGATGGGATGCAATTAAGGAGATCCTAAAAACTAAGGTTAGTAGGTTCCAATAAACTTAAATGAATCATTACCAAGCCTCTAGTTTATAAATTTTTGTTTTCCCAATATTTAGGTAATATATATCTATTTATAGGCATGAAGTAAAAAAAATTATTCCAAATTCAAAAATTTTACCTGTAAATATTTTATTCATGTATTCTTGATTCACTCCTAAAACAATTGTACATTAATTTTTTTTAAAAACACTTTAAAATTAAAATATTGAAACATATTGTAACTCATTTAATTAATAAACTATTCCACACATTACTCTTCATGGGAATAAAATGTTCACACTACACCCATTTACCATCACACCATGAACTAAAAACCTAAAAATGTGAATTTTCACTATCTTGAAGATCACTATATAATATGAACCATTCCTGAAACAAACCTTTTCATTAATCTTCTACTTAATTTATGTAGAAATCTTTTGGATGAATCTAACTATAATAGAATCATCCTCCCTTTGAATTTAGACAAAGGGATCAATTTTTAGACCATTCAATGACTTGTGGGAAATTAATCTCACAACACAAGATTCCATGATGTGATATAAAATATTTATGAATTATTAATTCATCATATATGACACATGTATTCAGACATTATAGTGATTTTATAGAAGAATACCCCTTGCATAAATGACATTACTTTCATTTATAAACAAGAGTGATAAATCTAATTAGGTTCCCTTAAATCAACTATGATCATTCCAAACAACACATTGGTCAGCTCATGCTCGATAAATCTATCATTGTTGTCCAGTTACATGATATAAATAATTTAAAAATAGGGTAAACCATGTCGAATCATGATAAAATGAAGAATATGTGGTTGAAACTACTAGAGAAAATTTTATTTATTTAAATTAATTTGACTCACTATTGGCTTATCATATATCAAAAAATCGATGGGGTGGGAACTTCTTTATCAAACATGATGTATTAGGGACACCTCGATAAAATCCCTTAGGCCTTCACCATATAGAATGTTATTAAGCTACTCCACTTAGTGTTTTACATTTTCACCAGTGTCAAACCATGTTGGACGTCATCCACTGTGGTCCCACACATTCACAGCTAGCTGTGATTGATGATTGGAAAGTTTCTTTACTACAGTTGGCCTGATCACTGGTGGTTTGCTAAGTTTTTTGTATTTTTAGATAACTCATATTTTCCTCATCAATTTAAAAACATAGATAATGTTTTAATTAAAAATTTTATATTGTTCCATATTTTTTCACTAAATTTTAGGGTAATTAATTCCATAAAATTAAATTTAATCCCAAAATATATGATTTCAGAATAATTAATTTATTAATAAAATTAATTATTTTAGATGTAAAGGTTTTCTCATAATATATATATATATAAAAATATATTTTAGTATAATTTGATTGAATTTAGAGAATAAAAAATTCATTATATAGGAATTAAATATGACCGTTAAATGTATTTTCATGAAATATATTGTTGTTGGATATAATAACATTGTAAATATGTTCATTACATATAATATCCTTATATATTCATTTAAAAAATAGGTATATTAAAATGTTTATTTTTTTACTTAAAATATTATTGTTATATTATTTAAAAATAGGAAATAATAATACAAAATAATAATATATAATTTTAAAAATTTATTATAAAAATATATAATTTTTTATTCGTTAAATAAAACAAAAAATATTGTTATTAAATATAGATTTTTTACATTGATATAATTAAAATAATGATTTTAATACTAACTGTTCAATAAAATTGAATTGTTAGAAGATAATTAAATTAAATTTAATAGGATTTTATTGTTGGTTTTTAAATTATAAAAATATACTTATTATCATAGAATATTATTTTATTATTGTGTATTTTTTCCTTAATAAATTAAATTAATTAATTATGAAGGATAAATTTAATCAAATGTTTAAATGTATAAAGAATATTCTAACTCAAATATAATTATTTATTAATATTAAATTAAAGTAAGAAAACATGGGTTTTAAAAAGATATTTTTATATTAATGATATTTTTTCTATATAAATTATATTTTCATTAAAAAAATTGGTTATCATATTTACATATTTAACTAGTTTAAATGGAATCCAAATTATTAATAGTAAAACAAAATATATTTAAAAAGTATAATTATTTGTGCATAAAAAAGTTATAGAGGTAAAAATTGACTTACCAAAGCATTGGTAAAATAAGGTAAAAATGTTAAACAATGTGGTAAAAAAAAATATTATAAAAAAATATCTAAAAATTTCATTGATGAGAGTATTTATTACCCAACTCTATTATTTTTCTCTTTTTATCCCCATTCCTTTCAAAATTACAAGCTTTTATATTATAGATTGAATATTTGATAAAATGGCACTTAAAAATCACCTATAAAAGGACCCCTCCACTACCATACCGACCCCTCAATTTGATATTGATTATGTATTGAATATATTTCCATTTTCCATATAATAAATCATTTTTAGACATATTGTGGCTTGAAAATATATGAAGCAATCCTAAATCCATAATTCCTAAAGAACCTGTGTCGAGAAGGATAGAATTCAATAAGTAATTATCAATGTCTTCTCTAATATTCTCAATGTCCTTCTAAAATCCAGTATTTAAAAATTACTACAATATAATGATGTAAATTAAAATCATTATCTTTTTAAAAAAATGATACTACTATTATATAAGTCTTAACTCTTACACATTCACTCATATAACATGTTCTTGTTTGATTCACATTAACCACCTAATTGATCGATGAAACATCTAGAGCATTATTTTCTCTATGAGTGACTGTCAAAAAATTCACAAAATATATATATTATATTTAACATTAATATATTTTTTAAATAATTTTATGGAAGTATGACACAAACATGAACATACATTATAATAAGACTCATAGATATCGTTAAAATAATCAAAACATTATGAGTAGGGATTACATTTTCATGAACAATACCAGTACTTTCAATCAAATAAACAGAGAATAAAATAAATAATTACAACATAACATTCCCACTAACATGAATATTATTTTAATGATGAACTTTTTATAAAAAAAAGGATCAAAATCACCATTTAATAATTTGTATAAAATAATCAATATTACTATATTTTTATGATGAAAATGGACTATAATTAATTGATATTCATGTAATGGACGATTATATTTTACGAGTTTCAAAAATATTATATATTAAAAAAATTCACAAATAAATTTTGAAGATAATTATTCATATAATAATGGAAGTTAATTTTCATTCACAGTAGTCAGGAGTTTAGGTAATGTCTTATTTACTTGTATCATTTTAATATTGAGATTTTTTATGTTTTAAATCAAATATAGGGAAATTTTTATTAATATCTATCTCTATACACCCATATTATCTTTATCTCTTATTATTATTCATGGGTTTTATATGTATTATAAAAATTTTACATTACTTTTTTTACATTTCATCAAAAAATGTTCCAGTATTTAGATTCTACCATATCTTTTTTTTAATTGAGAACCATTATACTCCATGTTCATATTCATTATTTAATTTTATATATATCCTTGTCTATCATTAAATTATTTTACATGTTATTTTTTTAATTTACCATGACTCTTATTAAAAAATATCCAAAGGAATCTTTGATATCCATTTCCACAATATTTATTTTTTGTTAACTTTGGCTCACATTAAAAAATGTATGAGATAAATATTCCTTCTTTATATTTTTCTCATAAATAATTTTTACTAAAAACTTCTTAATTTTTCACTGACTAACCACTTATTGTTTTAAATTTTTTTCCAAAGTCATTTATATTCTCATTTTGTATTGAATTATTCAATCTAAAATAAATGTTATTAGAAACGTAAAAGGGAATGTTTTTTATTTTACATAGTAATTTACTAATGATATTATAAATTTTCCATATTTTTAAATATACTTTTGTGATCCTTATTATTGAGAGATGAGTTAATTATATGGCCCACCTTCTTTATCTTTCTGTATTATGATCCTGTTTTGTTGAACTGATTATGGAACCTATTTTTCCAATAATGATTAATTAATCTATAATGGAATAATGAATGTCTTACAATTCATTTGGATAAGATATATATGGTTTATAATTATGGGATGCATGATTCTATTATAGGACTAACATGGATTAATTAATTTTTTATATATCATGAGATTAGGATGAGATAAGTGTAGTTATCCAAAGTTAATTATGTTTGGGATAAATGTGATTTTCCTAAGAAAACTATATTATGGGATGGTGGTGAGTCTAGTCCTTCATGATACAAATTTCATGGTGGATATCCTCATCATATGATATAATTTATATAAATTTATACATGTTTCAACATTATTTATCTTACCTTTTAATGTTTTCATGTCCCATGACTGTTAAATCATGTTTCTACACTCCTATTAATCATGTTTTTTATTATTCCCAAATCCATATGACACGACTCATAATTTATAATATATGTTTTATTGGGTATAATTTTTTATATTATGTACAAGAACCATGATTATGTCCTCATGCACATACACACAATTTATTCTCATTAATTTTCATCGATTGGAATTTCGTATGTCCACCCCTTACATAACATATGATATCACCCTTTTTTATAAATCTATTCCCTATGTTATGAAGAAAAGTATCATGTTTTAATTTCTATAAGGGTGTCATATGTGATTAGTATTTTTTGGATATGTTAAATAATTATGTTCAAATATGTTTATTATATATATTCTATATAGAATCAAAATCCATAGATTTTGGATTTTTTCTTATGTAATGAATATTCATATAAAATTATGTAATATTCACAAATTTTGTGGTTTGATTTTATAAATTGGTATCATTAGAGGGTTTGTATATTTTTAGGGATTAGATTATCAAGAATAAGGGTAAACCCTAAAACAACCTATGATGATAGAAAAGTGATTTATAATGAATAGAAAATTTCATAGGCTGATATTAATGTTCCATAATTTAATACATTATAGAATTTATTTTCATTGTCAAATGATTTCATAATCTGATTATTATTTCTTGATACTCAAAACAGTATTTTTGGATTTATTATGAAATGAAAGATATAAAATCATAAAATTTGGGTGGTTATAGGTATTTAAAATATTTTAAATATACCATTTTATCATATCTATATCAGTTCTAATATATCATGAAAATTCATGAAGACTATTATTTTATATCCTTAACTACTAGATATTGAGTTATCAGTGAAAAATATTAAGGATAAGATGACTCCGTTAAATCTCTATAAGTCATCCCCAATAGATGTTTATTGGAATGTGATTTATGAAAATCTTATTATTCTCCCTTTAATATATTTTTATTTGATCATAGGAATTTATTTTCCCTCATATATAGATCTCATATCAATTTTTGGGATATGGAGTTCAAATTTATATTCAAAAATTAACCTATGATCATTTAGATGTCTAAGGTGGAACATTAACTCCCAAAGAAGATTTATTAACAATACCGGTCTTAATAAAAAAATCCTGGGTAATTTAGCTCAAATGATTTGTGATAAACATAATCTTGTGGATATTCAAATATTTAATATATACATTAATTTCTTTCGAATGGAGTTTTCTAGTATCCAACCAAATTGTGCGGTTGATTTTTCTTTAAAACTCATACATGGGGTAATATCCATACTAAAGAATCCCTATCTAATGACATTGAATTAATGGGAATAATTGAAGAAGATTATCAGATATTATCTAGAAAAGGATTTTATATGACCATGTTTATCACTACGTGGTTCACCATGTTGTCCAAATTTTTTATAGTAGGCAGAAAACTAGAGGGTTGTTAATTTTATTTTTAAATAACATATAATCTTATTGCTCCTAAAGTGAAAAAATTAGTTGAATATATGATCCTACGACCAAATGACAAATTAATGATAGAAAATAAAAATGAAATTTAAATTTAATCTTTCATGATTTTATAACATCCAACCCAAGTAATAATATAAAAAAATTGAAACCCAAAAATGATCATTACAGTATATAGAGTAGGGAGAAAATATAATCAAGAGAAAAATGATGTTATAAAATGACACATTTAACACAAAGTAAAATGAAGATTGAAAACATGATCGTTGATATCCTATGTTTATATAATATTACCAACATAACCTTTGGTAAGGTATTTATCTTATAAACCTTGGAAACCAATGAATATAGACCAACCAAAATGTCTATCCATGTTTTTAGACATGAAATTACCCAACATCAAACCTATAAGAATGTATCATTTACCCAACATTAATCTTCCTTTCTTTATAAGAATCCATCAATCTTAAAGGATTATCACAACTCTTTATTCCACATCAGAAGAAATCAATACAAACCATTGGTAGTAGGTTAATTCTATCGCTAAAGTCTAATGATCATAATGATCATATTCAAAAATGTTTTCCTCATTGAAAACCTCAATCTAAAAATATTATATATAACGAATGAAATCATAAAATGAAAAATATATTTACATAAAACCATTAGATAATGTTATCTCAAAGAAATACACTAAAAATTAAAATTTTAAATGATTCGAACTCCACTCCAAAAAATGAATTTGTGAAACAAAAAAAATATCAAGGCCGAAAATAAGGATTTCAGGACACCTCAATGACTTTAAGCCACCTTAAGGTCATTAGGTAACCTCAAATATTTTGGGCCACATGAAATGCAGTTGCACCAAACAGATGTACAAGGAATAAGGCTCCAAATGAGGATCAAAGCAGGCACATTCACTTGAACAGAGCTAACTGGTTATAGAGGAATGAGACAGTATGACATTGCCATTGGTACTAGGCCTATGCATATATACATTGGATAACTAGCTGATTAGCCTAGTGAAGGTGGAGAGCTAACATCACAATATATACTGGGGGTAGTTCTAGGTTGTCTATTTGGGATGATTTCCTCTAGGATTATCTGGTCATGTAATTTTCGTTACACCAACAAGCCATTTAGGTGTTCCCAGTCCACCCTAAAAATGGTGATTATTAAAAAAGAAATAAAAATTAAAGGCCTTTTGTATATTCAGGAAAAATAGATAAATATAATATAATTTTCCAAAAACCTAATGGTGCATTGTTCTGTTGATCCATGAAAATGTAGTCTAAATTTTTAATGATGTTATAACTAACTCATACATTCTAATTGTTCACTATTTAGGATCAGTTTCAAAAGAATCAGAATCAGAATCAACATTTTCTTGTGAACATAGAATATATATTTATTTTATAATAATGTTATTGAACAATATATAGTGACTCAAAATCCTATAAAATATCATTTACATGAACATTCTGTTCCCCAAATTTTTATTCACTTCAATATTTTCTTAAATCCGTTGAAATTTTTATTACAGGATTTTCAACTAGTGCATCAAATACAACTAGAAAACATCAAGACAAATCAATTTAAAACATTATTTTATTGTTATTTTAAAAATCAAAGATAAATTTACTATTTTACATAACTATCTTCCGATTTATAATGATGAGAAACATTGATAAAAATTAAAAATTTAATGAATTTAAAAAATAAACCTCCCAATAAATTTTGTTACAAAAATATATTCATTTTATAAAATATATTCCAAAAAATATTTATATAAAATAAAAGTATATATCCCTCTTTTTTAATCAAAGAAAGATTCAAATGACTATGTATATATAAATGTTTTCAATAATAACCAAATTTTTTAGAAAAAAAGTCAATAAAATCTGCCCATTTTTTATTTTTGAAATTAAATAGAAAAATAAAATATAGAGAATAAAGGTAATAAAAAAAATTATTCTATGATTCTAAAAAAGAAAACTCCCCCTTTAGATTAAATTCTAATTAAATTTGGGAAATATACCTCATTATTAGTCAATGTTAATGAGTGGTTTCACCCCTTTTTTATTTAGATATATTCTTAAAATGTAGAAAAAACCTTCTCCACATTTCAAGAAAATTGTTACCATTAAATATCTTTAGAAATTTAAATATTCCAGCATTATAAATAAAAAACCTGGAATCATCATTTAATAATTTAAAAATAATTCTCTCACATATCAAAACAATTAAATTTTAGTTTGTAATTATCAATGTTTGGGAAAATATAAAATTTTAATTTTTTTATATTTAGACATTTTTCATAATTGAAGAGAATAGATGAAAAAATTCATAGATTGAAAATTTATACGAAAATTAAAAAATATTTTATTTAATCATTTAATGTAACACACTAATATGCTAAATTATATTTTCATTTTAAAACATAATGTATTTAACAACTTGATTCACATGAAACACCAAACCAGAATGAACTGTGGAACAATATATAACCTTTGAAATATAGTCTTAAAAATGGATAACAAATATAAATGTGGCCAATTGTTAAATATATGTATAAATAAAAATAAATTTCATTACTAACACTAATGAATTGAGAATAATTCAATTAGTGTTGCTAAATAATTCGTAAGACTGTTTTATTCTTTAAAATGTAACCTTTATAAAATTTTATTTTTATATGTGTTTATAAGAATGAAAATATATTACGAATTAATTATATTATTCAAATTAATAATATATTAATTTAAAATTTTCAAGTAATTAATAGAAAGTATGAATAATAATAATTAATGATTTTCAAAGAATGTTGTTTTCCTATAAAATTAAATAAATTATATTTTTATGTTTTTATTTAAAATATAAATTTATTTATTTTAAAATATGAATTTTTAAAATTTAACATTATTTAATTATTTAATCATAAAAAAACCATCATAGATGAGATTTTGAGTTTTTTCCAAAATAATTGATTTTAGGTGAATATTGAATTTTTTTGATTTTAATAAAACCTTTTGTTATGAAATTATCATAATATAAAAATGTATTCAATATTTTAAAAAAAAAAATATATAAAATATATTAATTTATATATATAATAAATCAATTAAAATTAATATTTTCTCTTTATAGAAATTGATTTAATCATTTTCAAAGCATAATAAATTTTTACTCTTAAACTATTTTTATTCGTTAATATTAAAAATTCTTTTTTATAAATTATAGAAATTAAATTTTAGAAAATGAACTTCATAGTTTAGATAATCATGTTAATATTATGTAATAATTTCAATTTCAGTTTTGGGTATTAATGTATGTTTACTATGATTAAACTTAATGATCATGGAAATGGTAAAAATGCTATTTTTAATGAATTTTTTCATTAATATTGTTGAATTTTTATAAAATAAGTTAAATAAAAATATTCCAAATAGTGGATATAGTATTATTTTTAAGAAAATATATATATATATATATATATTAATTAATATTTAATTGGTAAAAAGTTACATATAAAATTTACAACACTTAATGGTCAAAATATATATTTTTTCTACAAAAAATAGATTATATATATATATATCAGTTTAAAAGTTAATGTTATGTTATTTAGAAATTTAATTAGGTTAAATTTATATTAAAATTTATGTTCATAAATCTCATATTTGGTAAGAGGAGTTGTTTTATATATAGATTAAAACATATATTACTTATGTAAAATCCAGTTACCTAGGTAAAAAAAATTAAATGTAAAATTTTATGAAAAAGTGTCTTCTAAAATGTCTAAAACATGGGTGTAAATACATAGATATGGATTTATTAAACCAATATACCACTTAAATCCATTATTTCCATGTTTGGAAACTATTTACCATTTAATAGTGTTATTCCATTATTGAGATATATTGAGTGTTAACCAAAGTTCCCTTTTCCTCAATTGTATAAAGGGAAACTTACACCCCTATATTCTATACCTATTCCATTTAATTTTTTCTTATAACTATTCCATTTTTCTCCCCTATAATCTAATTCCACTTTTTAATACTTTGTTCTCAATTATTTATCCTGAAACCTTTATGTCCAAGGATATATTCGAGATAATTTTAATCATTGATCAGTGATTATTTATTAATCATCATCAATTATTTTTTAATTTTTATTGTAACAGAGTTGGTAATGATATAATAAATAAAAATCATATTTTTATTCACAATCAAAATATTATGTAATTTATAAATGAAAAAAGAGATAATTTTAAATATACTACTTCAATATAAAGTTTTACTTACAACATTAATTTATAAATTTTTTTAATTTGAATTTATAAAAATGAATTTTATTTTTGAAATAATATTCTCAATATTAACATCAGTTGATTTTTTTTTGATTTTTTTGAAAATATTTTATTATTACTGAATAATTTAAAATTCAATGTTTTTTAGAAAATATCATTTTTTTATCTAAATTAAATGATTTAAAAGTAAAAATATGTTTTAAATATGGTTTCAAGAAGCTTAAGTATTATTTATTTATATTTAATACACTAAAATTATTTTTAATCAACTTTATATTGTCTTTTATTGTACTTTTTTTTAGTTTTAAAACGAAATTTTCTGTTTTAAAGATAATAATGTTTCAATATATTAATTAATATAACTAATAATAAATGAGATTTTTTTTAAAAAATTATATATTTTATATTATTTAATATCAATTTATATTCATAATGTGATTAGTTTTAAGCATAAAGTCAATATAAAATCATCTCTTGCTTGAAGAATACATTTCTCGAAAACCCGATTTTTCGTCATATCGGTTTGTTTTTTTAAAATTAAATTTTCCCAATTATATGAATTGAATTTGGAAAAATGTATTAAATATTTAAAATAATCATAATTTATAATATATAATATGTTAAAATTATTTGACATTAATTAATAGTGAAAAAAATTAAAATTAATTACCACAGTTCATGTAAAAATGGATTTATCAGGGGTTAAATTAAAACGATAAGGGTTAGAATGACCTAAAAACAATTCTAATATATATTTTTTGTAAATATTTAAACCTTTTCATGTCTACTCTTTGATTGAGGTATGTTTTTTTCTTATGATATGTGAAAATCATCGGTAAACCTTTTTATTTTCAGAAATTATAAGTATTACACTAACCTCAATTCTAAAAGGACACCCATATCATCTTTTATTCACACATTAAAATCCATTTAGATAATCCAATAATGGACCAAATATCATAATTAATTACCTAATAAATTTATACAATCCTTTTTTTATAATAAATCCAAATTAATACGGGCATTTTTTCTTACCTAAGGAGGTTTTCCAAAGAAGGGGAATCATGCTTAATTGAGCATCTATATATAATTACTCTTTCAACATACTTAAAATCATATATACTTATGATTATATAATAACAACAATTTATACCATATAATAATATGTTATTATGTAAATTTCATAACTTAAATCCATATCCTCTTCCACAAAAAAGAATACGAAATCATAATTTGTTTGTATGATACCCTACCACCTAGCGAATCGATGTCATTCATTTTCATTAATAAACTATCATGGATTGGTTTAATGAGTGATTTAAATTATATATATACATATAAGTTTAAAAAATATTTATCATTATTTATATATGATTTCACATATTCCTTCTTAATTTCCATTCTATGGGTGATAGGATAACTTTGGTCATGTGTACAGTGGACTACCGCCTCACAAAACGATGTGATTTTGTTTCACTAAATAATTATATGAAAGGTAATATGGGTAATTTTAATGAATATATTTGATATAAATGAAATTATAATTATATTGATGAGATATTTATAATTATTTAAATATAATATATAATTTTATTTCTTACAGTGAAAAATGATAATGTGGTTTGTGTATGTGTGGACTACCACATCCACAAAGCGATGAAATTCTATTTTTCAAAACCACATTATAATAATGATATATATAAGTATATTTAAAGAAATAATATGGTATATAAGATATAATTATCATTATTTAAAGATAAAATATTACATACCTCTTTTTTATAATGATCATTAGAAATAGAAACATTACTGATGTGTATGTACAACCTAACATCTTCAAGATCATAGCATAGTTTATTTTATTAAACATATTTCATATTTGTATTTACAATTATGATAGATATATAATTATTATAATTATTTCATGACTATTATTATAGTGGTTTTAACATAAATACCACTTTTACCATACTCAACTGACCAAATTCATTTTGGACATTTAATCCAAATAACATCAAAACTTACAAAGTAAATTTACTAATAATATAATTGTGTTTGAAAGGGAAATAATTGAAATAAAAGGAATTGATAAATTGATAAAGGTTATAATGAAATTAAATAATTATCATTTGTTTATTATTCAATAAGATACATAAATTAAGTGATAATTTGGACCCAAGGTTTGAGACTTTATCTAAATTTCCATTCATTAAGGCATGTTTTGATATTATGCACCTATATTATTTTATAAGGTGTATATCAAATCCCATTAAATTTTAATATCATTAATTTATATATTATAATTATATTTAATGTTATGTTTAATATTATTATTTCATGTCAGTTCTGGTTAAATTTTTTCCAATGTGATAATGAGAAAATCTTTTAAAAATCCTCTAATAATGTTTTCATTTCAACACTTCATCTTCTAGGAACACGTTTTTAAAATTATTTAATGAATTTTTTTTATATGGAAATTAATTATTTATAAATTTCATTTAATTTATCTCTTTATATTATTTTTATGGTTTTTAAATGTAATATTTTTATGATTTTTATATGGAATATTTTGAAAAATGAAAGAAGAAGTGTTATTTTTTTATCATATATAGAGAAAACTAATTTTTACAATGACATAAACATTATTAGATTTCCATATTCCTTTTAAAGAATTTATTTTTTCATCAAGAAAAAAATTTTCTTTTTTTCTATGTATTTTGGTATTGAATTTTTTTTATTAAAATAAAGTATTATTTTTTAATTTCCAAAGATGATTTTTAAATGAGTTTAATAGTAATTTTAATGGGTTTTATGTATAAACGGTTCAAGAATTAATTGTTCTACTCATTATATGGTACTTTAATATTATATAATAAATGAGATATATGGGTATATCTTATAAAAAGGGTTGATCCTTATTATAACTGATGAAAAATGGGTGATCCCGATTTAGCTATATAAAGGGTAATCCCTATTTAAAACCCCTAATGAATTCAATAAATACTATATTTTAAGCCATATATATGTTTATTCTAATTGAAAGGGATTTGAAGGGGTTTTAGTAATATGATTCTCTAAGACACTAAAATGTGTTTTTATTTTCAGTGAGTGGGTTTTAAATTCCTATTTTGATAAAAATGTTTGTGTGTTTTTCATATGAAAATGTGTGATTTCATATAATAAAAGAACATTGAAGATGAAGGAAAATGTTACATTATATTTCATTTTTTTCATAGGAATAATATTTTTCATTGATTTTATGATCCTTACTGATATTTTTGTGGTCATCCCAAATTTTAAAATGATTTTCATAGAGGCTTATAAATGGATAAGGAAACAAAAGACATCTAGTTAAAAGTACTGAATATAAGAAATGAAAATAAATCAATAAATATTTTAAAAAATTTACATTATGTGAGAATGTATACTAATTGGAATTTTCCACTTTATAAAATATAAATTTGTAATGTATTAATTATGACCTTATTCTATCAAACTCTAATCATGAAAATAACCTCTAAGTGAATAATGGTGAATTCTTGAATAAAAATTTAGATTATGATATGTTTAAGATCGGGTCCTTAAAGTTGATATGAGAGGAAAATTTAGATACATTTAGAGTCTAGGATAATGATAACAGCATTAAAATGAAATATTTTACCATATTATTAATTTAAAGAGATATAGAATTTAAATGTTACAATGTTGCTTCATTTAAACTAGTTTTGATCAGAATGGTTTTACACAGAACAATTTCGAAATCAACATTTAAAATAAATTGAGAGGATAATATCTTTCAAAATCAGAATATTAAGATAGTTAAAATTAGAACAAAGGAGTATGTTACTATAATGACTCAGCTGAGGCATGATACAAATGGGTGTGGTATCCATGATTGAGAGTAGTCGAATATACCACAAAGGAACATGATAATAGAGGAGAATTTAATGATACACCATTCCCCATAATTTAGTGGATAATCTAAACTTATGGCATTAAAAAGATGGATCAATAACCTATAAAATATATTTAATGTCATTGGATGTTCAAAACATCATAAGATAACCCTTTTTGTTTAACATTTTGAAGGTAAAAGAGATTAGTGAAGGTATTTGGATAAGAATACCATATAGATAGATAATATTTATTTCATGAAATTGGAAAATTAGAAGGATATTCTCCATTAGAAATATTTACCTAATGTTGTTCAACTACAAATGAAAAAAAATTCATTGAATTTGGGAAAAAAGTAGAATATTTATTTACAATATATGATTAAAAATTGACATCATTAGATTGGTATGAGTTGGATTTTATTTGGGAAAATAGTAGTAAAATTAAAATATTATACTCAATATTGAAACCATTTTTGGAAGATATTTTTATTTATGAGAATTTAAAATTTTTGGGAAATTTGTTCTTTGTGTTGAAAAATTTGAGATGGAGTCTGTTGATTCTTATCATCCTCAAGATACAAAAATAAATAAATGGAAAAGATATAAATTATAAGAGAAGAAACCAACTAATAAGTTTATATATAATCTCCCAATATGCTCTAAGTGTGGTAAAAGAAATTTTGGGGGATGTTTGTTAGGACTGAAAAGGTGCTACTAGAGTGGTATGTTTAGTTACAGGGCTCAATAATGCGAAGAAAAGAGTCCTAAACAATTCTAGAATGAGATACGATATAACTATTTAATATTGATATGTTTTAGGGTTAATAATTTGGGGAATTTGGATAATGTGTCTCTAATGTTAAATACTCAGGGTAGAAATACTCAGGGTTTGAAATTAGATGGTGTGAAAAAAAATCATTTCTTACTTACATGGTTGATGTTTGGACATCGAATGAAATGGTGATAAGTATGTTACTCATTCATTTCAATTATTTCAATACACTATTTAACTCTATATATATTCATTCATTTGTTTCTAAAAAAATTATAAGAATACTGGGAATACCTCTTCATGAATGTATGATAGAAATTTAGGTGAAAAAAATAAGGGGTAATATTAAATTAACCAAGATTTATAGAAATACTATTATTTTTATTAGTGGAATGGAATTTCCTACAAATATTGTTAAATTTTTTATTATGGGGTTTTATTTTATTTTTGTTATGGGTTGGATTTAAATTTACAATGATATGATAGATTATAAACATATGAGAGTCATGTTAAATAATTCAATGACTTTGATAACAAACCCGAAATGTATGAATTTTATTTGAGATAGAAGTGAAACATACTAATATTATTTTTTTGAAAGGAAGAAAAATTATTAAATTAGTGATGTGTTGGTATAAAAATAAAATATGTATGTATTTACTAGTGATTTTACTTGTTTTATTTAGGGTTAGGTGTTTGGGTTTATGGTTGACTGAGTTCCAGATGTTATGCCTATTTCAAAACCACCTTATCAAATATCTCAAGTAATACTTTTTGTATTGAAAAAAATTAAAATATTTACTAGATTAATATTTTATTAGACCTAGTACTTCACTATGGGGTTTACCTATTTTTTTCTTCTAAATTTATATAGTTTAATGATATTTTTAATAAATTATAGATATTGGAATAACCGTACTGTTGACAACATGTATCATTTTCCTCCTATAGAGGATTTGTTTGATCCTCTATTGGGAGAATAATACCATTCAAAGGTTGATTTAATATTTAGGTACCATCAGCTGATGGTGAAGGAGGATGAAATTCCTAACATATACTTTTGGACTATATATGTTCTATATGAATTTTTATTAATTTTATTTGGGTTATTGAATGCACCTACTATATTAATGTAACTGAGGAATAGTTTTTTCAATGAGTTCTTTGAAATTTTTCTGGTTATGTTTATTGTTGAAATTTCGATATATTCTAAAATTACATAGGAAAATAAATGAAAACTAAGGATATATTTTCAAACCATAACAAAAAAGTAACTATATGGGAAATTTTTAAGTGTGAATTTTGGTTAAAAAATTTATTTCTCAAAAAACATTTTTTCAAAAGATGTCATATCATTTGACCTATCTAAATATTTTTTTTCTAGAACATCCATGTTGAAAAAATATCATACTGATTCATAGTTTTCATGGATTAATGGATTACTACTAGTGGTGTCATGACCCGTCCTCGGGGCCCGTGCCGTGACTACCCCAAGCCCACCTTCCATAGGCCAGGGGTTGGCGACTAGCACCAAAGGCGAATCCCTGATAAAAAGGGAAGGCATTTCCTTTTAACCTGTAACTCACAAAGTCTGAACACAAGAAGTAGAAGCAACATATATGAAAATAGAAATGAAAAGTGTACTGAAATTAAGTGGGCTAGAATACAAACCCAATGGAACAACAAGTACAAGTACAAGTACCAAGGGAAAACAGCTCCTGAATCATCCACCAGGGAATCTTACCTGAAGGGTAGGTATAGAACTCGAACAACTCATCCTTGAAGTACATATCGTCTAGTCCAGCTCCGAGAAGCCTCCTGTCCATCACCCTCAGCCTCGATCTCTGCTGACCATCGTCTGCACATAACACAACAAGGGACGGGCGAAGCCCGTGCATGGGTGAGTATAGCAATACTCGGTAGGGGACCCCGAGGCCCCCAAATGTCTCCCAGAATCCACTATGGATAAACCATAGAAGAAAGATACAATCACTAAGTATCAACTAACCCAACTTAGGTATATGACCATACATATACCTAAGTTACCAGTCACAGTCCAACTCCAACTCTCGAGCCCAAGCACAACCCAGTCCACAAAGGAAGTAAAGTCGATCACCTTGGTGATAATGACTAAAAGTCAAGACTTAGCTGACATATTTATACATCACATGAAGAGGGGTAGAGATGATAAGATGTATCCTTTAAATCATCTCCTCTGTCAAACCCATGTAGGATCCTGGAAAAATATCAGCGCTGTCGAACCCATGTAGGATCCTGGGACAATAGTCATCACTATCGAACCCACAGAGGATTCCGGTATAGAAGTCACCATTGTTGAACCCACAGAGGATCCCAGTATAGAAGTCATCGTTTTTGATCCCACGGAGGATCACGATATAGAAGTCATCGCTGTCGATCCCACAGAGGATCCTGGTATAGAAGTCATCACTATAGAACCCACGAAGGATCCTAGTACAGTAGTCATCACTGTCTAACCCACGAAGGATCCCATCATCTCAGTCGCAGAAATCCCTAGGGTTCTCGCACACAGAACCCTTGATTCTAGGAGGGTCCAGTCCTCGAGCCAAGTGTCGATACATCAAATACCACGAATTCTCAAGTTGATGCATCCAGTAGTTCCGTCTCAACATAAGGAACCCAACGCGACAGACGACGCGTCAATCAGACGCCTTGTCAGTGAGTTATTGGCATTTCCATTCTAGGGGCCCGATTGGTTTTTAGGCTCAAACCAACCTGACCGTATCCCAAATGTGTCCAAACCTCAAGTAGGATATGCCAAATAAATCGTCTCACTCCAAGAATTCCATCGCCGTGGATGGTTCGTAGATCGGACACCTGCAACCCAAGATGCGGGCTAAAAGGTGTAAATGGTCGTAGCAGGTCCGGGTCCAGTACGAACTAGTCAGACCGACCTGGCCCGACCAGGTCTGAACAGGTGACCCGGTCTACGGGTGCGGCCCGACCCGAGTGGTCGTCCCGGCCCGTGGCGGCCCGACCGAAGGGTGGCCCGGCCGTGTGGCTTGGCCCGATTGGCAGGGCGGCCTGGACCAGCTGGCCGCAGGGCCCGGCGGGAAATAACGGGCTAGCCGTGGGGCCCGGTGGGCCACGCCGTGGGGTGGGGGGGGGGTGCCACGCCCCTGGATTACGAAGGAACCATGGGACCCTTTGGGTCTCGTCTTGTGGGGAACTGCCGGTGGCCGGCTCAGCCGGCCACCCTCAATCCGCCGCGGCCTTTGGTCGCAGGCCTTCTCTGGTGCGACACAATAGTGGCGCCCTATCTTTGTCCACCGCAACCCGCATGGCTGCGGCCCCCTTCCTCCGGCACAGCGTGAATGCATCACGCCACTTCCGTCTGCCGCAGACCTCCTAGAAACGGTTCTTCACCAGCGCGGTGCGACGACACCGCGCCCTTCCGGCTCCACTGCGGTCCCCCAGGCCGGGGCTTTTCATTGCTAGGTGCGATGGCACCGCGCCCTTCTGGCGGTCCGGCGGCCCTCGTGCTGCCGGCTTCTCCCTAGTTCCTTCTACGTTGTCAATCAAACATGAACCAATAGAGGGATGTCGGGTCGTGTTTGTTTGGACCATGCCCTCCACATTAGGTGATAACAAGTGGCCATCAACGAACCATAATAAATAATGAGGAACAGGGTTTTAACTTAATCCAAACAAACCCCTACCTTGTAAACGGTGATGGCTTGACAGAGTCCAGGGAAGGCGCATCGTTCCGTTGACGTCGGGGGGAGATGACCTCGTCGTTGGCGATGTTCCTCTCGGGCGGTGTCTTCCCTTTCTTACCACTATTGGAGAGGGAGAAGATGGCATCGTCGTTCCTCAGTGGAGAGGATGTCGTTCTTCGTTGGAGAGGATGTCATTCTTCATTGGAGAGGATGTCATTCTCCAAGAATCTCCCAAGTCCTCTAAAAGTTCCACCCCCAAATTAATTCTTCCAACAAAACAATATAAAATAATAGGCTTCTCTATTATTATATTATTGGCAAGAATTTGAAAAGATTCGAATTAAATTAAGTTACTTAACTTAATTAATGGGTGAAGATGTCTTAGTTATTTTGGGGGAGGAAAGTGAAGAATTAAAATTAATGAATAGGGGTTTCAAATTAATATTTGAGAGTTAATGGGGGGTTAATGGGGGGTATGAAGCATGTGTGGGCCCCACTACATAATATCCTCTCATGGGAGGTCATGCGCAGGTGGGGCGCACCTCCAACCTCCCCTTGGAGGATTAAACCACCACTCAAATAAAAATATGTTACACATATTTTTATTTAATTTATTTAGAAACCCCAAATATTAACTTACAATATCAAGAAAATGGAACAGTGGTAAAGGTATCTTTAAGAGAATACTGGCGCTGTGAGTTCAATGGTTCCCTTGGATTTAAATTCTGAGAACTGGTTCAAAATATATAAAATATCGCATGTACGTTTACTTAACATACACGAAACAAACTTCAGAAATTGATTCTGGGCACACCGAGCCTCAGAATTAGGCTCTGTCAGAAACTACAGAGACATAAAATTCCCATGTTTTTTTTTAAAATTTCAATGGAATTTATGGGTCTCTACATTCTCCCCACCTAAGGGCTTTATATCCCCATAATCTAAAACCCAAACTAAGGAAACAAATGTGGGTACTGAGCATGCATTTGAGCCTCCCTCTCCCAAGTGCTCTCCTCGAGCTTCCCGTGCTGCCAGTGAATGCATACCAGAGGAATCGACCATCCACGTAGGACCCACTCCTGTCGATCCTCAATCTATAATAGAACCTATGTGAATATCTCCCCATCATCGATATCCAGATCCCCATGGTCGATGATGTGGGACGGGTCGTGCACATATCTCCTCAGCTGAGAAACGTGGAAGATGTCATACACCCGGTGCAACTGAGGTGGAAGAGCTAGGCGGTAAGCCACATTGCCTACTCTGTTGAGGACTTGGAACGATCTGATGAATCTTGGATAAACCTTCCGCCTTGGCCAAATCTCCATAGACATCATCAAGGTGAGACCTGTAGAAAGACGTGGTCACCATCCTTGAACTCTAGTGGTCTCCATCTCCTATCAAAATAGGAATTCTTTCTACTCTGTGTAGTCTTCATCCACTCCTGGATGATCTTAAACTTCTCCATCATAGCCTACACCGTCTCTGGTCCCATAAGTGATGACTCCCCTGGGTCAGTCCAGCACAGAGGCGATCTAAAAAATAAGCTATAAAGTGCCTCAAATGGTGCCATCCCAATGGTGGAGTGGTAGATGTTGTTATATGAAAACTCCACCAAAGGTAAGTGATCCTCCCAGTTGTGACCGAAGTTGAGGACGCATGAACGAATCATGTCCTCAAGAGTCTGAATGGTCCTCTCAGTCTGACCATCCATTTGAGGATGGAAGGCGATTCTCAAGAGAAGCTGCATCCTGAAAGCCTCCTGCAACCCCTTCCATAGCCGGGAAGTGAAACAATCATCTCAATCGAAGATGATCATCGATGGCACACCATGAAATTGTACGATATCTTATATGTAGAGGCATCCCAAGGTCTCTACTCAGCCCAGTTCTCTGATCGATAGGAAGTGGGACGACATGGTTAGTCGGTCTATGATCACCCAGATAGAGTCGTGTCCTTAGGGTGTACATGGAAGTCATATCACAGAATCCATGGATATCCTGTCCCACTTCCACTATGGGACCTCTAAAGGATGAACCAATCATTCTAGAACCTGGTTCTTCGCCTTCACTTGCTGACAAGTGAGGCATCATGAGACAAACTCTGCTACTGCCTTCTTCATACCTAGCCACCAGGGATTTCGTCGGAGGTCCTGATACATCTTCTCCACTCCTGGATGTACCTCTAATGGAGATGTGTGGAACTCCAACAACACATCCTCCTAAAGTGAAAATGGTACCATGGTATATCCTCGGAAGAGAATGACGTGCTCCCCACCTTTAGAAAATCCATCAGGTGCCTTCCCTATGGATATCTGAGCTCGTCGCGTCTCACAGTCAAAGTCCCCATGCTATGCCTCCCTGACTCGCTGAATAAGTGGAGGAGTGACTATGAGAGACTGTAGAAAGGCTGATCCATCTATATCCACAAAGGATATCTGCAATGCGGCCATCTGCTCTGTCGCCTGTCCTAGTAGCTGAATGCCTGATCTCCTACTGAGAGAATCTACTACAATGTTCCCCTTCTCAGGAGTATAGAATTTATCTAAGTCATAGTCCTAGAGAAACTCAAGCCATCGTCACTGTCTCAGGTTCAGTTCCTTTTTAGAGAAGATAAACTTGAGACTCTGGTGGTCAGAGTATACTGTAAAATGTTCACTCATAAGATAGTGTCGCCACATCTTCAAGGCGAAGACCACTGCTGCTAACTCCAGGTCATGGGTAGCGTAGTTCTGCTCATGCTATCTCAACTTCCAAGAACCATACACAATCAATTCTTACTCTTGCATCAGGACGCACTCGGGTCCGGTCCCTGATGCGTTACAGTAAACTACGTACCCAACGCCCTCCTCCGGTAGCCTCAAGATGGGCGCACTAGTCAACCTCTGCCTCAGCTCTTGAAAGCTCTACTAGGATCTCTCTGACCATACGAAGGGTTGCCCCTTCTTCTTCAATGTTGAAAGCAGTGCTGCAACTCTGGAGAAGTTTGGCACAAATCCCCGATAGTACCCAGCCAGTCCCAGAAAACTCCGTACCTTCGTCACACTCCTAGGTGGCTCCCAAGAAAGCACTGCCACAATCTTCCCTAGATCCACTGCAACTCCAACCTCCGAGATGACGTGTTCCAAGAATTGAACCTCTCAGATCTAGAACTAGAACTTCGAGAGCTTACCATAAAGCTGGTTCTCTCGGAGTGTGTCTAGTACTAACTATAAATGGTAAGCATGCTCCTCCTCAGTAGTCGAGTAGATCAGTATGTCGTCGATGAAGACTACGAAAAAGCGATCGAGGTAAGACTGGAAGATCCTATTCATGAGACTCATGAACACTGCTGGAGTGTTGGTTACACTGAAGGGTATATCCAAGAAGTCATAGTGGCCATACCAACACCTGAATGCCATCTTCTACACATCCTCATTTCAAACTCTGAGCTAGTGAAAGCTTCACCTAAGGTCTATCTTTGAGAACTATGGTGCTCCCTTGAGCTGATCAAAGAGGTCGTCAATCCTCGGGAGTGGGTACTTATTCTTCACAGTCACTTGGTTCAGGTGCCGGTAGTCAACACACAATCACAATCTCCCATCCGCCTTCTTGGCTAACAAAATCGTATATGCCCATGGTGAAACACTAGGTCGGATAAATCCCTTCCCCTACAAGTCCTCCAGCTGTACCCGTAGCTCATGAAGCTTGACGGGATCCATCCGATATGATGGAGTAGATATCAGGGCCGTCCCAGGGTACAAGTCAATATAGAAGTCCACCTATCTGTGAGGAGGTAGTCCTGGAACATCGTCAGGGAAACCACCCTTGTACTGATCCACCACAACATGAAAACATGGTCTCCGCACGTTAACCGCTCCGAGGATGAGACTAGCCAACTAATGTGTGATCGGCTGCCCCCTCCTTTGGATATGTCCATCATATGCTTCAAAGGCTCTCTTCTCACCAGTGAAGGTAAACCTCATCCCATCATCACAGATACACCGCACTTTCCGCCTAATACAGTAAATCTGTGGATGAACTATGGATAACCACTCCATACCCTAGATGACGTCGTAAGGCATCGACACCGCTATGAAGAAATCTCAGTCGAAGCTCTTGCCTCCTAGAGTAAGCTCACACTGCCGGCACCAGTGCATAATCATCGAGTCTGCTCCCGTAGGAGTGTCTAGTCGTATGGATCGAGCCAACGGCTCCGTCGGAATCTCTAATCTCTGAATGAGGGAAGCGACAATAAAAGAAGACTCACACATGTGTTTATAAGTACTGAAAAAAGGGTGGAGTAGACACAGATAGTACCTCGAATCATCTCAGGTGCACTGTGGTAGTAGGCCTTGACTGCCTGGAGCTGAGCCGACCCCTTTCTGCCAGCTCCCTGTGGTCGGGGTGGACCTCCGGGTGGTGGCGGTGGTAGGGCCTCGAAACAACATCCACCACCTGCTACTCGGCCTACTCCTCTACCACGTCTGCCTGCTCCTGGTGGACCACCATAGTCGAACCTCTGCCTCTGCCTAGGAGGTCCCTCTACTATCTGCTGCTCATCTGTATGGAGGGTCGGGCAGTCACGAGCCATGTGACCCTGCCCGACGCATGCATAGCACTGCCTACCCCTCGTATGGATGGCTCTGTCTTGTGTGCCCCGCACAACGGAACCTCTATCCTGGGTTCGCCCACCTGATGGACTGGTCTACTTAGAGCTCTATGACATTTGTCTACTACCGACTGCAGAATAATATGCTACGGGTCGCCCTATGGTGGGTCTCATTACTAGTTTCTGCTCAACAAGAAAACTCTTCACAAGATGGGATCTCTCTAGCACCCCCGCTAGCATCGAGATTTTGAGGGAGATCATAGAAGCCCTGATCTCATGGCTAATCCCTTGATCGATGGTCTGGGCTCTGATGAATCGGTCCCGTACCATATCAGTGGAGTAGCGCAAGAGGTCGGTGAATCTCGCTGAGTACTAAGCTACCATCATGCTACCCTACTATAGATGTAGTATCTCCTGTATCAGTACCGCAAGAAGGGTGGCTGGAAGAAACTCTAACCGGAAGTGACACTCAAAGTCCTCCGAGAGTAGTGATGCCTCTTCATGCACCTGGAGAATCAAGCTCCACCATTTTCCTGCTACTGCATGCCAGAGATTCGCGACAAGGATCAGCATGAGGTCGGCTGGTGTCCCTACCAATATGAAAACTCTCACAACAGCCTCCAGCCAATCCTCAACTGCATGTGGGTCAGTCTCTCCCTGAGTGGTAATCTTGGCCCGAGTGGGCTACCCGAACCAAGGGAGCTTCCCGGCCCGAAGGCACAGCCTGACCTGAGGGAAGCTCGGCCGTGGCGGCCCAACCGAAGGGTGGCCCGGCCATGTGGCCTAGACCGGCTGGCCGGGTGGCCCGACCCGGCTGACCGCGTGGTTTGGCCCGGCTGGCCACAGCGCGGGTGGGGGGGTGCCGCCGCCGGCTGGCTCATCCGGCCGCTGTGGCCTTTGGCCGTGGGTCTTCTCTGGCACGGCGCGATGGCGTCACATCGTCTTCGTCCGCCGCGACCTGCATGGCTGTGGCCCCCTTCCTCTAGCGCGGCGCGATGACGCCGAGCCTCATCCGTCTGCGGTGGCCCTACTGGTTGCGGTTCTTCACCAGCATGGTGTGACGACACCGCGCCCTGCTGGCTCTGCCGCGGCCTGCCTGGACATGACTTTTCTTTGAATGGCGCGATAGCGCCACGCACTTCCGACGGTCCAGCGGCTCTCGCGCTGCCGACTTCTCTTGCGGTCCACCTCCATCATCAAAAAAACAAGAACCAACAGAGGGACGTCGGGCCATGTTTGTATGGTCAGAACCCTCCACATTAGGTGATAAAAAGTGGCCATCAACAAACCATAATAAATAAAGAGGAATGAGGATTTAACATAATCCAAACAAACCCCTACCTCGTAATCGGTGATTACTTGATAGAGTCACGGGAAGGTGGTGTCGTTCCGTTGATGTTGGGAGGAGATGATATCGTCATTGGCAACGTTCTTCATGGGAGGTGTCTTAATTACCTCTATTTCCCCAGTTGAAGAGGGAGAAGATGTCATCATCATTCCTCGGTGGAGAGTATGTCATTATTCATTGGAGAGGATATCGCTTTTCATTGGAGAGGATGTTGTTCTCCAAGAATCTCCTAAGTCCTCTCAAAGATCCACCCCCAAATGAAAGCTACCAACAAAATAAAATAAAATAACAGGCTTCTATATTATTTTATTGTTGGCTAGAATTTGAAAAGATTAAAATTAAATTAAGTTATTTCACTTAATTAATGGGTGAATTTATCTTAATTAATATGGGGGAGGAAGGTGAAGAATTCAAATTAATGAATAGGGGAGTCAAATTAATAATGGAGAGTTAATTGGGGGGGGGGGGGGTTAATTGGGGGTATGAAGCTTTTGTGGACCCCACTACATAATATCCTCCCATGGGAGGTTATGCGTGGGTGGGCCCCACCTCCAACCTCCCCTTGTAGGGTTAAACAACCACTCAAATAAAAATATGCTACACATATTTTTATTTAATTTATTTAGAAACCCCAAAAATTAACTTCCAATCTTGACAAAATGCAACTATGGTAAAGGTCCCCTTAAGCGAATACCAGCGCTACGAGTTCAATGGTGCCCTCAGATTTCAATTCTGAGCACCAGTTCCAATGATATAAAATTCTGCTCGTACGTTTACTGAATGTACCTGAATAAAACTTCAGAAATTTATTCCGGACACAACGGGCCTCAGAATCAGGCACCGTCAGAAACTTCAGACTCGTAAAATTCCCATGAATTTATTTTAAAAAAATTTCCCTGGAATTTCTAGGTATTTACAAGTGTTTTATTGAAAAAATTTCTTGGCCATCTATCTCACTCAATAATTTTACATGAAATGGAGTTAAATTCATCTGGGCAAAATAATGTGATTATTTTTTTAGGAACTAAAAATATGATTGATGAATGATCTAGTTTTAACCTAACCATCCAAAAATGTTGAATTTTTCATCTATGTTGATGAATTATTGAATGAAATTGATTTTTTCTAATGAATAATGATATGGTGATTTCTTGTGATTTATATCAGTTAGAACCTCTTGAGCTAAATTTCCCTACACTTTTTTTGGAACTGGCCTGTATGGATTTAGAAATAATTATTTAGTGGAAGCATTGTTTTGAGTCATGTGTGAAATATATAATGATAAAAAATGTTTTATGTATATTTTTACTCATAAATAATTGATCATGAGATAAGGAAGATAGTTGTAACTAATTATCGATTATGATTTAATGATTCATTACCGTCTTTTAAAAGAGAAAAAACATACTCTACTTTGGGTAAAAATAATAATACTAAAATTAACCATGTGACACATGGAACATTACCATTTGGGTAATGATTAGATAAATATTTTCCTAGAAATTTTATATTTAAGGGAATACTCTATTCTATTTCATTATTCAATGTAATAGATATTTTCTTAATGAAATAAGAAATCTCATAAGGGGGGTCATGCTTTGTAGGAAAAAGTTGATTCTATTAAGAAGGGAATGTTTAATAATTTTAATATTTGTGAAGAAGGTGTTCTATGATTTAGAAACATATTTTTTATTTATTGTGACTCCATGTTGTAGTGTGGTTTGTTATGAAAATATCATAGTTCTCTATTTTCAATTCATCTCGATAGTAATAATATTAATATAGAATACTGAGTGTAATATTATTAGGATGAAATGAAAAAATATATTGCTGACATTACCATGGAGTGTTTGAAATTTCAGTTGGTTAAATAATAAATAAAATTACCAACGGTAATTCATCATCTTATTGTAGTTCCATAGTGGAAATAAGAAGATATATCTATTGATTTCATGGTGATATTACCAAATAATTATCAATGAAACAATTATATTTTTTTTTATATTTTGAAAAATTAATTATATCTCTGCATTTCCTTCCCATTATTTTATTATATCTTTAGATAATATTTATCAACTGTATCTAATGTAGATAGTGAGGTTACATGGAGTTATTTTCACTATTGTATGATACCATATTCATAGGCTCAAATAGATTTTTTGTAAGGGAATTCAAAATTTGTTATGTACAAAATTAAATTTCATTATAGCATTTCATCCTCAATATGATTGATAGTCTGAGTGTAAAATTAAAACAATGGAATTTATTATTCATTATTTTTAAAATATATTACCAGATAAATTTGGATAAGAATCATTATTCAGTTGATTTTTCTTATATTAACAGTCTTAATTCCAGAATATAGATGGAAAAATTCATGGAATTACATGGAAAGTGGTTTCAAATGCCATATTTCTGCGATAAAGTAGAATAAATGTAGTTAAGGGGAACATTGTTGGTATGGGAGATGGATAAAAATGTGTAGTTGATTTAGTAACATATGAGGGCAGCTCACAAATTGTAGAAAAGTCAAGAAGATAACTGGAGGAAGGGATTTTTTTGATGTGGATTATCGATTCTTTCTCAATGTATCTCCATGGAAATGTGTTGTTAATTTTTGTAAAAAGGAAAATATAATACATTGGTTCATTGGACCTCATGAAATCAAAGATAAATTTAGTGTAGTTTCTTGGCTTGGATTCAGATTTTATACTAGGTACACACTATATATCACGAATCAATGTTAAGAAAATATGTGACAGATTCATCCCATGTTTTGATCACTAAAATATTTTAGTTGGAATAGAAATTTTCTTTTATGGAAGATCATGTTAAAATTCTTGAAAATAAAGACAAAGTGTTGCAGAATAAGGTGAATCACTAGGATGTGGTTTTATGGAAGAATCATATTATTGAAGAGGCAATATGGAAATATGAAAATGATATGAGGGAAATATATCCACAATTTATTAATAAATGAATAAAAGTATGAGGAAGAAATTTAAAAAAGTGTGGAAGATTGTTATAACCAATGTAATGATATTATAAATGAATGTCGTTATTTTATTCATCATAAAAATATTATTTAATTTTTAAATCAATTAGGAAATAGTTTTAAATAAACTATTTTATTATAATTTATTTATTAAAAGATTAATATCTAAATATTTTATATTGAAGATGAAAAACATAATTTCATATTTAAAATAATAATATCAAAATAAACTCAAGGTAAAATTTTACATTTTTTTGAAAAATGTTAATTTTTCATTGAATAGTGTACAATACCGATTTTTGGGAAAATGTGTTTTATTTTAAATATGTTAATTAATATAATATTCTCAATACGATTTGAATATTATTTCACATAATAGAATTATTATTTTATTTTATTCTATCCATATAATTGTTTATAATTATCATTATATTTTATTTTAGTATATCTATGTTTTTGGGATTAAAAACTTGTTTTTTTAACCAGTTTCAAGAGTTCATAATGTTTATGTGTTTTAATTATTTAATGTAATCCACAATGAGGAATTTTTTAAGTTAAATTTATAAAATATATTCCATTAAATATTTATTGAGATTCATATAATGATTATTACTTGTCAAATAGTTAATATTAAATCATCTTTTCCTAAAAAAAATACACTTCTTGAAAACCCAATTTTCCATTGCATTTGTGGGTTTTATTTTAAATTAAATATTTCTTCTTATGTGAATTGAATTCGGAAAAATGGACTCCTTATTTTGAGTAATAACTTTTTATATTATCTAATAATTTTAACTTAATTTTTTGTACAAAAAGAATAGGGAGAACAGTAAGCATTAATTACCACTATTAAGGTAAAAAAATGATTTTCTGAGGGGTTAAACCAAACATATAAGTGTTAAAATGACCTATAAAATTATAGAAAATAAATTTTCTGGATGTATTTAGAACTTATCAAAAATTATTATCTATTATGGTGCCTTTTGGAGTAATTTATCATATGAAAAGCATGGATCAACTTTTTTATATCAAAAATTACAACTAAGCCACTCATCTCAATGATAAAGGATACCCACTTTCCTCTCCTAATCCCATTAAAATAATTTTTCATCTAAAAATGATGCAATAATTATCTTAATTAATTTCTTTAAAACATATTGGAATCCTTTTTTTATCCCAAATACATCCTAGAAATTATTTTTGAGCATACATAAGGAGGTTGTCTAAATAAGATGTATCACGATTAACCAAGAATATTTATTTTATTTCTTCTCCAGCCTCATTAAAAACATATAAAATTATTATTATATAATAAAACTAGTATATAAATAATAATTATATATTATTATGTTAATTTAAAATCCTAAATCCATACCCTCTTCAATAACATGGGATGTGAAATCATCATTTGTGTGTGTGGAGGACTACCACCTAACATATCGTACTCATTCATTTTCAATCATTTTATATCGTGAATTATTATAAGTATGGATTTAAATTTATATAAATTATTATTTTTAAATATTAATAATAATTTATTTATGATATCACATTTACTTTCTTACTTTCCATTTTTGGGGGATACGATAACATCACTTTTTTGTATAGCGGACTACAACCGCTTGAAGGGATGTGATTAGTTTTTCACTAACTCTTTACATGGAAGGTAATAATGATAATGTTAATGAATATATTTGATATAAATGAAATCATAATTATATTAATGAAATATTTATCATTATTAAAATAAAAAATATATTTTTCTTTCTTACACTGAAAAATGATACCGTCGTTCATGTACGTGTGGACTAGTGCCTCCACGAATTGATGTGATTATTTTTTCATCACCACATAATTATAATTATACATATAGTCTTATTTAACTAAATCATAAGGTTTATATGATATTATTATCATTTTTTAAACATAAAACATTAATTATTTTGTTTCCATAATTATCTTTAGAAATGGAAATATTACCCATGCGTATATAGAACACAACGTCTCCATGATCATAACATAGTTAATTTATCATAAAAATATTTAATTATTCATTTAAAAATTATAAATGATATCAAAATATGATAACTATTTCAGGATTATCATCTTTGAGATTTTTAAATAATGACTTCTTTTACTATAGTCAACCGAACAAATTCATTTTTGAGGTATAAGCTGCATACCAACAAAATTTCCAATATAAGATTAAATAATGAAGTAGTTGGGTATAAAATGGTAATAAGTGAGATTAAATGAATAATATAATTTGAAAATAATATTAATTATTTAATAAATTAATATATTTTTATTATTCTGTATGATATATAACGTATGTCACTAGTTAGGCTCAAGGTAAGGGACTTAGTCTCAATGTCATTTCATTAAGGAACTTTTGATTTTATACACCAATATTATTTAATAAGGTGTATATACAGGACAATTGACATGTTATACCATCAAATTATCTATTCTCATGATATTTACTATTTCTAATGTTATAAGGTTTATGCATGTTATGATTCAAGTGTATCCCAACTAATAAGAAACTTTTCTTTTCCAAAATCTTTTTTTAAAGTTTAACTTCCAACTAATTATCTTCCACACACATGTGGTTAAAATTATTCAATGAATGTTTTAATATGAAATTAAAATATTTATAAATTAAATTTTATGACTCATTTTATGTTATTTAAATGGTTTTAAAAAGGAATATTTTTTCATGTTTTATATATACCATTTCAAAAAATGAAAAAAGTAATGATAGATTTTTAACATATATGGAACGAAATACTTTTTCTACCACTTATTTAATCCATTTAAAACATTCATGTATTCTTCAATGAAAAACCCTCATTACATTTTTCTATGTATTTTGTATTGAAAATTTATTTTTAAAAGAAAACTTTATTTTTATATTCGTAATGATTTTGTTTTTAAGGGTTTAAAAGTGTCTTTAAGAGGGTTTTATGGTGAAAATGTTAGAGAATAAAATGTTGTATTATTGATATGGTACATGAGAATTATATGAAAAATTGGTGATCTAGTTAAATATTATAATAATAATTTATACCCATTATAGTTCATGGGTGATCCCAGTAGAGGTTATATGAATGGTTGAGCTCCATTATAACTCATAAAAAAACTAGTGAGATTGATATAGATTATATGATGGGTGAACTGCATTATTTCTCTCCAATACATTGCAAATTGATTATATTTTATAAAGGTAATATTTTTGTTACAATTAAAATGGGTTTGAATTGTTATTATGAATATTATTTTATTTTTTTCGAAAAAGGTTTTTTAATTTCTTGCAATGGGTTACGATTGATTCAATAGAACAAAAAGTTTCACTATTTTTCATATCAGAAAGTTTTATTTCATATGATCAATGAAATTTAAATATAAAGGTAAAAATTACTTGAGTTTTCATGTACTTAAATGGATTAATTTTTTTCATTATTATTATGTCCCTTACTATATTTTTTCTATATCCAATATTTTAAAATGTTTTTCATAGGGTCTAAAGATGGTTAATGAAAAGGAAGAAGTGATGTTGAATGTTGTAAAGATTTTATCTGAATATAAATTATGATTTATTATAAAAAATTATATTATGGGTAAAATGAATACATATTAGATGTTTACACTATGTATTTTATGTTTTTTATTGTATGAGTTATGACATAATTCTTTAAATCTCTAAACCTAAAGAATCCTCAAAGTGAAAGAATGTAAATTATTGACTAAAAATAAATATTATGATTTGTTTAGTGAAGGGTAATTATATTTGAAATAAAAAACTACCAATACCATAAAAATATCAATACCCTTTTATCATTATTATAATAAATTTTATTTATATTAATGCAACAATCATTATTTATTTCTTCCCAAATAAAAAATAAAAATAAATGAATGTTGACTTTTCGTTGTGCGGACATTGACTATATGATTTTTTTTTCATTTTTCAACGTGAAATCCATTATTCATAAAAACAAAGAAAATATTATTTAAAAGAATAAAATAATCTAAATAATATTATTATTCTAAAATTATAATTATATTATAAACATCCTTAAGTATACACAACCATTGGGTTTTATAGTGTTGGGGTCAGTTTAACAACTTAAAAGAACAATGAAATAAAAATAAATCACGGATGAAAATGTTACTATAAATAATATAATTATTATAAGATAATTTTAAAATTGTGATTATTTTGTGGATTTGGTATGGTTATGTTAATTGTTTATCTTATTGTTAAAATATCATCTTTGATCTATAAATGCATCAAAATATGCCCGCATCGATTCCATTTTCACTCACACATAAGATAAATAATTAAGATAAATATATAATCCTTGATAATAAATGGTATTTATTAAATGATATATAGATAAATAAGGTTCCTATTATGGTATAAAATATACATAATTTGATTTTTTATGATTTTTGGTGCATGCATACAATTAATCAACAACAAGGTAAGGGTTTGTGTTAACTCGATTTTCATCCATTAAGTTACAATCATTATTATCAAAATATATTATTCCACATTACATTTATTATTCATAATGAATATATTATTTTCTATTTCCTCTTTTATTTATGAGTTTCCGAAATTCTTATTTGTAACATCATTATGGAATTATTCTTACCTAAAATATTATGTTACATGTAATGGTTTCATGTCTCAAATTTCTATACCTATAGACATATTTCATATAATATGCCATTTGTTCTGGTCTATCTATGATCCATTTAATATTTTTTTACCATTATCCAAACATTAGTTATAATATTTAATATTTCATCTCAAATTTATCATTCTATGTGTTTTTATTTGAATGTTTCTATATATTTAGGGATGATTTATCACTATTTCCAATTCCATAAGACACATTTGATATTTATAACTATATTTTCACTTATACATTGTATTCACTTTTATATTTACTTCATGTATAATTATATATTTATTTCTAGTATATTTTAATTTCATGGTATCCCCCTCATGTTTTTATTATTATTACCGTACAATTACTATATGTCTCTTGGCATCTCAATTTTGTTTCATTGAGACATGATTTGTGTTTCACAAGATGTTTATTTTCTATGGGTTATATATTTTCTAGGGATTAATTTATATATCCACTAATACTATTTTCATATAGGTGATTAAACTTATGAAATATACATAACTTCCTTTTTCATGCCAAAATATTCCTTTATTATATGAATGATATTTCTTCCAATTCCATTACTATATGAATCCCTATTTTTCATTAAAATATTTGTTGGAAATTTTACATATGTATTACATCAGTTTATTAAGGACATTATTAACATAAAAATATAACTATTTCTCAATACAATGTTAGTTTGATAGATGCTTACATAGAAATCAATTTTATTTATTAATTGGGGAACTATTGAAAATATATATATATTTTTTATTCTGATTCATATGATTATTGACTAACTAGGAAATTAGATTATGAATTTTTTATCCATCCAAATTCATTCAAAAGGCATGTTATGATCATGATACACATTTTATTAATTTAGAAAAAAGTATTATCATTACGCATTTAATGTCTTGGATTTTCAACAAGGTAAATATTTTTTTAAATTCATTAAAACACTCATTGAGTTATCCATTTTGGATTATACCTTGGTCTCTTGGCTCATATACCAATCAGTTTTATTTTGGGAAGAAATTAGACTGAGGGCTTGATGTTGGGTGTAGTAAACAAATATAACATGTATTTAAATACATGATGTTTGTTGGTCTCGTCAGACCCATTACACATTGTTTTTTTTTCTAGGATGAAAAGAATTTTATTTATATGAAGTGTATTATATACACACATTTTGAACAATAAATGATGTGTATATATAATATACATCATGAAAATAGTATAGATATATTTTAAATGGGACAAGGCCTCATATTTTGATGGATCCCCATTATTTCCCAAATAGGAGCTGCATGAGGGAGATCCTCCCACTCCTAACCTAGGTTCCTTAGGTTCTTATTCATTTGGGATATGTTTCCTTCACTGTCAGTACCATTGGATCCACAACGGTAAGCTCCATATTCATATTACTTACTTTATTAGTTTAACTCACCATCTTTTGTGATATTTTGGTGTGACATCATATTCTCTATGTTTAGTTATTTTTTCAATTTTATAAGTTTCTTCCATTATATCTCGTTTTAATGGTTAGAAACTGATGAGTCTATATCTATTGATTTCATTTCGGTGGTCATGTCTGTTTCTCTAATTTTCATGTTATATTTTATTGTGAGCCACTTTTCCTTATGTTGGACTTCTATAGATATGCCTAAAAAATGATGAATACATTAAATTAAATGATAACATATAATAGATATAACCCTATAAATTGTTGAGATAAAGTCATAGGGTTCCCACCCTAAAGAGATCCACCCCATGGGTTTTCCATCCATAAACTTCCTCATGCCTTGAATTTTTTTTAATCTTCATTTTAGGCTTGCGAGAAGTCATTTTAAATGTTTATGTTGTATTTATTAAAGTGTGTGAGTTTCATGTTGAGATAAAAATAATACCCATACTTTATGTTAATTTATATTCAAGGGTCCCAACATTGGTATTCCTATGATATAATCATCATGAATTATAATTGGAACATGGAAATGAATTTCACTATATTGGGATTGATATTTGGATTCCTTTTGTAGAATACTGTGGATGAGCTCTTGTAGTGGAGGAAATAAATATGCATGAGTGATACCCATTATTTAGGGAAATGACCTTGGATGGGATTGTTGGAAATATGGTTATACCATTCCCTTAAAGATACTTGGTCCTTTTTGTGGGATAATTGGGAGGATCTTAGGGGGTCATACATTACACCATGTCGAGAGTGAAACTTTAGGATTTAGTATGGATCTCATTCGATGGATTCTTATAGTGATGGGTATTTATAGTTCTTCTACATCAATACATGGGATCCTTTTATGGATTTCCTTAGATGGTCTTATGATGTAATTTGTTAAATTATTTCCATGTATTTTATATCTAAACATAATAATTCAATACTATTTACCTAAGGAGGCATATGGAAATCCAAAAAACATACTTAGGTGTGGTCTATTATGGATACATGATATTTGATTACCATTTATACACCCATATCATATATTTATATGTTTAACTTGGTTCAGAGGTATCCATCATAGGATGAAACAAGTAGTATAGATTTGGTTCCCATGTGGAACTCGATCCAATGTTATTTATTTATAAATTAATTTCATGCATCTATTATTTCTTTCACACTACTCGGTTTATATGCATATGAGGGAATTTTTTAAACATCATCGGTGGTGTTCAATTATATATATCTTACACCCTATTCAAGATTCCTATAGTACATGAACAAACATCATGTGTTCAGGTATAGAAATATATAAGCATCCATCTTTTGATGATTGATTTTTCATCACAACTGGAATGGAGTATGAAAGTAGAGGACTGAGCCTATGATTTGGATTCTTATAGAGGTCGAATTAGTTATTTTTAACTATTAATTATCATGTTGTATATTCAGGTACCCCATTGTTTCCCTTACACATCCCTTTTGTATAGAATCATTTAATCATCATCATTTTGTTTATGATTTTGATTTATCTTTTTCATGTTTATTTATATGTTGGGTTTGTCTTCCACTGTTAATAAATTATTAATTATTCACATGATGACATTATTATTTATGATTTTCCAATAATGTTATTAATAGGTAATAGTCTCCCCATAGAAAATCTCAATTCCCTCACTTCTAGTCAGCAACCTCTAGCATATGAGGAGGCACACTTTAGGTTACTTGGGAAACCATTATGGTGCACCACTAAGTGCATTCCATGTCAAGACACTAAAAAGTGGTATTTGAGGGTCTTTTTTCTATTTTTCATAATATTTTGTTAATATATAGGAGTCTATGAATATATTGGAATTGGGTAATGAGCATGTGTTTTGGATTTTCTAACCCATGAGCTAGGGAAACCCAAATTATATGTGATGGAGGATTATTATAATTGGTTTATTCCTATTATTATTGTACTCATTTAACCATTGGGTGACACACAAGTTTTGGGATGTTATTATTGTTTCTATTATTATTATGGATTTAATCTTTTTCCTTAGTAATAAAATGAGGTATTATCTCATGCATCATTATAAGAACTTGAGGATTCACATGTCATGGATTATTTCATGCCATATAGTTATAACTTATGGCTTACATTTCTTATATTGTTTTTCAATTTTGTGTGTTTATATATTTTTATATATGGAAATGTGATAATGCTTCATGAAAGGGTATCATAATTTTATTAATTAAATTGTCTACATTAGTCCAAATGTTTTTCCCACATAGACTGATGATAGAACCCTAATTAACCAATTATTCCATGAGTGAGCTATTAAAAACTGGTTCTATGGGATGATACTTTAGTATATTTAATTACATGAAATCTAATATTATTTAATGAATCATTTAATTCCATAAATTGTGAATGGAGATACATTTAATAAAATTATTTTACATGACCTATTACATCTTGATATCAGATGTAAGGGTCAAGGAATAGTTTCATGGCATAGAAATTTCAATCTATAAAAAGTATGGGATATTATAAATTGGGAATGGTGACGCATCTAACAAGACCATGATATATTTATACATATAAATAATTATGAACTAAAATAGATTCAAAATATTAAATGAAATGGTTACCATTAAATGCATATTCCAATTGTAGAGTAAAGGGTATTTTCCTCTATAACATGCAATTGGAACACCATAAACCAGATCCTCTACTGTTTTATTTAATACCATGACCCTATCCCAAATATATTTTTGGGAAGTAAGTAGTGTCTCTTATTACTTTTTTGATAATTCTTATCACAAAGGTCTACATTTTGGAGTAGGCATAGAGGAGTGACTCATTTATAGGAAGGATATGTACATATCCATTTATATTATAAATGATTCAATATATTATAAAACACAATATAAAGAGATATTTTGGTAATTTTAGAGCTATTATTCTATGACATTATCAAGTCATGAAATAGGATAGTGGCGACAACCATTCTTTATAGGCAGGGGGCCTTGAGCCACTAGTATTTCCTCGACATGGACTAGTTGTTTTGATACCATGATCATGTTGATTGATAATGTTGGAGGGTAAATTTTACATCCCTCAAGGGGTTTAATTATGTTCTTTAGGGTGAATATGATTTCCATGAAAGTCAAGCTAGACTGGAGAATCAAGGGTTGGGAGGAGTGATATCCCCGATGGATAGTCTCCTTATGAGAGATCAGGGAGCACAATGATTATAATTTCAGCCTATTGTGGATCATCTCTGGGACTCCTTCCCTAATGAATTCTCTAGTTTTCCTCACATGAGATATGTGTACATAACCATTGATCTAATCCCACTAGTAGGGATAGTGTCTATTCCTCTTTATTGGATATCACCTACTATGATCCAAGAATCAAATAAGTGGTTAGAGGACATGGATGATATGGGATTATTACAATCCATAACTTCACCATGGCTCCCCATGTTCTATTCACCAATAACGAATATGGGGACCTTATGATTTTCATGGATTATCACTAGTTGAACTAGCATATAGTTAAGAACCGGTATCCATTGTCACGTATAGATGACCTATTCAACTAGCTTCAAGGTGTGATGATTTTATCCAAGAATGAATTGAGGTTAGGATACCCTTAGGTGGATATAATATCATTATTCATATAATGTATGACTATTCATAGACAATATGGAAAGTATGAGTAACTAGTTATACCATTCATCCATAAAAATGTACCGACACTTTTTATGGCCATAATGAATTGAATTTTCCACCCATATCTGGATTCCTTTGCATTAGTCATCTTGGAAGACATATTAGTGTATTATCAAACTAGACTTGACCATTCCAAACATCTTGAGATCATGTTAAATATAATGAGAGAGCATCATCTATAGAATATTATCACAAAATGCCACTAGTGGATCAATTTTCTCCACTTTGTGAGTCATATCAACTCAAAGGATATAGTTTTTATTAATCCAGAGAATGTGAGTGTTGTATTTTACTCGAGAAACCCAAGAATATCTTCTACAAACATAATTTTATGATGCTTGATAACTATTATAGGAATTTTATTTGTGACTTCTCTTGCCTAGCAGTGCCTCTAATGGGATTAGGTGAGAAGGGTTTGTTGTTCTAATGGTCTGTATCCAAAGAAGTATCATTTAAATAATTGAAATGGAGATGGACATCTATGTTAGTCTTGATTATTCTAGAGTGGGGAAGAAGATATATAGTTAATTATGATACTTCAAGAACTAGGATGGGAGGAGTAATGATGCCGGGAGATTGGGTCGTAATGTACGAGTCTCGACAGTTGAGAAATCATGAGAATAATTACCTTATAAAAGACCTTGATCTAGAAGTTCTGGTTTATGATTTACGTAGTAGGTGGAATTATTTTTTAAGGATAAGTTTTTTGTTTAAATAGGTCATAAAAGTCTCAAATATAGTTTCACATAGTTTGAATTGAATATCAGATAGTGAATGTTGGTAGAATACATACAATCACTTGACTTTAAGCTAGCTTATACACCTGAAAATGGAAATTTAGTAAAAAATTCCTCAAGCCATAAGACCTAAAAATAGGCCATTCATGACACCAGTTGTGAGTGGATGTTGATGGATCTGTTATTTGAGATGCAACTTGATGTTTAGGAATTTCATGGGTATCCTTTTTAGAAACATTTTAAATCACATACTCCCTTTATGAGTGGTTAAGTATGAAACATATTTTAAGCCATGATAGATTTTTCCTAAGGGATAGTGTTTCAAGAGGGGACTCATCACCTAGTTTGGTTTTCCACAAAAAATGAGATCATTCTATTTTTCAAAATTTTCTGGGATCCTTTAGACCTATTGGAAGATTTGATGTTTGAATCTCAGCAAATTTCTGGGACGTTCACCATGATATTACAAAAATGTATCAGGACTCACAAAATCAGTATTGGGGGCCATCTATGAAGACCAAGATTTTAGGTCCTCTAACCCATTTCTCTACTTGTGAGAATGTAATGCGTGAGCAATAGGGGCCTAGAGGACTTCTAAATCCCATTTCCATTAATGATTAGAAATGGGATGACATCACTATTCAATTTTTGTTGGGTTTGAAGAGATCCCCTTATGATATTGAAATAGTATGTGTTGATCATTGATAGGTTAAATATGGATTAAAAATTTATACCAATCAAATAGACCATCTCACTTGATAATATCAAAATTATTTATATTTGGTATATTTATCTCCCACATGGTGTCCCTCATTTGATCGTATTGAGTTATGATGATTGGTATACATCTCATCTATGGGAGGGGATACACAATGCAATGTGTTTATAAGTGCGGTGAGTATAACATATCTCCCTTAAACTGATGGGTAGTCTAAGAAGAATATGTTGGTGTAAGAGGGAATTTTCTGGGAAAAATACTTTGATTTTAGAGGATTATGGGAGAAAAATATACTTATTGTTTATTTTTCCTACTATAAGAGTTTTTTGGAAACTATTATAATAGATAGTTATGAGGACCTTTACAGTATGCCACTTAGTTTACCCCTGTGCTGGTTAGAGGTAGGTGAGGTTAAACTACTTGTTCTTGATCCCATTCAAGAGAATTAAGAGTAGGTATAACTGATTTAGAAGTATATGGATATATATCAATCACTTCAGATTTATTATATCAATCATCACCACCTACCTATGGAGTTTGAGGTGGGACATTAGGGTTTTTTATGAGTTTTACCTAGATTTTTTCAAAGGCCGAAATAGAGACATGTAAAGACATTACCTCATTATGTCTGACATTTTAGGATTATAAAGAGGGTTGGGCCAATACTTATCGATTAGCCTTACCATATTGGTACCTCTCAATTCAAAAAATTTTCTATGTATCAAAACTTCCATGATATAATTATAACATTTATCATTTCACTTATCTTGAGAATATGGATATCAATGCAGGTAAACCCTTTTTTTGGATCATCCTATATATATCTTTGATCAAATCATGAAGTCTCTCTAAGGAATAATTGTACCTACGGTTTAGGTTATATGGATGTATGTCCCTCTATAGGGTCAGACCTGGGAGAAAGAGACCAGTGTACATGCCCAATGGCTAAATCAATTATTCAATGATATATAACCTCCTCTTGAAGTGAAAAATGGAGAATTCTTGTCTTATGGTGGGGATTTTGTTAATGTCTATCTCTTCATAGGTACAGATTATTTTAAATTTGGTCAATCTGTCATTGATGATTCCTTTTTTGGATTAGACCCTAGTGATCAAACCCTTAGGATAGTTAGTTTGATTTTGGGAATAATGTGGCGGGAGGTATAAAGTCTAGCTACATGACATTTATTATAAACACACAACATTTATTTAAATACCCGACATCTGTTAGAATTTCCAGACCCCTTCAAATCATGAATTTTATTTACAAGGAGGGAAAAATCCAAGATTTACAGAATGTATATTTTTTATATATGTCAGAGAAAATACAGATTGAGTACATATATCTTAGTTAATTTTAAGGGGTAGGGCCTCTTACTTTGATAGATCCACATTATTTATCCAGAAGGAGTTTCCCCTAATGGTGTGCATTCCTTAAAGGCCAAAGTGACTCATGACTTGAATTGTTTTTAAACAACATTTTATGGTTTGTGAGAAGTCTTTGTAATTTTTATGATGTTTTTTATAAATTGTATGAGATTCATGTTGAGATAAAACCAATACAATTTCCCTAATATGAGGGAGATACAGGGGTCCAAACATAAGGATCCTTTGGACTATATTTTCATAATTTATAATTGAATCTTATATATTAAATTCATTATTTTGGTAGTGATACATGATTTCCTTAAGTAGTATACATATGATGGGCTCACTAAGTAGACTAATTACATACCCAAGAGTGACACCTGTTCCCTAGGGGAATTATGTTGATGGAAATGTTGGAAATATGGTTATACCATTGTAGGAGTGATACATGGCCCCCTATGTGGTATAACTAAGATGAGATCATAGGATCATTCTACAACCCATGCCAAGAGTGATATATGTAATTCTGATTACTGATTACCTTGGATGGACTCTTATGATGATGTGTATTTGTAGTGCTCCTAGATTTATACTTTCACTACTTTTATGGATCTCCTTGAATGGGTTTGGAATAAAATTTATTAAATTATTTAGATTAATTTTTGGTTAAAAATGAAATATAGAAAACAATTAACCTAATAAAATGTTCACCAAGCCCAATAACATGCATGGGTTTGTTTCATTCTGGATACATCATTTTCTAAGAAAATTTATACACCCATATCATATCATTAATGTTGAATTTGGTTCATAATTATCTCTCTTAGGCCGAAGAATGTAGTTTCGGTCAGGGGTGTCATGTTTAACTCAGTATAATAATATTTATCTACATATTATAGTCTTGAATATATTACTACCTACACACTACTCATTATATATGAACAATCCTGATAGTTATAGACACCATTGGTGGTAGCATACTGAGAAAATTTAAAACCCTATTAAGTCGCCTATAGTTCCCAAATATACTTCTAGTATATAGGTGTATACAAAGGGACACCTCCTACCTCTGATGATTGATTTTTCATTTATACTAGGATGGAGTATGGGAGAAGAGGACCATACTGATGCTCACGATTGTAGAAGAGGATGATTTCAGTTTTTTTCTTTTGGTTTAGTGTGTTGTATATTCATGTACCCTATATCACTTATACTCCCCTTTTTTATAACATCTGGACATGATCTTAATTTTTAATTTTTTATTAATATAAATTTCTCTTATTTATTTATCTATTTGGTTTATCTTCCACTAATAATTATTCATTAATATTGCCACTAATTATCAATATTATTTATCGATTTGTTACACTCTGTTCAAGATTGAATAGTCTCCACATAGAAAAACCTTAGATCCTCTCTTCCTGTCGGTAGCCTCTAGTAAACGGGGGGGGGGGGGCACACTTGTGGCCATGTGGCTAATCGGCTTAGGGTCCCTCTTAGTATATTCCTTGTTAGGATAATATAATGTATAATTTCATCTCAAAATAGATTATTATTTATTTATAAGAAAAGTTGATTATACATTATATTGATATTCATATTATTTATATGGTAAATGAATTGGAATAACAGAAGTGATTGGTGGGGTATGGTATTATGAATCCACTTGAGGAATCAATCGATTTCATGTAAAAAAAGGTTTTGGTATAGCTGGGGCCTTAAATGTAATCATCATCATAATCCAAATTATGTATTCTATCATCGTGAATTCAACTATTTTGTCATTTTTCTTGTTTATATTTTTAACATATTTTTTTCTATCTCATGTGATAAGGTATATATGTTTATTTTGTTATAATTTTGTATTCAATGTTATTCATTCCATGTTCGTGTCGTGATAAATTATGATACATGTTTTCCCTTACAGATCATTTTATCTCACCCTTATTTTGTTTACATTTTTCTATGTAGTGTATAAAATTATAGTTAATGATATGTCTTGAAGTAAAGCATGGATGGAGATTTTTTTTGGAGATGTTTATAAAATTTTATGGATTATATAGTTTCATATATAATGGGAAAAATTTATTTTTGACAAGAAATACAAGGTATTTTAAGTTATAATTTCCTTCGAACTATATAATATACCAAGTAAAAATGATCTTTCACATATAAGTGACTCAATATTTATTAGTGAAATTACAATTATTTAAGGTAAAAATTTGGTTTCTTCAGTTTATTTTAATGAGAGTGTGTAATGTATGTGTTTATTCACATGAGACTCTATTAGTGAGGAATTAGAGTGTTTATTTGAAGAAGGTAAAAAGATAAAATCTTCTTATTTCGAATAATATTTATTCCTCAAATTTTCAAAACTGTTAACTCTATTATTTCAGTTTTTATGAAAAATATCTGGAATAATTCAATTCTATCATTAATGCTTCTATCATTTTTCTTGTCATGTCAGAATCTACATGCATATTTTAAAAAACATTACTTATTTATTTTACATCTAATATTGTGTAGAATTTTAATAAATAAAATGATATATATATTCTTATTTATGGAATTCCTATGTTATTAATTTCTAAATATTATTGAACTGAACAACATAATCTTATTTGTAATTTGAAAATTGAGATTTGATTTCAACATGATGGTGTAGGAGTTGTGAAGTGTCCATGATACATAGGTATCAACTAAAATAGTATAATTAAGTGTGTTTCTAGAATTCATCTCCAAAAGAATTAAAATTAAATGATTTTGATTGTACATCTATTCATCTATAATTCCATTATTATTTTTCATCCATCCACTACTAGTAAAACCTTTTTATATAAATTTATTCATATCAAATTTCATTCCCCATTTTAGAATCTTTAACTTTAGTATTATCATTGGTTATACTTCCCAAAATGAAATTATTTTCAAAAACTTTTTTATGGAATCTACAAGGTGATAAGTTTGATCTTACACAATATTTTCATCATCCTTTTCATTATAATTAATAGAAATAGGTTTTTTTACCTTCTCAACATATAATTATTGTTTTTAACTAATGTGTAATCCTTTGATTATATATGTGAAGCAGTATGTCAAATAAAATTTTTACTAGATTTTTTCCATATTAGAAGGGGATATCATTTATTATAAATATTCTAATAAACATTTATATTTAGATAATATTCAAAATTATTGAGTAAAATATTTCTAAAATAATGATTAAATTTATTCATGAGGAGGTGATGGTTAAAAATACACTTGAATCAAAATTTTCACATTAACATAAAATAAAGAACCTATTTTATATCTCTACTTATAATGAGGTATGACATCACATAAATTTTCCTTACCTTTATCAAATACTTCTTCAAATTAATCATTCCCTTTCTTCAGCCCATTGGTAATATAATTCCTTGATAAAGAATGAGGCCTTGAAACATGAGATAACATAATATTTTGACCATGCCTTCTATAATTTTAAGTATCATACATCCTTCTATTTTCATTATCATGTGAGTAAAATGAAACATAATATTATAATTTAAATTTCTACATAGAAAATAATATATTATTGGAATTATTTTTTATTTATTTTTTCTGTCATTTTTGTAGTACATTTTAATATCCTTTTTATACTTTTCCTATTTCAGATGTGTACTTGAGAGTGGATTAAAATTCAATACTCATTCAAAAAACAAATTTCTATTCAAATTTATATTTAAAAATATAATGAAAGATGGTTTTGGAATCAAATGGGGATTCTATTCTTCATTTAGTAAATATATAATCCTTTATGTAAAATTTCATTAATGATTTTACAGAAATATGGTTAAGAATCCATGATTAATATAAAATCAGAATCATTTCCATTATTTTACATAAATCATCAATATTTTCCCAAATGAAAAATTAAATATTAGATATTATCATTCCATAGATAAAATATAACACATTTATTTTTTATATTTTAATAGAATTATGATATCATTTTTTTTAAATAAGTAGACAATGAACCCATTAAAAAATAATTTTTATTTATTCATATAAGTGATTTATCATATAATTTTTTTCATTTAATAAGAAAAATCTATCCAAAAAATCATTTATAACATTTTTAATCCAATTCTTTAATGTTTTTTTGAATTAAAAAAATTATCTCCTTCCAATGTGAATTCCAGAGTGTTTATAGAATATTTTACCTACATAAAAGTCCTTTTTTTTGTACTTTAAAAGATATCACCTTTACTCTGTCCATGATGTTAAAGTTATGTGATATATAAAATTTTATAATTATACATATATAAAACATATCTCTAACAAAATTTCCTGTTGAAAATTCAATGATTCACAACCATGATAAATGTTAACATTCTTCATCATAGATTATATCTTATCATACCGAACTCAAATAATAATCCATTCACATATACATTCTTGGTATGAATTTTTTCTAAAATTCCATTTATTATAATAAAATATATTAAAAATAGTGTTAAAATTTTTATAATTTCACGATGAATACAACCATTGAACTCATGTACCACATATCTATTTATAGGAAATTCCATCTGATAGGGATCAAATTTTTTCTTACCATCCATAATTATTCACAAAAAAATAATACCATTATAATTTTTAAAATAATTTAATTATAATTATAATTTATATTCTTCTAATGAAACTAAATTTAATAGAGAGATAAATATATTTTAAATGTTCTATTTTATGGAACATAATTTAAAATTTATTTTTTTAGAAAGAGGATGAAGACTGAATAAATGAAACTTTTATTATTGATATAAGTTACATTCTAGTATATCTAGTATCATATTCATCACTTATATATTATTAAAAAATGATTTCATGAATTAATGACCTAATTTTAAATAAATGTAAAATGATAATGGGAATTTATAGAAAATTATCAAAACAATAGACGATCATCCATTATAAAAGAATTATTTTTTAAATTAAGTCTAAATAATCATATACAATCGATAAATTGAGAAGTAAATACTTAGTAATGGTGATGTAATTTCCATTTTTAGTACAAAGTTACTTAAAAAAATCAAAACCATGTTTTTTCTAGATATAACTTTGATGATTCGATCATATGAGTTAAAATCTATTTTTGTACCCACATTTATCATTGATGATTATGTGTAATATGTTTCTTATATAAACAATCACCGTGAGGGTCGACAGATTTAACTATATTCAGAAAGAAATTTTCCCTCCAGGGTCCACATTAATAGAATTTATTGAAAAATATGTCTATGATATAAATAAAATAATTAAAATTATAAGCTTTAGACAATATAAGGGGACCATTTACATGTTTGAAAGTAGAACATTTATCTCATAGTTGACCACACATTTTCTTAGAATAATTTCACCTTGATTTAATGTTTTTCATCAAAATATTCACCATTTAAACTTTATAATTTAAACTCATAACCTAATTATTATCTTCTACCAATTTAATGGAATTATCGTTCTTCATTGAACTTTTAATCTCAGAGTCAACTGAATTAAGATAAACTTCAATGTATTTGTAATTAAATTTCATTTTCTTTCTACAATAAACATTAAATCATTAAAAATAAACTTTTGTAGCTTAAAAAACATGTTCTCAATTCTATTTTCTAGTAACTCTAGGTCATCTATAATTATGTCTTTTTCTTCCTTGAATTATACTGATTAGCCATTGGACTCATAATTTTTTTTTTATAAATTACAGTATGATCAGTTTTATCCATCACAAAATATTCTTTCATTCATTACTATATATTTACCAATAATTTTAACATATAAATACACCTATTAGACTTTTTATTCATCCTAATAATCATCAATTTCATTTTATTTTGAATAAAATATTAATGTAGACTATAATTTGAATGTGATACCACAGTTACCATTCCCATGAATCATTTCTTCAACATTGAAAAAATTAATAGAGTCAAATTATCTACTAGGTAATGTCACTATCATATGATTATTATTTGGAGGTAGTGTCATAAAAAATTTAAAAAAACATTTATATACCATTTTACATTTCATGTTTTTATTTAAATAATATTTATTCCAAGGTATTTTTTCTTTTATTTTAAACTCTAGGAAATTATGGTGATGAAGAATTTGTTTTTTATATTCAAAGTATATAATATTAGTATACTCATTTTCATACATTTCAATTCTATCATTCTGTTTATCCCTTAAAAAATTAGTCTTTCCTATTTAGTGATTCAGCTTTCTAGAAAAATTAGTTTTCTCGCATTCACATAACTCTACTAAACTATTTAAAATCAATGTAATTAGTTTAACATTACCTTCTTTGAAATATAATATTATTATAGTTTTAAATGTAATACCATTTTACATTTTCCATCTTTGAATATCTATTTAATATACTATTATTTTATAAGAGAGTTTGAATAGGATCATTTAATTTTATTATTCATATATGTTTTTTATTTTTTATTAATGTACATTTTGATTCCCATCCAATGTTAATCAGTATAAATCATTATCAAATAGTTTTCCACAAAATAATTCTTTCTCACTAAGATATATTAAACTAATCACAATCGTCATTAGTTTTCAAAGCATCTGAGTAACAATTTATCTAGGAAATTAATAAAAATATAAATTACATTCCATAATCACAACTCTCTTAGTTTTTATAAATTTTTATGTTTTAAAATGTGTAACATATAGTTTTTCATATATACCATTAGATTATGTGTAAGAAGAAACTTGAATATAATTATTATATTTAATGGAATACAAACAATTATTTGAAAATAGGAAATTGATCTGAATCTGATTTTCTTATCTCTGGATAATGTAGTGACATATATCTGTAGAATTTTATTTATTCCAGTATATATCCAAAAAATTTACACATCAATATTAATAATGAAAAAAATATATTTTATCATTTCAATATTTATAATCAAAACCATAAATTATAACAAAAAAATTGGATTTATATAATCCTTATAATCAACAATTACCTTTTCCATCACGAAAACATATTATTTTATATGCAACATAGTTTGTTTATGAAAACTTATGTAATATTGATAAAATAAAATAATAATGATAATATTATTAGGAATAATCTTAAACATGGATTCATACAATGATACAAAAATATTGGTTTCATAAATAATTTGGATTAAGCGTAAGAGACATGTAGAGTTTGGCTCTAATACCAAATGGTTTCTAAGATAAATGTTAAATTCATAATATATGTGGGGGGAAAATTTATATTCAAAAATACTAATAATTTTAATTCCCCTATAGAAATAAATTCATAGGAAAATATGATCTTTTAATCAACCATGTAATTAGCGATAAAAAATAAAAAAATAATAAAAATTTAATGGGTCATGATTTTACAACTTTAGACAAAATTAATTACACAATGTAAAATAAAATCAAGAACACATTTGTCTAAAATATATAGAGAGAAGTGATTAAAATAATAAAACTAAAAAATTATATTTTATAGTCACCGATGTAACTAATATTTCAAGTAGGATTTTAAACTTTATCCAAGGTATAATAAGTTCAAACAACTTACCCAATATTACCTATCAAAATCTATTTATCTTTTAAACATTATAATCCATTAAAAATAGAAATTTCAGATGGTATATATATCTTTCTAGACATATAATTCCTGAAAATTGAACCTTTTATAATGCATATCTATTCCAAACTAGGATAGTTATCCCTTACTATTGAAATCATTATATCACAAAAGATTAACAGAGCTCATTTTTCATCTCTAGAATCCATCGAAACGAAAAATTGGCTGCATGTTTCTTCCAAACCCATAATTCCATTATATCAATAATATAAACAATATATTTCTTCCTAAAATAAACCCATAATTGTAAAATACCATAAAATGAATATCATATATAAATTCTAATGATATTTTTATTAAACCATCACAAAATGATTGATCATAAAAAACACTCAAAAATAAATTTGACATTGATCTAAATCCCATAAAACAACCATTTTTTTCAACTTCAATGTGTTAAATAGAATCCTTTTATAATAAATTCCCATAGTTACATTGTTCTATTAATTCTTGAGGCTAAAATATAATTTATGGATGAATTCGTAAGAAACTCCAATTATAAAATTTTACACTCTTTTGGATTTGTTTCAAAGACATCAAAAGATTCTAAATCATATTTCAATGAACTCAACCCAACTCCTAATTTTTCAATGATTTCATCCAATACTATATATTGATTAAATATTTTTTCAAAAAAACTTTGACATGAACATAGAATTCTATTTATTTTATGAACTTCAACATTTACTTAAATACTCAAGAATTAGTATTACCCAACTATTATCCAATTAAAAAAATTAAATTATAACAAATAATCATGTTAAATTAAATTAAAATATTACTTTATTATGATAATAAAATCAAAGATAATGTCAGTTTTTGACTCAACCTGAACGTCCTATTTTTAATATGAATATTGGATCCATACATCTCTGTAATTAGTTTTATGAAAATAAGAATATCATGTTCATGAAAGACATTCATTTACACTATAATGTGGACTTGTTGGATTATCTTTAAAGGGTTAAATACATCGTAAATACTGAACAATGATATGGATATCATCAATTATAGAGAACAAGGGAGGGGGTATAAAATACATCATCCTATACATGATTTGATCACTATGATTTCATATTAATTCCATTTAGGCAAAACATTCCCCTTATATATTTATAGATAAAATAAATAGTGTATTTGTAGATCACATCATTGAATTTATCAGAGTATTTATATATGATATAATATTATATTTCAAGATAAAGGAATATGCTAATGATTATTTGAGGATTTTATTGAGGAACCTGAGAAAGGATAATATATATTCAAAATTTATAAAATATGAATAATGGAAACAAAAATATTCCTTCATTATGTCACTGAAAAACAAGAAAGGGTATGTTTGGGTATTCTTCAAAGACTGCGTTGAATGAAAAATAAATCAGAACAAAAAATATAAAAATATATATATTTTACTTTTTGGGATGGATACTAGGAATTATTTGTGAGAAATTTCTCATAAATATCCAAAGTAACCCAAGATAAACATACACAAATAACAAATTAATTGTATTGATTTTTTATTACATCCAAAAATACTTATATACCCTATGTACCTAAAGGTTTAGTGTATTTGATACTAGAAACATAAAAACATTTATTTTACTGGTTTAGAACATTTCTCAATAAACTAATACACCCTTAGACTTTCTGGGTGACCCAGACATCTTCAAAACATTGGGAAGGGAAAACATAAGAAGGGGTGGGATCTAAATCATTGTAAGGGATAATATAAAAAAGGTCATAATGGTTATATCATAAACATATAGAAATAATTTAAGTTGAAAATTATCTAATTAAAATAACATAAATCATTAATCATTAACCATAGGGAGAAAATATAGTAATAACATCTCAAATTATAACACATTTACCATGGAATGAAAATTTAATCATGAAGAATATAAAATGATCCATGAATATTAGAAAGAAAGTGGAATAATCATAATCTTAGGACTTATTATCTTTGTAAATTTGTTCACCCACAAACCCATTCACTCATAAAATTATGAGTTCATCTAAATTACATCACACTCACCTTTTCTGATCTTAGCTAGTTTCTAACTGAATAACTTAACATTTTTATCTCATAAGATATAAGACTTTTCCCAATGTATTATAGGGAGATATAGGTCTCACCTATCTCATATCCCATAATTTTTTTTGAGATATAAAAAAATAATAAAAATATAAAATAACCCATAAAAATAAGATGAGATTCATATAATTAGAAAATCATCATATAAAGAACCCAAGAAAAAAAATGAGTTTCATAGAACATCCAAACATCATCATGAATTAAATTACTTTATACTAAGAACTTTATCACCTAAAATAATCACAAAAAAATTACCTAAGGCAGAATATGACTCAAAACTCCAATAAAGCTATATCATTTTTAAGAAAATGAAAATAATTTTTATTTTGAAATTTTTTTATTCTTCATTGTAAAATTCAGTGTTCTAAGTCTCTTTTATGGAGATTAATTAGATTTTATGTAAAAAGAAATGAAAATATTTCACGGGTATAGATTTTTTTTTTTTAAAAAAATATTTCCCCCCAAAAGTAAAAAAGATAACATCAGTAATAAGTGAAGTTATTCAAAAATGATATTCTATTAAGAACGTGTATTACTCCAAGAAAAGAGTTTGAGTTACCAAGACCCTTAAAATTATACCTAATTTCAACATAATTTCATCAACATAATTTATCATAAAGAGAAAAAATTTAATTATATATTTTAGAACCATATTCAATTTTTTTTATTTATACACTTCATTAATAACAATTTTCATTATGTATTTTATTTTTGTATCCTCTTTTAAACATTGGGAGTTAGGAATATTGACTATTTTGAACTAGGTTCATAAAAAAATTAATGATATTTTTTCATCCAAAATATCATCATTTGAAAACCAAAAACGAAATTTTATTGATTTTTTATAAAGTATTTCAATTTCATAATACCATTATATGATATTTTGAGTCACATTATTTTTTTAAAAAAAGTAATCCACTAGTTTTGAGTTTTTTAATAATACTAATTCAAAACATTATAAGGATAATTATTTCTTTTGTTATTGAAAAATAAATGCATTAATGAAATTTATTTATTATATATATATATATATCATATATACAAATCCACTATAAAATGAATCAATCCATATTTTGATGTGATGGAAAACAAAACATGTTTATTGGAGGAGGTGGTAGTTTTAAAACACACAATATCTGTTTATATTACTAAATTAATGATAGGGTAGAATATAGATAGTATGTTATAATTTAAGAATAACATAGAAAATTATTTAGATATAATTTATTCATCAATAACATAATTATGATCACCCATGGGAGTGGTGATGAAACATAAAATGCATCGGTTCATATAGGAGGTAATACACACACACACACTAATAATGATTGTTATATTTTATAGTAAATGGAAGAGAATATATAATTGTTGTTAAATTTTTATAATTATATGCCAAAAAACTAATTATGATGAAAAAATTAATATATTATGGTTATTTTAATTTTTTAAAATAATGAAAAAATATTAAACATTTAGACATATGTGATACCAAAAATTGAGACCTTTAACTCCCTCTTTATGAAGGTCTTATATTTTATTGAATTAAGAGAATATTCGGGGGCTAGGTCCAATAGGGAATGTAAAAGACATCAAGAAGACAAAATTTGATCATGCTTTAAAGATAATTTTGAAATTTTATGAGAGTTTTGAAAGGGTTGAAGTGATATCATTTTATAAGACATAAAAATGTCACTTTTGGAAACACTCATCACTGTTTAATAATTTCATGAAACTATTCAATAGTAAATGGATCACATGGGAAAAAATTGTAGAGTGAGATAAAATAAAGTAGAAACTCATAAAAAACCTATTTGAAAACATGATTTATCTCTTTTCATACAATTCCCCATAGTAATTCTTTTTACGATTTTTACTTTTTACAGGTGTAAATATTTTTTAACCTTTATGATTAACATTGATTACTAAAATTAATGATGACATCATTAACTAATTTTAACATTTTTATTTTAAAATTTTAAAACATTTTTTATATTGTATTTTGAAATTTGATATTTTTTTTAAAAAATTGACATACTTTATTGCTTGAAAATAGTTTTCTGAAAAATGAATTTTTTCATCTTTATGTTTATATATTAGTTAATATTATCATTAGTAATGATTTTAATGATGTAATTTTTTTTATAATAAATTAAATGAATGGTATAAGGATTTAATGGAATTCCACAACCAAATATCACATTGAAAATACCTCATTTAAAGAGGAGACCTAAAACAGTTTTTATTAAACAATGTGTTTATTTAGTCATATAAATGTTGGAAAATTTATGTATTATCCCATAGAATATATTAAAATGCATAATTTTATCCCTTAAATTAATAATTAGTTATAGAAAAGGTTTTTCAATCTAATAGGAATATGATTGCACAATGATAAAATTATAAAAAATCTAATTTCCACATAAACCACATTTTTCAATCCAAAATAAATATTTTAATAAAAAATATAAAATCCATAATAAGCAATTTTTTATGATATTAGTAAAAAAATTATTTTTCCTTATGAAATTTAAATTTAATTTTTTTTGAAATTCAATATCTGAGGGAAAGTAAAAGATAAAAAAATTAGCTTTTTTTGTGAAAATATATTTTTTCGAAATTAACTATTATCAATTATTTATCATCTAATATTAATGTTTTTAATAGTCTAATATCTAATTATTTATTATATATTTTTTAATAATTTTATTCTAATATGTTATAGTTTGTTTAAATTTGGTGATACGTGTAACACAATTTATCAAACTCGATATTTTTTTAAGGATGAAAAACATGGGTCGTTACATTATTCCGCCCATAAAATGTATTTCATCTTAAAAAATTTATTACATGGAATATAAAAATTAGGTTACAATTCTCTAATTACAACCTCATTTACCCAAATAGCCACCCCAACCTTATTATATTTTCATACAAACATTGACTAGATTAGTGGTCTTATTATATAGTAGCCTATATCTTTGATCCAAGATATATATCTGGTGTTATTAATAGGAGAGGCCATTCTTATTTTGGATAGATTTGGAGTTTAGTACATGAAATTAATATAGTATATACTTTCTCAAAAATTATATAAGAAGACATCATGAACATGGAAGAGGTGAGGACAGAGCGCTAACTGATATATTATGATTGTAACAAAATCTTGGATCTTGAGGGGAATGATTCACCTATAGGTTAGATTCCCATTCTTCCCAAATCCCATAACCAGTTTCCATGGATATATTTTGATAAATACTTTATAAACAACATCAAACTCAATATACCATTGAATATTATCAATATATCTCATCTTTAGACTTCTCTATGCTTTCTAATAATGCTAAATAGTTTGAACCTTCTATATTATTTCATTAGAAATTCCAGGACCTATTATCTCAGTCTCCTTAGAATCATTCCAATATTATAGACTCCTACATCTCTTCATACATGGTTCCTCATATGCTGTCATTTGAATGCTTTAATGGAAAATATTGTTATATGAGAACACTACCATGGGTATGTGTTGATCCCAACATCCCTGAAAATCCTTAGAATAAGAACATATGATATCCTCTTGAGTTTGAATTAACCTCTTAGACTGGCCATATATATTTAGATGATATATAGTGATAAATCATAGCTCTCTCTCCTACACATTTAGAAGACTCCTCTAGAACATTAAGGTGATCCTCATATCCCAACCAAGTATAATGTATAGTGGTACTCCATGTAGCCTTAAAAGTTACATTTTATGTATCATGGTGAGTCAATTTTTGGAGAATTATTCTTTAAAAGCAACAAAATGCAATGATATTAGTGGGATCAACTAAGACCTATATGGAATTTCAAATATTAATTTTTTTTGGGATTCCTATGATGAAGTCGATAGTGATGTTTTCCCATTTCGATACACATATGGGTAATGGTTCGATCATTCATTTTTTTTATTCCTTAACATGATGAAATTTTAATCATCAAGATATATACTGCATAATTTCCCTCATTTTGATCTCAAAAAAAATGTTTTTTGTCATATCTTTATTCATCTTATGGAATCAAGGATGGATAGGGAATGTTTAGCTTTGTGCATCATCCAAAATTTCCTTATTTTTTCAATCATATATTAGACACATATCTAGGTTACAAACCATATAAAATATTATTTATAAAATTTGAACTCCAAAATATTCAATAACATTTTCTATATCTCTAAATTATTATTATGACCTTATTTTATGTTCACATGAATGGATGGTTGAACAGTCACTTGGGTAAGATATGATTTACATCTTATCCTCATTACTTTAAGATTTAACCTCTATAGATCCATTAGTATAAGGCATTTTTCAATCCTCATCATGGATAGAGTAGCGTGGTCTTTTTTATTCAGAGAATCTCCCTCCTTGTTTTCCTTTCATGGGTGATTAAATATCTTGTAGTAAAAATCATTGATTAAATATAAACATTTCATTTGGAAAATTTCTAATCCTTTATATGTGAAGACATATTTCATGTTATTATAAAAAGTTTATATATACAATGTCTCTCCATAAATGTAATGTCTCTAAATTTTCAGTTAAATTATCACCAATTATAATTCCATATTATGAATTAGTTAATTTTTATTTTTATTGTTTAATTAGTTGGATGGATAATCAATTACCAATTCCTTTTTCATGAGTATTCATCCCAAGATATTTAATTATTCACCACAATAAATTGTCAACCATTTACTACTATAGGTTAATGTAATCCTAGGTGTAGGGACCAAACTTTCAGTATGCTCTTAAATGTTTTTCTCACATTCTATTATCTTCAAAAAATGGTTCCTTTCCATGTTAACTTGGATAATTGATTTAGTAGCCATGAAAATTTCCCACAATGTTTAATTAACATTAAATTAACCAATGAAGACTACATATTCTAGTCAATATGGCCTGTTTGGTTCATTTATCAATAACCTTAATCTTTGAATTAACTACAAACATACTCAATCTTGTGATAACATATCGAAGGAATGAAACATTTTATAACCATAAATTCATATTTATTTATTTTTTAATACAAATTTTCCTTACTCATGGTCATAAAAATAATACATAAGTAATCTTTATGATCATCCTTTTTTCCAATATATATGGAAATTAACTATAAAAAATCAAAAAAATTGATCCATGTAATATTTAAAGTCATTATTCAAAAGATCCATGATGAAGAGAGAGGAATTGTTAAGTTCAAAAAGGAATCAATATAGAATCATAGTGTCCAAAGCTTATTTGAAGTGTTGTCAGTGGAACATTCTCTCTTTTTACCCTCAGTTTCTGATATATAGACTAGAGAACAACATTTGAAAAAATATTTAAGAACCACTATGCTGATAAAATAGGTCATCACTAAGGGGAAAAGGATACATGTGTTTTTCATGATTTTATAGAACTAATGACAATCGATGAAAATATGCATTAAAAAATCCTTCTTTTTAATAAATAGTGTTGGTGAAACCTATAGTGAAGCCCAAGGGTTTGTAAAACCCTTGTAAAGATTCTATAATAATTTCAAATTCAATTCGACTAATTCCATGGAGCCTATTATATTGAGAGTCTTTGAGAAAGGTAATGATTCATGTTTGATTTCGATTGGAAACTCACCCTCATGTTCTTTGGTAAGACCATGAAATTCATCATGATATACATTATCATGTTCTTACAAAATATGAATGATCACAAAATTGACTTTATACCAAATAATATGAGCTAAGAACCCCTAATTGTTGGATATTATTTCCAATATTATATATTTTTCTTCCAAGGAATGTTCATAATCATCATTACATTGATACTTCATATCCGAATAGTTAGGAAAATTAGACAAGATTTCTCTTTTTTCAAAAATTGTTATGGGAATGATACATGGTAAGGTATTACATACCAAAAAGTATAGTCCAACTCAACTATATGGTATAAAACTATATTTTATATAAGAATATCTCCACAAATAGTGACTAGATGAGACTTGTACACATTAGTAGTATTTAGATTACAAGAACTATTTTTCATAAATATCTCTATATTTAATGATTTATGTGGTGAATCCATATTTTTTGTAAACTTATATGATACTAAATAATGCGCTGAACTAGAATCAAATAACGAATTCATGATTCTAATGTGGAAAATGAGTGATCATTTTATAACTTCATTATTATGGTTTACTTCCACATTAGTGATCGAACATGTCATACCATTCTCCCTTCGTTCATGTGGTTGATTCTATATATTAAATTTGTTAACACTAGGTTAAATGAATTTATTTGTATTATTTTCATAATATTATAATATAAATAATTAAAGAGTGGGTGTAGCATCAATTGGGTACATATTCTAGTATGTGATTTTATTCATCAAAATTCCATTTATTTAGTAGTTATAAGCTAGGTGTCCTTCTTTACCACACTTATAACTCTTCCAAGAACCTTTAATAAAATTACCAACATATTTATTTAAATATATTTAGATTTGGGTAGTTGAAATTTCATACCCACTAAGGCTATTAAATGAATATTCTGTTATACTCCATATTTTATTTTATCTAGAATCATGTGGGTCCTAATATTCTATTTTAACCTTAATAACACACTGAGAAACTTCCTCAAATCTTCTAAATTACCTTGTAGATAATTTCAATTGAAGACTAGGTTTTAAGCCACAAATAATCAATCAATTTTCATTTCATTTATAGTGATATAATCTGAGTCATACCACACAATTCAGTTAATGTTTTCCCCATCATATACAATAGACTCATATTTTTGTTATTTCAATTTACATGAATTCTAATTATATATTAGTCTAAAGACATAGAGGAAAATATTCCAAAAGAATATTCCCTTCAAATCCTCTCACTTTATTTAGTAAACATTCTTCATTTTCATTTCATTCTTAAGGAGAGTACTACACTAGTCAGCCTCACCATCAAGATGGTAGAAATAAAAAATCACTTTCTCATTCATTAATAATTAAACGACAAAAAATATATTTTCTGTTTCATTAATCAATTTATTAGTAATTAATGGGTTTTAGGGCCTGTTAAATTAAGTGTATGTTAATACATAATACAATATATATAGATATACTACCTTCTTGGTGAATTTTGAAGCTTCCCTTAATTCATAAAATTATTCAATATATTTGATAGTTTATCTAAAATCTACATGGGATTTTTAACTCTAGTTAACATCTCATATTGACAATGACTACATTTTCTATTGCATGCCTCATTTTCCTGGTTCCTTATTATTCTATCCACATCCTTGAATTAAGAAATTCCATGGTGAGCATACCTAAATTAAAAATTTTATGTATAATAAAACAATCATAAAATAAAAAAATAAATAAAAAAATAATGAATATATTCTTCTAAAACAACTCCCTACATTTCAATATACGATATCTATGATTATTTACTAAGTTTATTTTCCTTAACCACTCTATTTAACATGATTTAAAAACCAATCAAAATTGTTCATAATTAAAATTTGAATTAACCTATGTATTCCCCATGGGATAGTCAGTCATGGTGTGTGGTAAGGTCACATTCACCATGCATCTGATTGATGGTCGATATATACTCAATAAAGTCATTTTATTATTATTATCCCAATATAGATCTATTACAAAAGTATAAAGAACTAAACATACTATAAATAAATATTAGATCTTAATAGATAAATATTGATGATTTAACATAAAGTTCCTTGCAAGAATCATCCGGTATACTAACTTAGGAAGCATGGATAGGTAAACAAATGGCCCATAAGTGAGAAGCCTCATCTCCCACTATGTACAAAACAACTAGAACCCCTCTTATTAAAATAATATATATTACCATTCCTTATATCGTGTGGAGTGGAAACATATGAAAAGGTGAGCTTAAAATATTTGTAATTGTAAAAAGTGGAGATATCTGTATAACATGCTCATATAGGCCTGATAACATGAGAATAACATTTTAAAACCATAATCTACATATCAAAGATCATAATGGTGATTCATGGCATAAATCCTAGGATATAATAAGATATTAATTATAATGGAATCAAATACCATGATCTATGACAAAATAATATTATCATAAGACAATGAATTGTGGCATTCATGAAAGAATTAAAAATTTTATGTCAAAGATATCCACCAAGAAATTTATAACCTGTTTATATTGGTATAACCACCAGTGTAACTACTTCATTCTAGGGATAAAATACTATTTAATCCACTTTGGGTTTTGGATAAACTCTCATGTAACCTCTTTTGGGCTTGAGAAAACCACCTATGTAACCATTGAACACATTTAAAATTGATCATTACCCAATGTATTATACGTATACATAAGTCCCACCCATCAAATAAAATATACATTTATATTCCGAAATATCCTAAAACATTCATTATATCATAACCCAAGAATAGAAATTGTTTTCATAAACATCTCATCATATCATCATGACATAACCCATGTAAAAATGAATGTGTTTGAAAAACATCTTATTATCATAAACAATGACTATTTGTAGAAATAAAAATAATGATATAATTGGATAATAACTCTAATGAATCATAAAATACATCAACATATAAAATATTATAGGAGAATTATTTTGAATGATCACATAGAAAAATTATCCAGGACCATATACTTTAAATTTTCAAATTTGTTTTAAAACATCAAACATTTTAAAAATTATTTTCTTTGAAAATAACATTAGAAACACATAAAAGAATATATAAATATAAATTAAACTATTTCTTAAGAAAAATAACCATTTCCCTTTGAGAAAATATTTTTTAAACATAAAACATTATTGAAATCATTTGTACTTTTAAAAATAACCACAAAAACATATACAGAAAAATATAAAGATCAATTAATTTTTTTTTCAGGAAAATAAACTTTTCACTTTGAATTTTTTAAAACATAAATATTTTTAAAATTGTTTTCATTGAAAAAATATACACATAATCTTATAAATTAATCTTTAATTAAAATAATGTTCTTGATAGAGGGAAATTTTTTTCATGTTTTACACGTTAAAACAATGATTCCTTTCAATTTTATAGTAAAAGAAAAACATCAATTTTTTAGAAAATGAAATGATGAATCTATTGATGAATTTTAGAAAAAACTAAATATATAGTAAAAATGAAATTAACAATTCAATTTTAATATTAATAAATATTTGTTTTTTATTTAAAACATCGATATTGAATAAAAAAGGGTTTTGAGCCGGAGAGAGAATCAAATTCGGTTTTAGCTAATAAAATTATTTTGTAATCATGTCTAGATAAAGAAAAAAAATGAAGGGAAACATTTATTCTTAGTAAACAACTAATATAGATTATACTCATTATTGATTTAGATATATATCATAAAATTTCATCCTTGGATGCATGAATATAACAATCCCGATAAATGATGACACTTTACATAAAACCATTATCATTTTATTAACATTAAATCATAAGTACAATGAATGAATAATAATAAATAAAACTCAAATAATCATGAGAATAAATAAATTCATGATATTACATGTCTAAGTGGTTATATAGAAACGTAGTGAAATAAGATAGGTGTATAACATAACGTATGTCCCCAAGAAAACAAATTGAGGAAAAAAATCCCTTACCTCTTTGGTAACATTTGAATCTTAGAACCCATGAAAGAGATATCCTCAAATGGATATGTAAGTCAAAATAATTTTGAGGATAAGTATTATAAATTTCCTCCATGGGTAGTATATACACCGTATAAAATAAACACATGAGGAATATGGAACCTGTCTCACATAGAATAAAAGTGTGATATAAGTCCCTTACCATAAGTCAAGACTTCATTCGTAGACATTCGGAAAAAACCTATGAAAATTATATTTTTTATGTTACATATATTACATAAACATGAAAATATATACCAAACAATATATGGTTCAATTATTAACATTTGTTACTTTTTTATTAAAAATTATTTGTTAAAATAACCTTTTGGGTAATAATTTCTTTTCTCATGTATGTTTTGAGTTATTAATTCCCATCCTCTAATAATGATCATGTTACCATAATATACAAAATTTTATCCATGATATAAATTTCATATATATTCCTTTTATATGAATATATATTAATCCATAAAAGTTAGATATAAGAAATATAATACACTATTCATGAAGACGGTGGGTCATATGTACGCATTAACGATATTACCATTTTCTCAATGGATGAAAAAAAAGAATGGTAAATAATATATTAACCTTAAAATATTTTTTAATTAATATATATCATGTATATTAATAAAATCCATCCTTATTAACATCCATGTAAAAATAATGTGAGAAAAATTCCCATCGCTATGAGGATGCGGTAGTTCACAAGTATGCACGAGCGACATTATTGTTTTACAATAGATTGGAATGTAAAAAGTTTTAATTAATATTATATTTACTATAGTATTTTTTTGTCATAAATACAAAATATATTTATTAAAATTATCCTAACTACCATCCATAGAAAGCGTAATTGAAAATCAAATCACATTGCTTTCACGAAGCGGTAGTCTCCCTTACACATGATCGATGTTATCATACCCACCATAGAATGTAACGTAAGAAGGTATATGTGATATCCTAATTACGTAAGTATAAATATTTAATAATTTCATATTTATTAATTTAATCTATCCATATTACTATCCATATATATTAGAAATTAAAAATCAAACTCATTAGTTCATGAGGTGGCAGTACAATATAAACACGATAAAGTATTCAATTTCCCATTTTAAAGAGGTGCTGAAGAATATGGGTAATTAATTTAACATGAAAAATCTATGTATATAGTAAATATTAGTTTTATTTTTTTATTATAGTTGGAACATATCTTGAAAATTTATAAGAAATAGGAAAACAAAATTGCTTAGTTAAAAAACATTTATTCTTCTTCAGAAACCTCATTATGTTTAACAAAATACCTTCGAAGATTGGATTTATGATTCTAGTCAAGCCTATAAGATTTAGTTAAGAAATTAAGGGTATTATATTTTTTGTTATTGGATGAGCCAAAGGGCTTGAAAAATTTGGCGAAGAGGGGAGAGCGGTGGCCTTTTATAATTGGGGGAGAGGACACACATGTAATTTTTGAAAAAAATAAAGTGTACCCACACTTTTCACATAAAAAAAGGCACAAAAATGGGTTATTATATAATATTAGAGGTTAAAAGTTACATTAATATACACAATATTGGTTTAATACATGTTTCTAGGTTATTTTACATCTTATCAATTTATTGTAACCCTCAGTACACCTATATTAACATTAACCGTGGTTATTATTTTTTAATACTTTTACTATTCATTGTGGTGAAAAATAAACTTTGACACATTGGATAATATTAGTTATTCTTTTTAAAAATATAGAAATCAATTTTCCAAATTATATTCACAAATGTGTTAAATTTTAATTCATGATTGAAACCATATAGGCGATTAAGAATTGGTTTTCCAATGAGAGAATCATAAAATATTTTAAATGTTTTTATATAAAAATTCAATAGGAAATGGACTAAAATGAACCAAATTTCATTAATATATATAATTGAACTAATTATAATTTCAATACAATATTCAGAAATGCTTCATATTAAAATTATTTGAATGAAAATGTAATATTTTTAATAAGCCCCATATTTTTTCAATATTAACTTATCTTTTCCTAAAATTCCAAAAAATATTAAATATTTTAATTTGGCATTATAATTTTAATATTTTTTTTTATTTTTTCCAATTAAATTTCTATAATTGAACAAATAAATTTTAAAATAACTATGAAAAATTTGACCAAACTTCATTTTAAGGAAAATATGGATTTTATGTGTAAAATTAGATTTATTCTTATCTCATTCCTCAAAAAAATTTAAAATAATTATTATAAATTTGAATGAATATATAATAAATAAATATCATTAAAATTATTATCTAAAGGTGAATTAGTTATTTTATTAAGATTAAACACTTGTCTGCATATAAAAAATAGTGTTTCATAAAAAGACATCCTTTATTTTTAAATATTTTTATTTTTAATTTCTAATTAATGGCTCATAGAAAAATTTATTTTATATACATGTGTAAACCGCATATTTTTATAATTTAGTTAACCATATACATAACATCCAATCCAATGGATAGTCAATAACTATCATAAAATAATATTTTAATAGCATATCATGTTACATTTATGCTTGATATTGTGTGTTAGACAATATTGATTTAGTGTTTCATTTAGTACATGATAAAAATAGTGTTTCTTGTAACAAATTCTCTTTAATAAATTAATTTTTTAAAAATAAAATATTTCCTAAAATTATAGGGTGTTACATTATACCCCCTTAAAATGAAATTTTCCTTCAAAAATCATCACTATAAAAAAATGTGTATACTTCTACCTTATTAAATCCTCAAGTTCCCTCATAACTTACTTGACCTGGTGGTTTCATCAAAAAACATTGACCAATTGTGTGGTCTTATTTTGTATAAATTTATCTATATGAGCAAGAATATCCACCTATTGTTACGCATAATAAATATCATTATCTATTGTTATGACCTATGAGTTCAGTACATGTGAAGGGTATTGTATGTTTTTCCTTAGTAGATATACATGGAACACATCATAATCTTGACACAGGTTCAGTCGAAGTTCCAAATTATAATCCACCATCCCAATACTATTAAAAATTTAAATGGAAATTAAGGATATAGGGATCAACATTCATTTACATAATCAGCATAATTTAATCCTTTGGTGTTACTTTAAAAAAGTTCTATATCATCCCTAAAATGAATATTTATGATGAATTTTTTATTCATAAAGCACTAAAATCATCATAAGATTCATTATTAATTCTTCCAGTCTCAAAAATTATTATAAAACAAAAATAGTTTTTATAGGTTATCCAATAATATCCAAAGTTCTACTTAATAACTTTCATGAATTGTTAACCTTAGGTCTCATCCATGTCTGATAGAAATTGAAATATTAAAATTTATAAATAAGGCTATTAAATTTCTAAAATCAACTTATAATTACTCCTCCAAATAATATTAAGTAGATATTAAAGTCACATACCTAATATATGAATACATTGATCATATATTTTCCTGAAATATGCTAATCTACTAAATTATGATAAAAACATAATGAAAACATACACGCTTTCAAAAATTAACTCTTCCTTAATTACTCAAATAGATTAATATATTATTAAATATATTCCATAACTCCAAAAACAATTGTAAACTCCATCATAAAACATTTTTCATTAAATCATTAATCAGTTTTAACGTAATAAACAATATCTAATTTACATTATCCATATCCTTTGTCTCTTTATCCAAAAATCATTATCTAAACATCTAGAACATGTTAAGGGTTACTATTCCATTAATAATATTTGTTCCATATTTATCACCATCATATTAAATCATGTTTATAGTTAATGTACACTATTCAATATATTCTTCTTAATCACCAATGAAAAATGTCTATAGAACAATACTTATTTATTTTATGATTCATATAATTATTCGATTCCAATACATCAACACATAAATCACTTAACTTTATTTCTAAACGATTAAATTGGATTCATTATCATAATTATTAATACCTTATTCTATTCATATTCCATTTTTAGTCTCTTCATAATAAAATGATAAAACTTTACTCATACAGCCTCTATGATACTCCACTTGAGATTTCCCCCTTGGACAACAATTTTATTAATTCCCGGACATTGAATATTTAAAACATTCATCCACTGATAATTCCTTAAGGATACCAATATTCCCATCCATTTTGTCAACTAAACTTTTTATTTTTACTTAGAGATTACTTTATTTGTTCCCATTTTCTCCACAAATAAAACATATCCATGTTCCTTTGAGGAATTCCATTTAGTTCTTCCCTCCAAATTCTTGATTTATAGAAAGTAGAATATTCATACCTCTGTGGTCTCCAATACCAAATATCATAGTGACTATTTCATTATATTCGTTAGTGTGTCTTAGAGTTTCTTAAGGTTATGTTTTCTTAGTCTAATATCATGATAAATTATTATTCATAATCACAATATCCGACACTTTAGTCATTATCCCATTTAACTGCTCATCAAAACATAGTCCATCACATCAACTTTATCCTAGTTTATTCTAGTCCTTACCACTTACTAAAACAAAAAATAATTCCATGAGTATTATTATTCATAGTGGAAAAACAAATAATCATGAAACCCACATATTTTAGGTCCAAATCATGGCACCTTAGTTACAATTTAGGACACCTTAGGATAATACTAGGTCATTCATGGTCATAATTCAAATCCTTCACGATGGTTAATAATGTGTTTATGAATATCCAAAGAATATCCACCTAGAGTGTAAAAGGATGTGTGCAGTATGACCCAATGTTGTGTACCAGGGATCACGATAGTCAAGAACAATACACAAGTTTCAATGTTATTACCACTAGGTAAAATTATTCCAAAACCATATCCACCTGTAGTATCCTTAAAGTATTGAAATTATTCAAAAACCACTCACTCTATCCTTCACTAACATTCCAAGATATTTTATTATAAATAAAATTTTCCATTAATATATCCTCATATATATCCCTAAGGATCTCACTAACGTTCTCTCATTATAGTTTCCAAATGTTAACTAAAGCTTACTCTGATATCAACTAGCCTAAAATTGATCTATGCCATCTCCCACATTATTCCTCACAACCAACACCCTTCTTATAAATATCATACATAGTACATTTCTTAATTTTCTATCTAATGGAAACATAATAAAGGCTATGATTATAATTTTATTAAGGGTAAACAAGGGAGAAATCAATATAACATGAGAATACATGTACGAAAAAATGATAATAACATTTAAAAACTATACCCTACATATAATTGATCATAAATGTTATTAATCTAATAAATCATTATAGTTCATAAGATATGAATCATAATGTAATAAAAAAATATGATTCATGAGATAATAACATTATCACAACACATATATTAGTGGAATACACATATGCATATAAAATCTTATGGAAGGGATATCCACCAAGACATTTATGAAATTTCTGTATTAGGATAAACATCAGTGTTCCTACATCATGTTTGGGATAACATCTCATCTTCCCTATTTTAGGATTGGTATAACCTCCTACGTACCCTATTTTAGGCTTGGGATAACTTCCATTATACAATTTCAGCTTATGTAAAATTAATTACTACTTAATGAATTACAAGGATACATAATTTCCACCCATCACATAAACTATACATTTACGTGCCACAAGATAAAAAAACTATCATTTCACAACCCATTAAAAAATTTGTTTCATAAACATTTCACATACGATCATAACATATACTATGGAAAAAGGAATGCATTTCATAAATTTATTTTCAAAAAAAACATAAACCATTCAGAGAAATAATAATAACTGTATCCTAGGATCATATCGACAAAAAATCATAAGTAAAATCAATGGATATCATCTTTTATGGATTTTTTTCTAAATACCAAATGCAACATTTCATGAGGAAAATACCCTTTTCACTTTGAAAAATAATTTTTAAATTATAAAATAAATTTCATAATATGTTTCATAGAAAATATGTTTGGAAACTAATAAAATAATATTTTAAGATAAAGTAAAATTTTTCTTATAAAAAATATCCTCTTAAATTAAAAATATTATATTTAATATATTAAACTTCTTTAAAATCTTTTGTATTGAAATATTATATAGGAATATTTTGAAGGATTATATAAATATCTATTAAAATTCTTATCTAGGAAAATAATCTTTTCACTTTGAAAAAGTATTTTTAAATAATAAAAAAATTATTAAAATAAAATTATTTTAAAAAAATAATTCGAAATATAAAATTTAATATTAAAATAAAATAATACTCATGATTTTATAAATTTTTTTTCATTCCATATTTGTTAAAACAAATATGCCTTTTAGATTTTCAATAAAATCCTTATGAACCTTGTTTACAAAACCACATTAAGATTTCTTTTATAAATATTTGTAAAAAAATTTAAAAATGTTAAAAATTACTTCATAAAGTCCCATTTGAATGTTAAATAATTTTAAAAATAATTTTTAGAAATCAGTGATAAGGATGAAAAATAGTGTTTCGACCAAAAATTAAAATGAAATCAGTTTTCATTAAAAACGTTTTCTTGGAGTCTTGTGTACAGAGAGAGAGAGATAAATAAAGGGAAAACATTTATTCTAAAAAATTAATAATATTATAAGTAAATTTATAGGTTTCTTAATATATATTTTATAATATTTCATCATCAAATGCATAAACATAAATAGTCCTGACAAACAATGAGATTGTATAATAAAACCATTAAAAATTTGGTAACATTAGATCATTAGAACCATGATGGAATAACATTAAATGAAACTTAAAATATAATTATAATAAATTTATTAATTATATAACATGTCATATGGGATGTATATACACCTCATAATATAATATAGGTGGTTAACATTAGCAATTTACAAAAGATGACAAATTGAGACATGAATATCTTACCTCCTAGGGAACTTTTGAACGATAATAACAATGAAGGAGAGATAATAAAATGGATATTAAAATAATTATAATATTGGTGATCTTTATCATAAAATAAATTAATGAGAATTAATTAACCAATAGAAAATGAAACATATGGTTAATATGACATCTCTCTCATAATAAATATAAGTGAAATGGGAACTCTTACCATAAGTATTGAATTATTTAATACTGATTAAAAAGTCACATATAATAAATATATGTTTACTATAAATATATAATATAATGATATATATATATATCATACCATATATAATTTACATATCAAATTTTATTAATCGTTTATTAAAAACACCTTGTTAGAATAACATTTTTGGTAATAAGTCCTTTGTTTTTTATGTATGTTTTGAATTTTTATTTTTTGTCATATTAATTTGATCATGGTACCATAATATCCCTAATTTTAACCTTTATATAAATATATTATATTATTTGAATATATGTGTTTATGTTAATCCATAAAATCTGGAGACATCAAATTAACTACACTATTCATGGAGACAGAAGGTCATACTCATAAAAATTGTTTCCATTTTCTTGATTAATGAATAGAAAGAATTGTAAATAATGTATTAAATGTAAATAATAATTTTGATTTCATATATTTAATTTTTATTAACAAAATCCATCCTTATTACTATCCATGTAAATAGAAAATTAAGAACAATTCACATCATTACATGGATCTTGTAGTCAACACATATGCACAAGCGATGTTAATGATTTCCAACAGATAAGATGAAATGAATTTTTTTGTGATATTATATTTAAAAAATTATTTGTATGTCGTAAATATCACACATATTCATTAAATATTTCCATACTACCTTCTACATAAAACATAATACAAAATGAATTACATTGCTTTACAAGGTGATAGTCAACCGTACACATGAAAGATGTAATTGTGTACAAAATAAAATGGCTAGTAAGAAGGTATTTGTGATATAATAATTAAAAAAATTTAATTATCTCATAAATACCATATATGTTCATTTAATATTCTATTATTACCATCCATGAAAAACAGAAATTCAAAACACAGTACATCGGTTTGCTGGGTGGTGGTCCTCCGTACACAAGATGTAAAATTTCATTTCCAATTTGACGGAGGTAGATATATATATAGATTATTACATTATAATAATTTATTATCTATTTATATTATATAAAATTGTTAATATTTTATTATATTTGGAAAATATTTCCATGATTTTGAGGATAAAGATAATCAAAAATGCCAAGTTAAAACCATTACCTCTTTATCAAAAAACCCCTTTATGTTTGAGCTAAATCCATCTTATAATAGATTTTTGATCTAACCAAGGCCACTATTATGTGCGAATGGAAGTAGGGAAATAATTTCGGTAAGTATTTTATGAAAAAAGGGGTTTTCAATTGGGAATATTCGAGGTTATGGGGTGGTCTTTTATAAGTGTAGGAGAGGAAACACTTTGAATTTTTGAAAAGAACAAAGTTTAACCACATTGTTTACTTCCCAAGATGATAAAAATTCGTTATTATCAGATATTATAGTTGATAATGTTTAAATATATACATCCAATTTTTTTGGACAAGTTTCTAGGTCATGTTATACCTTATCATTTTTGTTCAACCCCTGGTAAACGTGTTTTAACCATAACCAAGGTAATGATTTTTTATTTTTTTTACTATTAAATATGGTTGAAAATTAATTTTAACTCAGTAGAAAATAATAATTATTTTAATTTTAAATTTGGAAACCATTTTTTCCAATTCCACTCACATTAGTGGAAAATTTTATTTTTTAATTAAACCCCCACATGCAATGAAAATGCAGTTTTCCAAAGAGATTTATATTCAAAAGTGTAAAACGTTTTGGTTCAAAATTCAATACCAAATTTATTCAATATCCATAAATTATATTAAAATATATATTATTGACTAAATATTAATTTTAAAAAAATATTAAAATTAAATTTTACATGTAAATATTTCAATAAAAATGATTTTTTAATAAAAACCAGTATTAGTAACTATTTAATAAAAATATACCCTTTTACAAATATTATAAAAAATTAAAATGTACGTTATTTTTTACATGAATATTCATAAAATTATATGCAATTTTTATAACAATTTTCTAAAATTGAAGGAAATTATTTTAAAAATAAGTGTGCAAATTATTATTTTTCCTTTTTTGAAAAATACAATTTTGAAGAATAAAAATAAATTTATTCTTATATGAAGCCTATAAAAAACCTAAGACGAATACTAAATTTTTTATTGAATATATAATGTATAAATTTTAATAAAATTATTCACTAAAATTTATTTATTTAATTTATTGAGACAAAAAATTATTATGTGTATAAATATATTTTTAAAAAAAAAATCAATTTTATCAAGTGGTTTATAATTTTATTTAAAACTAATTGGTCTTCAAATAATTTGTTTTATAAAAATTTTTAAAAAATATATTTCAATAATTTATTTAATCATGTTATACCCACCATTCCAATGTTTTTGTGAAAACTATCATATAATAATATTTTTATAGTATGCCATGTCGTATATAAGCTCAGCGTTACTCATGAAATAAGCTAAACTCAGTGTTTCACGTAACATGGGATAGAATTAATGTTTAGTAAAAAAAAATCTATAGAAAAAATACAATTTATTCAAAAAAATATTTCATAAATTATCAGTGTGTTATAAAAACAACATCCACATGTATTATCTAGATAGGGATGTATTGAATGAAAAACTACACTCCATTCTATAAAATTTCATAGGATATTCTCATATTCTTATGTTAATCCTAAGGGTTACCACTAATATTTTCCCATAATAGTCTATAAAATAACTAATCCTTCCCCTGATATGAACTAATGTGACCCAAGATAAACGTACATAAATAATACATTGATTATAATATTTAATTATTAGACCCACAAATAGGCAAAAAACAAAGAGACCAAAAGGATTAGTGTCTTGGAGACTAGAAACATAATAATACATATTTCACTTATTATAAACCTTTATCCATAATCTAAATCCACTCTTACAAATTCTAGGAAACATAATCACAAAGAAATCATGGTGAATGGAAATAATAATAAACGGTGAGATAAAATTCTTAGTAATAGATAACATAATAAAGGTTATAACGGTTACTTCGATCATAAACATATAGAACTAATGTATATTAAAAAATATGTATTATAATAAAAAAATAATTAATTTGTTACCCATAAGCATGAAATATAGTCATATCATCTCAATTTGTAAAAAATTTACCATGTCAAAATAAAAAAAATTGGAAACAAATAACAATAAAAATAAACATGGGGGAAATATTAAACAATCATAATAATAGGATTTTATATCATTGTGAACCTAGCTAGCTGCCAACCCATTCACTAATAATATATTTAGTAGATTTAAACACCATCACAACAACTCTTTCCGATCCTAGAAATTTTCTAACTTATTCACTTAATATTTCTATCTCATGAGATATAAGCCTTTACCAAATGGATTGGAGGGAGATATAGGTTCCACCCATCTCATAATCCATACATTTTTATGCCAATTAAAAAAATTACAGTATAAAATAAACCACAGAAAAATTATCAGTTTCATGAAATTTCAAAATCATTATATAATGAAGCTATGGAAATATAAAAAGGTTTCAATGAACTTCCTAATATCATCATGAATTAAATTTCTTGATACTAAAACCATGATCACTAAAAGTAATCAAGTAATAAAATAACAACACATGAAAATATAGGAAATATAACCCTAACTGATGTATATCATTTTTAAGATAATGAAAATAAATTGTTGAAAATATTTTTTTTTCCAAAACAATTATGTATTCATCACTAAAAATTCATAGTTACAAGTCTCTTTTCAGTAGTCTCCTTATTTTGTAAAGACAATTAAAATGAAAAAAATCATAGTTGTAGAATAATTTTAATAATCCTTTTCCACCAATAGTATGAAATATAATATCATTTAAAATTTATGTTCTTATACAAACAATGTTCACAAAAATAAATTTAATAAATAAAAAAAAGAGTTTGAGTTACCATGTCCCCTTCCATTACCCATTATTAAAATGGATGTTCTTTAACCTCTTGTAAAATTAATATAATAATATTAATTGCATCGTTAAGAACCTTAATCATAAATTTATCTATTTATACTGTTAATAAATAAATATTATCATCAAGTGTAATATTGTTTTAACCTCTTTTCAATATTAGGTGTTAATAAAATTGACCGTTTTGAATTGGGTTCAAAAAAACAGCATCGATCATTCCTTTTTCCCAAATAATTATCAATTAAAAACCATTATATGTAATTTAATTGATGTTTTATATGGACTTATAATGTTTTAATTCCATTACATGGGTATTTTCATCAAGTTTTTTACTAACAAAAGACCAATAAACTAATTTTGGGATATTTACCATTAATGAAGAAACACATTATAATGAACATTAATTTATTTGTTATAGAATAATAATAATATTATTTATATATAGTAATTATATATTGCATATGTATTCATCCAATATAAACTAAAGCCATCCATGTTTTTAAGTGAAGGAAAATGAAACATGTTTATTCATGGTGTCTGTGGTCCATAAAAAACACGATTAATGTTTAAATTACTCAAAAAATGAGATGAGTGAGTTGTGTCATAAGTGATAAATTTAAAATGATAATTCGATTATATAAATAATATTTACTATTCAATTAAATTATTAATATCTTCCATGATCATTGGTGATGAAAAATGAAAATCATCGACCCATGGTTGTTATAATCCACACACACGAACTAATGATGATTCATGCTTTTATTAGTGTATGGAATAGAATAAATAATGGTTGTTGCATTTTTATAATAACAAATCTAAACACAAATGATGTAGATGTTGTTATTATACTATGTTCATGTTTTTGTTACAAATGAAATAATGATAATGAAATGTTCCGAAAGATTTGATATATAGGTCGAGACATTAAACTTCATCTTGATGAAGTCATTATATTTCAGATACTTATAAATATTTATATTTAATATGAGAATTATTACATATAAAGGGATTTTAGAATAGGGTACATTGATTGTTTTAATGAAATTTTGAACAAGTATTAGAGTATTGAAAGGGTGGAAGTGGTATCCTATTATAAGATTAGAATAGGGAAATTTAAGAAGCAGCCATCATTTTTAATAATTATTTTATAATATTCAAGGTTAAATGAATAAAAATCTAAAAAAATAGATTTTGGGAAAATATAATGTCTAAGACTATCTCAATCACATATTTCAAATAATTTTTAAACTTGTTTTTTTCTTTTACCTCATTGTAAAATTATTATTATCATTTGTTGGTTTTACTGCAGTAACTTATTTTTCAACCTTAATGATTAAATTTTAAAACTAAAATTAAAAATAGGATTGTTACCTAATTTTTAAATTTAAATTAATAATTTTTAAAATAATTATAATATAAAATTAAAAAAATTAATTTTAAATTTTAAATTAGTAAATCATATTATGTAAAAATATATTATAGTAAAATGAAGTTTTTTATTCTCTAAAATTATATATGATAAAATTATCATTATTATTTCTTTTTAGGAAATAAATTTATTTATTATAAGTATAATTTATGTTTTGATTCTTCCAATGAATTCTAAAACCAAATCTCAGCTTGAAAATAGTTCACTCAAATAGGATACTCCAATCAAATTTTATTATAATATAATTCTTATCTAGTTTTATAAATGTTCGATATATTAATTATAGGACCGAAAAAAATATGAAAATAGAAAATTTTATTCGATAAATAAATATTTTAAAAATTAACATATTTTTAAAACTTATATCATAATCTTACGTAGTGATGAGATCAAAAAATTTATAAAATAAAAAAAATATATTTTTCAAACTTAAATAAATATTTTAAGAAAATTATAAAATCCATACAAAGTAATTTTTAATGAGAGGTGTTCAATTTTTATTTCGCTAAAATTTAAATTTTAGAAACTATAAATTTATACTTTTAATGAAATTAAAACATGAATATAATTTCCTTAATAAAAAATAACCTTTTCATTATTAACTATAATGTATGATTTTTAAACTAAAGGAAATGGATTTTAATTATTTTATATTTGAGTGTTTAATAATAATTTATTAAAATGTCCTTATAATATGTTTTGGTTAATTTATCTTGGGGATTACATGTACAAAAATTATCCAACTTGGTATTTATTTAAGGGTGAAAAACATGGTTCATTACACTCTCAAATCAACAAAACACGTCAACTCAATATGGAGTTAATTTTCACACATCTAATTAATTTGAAGAAAATTTCATTTTGCTTAATAAAATTATAGTAACAAAAATATTAAACAACAATAAACTATATTAGATAAGGTTTTATGATATATAGTGATGCATCAATGCAATTATTTGGATGTGTACTCATGTAGAATGGAAATGTGGTAGCTTAAGCCTTGTGGAAATTAATGATTCATGAGAAAATTAGTCGACACATGAATCGTATTGAGTAGCGGTGATATTTTAATTGAGATATAGAATAATTCTATTGATTTTAAAAAGTTATAAATATATTAAGATTACAAGAGATTAATTTTATATTCACATGGATGGCGTTGGGAATGAATAAAATAGATAGCTACTGTTGGCCATGGATTGTGATTTCTTAATACATTACCACCATGGTAGGGAAAACAGGGTTGCATTTTCTTTGAGTGGAAAGTATCATGATTCTTTTTCAATGATATGGATTTAGTTAAACTCAATACTCCTGGATTTTATAACGATGGACCTTGAAATATGTTCTCTGGGGAGAAATAATGTTGTGCCTAATTTATTTCTCAAAAACCTATTTATTTAAAGACCCAGGTGGCACAAAAGGAGGATATAAAGATATAGAATCAGCTATGAAATATTACAATGTTCAACTTTTTCAATGATAAAATTTTATGATTTGGTAAATGAATACATATTTTATCAATAATATAATTTTGGAAGGATTTTTTTATCATATACATATCTCATCAAGTATCTATCCATCATGGGAGCATAATTATATGTAAATATCTCATGAATTATTTCTTTTGGGATAACATGGAGAAGAATATTATATTATATATATCTCAATCCATGTATTTCCATAATGATAAAGGTTAATGTTATAAGTCTAAGGGGATGATAAAACTATTTCCTATTCCAATATTGAAATATGATAACGTTACCATGGATTTTGTTTAGGTCCCCATAATACATATGTAGTCCATACAATAATTTTTGTGGTATTATATTCCCTTATTTAGTTAGAATATTTCATTTCTATTGAAATATATTTCCGGATTGATTGTGATTCCAAGACTAACATAAAGGAAGTAGTAAAGTTACATGATAAATGTAATACCCGAGACCCTACTATAGATGGTAAACACCATATCCAATTTTTTTTTAACAATTCATATTGTAAATAGCCTTTATTCACATTTTTATTTTAAATTTTAATTTAGTAATGATTGAAATTGATTTAAAAAAAATTCATTTTTCAATTCTACATAACGATATTATCTGAAGAGGAAATTTTGGGTTTTCCTAAAGATGGATTTTTATCTGAATAGTTAAAATAAAATTTTTATTAAAACAACAAACTTTATGAAATAAATAGTACATAATAATAATATAAAAATAAAAAATATATTCTCAAAGAAAAATATATGTTTGATAAATAACATTACACAATTTTCAAGATTTGTCATTGACATAACGGTTCCCACAACAATGAATTATGATTTTGAATTTCAATTTTGTGCCCCGAATTTGAATTTTGAGTGTGCCCTAATATGTAAGGTGTAATTGGTGTTGTGTGGTTCTCACTATATCATGAATGTAGATTTTATGAAAATAAAAAAAAAAAATTTGGAGTAATGCATGAGAAAGATTTTTTTGAATTCTTATTTAATGAATTACACTTTCATTATTAAAAAAATAACATATATCACTTAATAAATTTAATTTTATTTATCAAATTTAAAATAATAAATTTATATGTCATTATTATGTAAAAGGTACCATTTTATTTTGAATCATAAATGATAAATTACTATGTAAAAAAAGTTTCCATGGTAAAATCTAAAAATATAAATGTAATAATTAAAGTGGTAAAGGGTTTAAAAAATGTTATAAAAAATGTGAATAATTTATGTTATATAGTTTTTATCAACCTTATATATTCTCCACTCCATTATTTTCCTATTATATAGCCATATTATTTTATTTGGACTTCCTATTATTGAAATGTTTTTTTATTATAAAATGACCATACATCAAAGGTTTAATCCACTTCACAAAGGATATAATAGAAGTAGTAAGGTATATACTTCTAACCAATCCAACCTCTTTTCTATTTCAATATGTTATTTTATTCCTCATAAAATTTCATTTAATGTTATTAAAATGATAAAAATAAGTATCCTTATTGTTCTGTTTTGTAATTATAATGATGTCGTAAATATCAACCACCATCCACTTTTCCATTCAAGAAAACAAAAATGGGAATCAGGCATTATGGGGACTACTACCTCCACGACACATTGTGTTTATCTTTCCTTAACCCCATTACATGTTTGGTAATGATAGGGAACTTGATATATAATTAATATTTTTAAGTCTTATTTTAGATAATAAAATGATAAACCATATTACTAATTTTACCAATTCTATAGAAAATGAAATTTCTATCAAGGAATACACATTGACTATCAACTCTTTGAAACAATCAATTTCATGTTTTTATTTCCTTACCACCTTATATGGATTTAAATGAGAATGTTTTTAAAAGTTAAATTGAAATTTTAAGTAACTATTTTTTTATTTCTAATAAAAATTCAAAGATATGTTATGTTTATAAATAATTTACAATCATTATAAAGTAACCACTTTAAGCAAGCATACTAAAAGGGAAATATTTTATTTACATTATGTAATAATTTTAGATCTATTAATTATTATTAAATATCCATTTAATTTAGATATATCACAATAATGAAAACTTTATAAGATCATTAGGATTCTAGTATAAGATATTTCAAAAAGAACCACATCATAACCATTCATCAACTCTGGGTATGTTCATGTTTGGGTCTTTTTAAAAACCTAATAGAACAATACTATGAGATTATATAATTATTGAATTTGGGAACAAAATAACAAGTATAATATTTTATTAATGTTTAAATAAATATTTTTTTTGGAGAATTTGTATCAATATTTAATTCATTAATTTTGAAATAATTCTTCGATATTCAATAATCACTGAAACATTTTTGTTTTAGATTTCAACTTTAAGAAGAATGACTAAAAGAATCACGAATGGAATTTGAAACATTATGAATAATTATAAATCATTACTAATATTAACATTAATAACCTAGTAATTATCAATATTTTAAAATGAATGAATACAAAATTTTTTAGTACGAAAATAGTACAAATGATCAAAACTATAAACACATGATGTAGAAAATTGGTAGAACTCATATAGATAATGAATATTTAAGAAGATTATAAATGAATTTGGACTTGATTAAGTTTTTTAATAAATTTATTAAGATAGACAATTTTTTCATATAGTAGTTTAGCATACATTCATGGAAGTAATGATAAGAGGTAGGGTTGTTTGTATCAAATTCCTCTCTTAGGGGAAAATTTCATATTATGCACCTAATTTAATTTTTGTGGTGTAGATACTACATATTTGAGATTTTATATCAGGAAATTACTTAACTATAGGTGTCTTAAGGTAAAATTTATTCCCTCTATTTCAATAGGTTATGATTTAATTTCAACCAATCTATATATTAGAATTTACCTCTAAATTTTTATTCGTTGGAATGCATTTTATATTGACCACCATATCCAAATTTTCAGGTCAATACATTTCCATGGAATACTTCTTACAATATTAATCCGGAAATTTATGGTACTTAATCATCTATATTTCTATCCATCCATCATAATATTTTTATTCAAGAGTTACCAAAATTGTTTTAAAACTCAATCTTTTTCAAGGTGAAAAAATCATCACATGTTTTTAACAAGTAAATGTGTGTGCAGTTTCATAGAAAATGCATCCTATTATAGATAATAGAATGTGTACGTGGCTATTAAACAAATTCACCTAGGGTTGATAAATTGAATACATTTGTTTGATCATTCACTCAATCATCACTCTAATTCATGATGTGTGGGATTAAGACAAAACAATGGTCTAGACACTCCCGGAGGAATTTTTTTGAATATTCCCATGATATTTATGAACATTGATGAAGGATATTTATTATAATTTCTTTGTTATACTACCATTGAAAATAATTGAACCCTACTATTATCTATCAGGGATAACCCAACACATCTAATTTACTATCTATATTATATTTATTTTATTAGGGCACTTCTTACTACATTGATAATACCTGAAAACTTGTATGTTTATTAAGGGATGTTATCATAGAAATACACATTATTCAATTGAATAGAGAAGTATTTTTTCATTATTTTTAATTATAAAAATATTTTTATTTTTATTCATTCATGGATTCATTTGAGGATCATATTAAATGTCATGTTAACTATTATTGTTAATTCATTGGATATAATGAGATAATGGGTGGGGTTCAAAATTATATACACTCTCAATGCATCGATAGGTCATATTAGACAAAACTACTAGGTTTTAGTGTATACCTCTACCAATATCAGTATATCATCTTATCATAAGGCCTAAACAACATGTTTTAATGTTCAATAATATACTTTCCATCAGTATGAGATAAATAACTACTATTATATGTGTTTTCATTTATTATCATGTTTATACTATGTCTTCAGTATTAGTTGATTATGGATTCTTGTTATTTATTTATTCCTTTTATATCACTTATTCCATGTCTATTTTATGATAACTTGTGTTCTTTACAACTCCTTACTGATAATCTAATCTCAACCTTATTTTTTCCATTTCCCTGAGAAATATATGGGAGAAGTAGATGAAATTTTTTATAGATATAGTGGAAGGGATTATATTATTATCTTAATATGTTCATGGTTTATCTTATATTTTAAAATTTAATGTATATATTTATCTATTCCTCCATGAAAAATTAGATGACGGATGCGAAGGTAACCCTTTTAATTTGTATCGAAAATGTAATCTAACTACTCCATCTAGGTTTCTAGAGTTCAAGTTATTACTATTGGAATTAGAGAAAGTTTAATAGGATCCTTGGGGAGTAGATTTAGACAAACCCAGTTCAATTGTAAAAGTACTATGAAAACCCATCATGATTTCTATATAACACTCTATAACTCTTTTTTGGAATTTTATTTTAAACTTTAATGAAACAAGATAAATATAAATGTGAAATTATATAAAAATAGTTAATAATAGGATGTATGGGAACTATATCAATAACCATAGTCATTGAATGGTTATTACTACTTAAAAAATCAATGATACTAGATTTTTGGATAATAAGATCATAACCACATTGGGATAGTTTACCTAGGTTGTGAAAAATATTTTTTCTCGAATAAAGCTGCATGATGGTCAAAAACATGGTGTACCTATGTTCAACTACTTAATACAACCCGAACCTCCAGTATTTAGTGGAAATACTAATGAAATGATATTTTAATAATGTACAATTCCCCTTGAAACAATATTTATCACATTATAATTTGGGAAAAAGAAAAATTTATAATTGTTTTCAATAATATATATAGATATTTGGATTAATTGTTCTATTATTCAAAAAAACATTGGAAGACAAATAATTTCTAAAAAAATAATGAGGATAAATTTACATGGACAAAATAATTTACATGGTTATATAAATATGTTTCCCAAAAAATATATTCCCAAAAAAAGAGTATAAAAAAACAGTTCTCTATGATGGGGAATATTTAAATATATATTCCCTAAAAATTAATTTCTTGTGTGATAAAAGATTAGAAATGGAAAAAAAGTTAATAAATTTTAGACAAAAGGTGGAGGAAAATTTTATTGATCATGAGGATATATTTACATGGTTATCTATTTTTTTAAACAATATATATAGAAAAAAAATAAATTTTAATCATTACTTTTATGGGTAAAATTAAAGCCATTAAGTGATGTTGGCCCCTCAATATTCTCCATCGTATGAGTATACAATCGTAGCTGATATTAAGATATAAAAATAGTTCTATTTGATGTATTTATTCTAGGGAAATTAGGGGAATAATAGGAAAACTAAGTACCATGGGAATAATATTGTAGAAAATGAGATGAAATGAAAGGTGATATATCATAGCGATGATAAGTATGGAATGAAACACCCTGATCCTTGTAATAAGGGAACTATAGTTTTGGAAAAGTGTATAGAAAAATGAAATCATGTCCATGAATGAATGAGAAAGGAAAAATCTATTAATTTTTAATTCATTTCTTATAATGAGAAGAGACATTATTCAACCAATTCCCAAAACATAAAGAAAATTTTACTTAAAAAATTAAAATACTATAAGGACGATGTTATGTGATTCGTAAAGCTAAAATAAAAGTTCTTAATAGAATGGTGGAAGGTATTTTTTTCATATCCTCAATGTTATATTATGTTTTATTTAGTTTCTTATCTTTTTACACCTTAATAAATTATATGTTTTCCCAAAACATCAACTATTTTCCTTAGAAACATATTATAGGAGTAATCAATTTAGAAACTAAGAAATATCATTACAAAAAATATATGTTAGTAAATTCAAATTATGATGAATGAACATACCAAATTTTTAGGAATGATTATAATAACTCTGTTCGAATTTGATATTATCACTGGTATTAATTTTATTTCAATGTATAATGGAGAACATTATTACAATGAGAAGGATATTATGATCCATGAAGGAGAGGATGAATTTATTATCTTAAGTGGGAAAATTTCATTATCTATGTAATTTATTGATCCTCCCCTGGAATCTCTAATTACTAAAATTTTTTAAAGAGAGGAAGATAATGTTCAATATATAGACAATTAAGATATTCTTAGAATAGATGATACAGTCATGGTACATAAATTCATTGATATTTTTTTTCCGAAGAATTTCCCGGTAATCTAAAAAAGTGTGATGTTAAGTTCTCTATTAAAATCATTAAATAGGAAATATCTATATCTAAAACTCCATATAGAATGACACTAGTGGGGTTGGTTTAGTTAATGAAACAACATCGGGATTTCTATGATAAGTGATTTATATTCCTTAGTGTTCCCCCAAGGGGAGACCTTATTTTCATTATGAAAAATAATTATGGGTCTATGATATTTTTCATCTATTTTAGGGAGATAAATCCCATTATTATAAATAAAAATTATCATTTTCCATGATTTTTTTACTTATTTGATCAAATTTAAGGAGCCTAATAATTTTTAATGATCAATATTCACTTGGGTTATCATCCAGTAATGGTGAAAAAAATATGATATACCAAATGTGATGGTTCAAAAAAGGTAGGGGAATTATTTGTTTATGGTAATTGATTTTCAATAGGATAATGAACCTTAAGTCTTTATATATCCAATGAATATAATATTTAAGGACTATATTGAGAACATCCGGGGAGTATTTATTGATTATATCTTGATAACATGTAAGAGTTATGAAGAGCATAAAAGTCATCTAAAAATAAGTACATAGAAAAAAAAAATAATTATGTTAGAAATATAATAAGTTTTGATTTAAGATAATTGAGGTTTTTTTAAATAAAAATGTTGTCTCAATATAAAGAATATATTTGAACAATTCTAATAAAAAGGAATTCAAATAATATCCTACTTTAATGAACGCAGTTATGATATTATGTTTCTAGGTTTAGTAGAATATTGTCAGTGGGTTGTTAAATATTTATCTCAATTCAGCAACAAATTATGTATGTTAACACATAATGGGGTTAAATTTACATGGTCATGGTAATGAGTGTTTTTTTGATGAGGAAAATAGGATATTTATTAATTAATCAGTAATAACTCTACTAATAGGTATGTATGGGTTTTTAATATACAATGATGCATTGATGAAAGGACATGGTTTTTTCTATATGTAGAATTATAGGGTGATTTACTATGAATCATGGAAATTACAAATCCAGGAATGGAACTATCTAACTCATGATATTTATATTTATTCCATTATATTTTCTCTGATAATATAGAGGCACTACCACTATGGTAAAATATGCCATATATATATTAATAACATAAGTGGAAACAATATATTCTCTGTAATGGAGATAAATATGATGAAAATAATGTGGTTGGAAGAACATAAGGACTATTATTTCTTGATACACTACCATTATCGGATGGTAAACCAGGTAGTTGATACATTGAGTATAAGGGACCATAGAGTTATAATCAATACAAGTATTAATAAAGATATTACATACCAAGATATAGTAATGATGGAAATAGTTATTTTTATGTAATGTGATCCATATTTATTTTATTATTAAATTATTAAACGATACACAACAGAAATTATAGAGTGGTCCGAGTAGGATGAATGGGATATAAAAAGAAATATTAAAGTAGTAAATGATAGGAAAATGATTGACCTCATCAATAGAGACTGATTTCTGATGTTTATAAAGATGAAATGTTTTCTATCTATAGTAGTGTTGAAGAGGGAACTGCTATATGAAGAACATAACTCATATTTATCTAAAAACTCGACTAGTATAATGATATATAATGAATAAAGAGATCATTTCTGGTTTGATGGTATGAAGCTTAAAATCGTGAATTATTTTCACAAATTCACAGTGATCTAATTGGTAAAGGATGAAATAAAACATATTTATGCGGTCATGAAACCTCTTCCAAAATTTATATCCAAGTAGAAAAATATTAGAATAGATTTATTCATTGGATTCCAAAATACTTCATGTAAGAATAATATTATATGGGTGTTTATTGATTTCCTTACCGACTCTTCTAATTTCATATAAATAAGAGATGAAATACCTCATAAAAACTTTACCTATCCCTATATCAATGAAATTATAAGGATTCATAGAGAACCAATATCAATCGTATCTAATCATGAACCAGAGTACACATAAAAATTATCTAAGTGTATATAATGGGATCTCAACACTATGATACATTTAAGAATAAACTATCATCACCAAATTGATGGGTAGTCAGAAATAACTCTCCAGAAATTAGAATATATGTTTTTATCGTGTTCACTTGACTACCAATGTCTATGGAATCAGAATCTACATTTGGTTAAATTTTCATTAAATAATATCTTCCATTCAAGAATACATATTTCATCATACAAATAAGTGTATAGGAATAGTGTTCATGCACCAGACTATTAGGAAAAAGTTGTAGAATTAATTCCATGTAGTTAAGACCTTTTGGATGGCACAAATATTAAATAATAGGATATTAAGGATTATATTAAAGTATCCTAGAGTAGAAAGAACTGTTAAGCTTGTTAAATAATTGAAAGACTAGTATTTTTATGTAGGGATCATTTATTATTAAAGGATTCATCATGGAAGGAACTTGTATGATTTGGTAAAATAGGGAAGTTAATATCTATGTACATTGGGCCTTTTGAAATACAGGAAAGAATTGGAGTTTTAATTTACCAATTTCTAATGCCTACTATGATTTATAAGGTACATGATATATTGCATGTTTCATTATTTTGAAAATGAATTCCACATCTAACACTTGTCATCATGTTGAAGGAATTGGGTCAGATCCGAACTTGTCTCAAAATGAGGAGCCTCCCTATATTCATGATACCAAAGAGAATGTGTTACAGAATTAGACAACATGATTAGTGAAAGTCCACCAGAGAAATAATAAACTAGAAGGGTCAAACTGGGATTCTAAAGAATCTATGTAAAAGGAATATCCACATTTTTTCAATTGATGATATATACCCCAACTTTTAAGGTGAAATTCTTTATGGTTGGATAATATATTACTTGAGACCCTACTTTAATAGGTAAACACCACATATTGAACTTTTACATAGTGGACACTTAAAAAATTCATTAGTCATGAGAACATTTACAATTATAATTTCTATATATTAATATTTTATTTTGAAAAATTTAAATTCATTTTTAAAATAATCATAAATATATTATCTTAAGGTGAGTTTTTTTTATTTTTCGAAGAATATTAAATTTTAGATGAATAGTAAAAATACCATTTTATGACAAACATGAATTTCATGGATTTTCTAAGACTTAAGAATAATCTAAAACAAAAATAATTCTATTAAAAAATATGAGTTTTATATGTAATAATATATATTTTAAAAATATTGTAATTAATTTATAAATTTATATTTGAAATTTTATATTTTCAGACACATTTCTTACTATAATTGATTTAATGAACTATACAATTCATATTTTAAAATTATATTATTTAAAATCAATAAATAAAGACATATTAAATTGATTTTAAAATTTGAAATATTTTTTCCAAATTACATAAAGGTGACGTTTTTATTTTTCTTCATAATGGATAAATGATAATGGTAAGAATTAGTTATTGTGGTAAAATAGAAAGGCGAAATTGTAATAATTAAAGGGGTTAAGGGCTTGAAACATGATAAAAAATGTTAGTAATTGAGTGTATGATGTGTATATTGACCATATATATTACTCAATCCCATATTTATTAATTTTATATGCACATTAGTTGTGAGTAACATCTCATTTTTGGATTTTTTTAGAATTTACAAAAATGCCATCTATTTTCACTTATAAAAGGGGCACTCCTCTCCTCATTTCCCGTCACACCCAAATACCTTATGATCAATTGATACTCTACAAAAATCTATATTAAACACTTTATAACACCATAAAGTGGTTTTAGTCTTCCTAAAATTCCATCCCTCAAAGGTTTAATGGGTATAAAACTGAATGCATGGATAGAAAATCCAGAGGGATATGCATTTTAATGTTCATATTAATTTCATAGACCATAATGAAGTATTTTTCAAACCATTTCCTTTCTCTACTACCAATAAAAATAATTTAACCCAACTATTATCTTCCATGGATAACCCAAAAACATTTATGTTACTCTTTCCTCTATATTTATTTCATTAGGGTACTTACTATTACATTGATGATAACCCAATGCATTTATGTTGTTTAAGGTATGTTCTCCCAGAAATAAATAATATTATCTTAAATAGAGATTTATATTTTCCATATTATACATTATATGGATAGAAATATTATATCTAGCTATATACCCCTAAGTTTATTCTATGAATTTTCATGTTATAACTTATAATTAATGCATTGGACATGATCACGTGATAGGTCAGGCTCAAAATAATATAGACCCTTGATGAATTTATTGGTTTCATGAGTGAAAAAATATTTCATTTTGGTGTATACCTCTCCCCATATTAGAACTGTGTCCTGGAATAAGAACTAGACCTCATGTTTTCATTTTCAATGTTATAAATTCCATTATTATGAGATCAATGGTTATTATTAACCATATTTTTATTTTTTTCATGGATATAAGATGCCCTTAATTTTTTTCTGATTATGGATTCATGTTGTTTATTTATTCCCTATTTATCACTTATACAATGTTCAGGTTATGATATATTATCTTGCATACCACTACTTAATGAGGATCTGAGCTCACCCTTGTTTTTTTATTTCCTCGTGTATTATAGAGGATAAATGTGTTTAATTTTTTTAGGATTAGACAGAAGGGATAATAATTTTATAACAGTATCTTCATGTTGTATATTTTTTTTTCAAATGTAATTTATGTATGAAACTAGTATTCTAATACTAATAAACTATTGGATCCTAGGGTAATTATTTTATTTCATACCAAATAATGTAATATAACTACCAACATTGTTTTTTTGGAGTCTAGGTTGTTAAAAAGGAACACTCTCAATTGTATCTTATCTGGACCAAATGATTACCTTTAAGTTCTGATAAGTATTAAATAATAATTAAATAAAAAACTATGTTTTAGATGGGTTTTATTAATCTAATGTTTATTGGGGTCTTGAGTGGGTTTTGGGTGCATTGGAGAATAGAAAACCAATATTTAAGGGTGCACAGATAGATTTGAACAGTTTGAAAAAATGGATAAGCCTGCCAAGTGTAATTGTGAATCCCTCCGTATTCACTAGGAATAGTATATAAAACCATGTAAGAGGGGATTAATGTACATGTTATTCCTCTATAATTTCTAGGTTAGGGGATTTGAATGTCTAGCGCATGGTATAGAAAACTACACGGCTAGCCTGTTTGAGGTTTGGTTCCTAGACATTGGTTTCCACATAGTTTGGGCATAGTTTTTCAAACCATGCAGTATATTTGAAACCTATTTAAAAAAATTACTACTTTACCTTGTTTTAATTAAATGTTTTCCCACTATTTCTTCCTCAAATGTGTTGTCTTCTTTTCTATTGGTTGTGGAGCTCCCATGCATTCCTTATAAACATTTGTTCCAAATCCATCATCTATTCTCCTTTATTCAGTGAATTGGTGGATATGAATTTGTCTCGATAAGGCCTTTGATCCACTGTACACTTTTTTTATTTTCTATTTCCACACATTATACAAAATATGTGTGAACTATTTTACCCTATTTTCCATAAATTTTTCTAAAACTCTGATGTCTTCTGATTTGGCTCAAGTTAGAGGCTGATACCAGACACTAATACTAAAACTGGATTTGTCAGTGATCAAAGTGGCCTTTAACATCACTAAATAAGTGCTCTAAAGATCAGTGCTGATAAGGGGGGTACCTATATCATCTCTAAAAAAGTACTGAAAAAGGTAGCCTTTATTAGTGCTAAACAAGTGTGGATAAATGCCCTGCCTTCTGTAACATAAAATTCTGTAGCAACACACCCAAACAAGACCTATTAAAAAATCAGCATATCAACAAGTATACCCATAAAAAATTAACACAAAATTGATAAGGTAATTTCAGAAAGTATACAAATACAACAAGTATTATCATACAACCCATACAACAAGTCTTCACACACACCATTAACACATAATTCATAAGTTAATTAAATACATAAGGAATTCAATTTAGAATTCAGGGGGGTTGGGGGCTGTTCAGGGGTTTGGGGGGCTGTCAAGGGGGGTAGGGGGTGTACAGAAGGGTGCGGGTGCCCGGGGGGGGGGGGATGCGGGTTTCCATGGGGCTGTACATGGTGGTTTCTAGGAGTGGGGTGGTGTCTAGGGTGTTGGGGGGATTTCTAGGGAATGGGGGTGTCCATGGGGGGTTGGGGGATAATCAGGAGGTGGGGTGTTGTCTAGGGGGTGGGGGTGGGGGTCTAGGAGTTTGGGGGGAGGGGGCTGTCCAAGGTGGTGGGGTGGTGTCCAGGGGGTGGGGGTGTCTATCCATTGGGGTGGGGGTGTCCAGGGGGTGAGGTTGTCCATGTGGTGAGGTGGTGTCTATGAGGGGTGGGCGGCCATCTTGGGAGTGGGGGAGGGGCATCCAAGAGGGTGGGGAGGGGGGGGGGGGGGGTGGTTCAGGGTGGTGGTGGGGGGGGGGGGCTATCCTTGGGGGTGTCCAGCGGGGGTGGGGTGGTGTCCAGGGAGGGTGGGGTGGTGTCTAGGGGTGGGGGGGGGGGGCTTTAATGGTTTTAATGGAATGAATTTCATGGATTTTAAGTTCATTGGTATTTTTAAATTGGTTTTGTAATAGTGTTTATTTCAATAGTATGAGTTTATTTAGGAAAAAATGAATACTTTTAGTGTGCATGGCAGGAAGGGGGTTTTCCGTATGTCAATTGTTGTTTTCACTTATATTTTGTCCATTTTAAACAAAATAGAGACACTTTGAGTGATATCGGCCACACCGTGCCTCAGATTGAGTAGGGTTTGACTCATACACGTCACACATGACCCATGGATCATTATCCTAAAGTATCAACAAAATCCAAATGTGTTTAGTTGGATTTGTGTACGTCACTTGTTGTTTTCACTTAAAATTCTATCCATTTTAAAGAAAAGAGAAACACTTTGAGTTCATCTAGCCAAACCATGCCATGGATTGAGGGATGGTTGACTTGTACACATAAAACATGACCCATTTATCGTTATCCTAAAGTATCAACACAATACGAATGTGTTTGGTCGAATTTCCATACGTCAGTTGTTGTTTTCACTTAAAATTATATCAATTTTAAACAAAAGAGAGACACTTTGAGTGTCACTGGCCACACAATACCCCAAAATGAGGCAGGGATGACTAATACATGTCAAAAATGACCCAAGGATATTTCTCCAAAAGTATCAACACAATTCAAAAGTGTTTGGTCCGATTTCCGTACTTCAGTTGTGGTTTTCACAAACAATTCTGTCCATTTTAAACAAAAGAGAGACATTTTGAGTGGTACCGGCCAAACCATTCCTCATATTGAGGCGAGGTTTACACTTAAACATCACACATGACCCCTAGATCGTTCTCCTAAATTATAAACACAATCTGAATGTGTTTGGTCTGATTTTTGTACGTCAGTTGTTGTTTTCACTTGAAATTCTGTCCATTTTAATAAAAAGAGAGACACTTTGAGTGACACAGGACACACCGTTCTTCAGATTGAGGTGGGGTTGACTCTTACACATCATAAATGACTAATATATCATTCTAAAAAAGTATAAAAACTATCCTAATGCGTTTGGTTGGATTTCGGTACGTTAGTTGTTGTTTTCACATAAAATTCTGTCAATTTTAAACAAAAGAGGGACACTTTTACTGACACCGGCCACACCGTGACTCAGATTTAAGTAGGGTTGACTTTTAAACATCGAAGATGACCCATGTATCATTATCCCAAATTATCAACACAATCCTAATTTTTTTGGTCGGATTTCTGTATGTCAGTTGTTGTTTTCAATTAAAATTATGTCCATTTTAAACAAAAGAGAGACACTTTTAGTGATACCAGCCACACCGTGCCTACGGTTGAGGTGGGGTTGACTCATACACGTCAAAGATGACTCATGGATCGTTCTACTAAAATATCAACACAATATGAATGCTTTTGGTCAAATTTCCATACGTTAGTTGTTGTTTTCACATAAAATTCTGTCCATTTTAAACAAAATAGAGACACTTTGAGTTATACCGGCCACACCATGGCTCGGATTGAGGCAGGTTGGACTCTGAAACATAAAAAATGACCCATGTATCGTTATAATAAAGTATAAACACAATCCAAATGCGTTTTCTTAGTTTTCTGTACATTAGTTGTTGTTTTCACTTCAAATTTTGTCCATTTTAAATAAAAGAGAGACACTTTGAGTGATACTGGCCACAATGAGCCTCATATTGATGCATGTTTGACTCATAAAAATCAAAAAAGACCCATGGATCGTTCTACTAAAGTATCAACACAATCAGAATGTATTTGGTCAAATTTTAGTATGTCAGTTGTTGTTTTCACTTAAAATTATGTCCATTTTAAACAAAAAGAGACACTTTGAGTGATACGGGCCACACTGTGACTCAGATAGATACAAGGATGACACATACATGTCACACATGACCCATTGATCATTCTCCTAATGTATCAAAACCATCTGAATGCATTTGATCATATTTCCTTACGTCAGTTGTTGTTTTCATTTAAAATTATATCAATTTTAAACAAAAGAGAGACACTTTGAGTGACACCAGTGACACCGTGCCTCATATTGAAGTAGTGTTAACTCATTCACATCACACATGATACATGGATCATTATAATAATGTATCAATAAAATAAAAATTTGTTTGTTTAGATTTCAGTACGTTATTTTTTGTTTTCATTTAAAATTATGTCCATTTTGAACAAAAGAGAGACACTTTGAGTGATACCGGCCACACCATGCCTCGGATTGAGGCGGGGTTGACTCATACACATAAAAAATACCCATGGATTGTTATCCTAATGTATCAACACAATATGAATGTTTTTGGTTAGATATGAATGTATTTGGGGGTTTTACTAGTTTTTCTTATCCAAATCAGAAAGAAAAGTGGTCCATCATTCTTGCATGTTGGTGCTGCATTTAATTTGTTAAAATGAAAAAATGACTCATTAGAGAAATGATGTTTTATTTAATAACAATTATATTTTTCCTACGAACATTTTAAAAAAAGAAATGTTTCATCTTTTTATCTCCTTGACCCCTCTCAAAAATGGCCGCCAATTGTACAGATCCTTAAGTTAGATCATCATGATATTTTTGTACAATCTTCCATCAGGTATGCAGTCCACTCATTTTTGAAAAAATATATATCATCTTGTGAATATGAGGCATGTGTAGATGGTTATTGGACCTCAACACTAGGAGCAATAATAGGTTCAGAAACATGTTTTTTCATTGCACTATGAGCTGCAGCAGCAGCAACAGTAGCATGAGAGACTTTTTCAGCCTCGAGGTTAGAAGCACCAAAATGTGCAGAAGTCATTATCTGAAAAAGCGGTTGAACAAATGATTTATATTAAATAAATTCAGTAATGATAAGATAATATCATGAGATGAAAATATCTATATAAAAACCAAAAAATAACATGTTTATTGGACTCTCTTTCTTTTTCTCAAAGGGTGAATGGATTTGACACCTCTATTGATTATTTGAATCCCTTCATTGTGGTCTCCACTAACATACAAAACATCATCAACACTGGGACCGCTAAAAAATGATTGTGATGTACCACTGAAAGGATCATCCTCAACTGAATTTTCTTCAGACCCTTCAGTAGTTTTGGACTATAACAAAATAATCGACCAATTTTGGTTTTCGGAATTTGGAACATAAAATACTTTTACCTCTTATGATGCCATTATAAACTATCCATCTTTGTACACTTCTTTACTAACACCATGTTTCAAATATCCCAATTCATCTATTTTAACACCAATTTTGTTATCAACCCATTTTCATTGAAAAATGGGAAATTGGAATGTCATATAATTCAACTCCCATATTAGTTTGATAACGCCAAAGTATAACATATTCACATATATTGGATTTCAGTCCTTACTACCAGAAACATGCATCACTTTAGCCACAAGTGTAACTCCACTATTTTTCATGGTAAAATCTTCATATGGTCATATATATAGATTTTATAACCATTAACTACATAACCATTGAAAGATAAAACAAAAAAACATGGTTCGACGGCTAGCCATCAAATTCATTATGAAATTGAATTTGGATTTTTAGCTAACTCCTTAAAAATATGGTCCTGAAACTATCCTATAAACATGATTTTTTGTGTATTTGATATCATGTTTTTATCCCTTGATGGATTCAACTACCTATGAATTTATTTGTTGGTTTCAATACATAGAGAAACCTCCCAACTGTTATGAAAAACATAAAGTTGGGCCTGATCCTGATCTGTAATATTGATTTTCACAACATCTCTTTTAAAAATTACCTCACCCACAATGCGTCCCGGGTGACGAGATTTCAGGAGACCAATTATTTCCACATATAATAAGTATTCGGTACAGAATTCAATGGATTTATCAACAATATATATCTCTACAATACAACCCTATGGTTGACTTCGATTTTTGACATACCCATTAAAAATCATCATATACCATTCAATGGGGTACATCCATCTATAGTGAACAATACCACAAAGTCAAATCTCTCTCACCAAGTGAACCATCTAATGATCCATCATATCAAATAATGATGGTGGGAAGAACATTTCTAATTCACATAATATGATGGAAATTTTTTTTCCATAGCTGGAAACATCGTCGGGTCTAAAACTTTGCTGCATATAGCTTTGAAAAGCAAACAATGTTTGATTAACATATGACATATATTCTTGGGGAAAATGAAACATAAAGATATAGGAATTAAATCATGCATCAAAACATGGTAGTCTTGTGATTTGAAACATTTTAATTTCAAGTCATTCATTGACACAATATTCTTGATATTTGATGAATACCCATCTAGAACCTTTATATCATTGAATAAGTTGCAAAAATGATATCTCTCCTCCCTGGAAAGAGTGTAAACAGCTGGAGGAAGAAACATTCGATTTTCACCCTTCACGGGAGCCAACTCTTCTTGTCTTCCCATGTCAACCATGTAAAACCTTGCCTTAATGGCATCCTTTGTTTTTTCAGGGGAATTTAGAAATGTTCTGATAACATTTTCACATACATTTTTTCTACATGAATCACATCAAGAAAATGTCCGATGTACAGAAAATTCCAGTATGGAAATTCAAAAAAAAAGACCTCTTTTAACAACCAATTTTTGTAAGGTTTTTCGAAAATGATTTTCCAAAAATAGTGTTTATAGATTCCACTTTCTCAAATAAATGATCATCTGTTATTGGAGATGGTGTTGTGTGTTGTTCTAAAATTCCATTGAATGATGTTGTCTATGATCAGTACTTATGCCGAAGAGGTAGAAATCTGTGATGACATAGAAACACAAATTTTGATGTATATTTCAACCTAATTGATTCCTTATATTATTCACACAAGGGACGCCCTTGAGTTCCTTTAACTCTATAGCTTGAAAAATTTCTATAAGCAGGGAAATCATTTGTTGTACCATTCAACATATCTCTCAATGTGAAGTATTCACTTTTATAAGAATCATACAATATAACACCTGAATCCCACAGTAACATAAAATCCTTGATCAAAGGAGAAAAATAAACATCAATATCATTACCTCGTTGTTTTGGTCCTGATATAAGCATAGATAACATGATTAATTTCCATTTCATGCATAACCAGGGTGGAAAGTTATAATTTACTGTCATAACTGGCAATGTAATATGAGTACTGGTTTGAAAACCAAAAGCATTCACTCCATCTGTGTAAAGCCCCGACCCCAGAAGCCCAGAGCCAGTGCATTACTTTAATACATTGGAATGATTATAAGGAATGAATTCTTGAAAGACTAATCAGTTTAGTATCCTTGTATGTAGTAGATACATACATAAAGTTTACATTACATGATGAAATAAATTAAAAAAACAACATTGGGTCCCCTTTGAAAACTCTTATATCCCTTAGCCCTTTCCTATAGATTAATCATAATATACTTATTTGTATCCTGGAAAAAATAAAACATAAAAAAGTGGTCAGCTCAGATGCTCAGTTTGGATAAAAATATAGCAGAAACTGTCATAAATAAGAATAAACATTTATTGAAAAGTATAAGACTAGAACACAAGCCTTTTAAACATAAACATCATCATAATATGGAAAAGATAAACCAAATAATTTCATTTAATTATTCACATGTAAATTCTACTAGATGAATAATCACATGTAATATCAATATCCAATTTCATAAAGATGTAATCCATAATTCCAGACTTCATAACCACATAGTCAAGGCCTTGTGCCAAGACTACAAATAAGATTTTTTCAAGGCCTTATTCCAAGACACAAGTTTTCCTCCTGAGACCTACCGATGCATTGAGGAGATATAGTGGGCTCCACCTGGCACTTACTTGGTCCAATTCATTTCTAATATGAAAGGGTAAAACATAATCAAAACATTCGTATTAAAACTAGTATTCAAATTGTTAATATTTTAATAAAAAACCCTGAATGGCATAAAAATAGCACATCCACAGTAAAAAATAACGCATTAAATATTATATGGATAACATTATTATGATAAATAAACCTCAATCAAGAATAAAATACACATATGGATATTTAAATATATGAAAATAGTCATTAAAACTATTTGAATGAAATGTCCCCTTTTTCTTGAAAACATTTAAATGTCACAAAAATTATCAAAGAAGTCGTTTAAAGGATAGATTTGAATAAAAGTGTCCCATACCACTTTGAAACTTTTAAAAGGAATTTGAATTTTAAAACATTATTGTCCATATAAATAAAACCTTAAAAAAAATTTAAAACATGGAAATTAATGAGAAGGATTTATAAGAATAATGTTTTAAAACATTTAAAATGATATTTTAGTTAGAGTTCCTAACAAAATGAGATATTCTTGAATAAAAATAATCGAGGTAATAAAAACACTATAATATCATGATAATAAAGGGATTCATGATATACTCTGTCAATGTATAGTATATACACCAAATAAAAGTGAATTGGCGCATAACAACAAAGAAGTCTCAATGGAATGTATGTTGAGATGAATTCCTTTATAAAGACCATACATAGGTTAAGTATAAATCAATGAAAAAATTATGTGTAAAAAATATAAATTCACTCAATATTATTGGATTTTTAGTGTAAATAAATCAGAGTACATTCACACATATTCTTGTAAAAAAACCAATAACTTGAGTGTTTAACTCGATGAATATAAATTGCGTTAAAATTACTCATATCAAGTTTATATCGATGACTTAATAATTTACTAATGAATTGATTATCTGTATAAAAATTATATGCACACAAATGGGTGTGTAAATTACTACATAAGTAAATAAACAGTGATTTCACACATAATCTTGGAGTAAATAAATCAATGAAGTTTGCGTAAAACCGAATGAGTGGAAATTGAAATATGAAATTCCGTTACTGATTTGGTTACTTATGAAACATACACTCCATGAAATTAGGATCATCCAATGATGGTTTAAATACAAAAAAATTAAATTATTTTACACAATCAATATAATTATGGGCAGTAAATACACCACACAAAATATAACAGTAGAAAATATAGTAATAATCTCATGGGAATAAAAGTGAGATGAAACCCCATTACCATGTTGTAATCAATCGAGTCATACGACCATAAGTTAATAACCATCAAATGAATCACATAATACCACGAATATAAATTTAATAATGATAATATATATCAAATGGAAGTACACAATTCACCACATGCAATAAATAAGTGGCAAACAATGGAAATCTCACGGAATTAAAAGTGAGATAAGAAACTCCTTACCTTGTAATTTACCTTGGTTGAGGGTACGTTAACATATTGTATAATATTTAAATCACTGTTATTAAATTATAGCAGATCTACATACATAAATATTATATCATATATGATCTTTTATTATTTCTTGGTTAATAGTATTTTTGTAGTATCATTGTTTCGGTTGTTAATTGATTCATTTTCATTTATATGTTTTGTTACTTAAATAATGTTTGTTATGGATAGTATGTATTTGATTAATATCCAAAAATATAGTATTTTATTAAATATTATTTTTAATAATAGAATTAAAATTATTCTTCAATGGTTATGACAGGGAATGAATCTCATCACGTTCGTGGAGATAGTAATCCATACATACGCAAAAATGATACTTCCATTTTTTTATTTTAATAGGACATAAGAACTAATGATACATATGTATATTATTATTCCAGTATAACATAAGATTTTATATATTTTATGTATTTTCATTAAACCCATCCTTTATATGTTCCATGTATGGTATGAATGAGTCATATAACTTTGAGGGGGCGGTAGTCCTCACTTCCTCAAATTATATTATCGTATTTATACAACATGAAAATAATAAGGGTATGCTATAAAAGAGAATTAAAGAAGCTTATAAATAAAATAAATATCATAAATATAATATATAATTACAATTACATCATAATGGCCACCATAAGAGGTGGTAGTAGAAGATTGAACGATCATCGTTTGGTGAGGTAGTAGTTCACCGTCCACAGAAACATTATGTTCTATACCCATTAAATGGAGGTGTGTGTAAGTTTAGATCAAATAAATCTCATAAAAACAAAATAAATATTGAGTATACTGTTGTTGTTATAAAATAAAGTAATAAAGAGATTTTAGGGGGTTAGAGAAGTAAAATAAAAGAGAAGAACTTATGAGGAGATGTTACCTTTAAATTGGGAAAAGTCCCATTGGATTAAACCAAAAGGCTTCCTTGAAGTGCCTATTGAAAAAGGTAAGGATTTTAAGAGTAATAGAGGTATATAAGGATCTTATTTGGGCAGGGTTTAGATGATACAAGGGTCTTTAGAGGTGTGAGAGATGGGTAAGAATTGAGGGCTTTTTATAAGGGGGAGGAGGGGGTTCTTTAGGAATGTTTGAAAATATTATTTTATTATATAATGATTTTTTGTTTCTAAGGGTCCAAAACTCATTAATTTCAAATATAAGATGACTAAAGTTCCAAATAAAATCATTCAATACTAATTTGATAGGTTTTGGATATAGTTTAAAATTTTATAATCTTATCTATTTAAATAATTTATTAATGAGGAAAACACTTCATCATTATTGTGTAATAAATAATTTTATTTATATGATGTATAAAAATTATAAAATAAATACCATGATGTAGGAAATATTTTTATATTTCAAATGAATATTTTTTTTCGAAAAGATAACTTATATTACCCCATGTAGAAATTGATTTAGTAAAAGATAAATGGTTATGTCATTTTTGTCTTTACTTTAAAATAATTAATACAAAGTGTCATTATCACTCCCACATGCCTCCATGGGATCCCAAAATAGACCCAAGGATGTACATGGATATATAAGTACCAAAAAATAGGAATAGGACACAATTTAGGGTAATTCAATATTATTATAATATTATTTTTACCCTTATTTACCATATTTACCCCTTTAACCACAGTAAATAAAATATTTACTGAAGTATATATTCTTAATGTCTAAAAAATAAAAGTTACCCATTTAAATTTTTTTTCCTTCAAATCACAAATATGGAATCCATTTTTATGAATTCAAAACACATAAGTGGCAGAAATTAATTTAAAATTAATTCCCGTTTTCAAAACAGAGAGCCTATTTTTAAAAAACAATAACTCTCAAAAGATGGGCACTTGTTTGTGTCCAATTTCATAGTGAAATTATATCCATTGACCAAAATTAAATTAAATGGTAAAAATATAATAACATTATTCTTAATATCCATTCAAAATCATAATTTAACACTATAAAGTATTTTAATTAAAAAGTTGTTTTCAATTAAAATTTAGTATTTTTCATTATTCATCAAAATATGAAAGTTATCAGAAAAACATCAAAATTTTATCAAAACTAAATTTTTATTTCCCAATTATAAAAAATATGTTTATTTTGTCAATGTGAATATAAAAAAGTGTCAAATATTGTATTTAAAAAAAAATTCACTATTAAAAGGTGGTAAAATTGCATTTTTTGAAAAATATTTCTTTTATCTGAAAAATTGAATTTTTTATAATATTATGTCTACAAAACACATAATATGGATTCTAAAATTATATGGAGTATATAAAATTCAAAATTCAGTTAATACTATTCATATCCACTTTTTGAACAGCTAGTTTGGAAAGTGAAGGAGTGCTCAAACTGGGTGTTGTGTGTAGCGCAAGCTACTGAATTATTTTCAAGAAAATAACATTCTATGAAATCTTGGGGTGTTACATTATTCCCCCATTTTGGAAATTGTGTCCTCAAAATTTTTAAAATTGGGCTTGGGAACATTATTGAAAGTCCCACATTGGAAAAAGAGTCAATAAAACTGTCACTTTAAAAGAATGAAATATAAGTAGAAAGGTCACCCGAGATAACCCATACTAGGATTTCATGTAGGAAAACATGGATATGGAAGAAAAAATAAGTGTCAAGTTATAATGTATAGTGATAGAAAACATGATCAAGTGAAAGTTAACAACATAAAACCTCAAACTTATGATAGGATAAATGATCATTAGTTTCCCAGAAGGAAAAGTAAACGGACACCATTTTTTTGTTTTAAGTTCTATTTCATAAAACTGGGGAATTTATTTATGATATTGACTAAAAAAATAGAGAGATATACTTAATTTTAAAGTATAGTTTCATCCTTTAAAAAATTTATCCCACTAAATTATCTTTTTTTCAAATGATGAGTATTCAAGATTGCTTGGTCATACCTAAAGAACTCGAATCAACTTCTAGAGAATCACATGATCCAAAAAGTATAAAATATATATCAACCTTGTCTTTTGGGATTAAACAAAACCAAAATTGTTAGTACAAGATATGATGATCCCCAAAAAGGATAATCATTTAGAGAAATAAATACTAATATTAACTTCTAATATTAAATCAACAATACCCAAAGTTCAATAAATACCATTCAATAAACAATTGTCCTTAAAATCTTTTAATACAATCCAAACTAATATTGAAACCCAAAACATAGAAGAACTTTATTACGTAGTCTTCCACGTTAAATTCCATCTCCAAATAACATCAAATAGTCTTAAAGTTATATACTTAAAAGTTATTAACCTAATCAAATTTCTCCATGATAGGTTAATCACTTCCATAAATAACCCAAATCTCTATAAATCCATAATAAAAACATAGATAAAAATCCACCATTACTCCTCAAATTAAATCCCACAATATTGTATTTTCATTAGGTATATTGTGTTCCCAACAAATCGAATGTCTTCCAAAATAACATTTAAGACTTAATCAAAAAATCAGTTTCCTGTACTAAGGATATCCATTTTATAAGACATAAGATCCCAAATCAACTTATTATTGATAAATAAAATCATTTAACTAAAAATAATTATTCACACTAACCAGGGACTTCACATAGTCCAGTGGTAGGCAATAAGTCCCAATCGTACAACTGTTTTGGGTTCGATTCCCATAGCTTTGTCTGACACGATGGGTTTTCACATGTTCTGTGTGTTGTCATTTTTCAAAATCTATATTTTATAACATTCCCAAAATGAGATAAGTTCCTCAAAATAACCATAACATAATTTCACCACAAAATGTTTTCTCATACCTCGCATTTTCATCCAAAAAATTTAATAGCTTATAATTTCCTCAAATTTAAGGATCATATAAACCCAACTGGTAATTTATAACTGTATCAATAATAGAAAAGATAATTATTTATAAAATATAATTTTCACATAATAAAAAGCAGGGTTACACATAAAAGAGAAATGTCTACCAATGTAATCCCATAAATAAAGAGCACTAATACTTTTAAACATTTCACAATACATTTATTTCCACATAGGTTCTTCCATGACCAAGAGGTTATCCTATAGAATATAAAATTCACTTGGGTAATTCCTAGGTCCCCTATATTTACAGAAAATAACTATAAATGGATTATTTGTATCATTTTTATTTTATTCCATAGCACTCTTCTTTTTTCCTCGGAAATACATTACTTTATGTCCTTCTTTACCACACATAAAGAATTTCTTTATTCCATTGAGTCACTTACCTAGGTGTATCCTTACACATTTCTTGCATAATGGAAATTGAGCTTTCTTTTTTCCATGGTTTCCACTACTGGAGCTCTTATCATTCATCACCTTTATCTTATTTGTTGTGTCCAAGAGTTGGTTAATATATAAGATTTTGATTATATTTTAGGAAAAATGATTCGGTATGAACATTATATCTTTTACACCTATCATCATTATATTTAATTTCTCATTTCTTCCTCTAGGCCCACCTTGTACATCATGTTAAATGTTACTATGACTTCCTTGGAATCCAACCATTGAATAACATTAGAAATCACATTGTGAGTCATAAAATCTTTTAGAGAATATCATAACACCTTATTTTCAATATAAAACACCTTAGCATTAAACAAGGTTTTTTATTCTCATCTTATATTAAAATAAATCAAATCGGTTTGTGAAGGAAATGTGAATTATCCTAATCATATCCCCTGAGAGTGTCATAACCATGAGTGCAGCAAGCCCTGTTGTCGTCTACCAGGATACCTCGAGTCAAGCCCGAAACACTTTTTCGAAGTTTTCACTCCTAGGTACATCTGTGCTAGATCCGCCTCTACCTTCTCGTATCCAAAAATGGATATATTTCATGGAAAACCCACATAATATTTAAGTTACAAATATTTTTGGATGTATTTATATAATAATCATCAATTTCTATCTTAGGTTAGTGTTTCCTAATGATATTTGTTTTTTCTTAATCTAGCTTCCAAGGTTTGTACTAAAATTCCTCTGATACCAATAGTAACACCCCGACCCTAGAAGCCTAGAGCTGGTGCATTATTTTAATACATTGGCATGATTACAAGGAATCATGTCCCAAAAGACCAATCAGTTTAGTATCCTTGGAAGTACTAGATACATACATTAGTTTTACATTACATCATGAAATAAAATAAAAAAAATATCATTGTGTCCCCTTTGAAAACTCTTATATCCGTTAGCCTATTCCGTCAAGTTAATTGTAATATACTTATTTGCAACCTGGGAAAAATAAAACATAATAAAGGGATGATCTCAGATGCTCATTAAGGATAACAATATAGCATAAACTGTTATAAATAAGAATAAACATTTAAGGCAATGTATAAGACTAGAACACAAGCATTTTAAACTAAAACTTCAGCATAATATGGAAATGATAAATAAAATAATTCCATTTACTTATTCACATGGATATTTTACAAGTATAATAATCACATGTAATATCAGTATCCAATTTCATAATGATGGAATGCATAATTCCAGACTTCATAACCACATAGTCAAGGCCTTGTGCCAAGACTACAAATAAGATTTTTTCAAGGTTTTGTGCGAAGACACTAGATTGTCTTATGAGACCTACCGATGTATTGTGGAGCTATAGTGGGATCCATCCATCACTTAATAAGTCCAATTAATTCCTCTTATGAAAGGGTGAAACATAATCTAAACATTCGTATTAAAACTATCATACAAAATGTCAATATTTTAACCACAAACCTTGTATGGCATAAAAATAGCACATCCACAGTCAAACATTACTCATTAAGTAAAATATGGATGATTTTATTATGATAAATAATCCTAAATCAAGAATAAAATACATATAAGGATATTAAAATATATGAAAATAGTCATTAAAATTATATGAGAGAAATATCCCCTTTTTCTTGAAAACACTTAAATGTCGCACTATTTATCAAAGAAGTCATTTAAAAAATATTTTTGAATCAAAGTGTCCCATAGAAAATTGAAAATTTAAAAGGAATTTAAATTTTAAAACAATAATTTCAATATAATTAAATCCTTAAAAACATTTATAAAACATGGACCTTAATGTGAACGATTTAGAAGAATAAATTTTTAAAACATTTAAAATGATATTTTAGGTAGAGTTCCTAACCAAAGGAGAGAAACTTGAATAAAAATAATTGAGGTAATAAAAAAAATATAATATCTTGAGAATAATGGTATTCATGATATACTATGTCAAAGTACAATATATCCACCAAATAAAAGTGAATTGTCGCATAACAACAAAAAAGTCTCAATGGAATGTAAGTAGAGATGAATTTATTAATAAAGACTGTATCCATAGGTTAAGGATAAATAAATGACAAAATTATGTGTGAAAAATATAAATTCACTCAATATGATTGTATATTTAGTGTAAATAAATCATAGGAAAATCACACATATTCATGCAAAAACAACACCAATAACTTTGGTGTTTAACTCAATGAATTGAAATTGAGTTAAAATTACTCTTATCAAGTTTATATCAATGACTTGAGAAGTTATCAATGGAGTGATAATGTGTATAAAAAGTATATCCACACAAATGGGAGTGAAAATTACTACATAAGTAAATAAATATTTATTTCACACATAATCTTTGAGTGAAGTAATCAATGATGTTTTCATAAAACTGAATGAGTCGAAATTAAAATATGAAATCCACTTATCGATTTGGTAACATACAAAACATACAACCCATGAAAGAAGGATCATAAAATGATAATGTAAATACCCATAAATTAAATTATATTATGCAAACAATACAATCAGGGGTAGTATATACACCACACAAAATGTAATCGTGGAAAATATAGAATGAATATCACGAGAATAAAAGTGAGATGAAAACCCCTTACCTTATTGTAATCAATCGAGTCATATGACCAGAGGTTAATAAACAATAAATTAATCAAATAATACTATTAACATAAATAGAATCATGATAATATTTATCAAATGGAAGTACACAATACACCACATGCAATAAATAAGTGGCGAAGAATGGAAATATCATGGAATTAAAAGTGTGATAAGAAACCCATTACTATGTACTTTTCATTTTTCAAGGGTACGTTAACCTCCGGTATAATAGATAAATAATTTTTATTAAATTATAAAATAACCTCATACATAAATATGATATCATATATGATATTTTAATATTGCATTGTCAATAATATTTTAGTAGTTTCATTGTTTCGGGTGTTAATTCATTCATATTCATTTATATGTTTTGTTACGTTAGTAATGTTCGTTATGAATAGGATGTATTTGATTCATATACATAATGATATTATGTTATTAAATATTATTTTTAATAATAAAATGAAAACTATTCTTGAAGTGTTACGATGGAGAATGAATCTCAACGCGTTCGTGGAGACGGTAATCCATATGTACACACGAACTCTACATCAATTTTTTTTATTTTAAAAGGAAAGAAAACCAAATGATACATAGGTATATAATTATTCAAGTATAATATAATATTTTATAAATTTTATTTTTGTTCATGAACACCTTCTTTTATACGTTCCATGTAGGGTATGAACGAGTCATATAACTTTGAGGGGGCAGGAGTCCAAACTTCGTCAAATGAAATTATCTTATATATACAACATGAAAATAATAAGGGTATACTATAAAAGAGAATTAAATAATATTATAGATATAAAAAATATCATAAATATAATATATAATTATAGTTCCATCATAATGGCCACCATAAGAGGTGGTAGTAGAAGATGGAACAATCATCGTTTCGTTAGGCTGTAGTTCACCGTCCGCAAAGACAATATGTTCTATACCCATTAGATGGAGGTGTGTATAAGTGTAGTTAAAATATTTCTCATAACAACAACCTAATATATTTAGGATACTTTTTTTTATAAAAGAATGGAATAAAGTGATTTTAGGGGGTCGGAGAAGTAAAAAAGAATAAAAGAACTTAAGAAGAGATGTTACCTTTAAATCAGGTAACTCCATTTGGTTTGAACTAAAAGGATTACTTGAAGTGACTTATGCCAAGGTAAGGATTATAAGAGGAACATAAGGATGTAATACTCTTAGTTGGTATAGGTTGGATGAGCCAATGGTCTTGTGAGGTGTGAGAGATGGGTTAGGAGTGAGGACTTTTTATAATGGGAGGAGGGGTTCTTTAGGAAAGTTTGAAAATATTATTTTATTATATATTTATTTTCTATTTATAAAGGTCCAGAACTCATAAAAGTATAATATAGGATGTCTAAAGATCTAAATAAAATCATCCAATAATAATTTTACTGGTTTTGGATTTTTTTTTTTAATTTTTTTAATTTTATTTATTAAAATAATTTATTAATGAGGTAAACAGTGCATCATTATTCTTTCATAAATAATTTTATTTATTTGATATCTAAAAATTATAAAATAAATACCATGATGTATGAAATTTTTTTATCTTTCCAATGAATATTTTTAGTCGACAATATATCTTATATAACCCCATGTAAAAATTGTTTTACTAAAGGATATACGGTTATGTCATTTTTGTCTTTACATTAAAATAATTGATATAAAGTATCATTATCACTCACAAGTGGCACCATGGGGTCCCAAAATAGACCCATAGATTACCATTGTCGGTTATGTATCAACCAATAGGAATATGATACGTGTTAGGGTAATTTAATATTATTATAATATTATTTGGTTACCTTTATTTACGATTTACCTCTTTAATCACGTTAAATAAAATATTTACTGAAGTAAATATTCATAATTTCTAAAAATAAAAGTTATCTATTTACACAATTTGGGCCTCCTAATTAAAAATATGGAATCCATTTTTTCAAATTCAAAACACATAAGTGGAAGAAATTAATTTAAAATTAATTCCGGTTTTCAAAACAATGAGCGTGTTTTTAAGAAAAAATAACTACCAAATGATTGGCATTTGTTTATGTCCAATTTCCTAGTAAAATTACTTCAAATGACCAAAATTATATTAAATTGTAAAACTATTATCTAATTATACATCAAAAACATTCAAAAGTATAATTTAACACTATAAATTATTTTAATTTAAAAAGTTGTTTTCAATTAAAATTTAGTATTTTTCACTATTCATGAAAATATGAAAGTTATAAAAAAACACCAAAATTAAATCCAAACTAAATTTATTTGTCCCAATTCAAAATAAGAAGTTTATTTCATCAAAGTTAATATAAAAAAGTGTCAAATGTCATATTTAAAAAAGGGTTCGCTAATAAAAGGAGGTAGAATTGCATTTTTTGAAAAATACTTCTTTTACCTAAAAAATTGAATTTGTTCATATATTATGCCTAAAAAACACATAATATGGATTATAAAATTATATGGAGTATATAAAATTCAAAATTCAGTTAATAGTATTCATAACCGCTTTTTGAATGGCTGGTTTGGTAAGTCGGGGTGCGCTCAAACTCGGTGTTGTGTGTAGCGCAAGCTATTGAATTAAATTAAAGAAAATAACTAACTATGAAATATTGGGGTGTTACATCTGTAGATAATGAAAGATGAAGATTTCTTGGCTCATTTCAAAATTCAGGATACTCATGACCAATTATCTTCCAATGAGGAGAATCGACTGGGTGACGTAATTTCCCATCTTTATTTCTTTTCTCTGTAAGCCACGACAATTGTCTTGTAGTTTCATCACATATATATTGAAACATAAAAATTGGAATGATTGGAATGTACCATTCAACTTTCACAGTACTTGATACATCTTTCTTGTATCAGCAAGCACCACACTTTGGGAATTCTGTAAGTGATTTTTTCTCCTTGTGACATAATATACAGTCGTTCAGGAATGCATGTATTCTTTCAAAAATCATACCCATTGAGCATAGCATTCATTTAGCTTCATATGTCTGGATTGGGAGCTCAATATCTTCTGATATCATGCCATTCAAGAGAGAAAGTATTTCCATAAAACTGACACTACTCCATCCATCTCTTTCTTTCAATTTATACAACAACAGTACAACTAACAATGTTGTATATTTAGTGCAACTGGTATACAATGGAATCTTTTCACAATTGTTTAGCTTCTCAAACATTTTTGGGCAATCACAGAGTTCATCTTCAACTGTCCTTGTCATTTACTCAATATTATCTTCATCATCATTGACATCTATAATCACATTCTCCATACATCCTTCTTCATTATCCATATATGTAATAATTGATGATCCATAAAACATAGTTTTATCCCTACTAGTAGCTACATTCACTTTTTTTCTGTGTTTATTCCATAATTTATATCTCAGATCTATTTCATGACATATCAAATGTTCTTTCACTCCATTATCATACTCTATTGTCAAAAGATTACCATCCATGAAATCTTTATTCATCACCATCCTATTTGAATATGAAATATTATTATTTACGATTCAAATACACAAAACAAGACTTCCAAATACAGTATAAGAGAACGACTTATAAAAATAGAGATTAATAGATCCAAACCATTTCCAATAATTATTTGGAAATCAACAGAGCTAGGATAGACCCACCATCAAAATAAACACACTTTCTAGCCCCTTACCTACAGTTCTACCACCCACCGCCCTTGCAGAAAAACATTAAACATCCTTTTAACCACCCCTACCAGCCACATCGTTCATAATAAAATAGTCACATTAAACAGTCCAAAACTAGTGACCAAACTCAAATAAAATGAAAACAAGGATACAATTTTGATGAGAAAACTAATATAGTATATACATTTCAAAACACATGACCTTTAGATTAGAAAACTTCCCATCCATTTAGGTAAAATAGAAATATGCTTCCTTTTTTTATGAATCATTAAATTTGGACAAACACACTAACCAACTCAATAAAATTAATACTTTTATTGGAATTTGAAGGTAAAGAGAGATAAATAATTCGGTCGAAAATAATTCAACTCAATAATTTAGTATCAATTGAAAGAGGGTATTGGTTAATAAAGGAATGAGGTTAATAAATCAAGACATAATCATGCCAAGACTCTCAAACCAAACTCGCCACATCCCAAAATTTTATCTACTAAAAAACCACCATCCGACTAAATAAACTACACCATAATGAATATTAGCATATGATCAAAAGGTAACAGAAGAGGATGAGTGAAGAAACCACCAAAGATCAAAGATGGGAAGCTGAGAATCTAACCTCGTCTAGAGGAATCTCAAACACATGATGTAGGGTTCATGGGGAGTAGGGTCTAGTGGGGAGGAGGAGGAGTAGTGTTCATGTGGAGGAGGATCCGTGGAAGGGTTTGAGGGGGAGGATAAAGATTAGGGCTCTCATCAGAGGGGTAGGGAAGTGGGGGCGGAGTAGGGCTCATGGTGGGGAAGGGACAACGACAGTGGAGTGGAAGTGGCGACAGTGTGGCAGTAGTGACAAAGAGAATATCGAGGGGGGGGGGGGGGGAGTTGTCGCATGGGTACAGTCCGGTGAGAGCATAAGGGTGTGATAAAATGAGGGAACTATGCAACCTATTTTAGAAAATGGGACTATGGTTTTATCAGACCTATAGAAACACTGATAAAGGATCACTTTATCAAAGCTAAAATTTTAGTACTGATAGATGGTGCCTTTATCAGTGCTTTTGTAGGGATGATAAAGGGTTCTCTTTATCTGTGCTAGAAAAGTGCTGATAAAGATCACCCTTTATCAGCGCTAAAATTTTAACACTGATCAAGTGTTACTTTATCATCACTTTTCTAGGGATGATAAATATTACCTTTATCATCACTTTTTATTAGCACTAATAAAAGGTGGTGCTTCCCTTGCTCATTTTTATAGTAGTGAGACGAGTGGATGTATACCAATATAATGCAGCTTGTGCTACGTTTTTTATTTTTCTCATTCATGTTTTGGGGGTGATTTCTTAATCATTTCTTTGGGTTGTCTTAGAGGGAACCTAATAATATAATTATTTTCATTTTATTAATTAATTGAACATATGAGTTGGTATGATCATGGTTCTCCTTGAATAAAAATGGTTTATTCATTATGATAATATTCATACCAATTGTGTAGGGTAGGATGGGTGGGTTATTTAAATTAAATTTCATTATATATTTTTCTTATGATGGTTCTATAAGAACGTGGTAGGCTTTTCTAGGGGATTGAGTTGGTGTTTCCCACCAAGACTCAGTTGATGTGATTCATCATATTAGGCGAGGCTTGATATAGATGAGGTGATGCTGATCATCAGGATGTGTGACTTGATCATCAGGTTGAGGTGATGAGGTCATCAAATTATGGGCATGGACCATAGCATATTGGATGGTTTCGACCATTAGGATGAGTGGAATTGTCTCCGAGGAATGAGGCTTCATGAATATTTGGCTTAGGAACTATGTTTGGTGATTTTCACTCACTATGATTGGATAATTTGTTATTCGAGTTGCATGAACATAGATTGGACTTAGTTGTTGAGGTTGTGTTGACCACTCATGTTGGTAGAGGCTTTTGTTAGTATTTTCTTAGGGTGGTGATCACTATCATTGAGGTTGGAGTTTCATGCCACAGAATGTCATACAGATTTTGGGGATCCATAGGATGAAGGTTTTGAGATCGTTGTTTGGTGGTTGAGGCTCACCATTTATTAATGCCATTGGTCCAAGACTATTTCTGGGGATGGATATCACCATACCTCGTGAAATCTTATATTGATCCGAAGGAGTTTATTATTTGGAAGACAGACACTATTGTACCTTGGAAATCATACATTGAGCCAATGGGGATTTTATGAGTTATGGTGTGAGGGACTAGGTACTAGATTGGCTATGCCTTCAGGATGTTAGTTATTGATTATTACAGTTGATGTGTTAGTTGGAATGTGGTGTTGATGATACTTTTATAAGAATTGACTAAGGGATCTCCAACTTGTTACTCATCAGGGGGTGCCATGGGCTTATGCTAAGGATCCCCACCACTACATTTATATGTGCATACATGGTGTTGTATTCCATATATATAAATGTGGGGAACCTGTTATATTGGAGTTTCCCAAAGCATGTGATCATTTATTTATGATTGTTAGGTGGGATAATTATTTAAAGAAGAAAGCTCATTACATTAATATTTTTTAGTATGCACCTTCTTCATTGTTATTTTTATGTTAGGAACATGATGGTGGTGGCCTACTGATATTTATTGTCACACCCTACATGGGAACTTTATGATGTGTGTAGAATTTATGTCGCTATGAAAATTTAAGGGTTTAGGATTAAGAGCTAGTCCATAGTAACCATGTCAAACTGTTTGTCATGGGATGGATGGAAGGGGACCTTGGAGTCCCCTACATCAGATGGAGTATCCTTTTTTTATTACTTTTATTTTTTCATGTTTATATGCATATATTGTTGGTCAGCCACGAGTGACCCTAATATTGATTTATTATCTTGTATGACTTGAATTGTATACATTTTATATAAATGATATCATGTAGTATTTTTTTTTAGGAAAATGGTATATTTTTTATTTAATATTTATTTATTCTTGTTTCTTCTTATGCTTACGCTCCAGTTGGTTACTGGACTCGTTGAGTTAAAAATATTTTTCTTCTATGTCACATTTATCTAAAAAATTATTATTATCATCACTGGAGGGTATAGTTTCTCCAATACAACCTATTTACACCCTAACTATTAGTCTCTAGCCTTTGGTGTAAGGGGAGGTGCACTTATGACCTAGATGTTAACCGTCCCGGAGCACTGTTCACGTGTAAAAACAAGTTGGGGTGATATAAGTGGTATTAGAGGAGTTTCTTTTACAACCTTTTGGGTCTTAACATTTCATCCATAGTAAACCAGAGACATGGTGATTTTTTAAAATATATTTAGAGATCATGATTGGTTGCCTATAGCCCCACTCAAGGGGGAAAACAATGTTTCTAGTGGTGTGATTTTTTTCTACTCTACTATATCGACAGTTTAATTGATTTCCACCTTGAGTAGTGCACTTGGGTGTGACTATTATCTTTTTTATATGGATCCTTGGATCGATATAACAAGGAACTATTATATATTATTTATTGATAAGAACATTTGATAATTGATATATATATATATATATATATGCGTGTGTGTGTGTGTGTCTATGTGTGTTTCCATGTTTAATTTCTTGTGATTATCATGGGGAACCACCATTGTTCTATGAGGGGATGGCTTGTTTAATTTCTTAATAAAGGAATATAAATAGTTTTTTCATTCTTAGCCACTATTTGGTTGTATTCTACTCATCTAGCCTTAGAATTTTATTTCAATGAAATTTTCTTTGATGTGATATATGTGTATATATTAACTAGAATTTTATAAGAGAAGGAAGTAATTTTGAAAGGGGTGAGATGTTAAGAGTTTCAATAATGAAATATATATAGTGTATTCCTACATAGACTCTATTTTATGGAATTCTAATCAGCTACCTCATAGTTTTATTTGACTCGTGACCCTATTATGGGTAGGTATGGGGCCATGACGATAGAACAATATGCCTTACCTAGAAAGGATATGGGCATGTAAGGGGCCATGATGTCTGATGTCATGTGAAATGGTTGCGATAGGGGAGTGTAAGGGTTGTAATATATTGATTATCTTATATATTTACCAATTTATATTATATATTATATATGTTATTGTAGATGTCTTAACCTTGTATTGGTATTCAATGAGTTTCCACCAAGGCAACATCTGATGGAGCATCAGGTGGGTGGTGATATGGCTTCGCATGTGCATGCATTTGAGTCCCCTGAGGATTAGGATGAGTCTCTTAATGGTCGAGATGATCATAATACAAAGATAGATGTACAAATATACACTGAAGTATAGGGATTCTAACCACAAAATATAGAATCCATTTGTCCATGGATTTATAAGAACCTTAGAGGGATCATGGTTTGGGTCATCAAATGGACTGACTAAGGGGTTCGGGGAGCGGAACCTTCTATAGATTACATCACTTATGATTTGTGTTCGCATAAATCACCACGATTTTAGGGTGAGGGTGGACTATATGTGAAGGAGAACTAGATCAAGTCGATTCAAAACATCTTTGACCAGATTTAGACACCCTTGTAGAGGACGATGAATTTGGTGATGTACATCCTCAAAGGACTATCAAAGCACTGGAGGGATGTGCTGGTTCAATAAAATACACATGAGGGACTAGCTTAGAAGGAAATCTATGTTGGGTTCATCAAGCACTTTTCCCTAGAGAGGTTGAGGGTAGATAGATCTCATTTTTTCTTGAACCATCAGTAGTGAGATATTTCCATCATGGACAATGTATCTATTTTCCCAAACATTTATTGTATTTCAGATGGTTCGAGGAGGGATGAAACCTCGAGAGTGATTAATTTCAAGGATGGTATATGGAACACCATTTAGTTTTAGGAATTCCTCTTCAAGATAGACTCGTTCTAAGAGGTATCCAATTTGGAAATGATAGTCAAGATAAATTTGATGTATTGGTCATAGTCAATCTAGGTGACAACGACTAGTGATGTTAATGGTGATGAATTCAGGTGGTCAGAAAATAAGACCACAATAAGTATCATTTGGGAATCCAGTCCAGAGGCTTGAGTAGAAGACCATGGAGTTTGTCCTCGATTGTGTTATTTTAGTGTAGGCTGTCGGGACATGTGTGGACACAGTGTGATAAGGCATTGAAGGAGTACCAAATGTGAGGCCACATTAGGCATCATGATAGGTTTTATAAGAATCCTTATTGTATGATTGTGATATAGAGACTAGGGAAGAATAATGGATTAATGGGTGTACTCGGAGTGGTACTAGTAGTTGGTAGTGCTGATTTATCTACACATGAAGGTCATAGATGAAATAGTGGAACACAGTTGTGGGGACAGTCACTAGTTGCAAGTATAAAATCACAAGGAATATATGCCTCAGGTTATTGTGCTTCTGGACAAGTGCATGTAGTGGATCTGTCTGGTGCATATAAATCTGGATATCTAGTTATAATTAGAGGTATGTCATGGGTGTGACAGGGTTATATTTTTTTTTAGCATGGTACTTTTTTTTGGAAAGTATTCTTTTGGGGGCACAAGGTCCATGAAATGTATTTTTTTACTAACCAAGGGTTTTTCAATAGGTTGGAATCATCTCATAAGAATTATATATATATACATGAGTTTCATGTTACTAGAACTTATTATGGGATTTGATGTGATGAAGGTTCTGATGAGTTGTATAGGAATATTTCCATTGATGTGATGCGAGTTCCCGTGATGTTTGTCAGTATTTTTGCATTGATGAGATGAATTATTTTATAGTTTCCATCTGATGAACATAAAATTTTAATAATTTGTTGATATTAATGATTATTTTCATATGTTGATTTGCGGTACCTACAAGGCGCCATGTGTGACATGGGTGTGAGGTGAAAACCTGATGAGGCATGAGGCGTGATGGGTTTCAGATGTGACACATTCATGAATTTAGAACCTGATGAGGTACTGGAGTGACAATAGATTTTGGTAGGACTTTTGAGTCCAGTTACGGTTTGGTGAACAATTTAATTTTTAGTTTTCAGTTTGTTATAGAATGTGGAAGGTAAATCATAAAGTGGGGACTGCCTAGAAATCGTTGACATGTTTCTTTATTACCTGAGTAAACCAAGAACTTTTAAATGATATGGGTATGTTTGATTCCATCTTCAGGTAATGATATATAGCTTAGGGGTGATCTTTTTTTAGGTGGGGATTTTAATGAGAATCCAATTTGGAGTAGCTATAAATCCTCAACCCGTATGATTTTTTAGTTTTTTGAGTAGGAAATCTTGTTTGTTGATCTTAAAAACCTAATTTCAAGAGTTCATTTAACCCGAGGAATTGTTTTATATTGGGTTTTATGCTTGAAATGTTATTGGGGTTGTGAGTGGTATTTGAGTGCACAAGAGTCCAAAAAGCCAAATTTTCATGGTGCACAGATAGATGATCATCATTTTGAAAAACTTTGCGGCCTCCTAGGTGTAACTATGTGGCCATCCTTCCCCACTGGGAATAGTTTATCGAACCATACAAGAGGGGGTGAAGGGTCATGTGATACCTCAATGAATTTTTAGAGGGTATTTTCATTGATTGAACATGATTTAGATAATCGTGTACCTTTTTAATGTCATGTGTGGTTCCAAGAAAGTGAGTACCGCACAGTATGTATAAGTTTTACAAAGTCATTTGGTAACCATGTGGCCTCTTTAAAATAGAGAAATTAAATATTTTCCTTTTATGTAATAGGTTTTTTCTCTTTCTTCCTCCCATTCATGAGATTTTTCTCCAGTGGTCATAGAGTTCCCCTCCACTTCCTTCTGGTCCATAATCTAAATCCATTATTCAATATTTTTCTTAAATCCTTTAGTTGATATAGATTCATCTTTGTGTGGAATTAAATATTCTAACAACCATTATTCTTTCCTGTCTCCATATAGTCTACTTAATCCACGTGATCCGATCATTTACTAGTATGATGTAGATGAATAGTAGAATTATACATGATTCAGATCATGTTATATTAGTTTGTTCTTTAGTGTGTCATTGAGTTGCCTGAGAGACACCCTAATAATTTAATTATTTCATTTTTATTAAGTAATTTACCACATGAGATGCCTATGGAAATTATCCCACTTTAATAAAAATTATTTAATCTTTTTGAGACTCTTCGGAACTCTAAGGATGGGTGGGTTATTAAAAATAAATTGAATTATATATATTTCTTATTTTGATTCAACGAGAATGTGGTGGGATTGGCCTAGGTATTGAGGTAGTGATGGACATATGGATTGAGGTGATATGATTCATCATTGTGTGTGAGGCCAAGATATATGATGTGATACTGATCAATGTTTTGTGTGACTTTTTCATCCAGTTGGGGAGGTAATGTCATCTGGTCATGAGCATGTACTATGGGATATTAGATAGTGTTAACCGTGATATTTAGAAACACAGTCGTAGGGGTATGAGGTGCTTGGATAACGTGTCTCGGTTACTATTTTTGGTGATCACAACTCATCATGACTGTCCGATGCACCATTGGATTCATGTACCCACATATAGGACTCCGATGATGAGATGATTCTGACCAGTCATGTGGGTATGGGCCTCTATTAGTTGTAGCTTCGGGTGGTCTTAACCATCATTGAGGTTGGAGGTTCTTTCTGCGGAAATCCATATGGTTCGTGATGATCCATCGGTTGACATCATTGAAACTATTAGTTTTGGTCTAAGGATTACCCTATATTGAGGTGATTGGGATAATATATTTTTGCAGGAAAAATATCATCACACCACTAGATGTTGTTTATTGAGATGATGGTGTTTATTATTTGGATGAAAGATATCACACTGTCTCAATCATCAGAATTTGATCCGATGTGAAATTCATTAGCTAAGTTCTGAGGGACTGGGTACTGGATTGGGAATGCCTTTTGGACATCAGTTATTGATTACGAAAGGAGAGGTGTCGGTTAGCAAGAGGTGTTGGTTATACTTTTATAGGAGGTTCCTAAAGTCTCTCTATCTTGATACACATTAGGGGATTCCTTTGGATTATGCTAAGGATCAACACCACTATATTTATATATGGGTATACATGTCACTATATTTCAAATATATAAATGGGGCATGTGGTATACCGGTATTGGATGAAGCAGGTGATTACTTCCTTGTGGCTGTTGAGCAAAAGGGAAGTTGGTTATTTATTTAAACATTCATGCTCACTTATTTTCATATTTTTATAATAGAACTTCACTATCATATATGTTTGTTTGGTAGATTTCAATGGTTTACTACTAATATATATTCTTACGTCTTACACGGTCCCTTTGGGACATGTGTGGAAACTATTTCTTTGTGATCAAGGGTTTGGGATCGATAGATAGACCTTAGTGACCATGTTATAAATTTTTGCATTTGATAGATAGAAAGGGACCTTGTAAGCCTCAACATCTATTGAATTTAACTTTGTGTCTCACATTTATTTCATCATTCCTATATTTATATACTATTTTTTAGCCATACTTAAACCTGTTATTGATTTATTCACTTGTATAACCCGAATTGTATACATCTTCTATAAATGATATCATGTGGTGTTTTATTCCCCATATGGTATGTTTGGATTTATGATTTATTTATTTTTGATCCTTATTTTTCTTATTCTATGGAGTGTTAATGGCCCCACTGAGCTATGTTCTTTTCTTCTACTGTGTTATATTTATATATAGATTTATTATTATCATCACCCAAGGGTATTGTATCCCCACTATCACCAAATTACACATTCAATACTAGTCCACATCCTTTGGTGTATGGGGAGGTGTGATTAAGGCCTAGTGGTTAACCATCACTAAGCAATATTCTGATGGAAGAATGGGTTGGGGTGATACAAATTTTTTCCATGTATCACTTTTGAAGAAGTACATACATGAACCATCAATTATACTAGGGATATATTTAAAAAAGAAGAATCTTGATCTCTCTTAAATGGAAAAAATAAAAAATAATTTATTATGGAGATAATGTACATTGAAATAGGACCACTCACTTGTTTAATTTTTTTTGTATAAATGAAATATTAAAAAAAGCTAGATGGGAACCTCAAGATGCGATGTGGAAAACCTACCATCCATTTTTATCATTGTAATGAAATTTTGAGATGAAATTATCACAAGAGTTATAGAATGTAAAACCCTAGTATTTTAGTATGCATTATCAATTAAATTCAAAAATTATTGAATAGTTTTTATCATATAAAATATTAAAAAAAATAAACTGTTATATATTTCATTTAGAAAAAATAATTATAATTAATGACAAACATAATTACATTATGATATTATAATTTGAAATAACATTAATAAAATGAAAAGAGAAATAAAACAACAATATAATAAAAATAACACAAACATGATACCATTATCATTGTGGTTTTATATGAAAATAATACCCAAGATTATAACAATTGAAAGGAAGGAAAATTTTATAAATAAAATATACACATTGTTATACAATTAACTAGAATGATTATAGTGATTATTATAGTGTTATTTATATTAATGAAATCTCACTATTATATATATTACTATTAGATATGTGGTCATTGGATAAATTGTAATTGAGAATATAGTTATTAGATATATGATCAACGGGTATGAATACATATAGAATCTATATTTATTTTTTGCAATGGATTTAAAATAATTTAAAATAATATAATTCCTAAATAATAAATAAAGAAACAAAAAAAGATAGTTTTTAATTTAAATATATTATTATAAAAATATATAATGTCATAGTTGGTATATAGTTTTTTTATTAAAAATTTATTTTTTTATTTATCCAATTGATATACATATTTTTATTATGATGTATTGATAAAAACATATGGTTACATGATGATTAAAAATTTTTAATAGGATGGGGATACAAATATTTACTCGTAAAAAATGATAAATTTTAAATGAACGTTTTTATATATTGTGAATTTTTATATTAATAAATTAAATTTTCTACATAAAAAAGATTAGTCTTATTTAATTTTTCAATTTATAATAAATAATTATAAACTCATTTAACTAGTAATTGATATCAAATGATCTTAAGAATACATAGTGTTTAATGAATTATTTGTCTAAAAAATAACATTTTCTATATATATAATATTTTCAATTAAAATTAAAAAATATATTATTTAAAATATGAATTTCGGAAAATAAATTAAAAATTTAAATTGATCACATCAGAATTACATAAATATTATTATTTCATTTTTTTCTATAAAAATAAGTCACCGAGGTAAATATTTTGTTACTATAGTAAAGGTAACAAAAGGTAAAAATATTTAAACTAAGTGGTAACGATATAAAACATAATAAAAACATATATTTATATTTTATTTATTAATGTAATATCAAGACACCATTAATTTTTTTCACATTTTATTTATTATTTCTTAAAAATCACAACATTAAACATTATGAAATTATTATTCCCTTGAAACCCACTCAAATATCACCTATAAACAAACCCATACTATACTTCTCCCACACCAATATTTTACATTATTTGTCTCTTAAATATATTTCCATTTTCCCTATCCAAAATCCATATTATATTTTTTATATATGATGGTTATATGAAGGAATTTTAAACCTATTATTCCATAAGATGTTATTTCTAGAAATATTTAATTCATTAAAAATTAGCTATCTTATTCTTTAAATTTTCCAATTACCTTCTCATATATACTATTTATAAATTATATTCAATATCGTAATGATATTCTATTAACATAATCATGATTCTTGAAAAATCATAGTAATATTTTATAACTCTAAATTTGTACTCATTCACTACTATAGTGTGTTTCAGATTTAGTTTATTTGACTACCTAAATGAATGATATTATACAGACATAATTATTTTCACCATGAATATGTGTTAAGAAATTAAAAATGGTAATATGTGATATTAGATTTTAACATATTTTTGTAATTATTTTTGAAAATATGACAAAAACATTTATTAACATTTTCAAGAAACTCGTGTTTATCGGTAAATTAATCAAAACATGCACTTCATTTATTCTATTCTACTAAACCAAACACATACCATACATAAAATAAAAGTGGTACAAAATATAACTGTAAAAATAATTATTATTTTAAATTTAATAAAATTTAAATCATTAAATTTTTATCATTAAAGAAGGATTGGAATCACCATTGAAAAATATTTATGAAATAACCAATATTACTGACATTTGGTGTTGAAAATAAATAATAAATAACTAATATTTGTGTAGGGAATCATCATATTTTTATTTCCTATAAATTTATGATAGATATACTATAAGAGGGTGTGAATTTTATTTTTTCAAAATATTAAAAAAATCACACTCTTTTAAAAATAGATAAAAAAATTTATGAGAAAAGATATAAAATTTCATAAGGAAATTATTATAATAAAGTTGTGAAAAAACAATCATATTTATATTCCTATGAAAAAACTAAAATAGAATAACTAAGAAACCATATATAAAAATAAGTAACTTAAAAACTGTATATAAACAAAAAATTTCCCATGTTGAGATAAAAAAATACATCACCTAAATTGAGTAGGGCCTTTACATTAACCAAAAGCACCAAGAGAGTGTATAGAATTTAATTTTGGCATCCATTATTATTAAAATATTGGTTGGTCTTTCTTAAAAATACCTATAATCCATAGATCTCACCAGATTAGAAATAAATTCATTCTTTCATCCAATAGTCATTGATCTCACCGAATCGGTATAATTTTTTATATCATTATCCATAAGATCCCTCGTTCACCAGTATCAGAACATCACTAAAAATAATAGAAATATATTAACAGAGTTTAGAATATATGTTCACAAATATATTTTATTATGAAAAAAATATCATAAAATATTTAAAATATAACCATTTGAGGAAATGATAAGTTTCCTACTTCACAACATAGTAAAATATTAGATATTTTTCATTATTTTTTACATACTATATTTATTCACCTGAACATAAAAATATTATTTATAGACGTATGTTGTAAAGAAATAATATTTTTTAATTCTATGATTTTCAAGATTAGTTTTAACTACTTGAAAAATATAATTGACTCTTTTAAATGGATTCACTCTTTTTTCACTTATGCTAAATATGTTTTTCTACAATTCTAGAGAGCTCTATCTAGAAAAACCCCTATAGAGGAATATTCAAAATAAAAATTGATGAAAAGAATCCTAATTTAATTTTAACATTCATTATAGTGAACAAATACATGGCATGATTATTCTGATCAAGATGAAGGAGTTCAATGTAATTATTCATGAAACTTAAAATATTATAAAACATAAACTTGAAACTATCATAATATAAAATAAAAACAGATCTGTGTAATATGATTTTAAAAAGTAGTGTGTGAGGAACTATTTTGATGGTAAATTTTATTTTTATAAAAGTTACTAAATTTGAATAATTTTCGATACTAAATTATTATGATGATTATATTTATTAATTTGGAGTATAAAGTAACTTTTTGAAAGTTAGTAGTTATGGTAATAATATATTTACAAATATCAATTACAAATATATATTTTTTATATGTAAACTTCTATATATGTAAATTACATTTTATTTCTCTTTAAAAAGCCATAAATTTTATTATCCTATAGTTATTCAATGGTTTTACATGTTATACTACCACATTAACTTCCTTTGGACCATAATCTAAACGAAATTATTTTTTGTAAATAAAGCTGACCATATCTCTTCTTTTTGGATACAAATCCTTCTCCTTAGGATTCTCAATATTTATTTGGTTTTATGAATATCCTTTTCTATGCTTTTGTGACTAATTATAGTTTTTTTATATTGGCAAGAACTTGTTCAGTTTTATAAATAGGAATATTGTCTGATCTTTTCCACATGAGGCAATTTCTACTAACTTTGAATATATTTACAGATGTCTGAAATGCATATTTATTTTGAACATTTTATGCTTGAATTCATTTTTATTACACCTTATTCATATTTTTTAAAGTATTAACCTCTTTATTTTTTCATGTTTCTCTAATGTAATTTCCATTATCGTTGCTTTTTCATTTCATTACATTGAAATAAAAATTATTAAAAAAATGATATTTTATCTCATTTTTAAATGTAACTTCTAAATTATGTTATAAAGTCATTTACATATTTTCTAGTATCTTTATATGTTTATTATGCTAGGTATATGATTGAGTGATATCATCCACCATTTAACAACATATGGGTTACGATGATGTTTTGGGGAAATAATTATGGAAACTGTTTCTTTCACAAGGGTAAATTAAGATATAATGGAATTATGAATGCATTCATGATCATATGGAACACATATATATAGATTATATTTATAAGGGGGGTGGGTATATTAAAAGACTAAGATGCATTGGGTAATTTTTTATATCTCATGATAACTAGATGGGATAATGGTGGTTATCCCAATTCCACAATGGTACAAGATTCATGTGGTTAGACTATTTTTACTATGTTTTGTTTTGGTGGTTAGATTAGTCTATTATTATATTAATGTATTATTTTTTGGAATTTATATAATTTATGATTTCTATTATTATTATCACAAATTTTTGGTTATTCAATTTACCTATGTTTTGTTCTCATGGATCCTGATTGTTGAGACATGCTTCTACACTACTATGAATCATGTTTTATATTATTCTAAAATATTTATTATATAAATTATGTTAGGTGATACATTTTTTATTGGGTAGTGTTGAATTATCTTATGTACATTTACCATTATTATGTTCTAATATGCATATTCTCATCTTATGTTAACTTATGATCTTCGATTAATTTCAGTTATGTTCACACTAGACTAAGCATCTGATCCCACCCATTCCTATTTTTTTCATTACATATGTTATCAAGAAGAGTACCATGTAAGAAATTCCTATATGGGTGTGACGTGTGAATAATATTTTAGGGATATATATATTACTTAATTTAAATGTGTTGATTATTTATTTATTTTTTAAGTAACATAACCTATAGGTACTGGGGTGTAACGATTGAGGATTTTCGTACATATTTTTTACCTCATTTTTTATGAATAATAATTACATTAAACAAACACACAACTAAGGACCATAATATTCTAGTTCCTTTCTAATCATGGAAACATAAAAACTATTCCATAAGTGAGTTATGACATCTCCAACTATGTTCTTCCCAACCATCTCCCTTTTTAAATGTATCATACAGAATGAATATCTTCAAAACCTAGGGAACATAAACATAATAAAATGGAGGTTTTTGATTCTAAATAAGGGTAATGAAGGTAGATACATAATAACCTCATAAACATAAGTGTATGAGATCATGATCATAACTTTTGAAAACTATACTATTTATATCATAAATAAAAATCTTGAGTCATGGCATAAATATTTTCATGTCATAAGACATGAGTAATAGGGAATAAAAGAACATTAGCCATGAGAGAATTTAATTGGATTAATTCCTAAATTTATGGACTACACAAAATATTATAAAATAATTTCCAAATAAGATTAGGCTCACTTCCAAGGAAGTCATAACGTACAAGTTCCATTACTATGCCAGGTTCACTCCTTGTTCTAGCCCTATCTTACTAAAATGGGTTCACTAACCATTTTAGACATGTCTTACTATAATGGTTTCAATCTCCATTATATTCCTGTCTATATTATGTGATCTAAATCATTACCCAATTAATTGTAAGGAGATATAGGTTCCACACATCACATAATGAAAATCATATTTATGTGTTTCATAAGATCAAAACATTCATCATATCATATACCAAGAAATAGAATGGGTATCATAAATATTTCATCATATTATAAGTCATTGAAATGTGATATATTTCATTATAATTTTATCATAGAATAACCCATGAAAATAAGATGGTTTCATAATAATTTCCTCATGGTATAACCCATGGAAGACAAATTCATTTCAAAATAATCATTCCATCAAAACAAAAACTATTAATAGAAATAACATGAAAGGTATACATATTTAATATCCTTAATAAGGCACATTTAAATTCAACAGATATCTTAATAGATGGAAAATAATTTTAATGATCATTTAAAACATTTCTTGAGAAAAATATTCATTCTACATTACAAATAATTTTTAAAAAAGAAAACATTTTCAAAAAAAATTATTTTAAAATAATCAAGATAACATATAAAGGATTGTTTGAAGAAATCATTGGTCATGATGTCAAAAATTATTTTTATGTCATTCATGTTAAAATTATGATTTCTTTTACAATTTTGATAATATCCAAATCGGATTTGTTTGGGAAAGGACAAGAAGATTCCTTAAAGAAATTAAAATTTAAACATGTGAAAAAAATTATTTTAAAAATTTTAGGATAATAGAAAATATTTTTAAAAACATTTTTATAATACATGTTTTTGGTTGAAAGTATATTTCTGAAAAAAATATAAATAATGTCATATTTTCATGAAAAACAATATCAATTATTTTAAGTACCAAAGAGTGTGAAAATGGTACTGTAACTTGAAAATGTATTTATTATCCATAATATACGGAATTTGATGATCTTATTGATATATTGATCATAATATTGTATTATCAAAAACATAAACATAAAAAATACTGACAACAAATGAGATTGTAAGAAATGTTTTTTTTATCATTTTGGTACTTTGAATCATAATCCCCATGATGGTATGACATGAAATTGATCATTAAATATTTTGATGAAAAATAAATTCATTATATTACATGTAAAAGGGTCCTTATATACATATTATGATTGAATATAGGTTCATAACACAATGTACATCTCAAAGAAGCCAAATTAATACAAAAATATCTTACTTTATGTGTTGATTTTCTTTGTACAGATTAAAAAATTCAGTATAATATATATAATTTTATTATAAATATCATATAGAACCATATTCAAATATATAATACCATATAATATTTACTTATTCCCTTTTATTATGCATATGTTAACAATTCCATCATAAATTCTTACTTCAGGGAATAATTACTTTTTGTCGTGCTTGTTTTTACTTTATATTTTTCATCCTATTGCATTGATTATTTTTTAATGATATATAGAATTTAAGGAATGATATTAGTATCATATATATTCATTTTATATGTATTTATAGTCATCCACAAATTTTTTTGTAGAAAATAAAATATATCATTCCTGGAGACGGTTGGCCGTACGTACAAATGAATGTTGTTTCCCTTTTCATGTTGGATTGAAATAATAAAAAGTAAATTATATATATTATCATTATATATTAAATTTTAGGTAATTTATATCAATATATTTATTAATACCATACTTAAGACCATATTTTTAAAAAAAATAATGAATAACGTCACTTCATAAGGCGAGAGTCCTTCATGAACACAAGCGACATTATTGTATTCCTAGAAAATGGAGTGCATAAAGGTATCCATGAATTAATATTTCTAAAATGACTATAATGTCATAAATATAATATTTAAACAATAAATAACTCTCTATTACTATCCATTATAAGAGTAAATGGACAAACGAATGAAATCAGTTTATGAGGCGGTTGTCTTCAGTACACACAAATAATGATTTCATAACCCATTTGATTGAAGTGGGGATGGTTTTGCATCATTACATTAACATAAAAAATTCAGTATATGGTATATAATTATATTATTATGTTATCATGTTATAATAATAATTTATTCGTGTAGAGGTTAAAATAAAATAGATACACTCATTGATGAATGTTACATCTTCTCCATGTTTCATCCTTTGGTTTTCACCAACGTCCTTCCTAGGTTGAATATATTTCCCAAATAAGTGTTCTAGTATGATAAGAGGTAATTTGAGAATTAATTTTTCTAGTTCATTTATGATCCAATAAGAATTTATGGTGTGATGAAGGGAGGATAAGGGTGGGTTTTCTATATGGGGAGACAATACAATTGGTATTTTTGAAAATAATTGAGTGCTACCACGGTTTTATATTTCACAAGGGTAAAATATTGACTATTTTTAAACCTAATAGGTGTAATGGTAGAAATATGTCTATAAAATAGTTTTAATATATGTTTATTGGTCATTATTACCTTTATCGTTTTATTGTAACCACCCTTAAACCCAGTTTTACCTTATCTGCAAAAAATTAATTGTTAACAAATTCAGTATTCATTTTGGTAAAAAATTCACGTGGGATTATTTGAGGTTATAAATTATTATGATTCAAAATATGCAATCCTCTGGTTCAAATTCTGTTAATATAAGTGTAAAGAATTAATTTAAATTTTAACTCGCAAACATGATGAGAAAGTTATTTGTAAAGGTAAATAGAGGAAATGTTTAAAAAGTTTTTATATTCAATTTCAACATGAAATTGATATAAAAAACCATAATTTGTTTAAATTATTATTAGGTGAGATACATTAGCTTAAATAAATTACAAATATTATTTAAATTTAAAAATAGTTTAAAAGAAGTTTTAGTTTTCAACATAAATTCAGTATGTTTCACTATTCATAAAAAATGAAACTTTTCAAAAAAATCTCATAGATTTACACTAAGATAATTTTGAAATTTTTATTTCAAAAATTATTTTATTTTATTTAATTAATTTTATTAATTTTCCAGAAATTAATGATACTAATGTTTAAAAAAATACAAGAATTTTTTTTTTAGAAACTATAATTTTCAAAACATATATACTTTATTGAATAATTAATATTTTTTTCAATAAATTTATTTTCCTTACAAAAACCCATTATGAATAATTTTTAAAAATTATTTTTTACTTTTAATAATTATATTTTTAGTGTCTTGGTGATAACATTAATGTTTAAATAACTATATTAATAAAATACAATGGTTTAGTTAAAACATGTTATTGCATGTAATGCAAGCTAAATGAGTGTTGAGTGTAGTGTATGATTAACAAGGTGTTTTTTGTAACTCAATACATCAAATGAATTTAAGTTAATTGAAAAAATTTCATTAATACTCAATGTGTTACATTTTACCCATATTAAAATGAATTTCACCCTCAAAATTTTTCATTATATTAAAATAACATGAGGATACTTTAGCCTCACCATATCCTCAAGTTCCCATGCATCTTCCTTAAACTTGTGATTTCATCAAAAACAATTGTCTAGGTGAGTGGTATTATTTCATATAATGTTCTCTTTAAGATCAATAATCTCCACATGTTACTCCTCAAAATAAAGATCATTCCCCAATGGTATAACCTTCGAATTTAGTACATGTGATGGTTCTGGTATGTATATACTTATGAGAGATACATGAAACACATTATGGACTTGAAAGATGTTCATTTAAAGCCCCAAGAAATAGGATAACATCATGCTATGAATAATAATCCCCAAGAGGCCAATATACCAAGGGATCAATTTCCCTTTCTTCTTCGTTCTCATAACCTTCTTCAATTGATATGTTTTTAGTTACACCTTATTAAAAAATTAAATTTATAAATCATTTCAATGATTGTTAGAAAAACTTTTCTACTACCTATATGTGGCTTTGATGGGTTACTGAATGTATTTATAATTATATTTCCATTTCATCATATATCTTAGGTTCTACAATATTTCTTTCTCCAACAACATTCAGAAACATTGGAGCTCCAAATTTCTTTCTTATAGGGCTTCATAAAGAGAAATCTAAATTATTTAGTGAAAAATATTTTTGTAAGAAAAATAAAATAGAGAAAGGTGTCGATCATATCCACCTTTGAAATCAAAATAACAATATTTATTCATATCTTCTGGGGTTTTTGTTTTTCTTTGAGACTAACCATTTATTTTGGAATGATATGTAGTGCATATACTCAATGTTATATGATGGTATTTAAAAATAATTCTCTATAAATTTATAGTAAACAACATATATTGATTAGAAAAAATTGAATTTGGTACTCCATGTAACTTTAACACATCCTTAATATATATCCTAGCATGATGATCCATAGAGAATAATTTTCTGATAGTAATTAAGTGTCTGTACTTAGTAAGGAATTAAACTACAACCCATATCACATTACTCCATTTATTTGTTTTTTGGATTCCACAGAAAAAATATGCATTGATGTTATACAATTTACATTTGAGTATGGGTAATAGATGCAAAATACCCTTATAATTTTGTATTTCAACCTTAACTTTTTGATATACCAAGAACTGATAGAAAAACTCTGTGATATCTATATTCATTCCTTCCCACCTTAAGTATTATTTAAACTATGTATATGTCTTCATACTAATCAGATAAATAGAAAATGAAGAATTATGACCATCCGGTAAAAATTCATTCTTCACATCCAGTATATATGTAACACATACATGATTTTGGAAATTTATCATTCCACAAAGATGAAGGTTAAACTCAAGACCATTTCTAACCATATTTTTATTCTCTACCTGTTACTTTTTCACCTCTTTAATATTCACCTGGATAGGTGGGTTAACATTAAATTGAGTACGATAAAATGTTTCCTCTTCCTTTAGGATGACCAAATCTATCCTTTGGAAATCTAGAAATAATGAATCTTTTATGATCCTCATCATGGATAATCTAGCAATATCCTTTTGACAGAAATCATTTTACACCTTGTGAACATTCATAGGGTGGAAGTGTTTTGAGTAGTCAAAACATTTAATCATCTATAACCATATTATTTGGAGTATGTTCAACTTGTTCTGTCTGAATATATACATAAAACTTTTATGATCGGTATATATATCACACTTCTCTCTTGAAGTAAAATTTCATTATATATTTAATGTAAAAATTAACACAGAAAACTCTAAATAATGAGATGGCTATTTTTTATCATTAACACTCAATTATAATGATCCATAATATATAAACATGTATTTATTTATAATAAAAAAAATCCCAATCCATTCATGGATGCATCACTATAGATTATATACCCTTCTCTACTATAGGATAATGTAAGAAAAGGTGCACTAACTAATCTTCTCTTTAGTTCCTTGAAATATTCCTCAGATTTATCTTTCCATATAAACATTTATCATCACGAGTTTATATATTTATAGAATTAGATATAAAAGAGAAATTATCCACAAACCATTGATAATGTACATCTAAAAAAAGAATACTATAGTTATATATGACCATTGATGGTCTGGTAAAACATTCAATAGACTCTGTATATAATGGATATATACATATAACCTCTATTTAGATTATATGATCTTATAAACAATCATTTTTAATAAAAAATTTACACATTGTAAATTTCAAATATCGCTTCTCCTCCATTAGGGTATTTACTAAAATTATCAAGTGGTGTTCATGATCTTCCTTGATCTTTTAATAGATTATAATATATTCTAAAACAACTTTAACAAAATGATCAAGGAAATATCCAAATACTTTAATCCTTAAATTCATAAATATATCAAAGGAATTTGTAAGACTGAATAGAATGAATATATATTCATTGTTTCCATACCTTATAGAAAATTTCATGTTTAGTGTATCCTATTTATTCACCATCAATTGATTATATACACAATAATGCTCAATATTTGAAAATTATTGAGCTCTATATAATTGATCAAATAATTAATCAATAAACGGTGAAGATACTTTTTCGTAATAGTTATATTTATCAGTACCCGATAATCAATGCAGAGTCACATCGATCTATATTTTATTTAACAAAAAGAACAATTGCACACAAATGTGACACACATGTCCGAATGAGTCTCTTGTCATGGCTTTAATATAATTTATTCTTTATTTCCTAAAAATCTATATGGGAAATTCTATAAAGAGTCTTTGAAACCGGTGTAGAACTAGGTATGAGTTCTATCGGGAAATAAACCACACATTTTAGTAGATGACTACAAAACATCCTCGAAAATACATCAAAAAATTCTCATATAATTAGAATATCATCAATGTCGATTTTTTCACCAACCATTTAAGATAAATACCCCTTCTGAATGGGAATTAAGACCCATAAAATGGTTTTAATCTCCATCATAAGATCATAATTATCATCACAATGATATAAATTGATATATTGGTTTGAAATATCAAATTTTATTTCCCTCCCATATCAATTTATCTGGGGTTTATGTATACAAATTGAATAAATTCTTAAGATGAAATAAAATTCAACCAAAGTAAGAATGAAAAGATTTTTTTTTGAAGTACACTCCCAAAAAAATCAACATGATAAGAATCATACACTTACGATGTGATCATTGTACAACGTAATGTTTTTAATTATAATTCTATAATGAATCATTCAGGTGGAATCATGATACCTTTTGAAAATTATTTAGATATTAAATAAGTGGTTTACCTAGATTCAAATGAGATATTATTAGTTCAAGAGAGGATAGTAAGTGTACCTTTCACCGTGTCATTATTTCAACCATTTTTAGAAATAGTGATCACTTTAGATTTACCCTTGTCTCTCATCATAAAAGTTTTTCGATGGTTATGATCACTATTAACCCCTGGAATGGTCACTAGTAAGAATAATGATCATTCTTCTTACACTTAAATCAATGAATTATGGGTTGTTAATTTTGTGGAGATTTCTCTTTATTTTATTCAATAACTAACATCTTTACATTACTTCAGAAACCAAGAGCTCTATGAACTTAAATTAAACCATTTAAACAATTACTAGTCCCCTTAATAAAATTTACCATATGCATCTTCCCACACATTGAGCATAAATTATATATCATTTTCTTATCTCCATGGTTCTTATATTTTCTTTTAACATCCACTTTTCTACTATTATCAAAACAATTTGATTAATACATCTCTCCAACCTTCATATCAACCTTAATAGAACATATAACTATGCATTCCAATCTATTGAAGTCTCTTATAGATAACATGATTTGAAGACTTTGTTTTTAGACACTAAAGAATTGATTAAACTTACTTTCATAATGGATGATAATACCAGAAGCATACCTTGAAAGGCATGAATTGTTTTCCTCATAGGTACCAACAGATTGAACATCCATTTTCATTATCTCAAGGAACTCTATCTCAATCTTTATGCAAAGAAAACAAGGAATGTAATTATTGAAAAATAATTTCTTGAACTCATACCATACCATTTATTCAATTTCATCATGTTTCATCCTATTCATGATAATAGACAACCCTTAATCTTCTTCACCATCTAATTGGTAGAGAGTAAAAATTAATTTTTCATGTTCAAAACACTAAAGGATAAAAAATATGTTTTCAATGTTGAAAATAATTTTTTTGAAACCAGTGGATCAGAAGACCCCTGGAAATAAGGTGGACGTTTCATCATGAAGGAATCAATAGAATATGATTCCTCTATTTGTTTCAAATTCCAACATTTTTCATATCATGGGAATTTTGTGTGAGATTATAAATTATATTTTCCATTCAAACTCCCATAATGTTTGGACTCTCAATAATAAAATCATTCCATTGTCTATAATACTCAGTATTTACATGATTCTATTGGGTTAGACCAATTGACTAAAACCAAAAAACATAGATTTATAAATAATAATCATAATAGGGAACAACATAATCACGAAAACCATTTATAGAATGTCTATATCATGACACCATATTTTTAATATATGACACATTAGGTTTATCCTAGGTCATTCATATCCATATTCTATTAATATTCTTCATGATAGTTCATAAGGAGTTTTGGAACATCCATAGAATATCCTCCATTAGTGTCAAACTAGGTGTGGGGAATGACCCATTATCAAACACCATGTGACTATTGACTCCAGCTCAATACACCCTTTTGAGAGCTATTACCCCTAGTTACATTTGATCCAGATCCAACTACACTTATATTATCTATATGTGGATGTAATTTCTTATAAACCACTCATGAAATCCTTCATCAAATATCTAGGACATTTTCCTATATGTTGACTCATCCATAGATTTACCCTTAAACACATCCTTAGTGATATCACTAATGTTCTATCATGCATGTTTACATATTTTTACTAAACATATCCTTTGATACCAACTATAGAGACACAATATCTTCATACATAGGTATTAAATTATTTTTAATGAATATTAATTACATTACACAAATAAAAGTATGAGCGCTGTAATAGTTTAGTGAGTTTAGAAACATAGAAACATAAACACTGCTCCATTAGTGTGATACATAATTTTCCACTATGTACATAAAAACTAGAATCCTTTTTAGACATATCATATATAATACATATATTCATAACTTGAGTAATGGAAACATAAGAAAATGGAGAGGTCAAATTCCCAGTAAGGGTAAACACGGGAGATACTTAAGAATAGCATGAATAGAAGGGAATGAGAACAAGATCATATAATTTGAAAACCATGCATTGCATATTAAAGATCAAAATCTGGAGTCATTGAATAAATATTGGATGTTTATAAGACATTAATAATAAGGGAATAAAATAACATGAGTCATATGATAATTACATTGACATAAGATGTGTAATTGTTTTCATAAACATATGAATAGAAAATAATTTCCATATTATTCAACACTCACTTTTGGGGATATCAAAACAAAAAAAAGTCCTTTACTAAAATGGGTTCACTCCCCATTCCTGCCCTATTAATCATAAACATGTTCAATCCCTATTCGAACCATGTCTTATTTAATCATGTTCACTGTCAATTCAATTTATGTCTATATCATGAGATATAAATCGGTACTAGATGCATCAGAGGGAGATGTATGTCCCACACAACACAAAATGAAATCCATATTTATGTGTTCCACAATATCATTCAACTTCATAATATCATATCAAATGAAATAGAATGGGTATCATAATCATTTCATTATATAATTACATGTAGAAAATAGACATGTTTCATAAACATTTTATCATAGAATAACATGTGAAAAGAAGTTGGTTTCATAAAAATTTCTTCATTGTATAACTGATGGAGGAGAAACTAGTCTAAAAAAATAATGCCATGAAAACATAAACCATTAATAGAAAAAACATGAATGTTATCCTTGGATAATATCCTTTGTAATGCATAGGTAACACTAATGCAAGTCATATTAGATGGAAAATAATTTGTAAAGATCATTTAAATAGTACCATGTGAAAAATATACATTCTTATTTTAAAAAATATTTTTAAAAAAGAAAAAAAAATTCAGAACCTTTTCAACAGATAATGAACTTGAAAAAAAATTAATATTTTTCTAAATTATTTATTTTTCATGATGTCAAAACATCCCATCCATGTTATACTCATTAAAACCAAGATCCGTTTCACATTTCGGTAAAATCCAAATGGTCATTGTTTAGAAAATGACATGAATATTATTTTCATATAAAATTTTAACAAGTAAAAAATGGGTAAAATTTTATTTTAATTATAATTTTATAATATCAAAACATATTTTTTTATAATTGGTTTTTGGAAAAACATACTTCCAGCAAAAGAGATAAATAATGTTTGAGTTTAATAAAACAATTCTCAATTATTCGAAGTACCCAAGAGTGGGAAAATTGGATTGTTATATTGAAATATCATTAATAATTAGAGGAGAATAAAATTATTTCTTTTAATGAGATATTTTTCATTATATTTTATCATCATAAACATAACCATAAAAATCCCGTTAAATGATGATATTACAACATAACTCATTTTCCATTTTTGGTCACATTGAATCATAATCCCCATGATGGAATAACATAAAATGGAACATAAAATATCCTCATATTAAATAAATTCATGATATTACATGTCAATGGGTCTTTATATACACATAATGAAATAATATAGGTGAATAACATAACATGTTTTTGAATGAATTCAAATTGAGACAAAAATCCATTACCTTGATTCTGAATTTCATCGTAAAAAATATAAAATCATTTATAATAAATATAAGTTTGTCATACATATATAACATAACAATATTAATTTATATTATATCATATATTCTTTACTTATGCCTTTTAGTAACTGTTTATTAATAATTTCATGTTAAAGTTATGTTTTAGGAAATAACTACATTGTTTTTTGTGTATGATTTGTGTTTTTATTTTTGTAACTATTAATTTTTTCATTATTTAATAATATCTAGAATGTAAAACATGATATAAATATTATATATATTCATTATATATTTTTATATTAATCCATAAAATTGAGTGGCTGAAAATGAATTTTTATTAATAGTTCCACCAAGTCAAGGGGGACGAAAGATGTACAAGCCTAATGCATCATTGGTAACAAGGAGGTTACATGTGTTCTGAAGAGACCTGAGGATACAATAAATAATACACTGGTTGTTAGGGATCCCCTTTATAGAAATATAACCAGTAACAGAATTGTACTCCCTCTATGAGTGAGTAATATCAGTGTCCTCTCACAACAGGAGTCTGTATTTCTGGATACAATACACCATTCAGGGAGATAGTATGTCGTACGTACTCAAGAAGGTTGTTTCCATTTTCTTATCGAATAGAAAGATGGAAAATTAAATGATATATATATTATGATTATAGAATCATTTTTATATAATATAAATCACAATTGTATATTATACTCATCCTTAATACCTCCCATGTAGAGCATAAACAAATTGCACCACTTCGTGGGGGCAGTAGTCCGCCGTACACACAATTGACTTTATCACATTCCCACAAAATGGATAGTACAATTGTACGTGTGATATAATAATTATAGAATATTAGTAACATAAAAATTATCTTCATTAAAAAATATATCCATCATTATAACTAGCATGGATAGGTGAAAACGATATAATGAATGACATTGGTTCACGAGGAGATAGTTCTACAAACACCCAAATAATGATTTTGTAACCCATTTGTTGAGACTCGATATGGTTGTACATCATTAAATTAAAATTAAAATATGTCACTATATTTTAGATGAAAATTTTATTATATAATCATGGTATAATTATAATTTATGGTGTGGGGAAAGAAATAAAATATAAATTCTCACTGATGAATGTTACTTCTCCTTTGAGTATCCTCCTTAAGATTGCACAAAATTCCTTCGTATGTTGTATTACTGTAAAAAATAAGGAATTAATGATGAGGGTTTGTTATATTTTAGTTATTTGGGATAGTATTGTCTTGTGAAAATGGTTTTTAATCTATGAAGAATAGAAAAGTGTGGTTTTCGTTTTATAAGTGTGGGAGAGGACACACTTGGTATTTTTTTTAAAAATTAAGCACTCCCATATTCCGTAGGTGTCACAAGTGTCCAAAATGGACGGCTATAAAGAATTAGAGGATTATTTCAATAAATAAATTCATAAAATAGTTTTTAGAAAAGTTTATATGTCAATTATCTCCTCATCCTTTTTGATTAATCCCCAGAAAACCCATTTTTACCTTAACCATAGAAATTCATTTTTACGGAATTCACTATTAATTTAAGTAAAAATTTATGTTTTTATCATTATAAAAAATATATTAGACATATTCCTTATAATTAATACATTTTTACATATTTATTTAAATTATTTGGAAGAAATAATTTAAATCTAATCCCACAGACGTGATGAGAAAGAGGGTTTTTGAAGCGAAAATGATCAAAATATTACAAAATTTTTATATCCATTTTTAATATAAAATTGTTTCCAATTTCCAAAATTGGATTAATGGATATATAATTGAAATTATTTAAAATGAAAAAAATTAAAAATATATTATAATTTAGTAAATAAATTAAACAAAAAAGCAGTTTTCAATTAAAATTCAGTATTTTTCACCATTCTTCTAAAAAATGAGAATTTTCTAAAAAATCCCAAATATTAACCATAAGATAAATTTGAAATTATTATTTAAAAAATGAAGTTTTGTTATTTAAATTTATGTTATAAAATTTTGAAAAGTTATTTTTATTATTTTTCACAAAATCCCATAAATTCATTTTTTTGAGAAAATAGTATTTTCATAACATTTAATGACGTTCTTGAAAAATTAATTATTTATATATCAATGTTATTTTTTATAAAAAAATATTATATTTCATTTATAAAAAATATTTATTACTATTCATATAAATATGTTTAATGGCTAGGTCAAAACAGTTTTTAAATTACTTTATTAATAATATAAAATGGCATTGTTAATCCTCGATATCATGTGTAATGAAAGATAACCTAGTGTTTCATGCTGAAAAATATTTACTTGGTGTTTCATTTAAAACAATCCATTCAATAAATTTAATTTATTTATAAAATAAATTCATAAAAACCCAAGGTGTTACTTGGGGTTTGTTATTTTTTATGTAATGAATATTCATTTAAAATGTTTTAATATGAATTTGTGATGTGATTGGGTTATGTAAAGGGAGATACAGGGAAGGGAGTGATAAATATCATTATTCAAAAATTCATATTTTGTTACAATGTTTTTAGTTAGATAATTCATCAGATTTCAATTATTAATGTCTTATTTATTTAAAAGAATATATTTTTGGTTAAAAATCGTATTTCATTTACATGATCTTCCATAATTTCCGTGTATTTATTTTCCCTATTTATTAGTAAGTAATATATTTATTTATAAAATATTTTTCAAAAACATTTATATTAAATTTCCCCTATTCATTTGAAATCATGAATATATCTACTTATATTTATTTTATTTAATATATATATATATATTAATAAATATTAGATATATATTATGTGTCATATAACATGTAATAAATATATATTCTTAAAAGATATTATATATATACATTATATATAACATAACATATTTATAAGTAATTAGGAATACATCATATAATTTTTTTATAGAAGATGATTTTATTAATACATGATAATTTTTATTTTATTAAAAATCTATATATATAATCTATTTATTTCATGCATAATATTATCTATTTCTTATGAGAAATTTTAATTGATATGTAAATATTTCAGACTAGACATAATATATATTTAGAGTGAAAACCAGTAATGGTAGTGAAAAACATATATTCCTCTTACACATGATTCTAAAAATTAACATATGATTTCAAAAATACATAAGAAATTATTTTCCTTAAATATGTTTCTATATTCTAGTGCATTTTATTAATATTTTACATAATTTTTAAAATATGATTTAATAAAAAATTATGGAATTACATAAAATTAAATTGAATTATCCCATATCATTGAAACTACTATAAAAAATGTCCCCAAACAACATCAACACCAAAAAATAAAAATAAAGGGTTTTGAAAAACTCCACTCCCTTACAATTATATTTCATTCTCACACATTGAATTCAAACAATTTTATTTTTCTTTTCCATATCATTTTTGATAAAAATACATGAACATGGTGAAAAGTATTAAAACCCTTGAACACCAATTGTTACCTAACTAATAAAAATATTGAATGTGCTTATTGAAAACCCATGTTTAATGTATTTTTTTCTCTATATTTATCATTATGTCACTACTTCAATCAATATCGAATCACCTGAACCAAAAAAGGGGTGATTATTTATATAGGTTTTATTTTTTAACCTTTTATTTTACCTCTCCCCCTCTGAGTACTGGTTTACACTCAAGTTTGTTTTATAAACCATAACTAATAAATTATGACTAGATGAAAATGAAACACTAAATATAATCCTATAATATGACTCATGGATATTATAAGAATTGACAGTTGAGATCCAAATATAATTTTCAGGGAATGTGATAACATATTGCTATATTAATGAATATGAGATTATATTAAATGGAGATGTTTTTATATCTAAAAATATACATAGAACTAAATTTTTTGGGAATATAAGTCAATCAGTACATCATTTCCCATGACATTATTATTATAAAAACAACATAATGATTTAAAGGTCATACACTGAATAAAACATCATGCTTACACTTATGATATTACATTATAGGAAGATATTATACATTCAAAAAATAGAAATAATAATATATCACTACCATAGTTACTGGAAACAAGCTAAATGTAATTTAATACATCCATGCATAGGTGAATATGAAAAAGAAAAAGAAGTTCACTGAACTATATAATAATTTTGATGTCATCATATCATGATTTAGATAAATCTATTTAAAATTTTGTTATAATATTATAATATATACCGAAGAACTAAAAAATACTTTAGAATAATAATATCCAATGATCTATGAATTATATGAGAGAATCTTCGATTAATCCAAGTCCATACATAAATAATTGATTAAATTTAGAATATATAATATTGTTAATAAACTTAGATTCCTCAAATTACCATTCTAAAAAAGAAATAATAAAGGATAGATGTGAACTATATAATATGACATGATTTCATGCATTTGAATGGATCTTAGAATCCTTAAATTATATATCACTCAAAGAAATATGATATTGGAAGTTATCTGGAGACCTAATATGCCAATTGGGAGAATAAAATACTCAATTAAGAACACATATATGCATCCATAATATTGTAAAGAAAATACGAAATGTAAATATATATATGGATGTATATGAATTGAAATTTAATATGTGGTCACACAATCTACATCCCATATCGATGTTGGTTTTAATTTATATTATTTTAATTTTACTGTTTATGTGTTCATCCTCTACAACACTAACTCATTCAAAGTTGTATTAACCTTGATGTTTTATCTTGGGGGAAGAATAAAATATTCATTAGCTGAGTTTTTTCTATTAATTACACTATATCTTATTAAACTAATACCATTTACTATTAGTTCAATCAACATTTACCCTTAAAATATTATCCCCAAAATTATTAGGATAGTTGGATCTTTGGGACTGAATGGTTCACGATTATGGCCATGTGGAAGAGGTTCCACTAACTTAGGTCCAATTATATGTTTTATGTTTCAATAAATTGAGTATTTTGAGAAATTTAGACATAGGGTACAATAATTATATCATTATATTATGAAGTTATGTCTATAGAAAAAAATAATTATAACACACTAGTTTTAGTACAAATGGGATTTCAATAAACAAATTCATTCAAATGGAGATTTCATAGTTTTAATACTATTACATGGTATCCCATGATGGAAAAATATTTCTAGGACAATATATTGGGAAACAATTGTGGAATTAGACTAGAAATCCATCCAATTATCTATAACTATTCTTACAAGGATTTTTATTCCATTTCTGTTCATTTAATTTTAATTACATCATAAAAAATATTTCATTATTTTATTTCATTATTTCCATTCTTAACAAAAAAATATCAAAAAACATAAAATTGGATATAAAAAATAATTTTTTGTATTCCCCTCTTTGAGAGATGAACCTATTTTACACTATTATAAATATTTTTTAGGAAAGTGACAATACTATATTTCTAATGAGACTTATATGAGGCATTTCCCCATATAATTTGGTAATATTTCCTAAAGACCCAAATATATATCTCAGTCCATCTCATTTTTTCATTTATCTTGTTTATTATTTTATTATTAATTTTTTATTTAATTTTCATCACATTTATTTTATCATCTTCTTTATTTTCTTTTAGAACATTTAATTTTTTATTTTTATATTATGTTTCATTTTTATCCTTTCATTCCTTATTTTACTTTATTTGAATTTTTTTAATTATGTTTCTCTATATTATTATTATTTTATTATTTTTTTATAGGAATTACTTGAATGATAGTGGATTCACTCAAGATATCTTATTGTAATGACAACATATTTTTCTATAATTATATTGTAAAGGTTTTCTGCTAATCTATTTCGTATAACTATGGAAAACTATGGTGATAATATAACAATTAAATTATAGAAAATTTAAAAATAATTGTGGAAGAAAATCAATATTTTAATTACACATTTTCTTATCTTATGTCTGCTTTTTATAATGTTTCGTTTTTAAAATGATTACAGTTAAGAAAAATATACAATATGTTTCAAATCCATTCACCTAAGTTAGAATACATAAATAATATTGGATACTCTCTATTTTTGATATCTTGAATTAGAAGTTTTTTGATATAAGACATTTATTTGAATTAAATATTTAGAAACACCTATTAATTTACATTATAGTTTTATATATCAATTGAAATTATTATCCAATTATTTTATATACCATTATAGATTTAAAATTTTAAAATAATTGATATAGTATTTTTAGTACCTTATTTATTGATGACTTTGGGGAATATAGGAAGATACAACATTTATTGATATTTATTAAAAAGGACAATAGTTAGGTATAATTAAACATAATTATGGATGATTTTATTTTCCAATCACTTATATATATATTGATACATCCCTTAAATCTTATGCATAATTAAACACTTTGAAAACAAATAGGGCATATTAAATAAGGTTCATTTCATGAAAATCATTCATTTCCAACTGAAGTCATATTTCATTATATGACTATATTTCATTAATGTATGGGGGTATCAATTTCGTAGAATATTTTGTAGGTGAAATACCATTTTAATTAAAAGACATGGTAGGTATATATATTTTATTTTTTGTGACATAAAAAATATAATTATTCATTTTTATTTTATTCTGAATAATTCTATATAAAAAACATATAAAAATTTCTATATAAAAAGATATAAAACAACATCATAGTTTATAGGGAGGGTTGGTGAGGGTAGATCAAGAAATAGAATTATTACCATAAAAAATCATTTTTTTAATTTCCATGGAATTTGAATCATTCAATGAAATAAGAAGGAATCCAACGGGTGAACCAATTAGAAATAAATGATCGAGATCTTTCACTATTTTTCAATAATACCATGAGATTTTTTTTACACTTTAACAACATCACTAAACCATTTTAATTTTATTTATATTTCCTACCTACATATAATCCTTGGAAAACATTATAGAATACCTCAAGGTTAATTAAAGATTGTTTCAAAAAATATGGAACTTATAAACATGGTATTATACATGTAATTAAGGATTGACTATAGATCTTGAATTTTTGATTCATCAATGATGAGAGAAAACTTTCTCAAATGGTAGGATAACATTCTTCATTTATTATTATAAATTTCTTAAAAAAACGAGTCAAATGTATGAGAGGATAATAGAATGATACATATACAAATAAGGATATGTTTAATTGATGAATGAGTTATCATGGTTCACTAGTCCTTCGATTGTGTATTTAAACACAGAATGGTAATAATTAAATAAAATTCAATGATAGTATTTTCATAGGAGTTCAATGATTGTGTACGGGGTATGTGATAGAAGAAAAAAATTTATATTATTATTATGTAATAAATTTAAATTATTCTCGTAATATGATGTATTATAATAAATTCTATATATTTTAAAAAAGATTATTATTTTATAAAATTTATTTTGAAATAATCAAAAATTAAGAATTATTTTAATTTATTGATTATTATATTATTTAATTAAATATGGAGATATTTTATTATTGTATATTAATTTTTCATAAGATGATGGAACCAATATATCTTGAAAATTATATTCCCTTTAAAAGTCTATTTCTTGATATATTTGTATATAAGGGATATTGTCACTAATGAAATAGTTTTGTGGGATTAAAATGTGAATAACATGTTGACATAAACAGAGAATATGGAATTTTAAATTATCATATGTTGACATCCTAAAAAAAATGTACATTCCCTAAAATGAATCATTATTTTAGAAAATATAAGTAGATTAAAAAACAATGGTTCAAGAATATCATTGATAATGATATCTATATATACATGTGTGTGAATCAATATTGAAATTTGATATTAGAAATTTTATAAAAGACCCCTAAATTTATATTATTAGTAAATAATATCTTTTAGGGGTTTTACCTCTCACAATATCCATATTTTGGATAATAAATAATGTTCTTAGAGGATTTAATTGAACGAAATTACTTATATTCACATGCAATATTCTTATATTACATATTACAATAAATTTACTAGAAATAACAGAAAAATTTCACTCGTCAAAAAAAGTGGAACCAATTGGACACTATATATGATACCCCTATATCTTTAGAGATAATAGGGAGAATTAAATTAAATTAATACTATTGTAAAATTTTTATATTTATATAATAATATTGAACTTTAAATTCTAAATGTATTATTTCTAATATTAAATAATCCATGGATCCTGTAATGAATCAAGTATAAATATGAATGATATAGAAGGGAGAAGAATCAAGCCTCATGTGATCTATTTAAAATATGATAATAGATATATGTATGTGAGAAATTACAATGTTTTGGAATAAATAAATATACTTTAAATAAAATTTCACACCAACTTGGGAACGAAAGATAGTTGGAAACCAAGAAAGAATAGAAGATCATGGGGTGGGATATATATTTATGGAATAATGTTTTAAAGAAGAAAATGTAAAATAAGGATATGTGGAGCATATAAAAGTTACCTTCTTCATCGTATTATCATATTTTTTGTTTTTATTTCATAGTTGAAACAAACGAAAATGAATCTACAAACGTGCATAAAAATTAGTGAGAGAAATCCTAAGTTAAAATATTCAATAGGGGTGTCACTCACGTACAATTTTAATTATAATAGTTTTTATGTTATAATTTACATTATTATTATTCTTATTTTCTATTCCATTTAAATTTAAAAAAAACTGTTGAATTATTATCCATAGTTATTGATTTAATGGTGAAATGGATCATGTATTCATCTATTGGCTTTTAAATAAAATATTTCAATATATTGTTATATTATTTTATATTCGGATAGTCACTTTGGATTTTTTGTCATCAAGAGTAATTTATTATCATTTATCCATTTCTAATATAATTTAATATATTTTTTGAGTATTAGTATGATCACTTTTTAACATTTTAGATTTAATTATATCTGATTAGTAAATAAGGTGACTAATGAATATGTAGTTTATTATTGAGTCTATATGAGTTGGGGTAAATGTTTTCTTTCCTCATATAGTAGTATGTATATTTTACATTCCCCCCTTTTACTGGACATGATATTTCAACCAGTAATGATATATCCATATAGAATGATGGGAGGTGTTAGCTCTATAAATGACTTGTCACCTATTTTAAAACTACAAAATAAATAAAATTATAAATAATAAAAAATTTGACATGAAAAATAATATACCCTAACATAAATAAAATATTAATTATATAATATTACACATGAATAGAAAACAAATATCATTGCAATAAAAAATATGTTTGTGACAATGAATATATATAAATGTAACTCATCCTTGGGAAATGTAAGCTTAATAAGTGAGAATATAATGGTATTCATCACAATTAAAAATCTATTCCATCAGCTAAAAAATCCACTATATCCATCTAATGTTTATACCCACACACCATAAACATCTTTGAATCAATCTTAAAATAATATCTGAATAATTACATATGAAATATTAATAAATAATACAAATTATAGTCAATAGATGTGGTGAGAAAACCCCACAAACATCAAGTTTTTATGAAAATCATCAATACATAATGTTTATATAGAACAAACTCTTAAACACACCATCCTCAATATTAAAAATACATATAATCAATCACTTTTAGGATACACACAACTAACACTCATCACACTCACCAAATAACTAATATTATACATTTTTTCTAAATTAGGGTCCATATTTCTATAAAATCACAACAAGAAGGGTCATTATTAATGGTATGTCTCGGACCTGGATGCCACTTAACGGGTGCCCGGGTCCTGGTGGGACACATGGACTAAAATGTATCTCCCCCAATGCCAGAGGCTACCGACTAGCAGTAAGGGCCTAAGGTGTGTCTGTGGGAAGACTATGCCCTCATTTGCAGAGTTTAGCATAGTGGAAGGAATATGATGGAATAGTAAACAACAGAAACAATATTATTAATGAAAAAATAATAAGAATAATAACTTTATCAACTGCAAAAATGGTTATGTAATGTCTTGTAACTAGAAAATTGAAAACAAAGATACAATACAAGATGAATAACATGTTCCAAAAAGTAAAAGAAAACATTGGCCACTCCAAGCATCCCGAGATCTAACTCGGTCATCTGCTATCAAGATCGATCCTATCAGTATATAATAAGGTGTTCGAAGTAGTATGCTTCACTTTTTCTATACCTACAACCATGTAATCTAGTCTTGGTACCAAACAACGATAGGAGAGGGTGTGAGATAAATATCAGCTGACTACTATCAATGGTGTCTATAACATCTATACCATCTAATGGAATATAGTAGTGTGTAGAAATGAATATATAAGGTAAATCAAGCTTTTAAAAAATAAATAAATACCCATGTACCTACTTCAAACCTCTACTAGTGTCTGAACATGTAACCAGTTCATTGATTAAGTACAAACCATTTATTGTTAATATGTCACGTGATACAGAGCCAAAACTAACATCACCTCGTGATAGAATAATTAGTTATGGTCCCATGACATGATAAGGCAACATAAAAATGATATCCATCGAGGGAGTTCTAGGGTAATAACCAAGGTAACATAGATATCACAGAATTATAACCCAGAAGTATCAATGTCTAGATAAGGGGTAATATTGTAATCTAACGATCGTAATCCATGGAATTCCGCAATAAGGCACCTACTGAGTCCAAGGTGATCGAACAAGGTAAAATGGGGTTGGACAATGTTAGGGCCCTATGGGCTTTCACTATGGAACCCAATATCCAATGATGGATCCATGGAGGGTATCTGAGGTATCCTATAATAATGTAAAGTACCCTACGGTAGTATATCAGGCATCCTAGGAATATACAAGAACCAGAGTCTAGATGGGAATAAACCTATGAAAAACTCACCCTTGAATCAGAATGGGGTTCCCGAGTCCCAAGGTATTCTCCCATTAGAATCCAAGGTAAGCTCGATTCAGTCCATTCATATTTGGTATTGTATTCATGTAATAATTCATTTGGAACAAGTCTAGCCTTCCATTAGTTTGGATAGGTCAGGTAGAGTTGCAACCATTTATTTATTGGTCCAAGCCTTGTCTTCTATTAGTGTGGATATGACAAGTGGTAGTTCATGCATTTAATCAATCCTTATTTAAGCATTGATCCATATTCAATTAAAGAGGTTCACTCTGCTACCTTCCATTAACATGTAAAGGGGTGCTACAAACCTGTAACCTTAATTCAATCTCATTCGTTAAGGCCAAGTTATATACTTAGTATACCTTCCATTTCACATTTCAAATTTAAAAAATCATTTGGAAGCACTTACCTTATTCAGGAAAAGTGTTGAGGAACACGGTGCGTGCCATTATTCAATTCTCATTAATAACAAGTCATTTATTTTTGAAAGGATCCATTTTAGGATGTTTAAGAAAATTCGCACTCGAATAGTAGCTCAAATGTGCCGAAACACTAAAAACATAAATATAAAATAACCTTCAACATGGGGATGATTGAGTTGAGGGTGTAACCACAAACAACTAATTACATATTTAGAAAGAGGATAACTATATGATTCAAACAATTATAATCATGGAATGTAAATTTAATAAATGCATTCTTATGAAATCATTAGGCCCCACACAAATATTCCCAAAATCAACGAACATTAGGGATGAGTTATAGACCACCCACCTTAGTGTTATATGATCCTTCTCCTTTGGTGTCCAACCTTGATTTTCTTTGGATCAGAGTAGATATATGAAATGGTGAAAAACACTCACAAGATGATATCTAGGTTGAGTGAAAGAGAGATGAATAACGGATAAAGAGGACTCGAGTACATACTGTTTCACAACCAACGTGATGAATAGAAGATCGATCAAATGCTAGAAGAAGGGGATATCTTGATCCATAGATTTGGCATTCAAAAATCTCCAAAAGGGAGAAAATGGAGGAAATTCCTACTGGTTCTCAGATTATTGGTGAAGTGTTGGATTAATAGTTTATTAAGGGGAAAATTGGGAATTAACCAACAAAATTAGCCTACACATGGTTTGTCAAACCGTGTGCAATCCAAGAAAGATGGCACTACCCGAATAGTTTTTCCACACTATTTGATAAAACTGTGTGCAAGAAATGCATGGGGACTTGGGAAAAAATGGGCGCTCGCACAGTTATGTTGCACGACTATGCGCCAACCGTGTGAGGTCGATCTGTCCAAAAAAACACCATCTTAAGGGTTGGATTAATAGTTCATTAGGAGTCCAAAATAGGCCCAAAGTAAAATTTAGACTAAACATTAAAGGATCCATACATGAGTAAAAAACCGGGTTCTTACAGTCTTCCCCCATAAAAGAAATTTCTCCTGAGTTCTCCTTCCAAGGGTAAAGAAAGACTTTCTAAGAAAAAATCTGGCCATTGGGCATGTACATCATCTTCCCTCTCACTAGTCTCGTCCTATAATCGGTCCTGCTACAATAGAACTCGTACTAGAGGGACATAATTTCCTCGAAGAGCTTTCTTACTTCGATCAATGATACATATTTGATACTCCTAAAAGGTAAGAAAGACATCTAACTCAACTTCCTTGGGATCAATGGTATGAGATGGGTTAGCATGATATTGAAAAAGTAGTGAGACATGAAAGACCGCATGCCTGACATAGTACCTCTAAGGTAGTAGAAAATAATATGCTACCGACCCGACTATCTCTAGAATTTCAAATGCCCTGATGTAACATGGAGACAACTTTTCATGATTACTTAACCATCAATTCCCTATCCTGGGCGATACCTGAAAAAAACATGATCCCCAAAATCAAACTCAAGAGTCCATCAACTAAAATTAGCATAAGATTTCTATCTAGACTGAGCAGTAGTCATACGCTTCCAGATCACTTGAACCTATTTTGAAGTATCCATAATGAGATGAGGACCAAGTAGGGCTGCCTCACCTACCTCTAGCCAGCACATGGGTGAATGACATGTTCTATCATATAAGGACTTAAAAGTATCCCTCTAAAATGTTGCCTAAAAATCTATTATTATAGGAGAACTCGACAAGAAGAGCATGCTTCTCCCAAGAACTGCTGAAATCAAGGACACATGCTCAGAGAATATCCTTTAGAACATGTATTGTTTGTTCCAATTTTCGATTAGTTTTAGGGTGAAAATATGTTCTTAGAAGCACCTGGGTTCCCATAGATTTCTTCAATCACTGGAAAAAATGTGAAGTAAAAGGGGAGTCCCAATTTGAAACAATCGTACGAGGAACCTTGTATAGTCATATGATCTCACATACATATAGTCTTCATAGTTCATCAACTGAGAAATCCTTCCAAATAAGAATGAAGTGGGATGATTTCTTCAGTGTGTCAATGACGAACCATGTAGAATTACAACCCATTGGCGACCTAGGTAAGCTGACTATGAAATCTAAAGCAGCATCTTCCCATTTCCATTCCAGGACTGGAAGTGGCTGCAACAATCCTGCAGGTCTCTGGTGCTCCACCTTCACCTGCTGATAGGTGGAACACCTAGTGATGAAGCCTACAATCTGACATTTCATTCCATGACACAATACTAGAATCGTATATCTTGATACATCTTTGATATGGCTGGATGAAATTCCCACTAAGAATTATTAGACTATTTAATAAACCCCTCTCTCATATCTATAGGAACCTAGATACATCCATGTAGACGCATGACACCAAATCTATCCATAGAACAATCTGGAGGTGGGTTATCTCTTGATATACTCTCATGAAGAACCAAACATTTATAATTTTAAATCTTCCTACTCTTCACCTTCTAATGGAGGGAATGTAACACCCCAAGGTTTTGAAAAGAAATATAGAATGCAATTTTATAATCTAACCATTAAACACAACTTTTTCTCTTCTATGTTTTGAATTTTAAGAAATGGTCATCTAGAGTTGTGATCAGTAAATCATTTGGATTCTGATAGAACAAACTTGATTTTTGGTGAATAGTAACATACACTTATGAATAGTAATATGAATATTAATATGACCCTAATGAATAGTAAATTTTATTAATATTTTATTTTTTTAAGGTTAGAAGATAATAATATCTTGGTTAATTTTTCATTGTGATAAAGAAGTAGTTGTAGAATCAGAACTGCTAATTTTTTAATTAAGTATGAATTTATTTAAAATTTAAATTATTAATATTTATAATTTTTTTCTAAAAATGGACTTCACTTTTTAATTCTACATGTCGAAAAATGGTAGGGGTGAATTTTTGGGAATTTTCTGAAATTCTTGATTTTTGATGAATAGTAAAATATGATAAAATACGATAAATATTAATACTTAATTTACTGCATCATAGGTGATGCAAGGATGTTGTAATCCCACTTGGTTATAACTCACATTCCATTATTACTATTAGGGGTCACATGAAACAATACTATTGGTTGTCTTGAGGGAAATAATAAAATAATGAATTAAATATTCAAAAATTACTCCTCTACGCCACTATAAAAACCCATCACCACTCCCTCTTCTCTTCACTCCTCTAAGCCTTGAAGCTCCTCAATGTTCTGCCCAATTACCCTTCCCTAGTCTCTCCCCACGTCCAAGAAGCTTTTGGTCTTGCCAAAAGACCAAAAACCCTTCCATTAAAGAGGTTCTCAAGGAGGTTATTTCAAGAGGTAATCTACCCTTCTTTTTCATTTGGTTTCATTTCAATTTATCTTCTTTTGTTATCCGATCCTCAAATCCTTTGTCCAAATGATCAGGATAAATCCAGTAACATCTATATATAGGATTTATATCATGTGAATGGAAGAAACATCACAAATATTCTTACTCCTTCCCTTTTATTTTATAAATGAAATCGATATCCATGAGGTTCTGATTTATAACCTTTGTGGATGATGAAGATTCGTTCTTCAATTTCTTCTTCATTACTGGTCATGAAACCATATTCATGGTTTAAGCAGACTATAATATATTTTCTATAACCTAATTAATATTCAGGATCCCTAATATGTACATATAATTAAGATATATGACAAAACTAGTTCATAATTTTTCAAATACCGCCGAATAATCGAAGTGGTGGTCATCTAATGGTTCATCATCATTCCATGTAACCAAATGATATAAATGACCATAATCAATTATTTATGTTCATTAATAATTTATAATTCCAATCCTGGATATTTATAACCATTCCTCATGAACTTTATTACTTAAAAACAAGTGAACCGAATATGAAAACAAAGGAAACGAACACTCCAGAATGACGAAATTCAATTCAATAACTTATCTATGAAGACATAAATGAACTAAAAATAATTATAGTAAACTAAATAAATGTCTAATAGGTTTTGAAATAATTTATTAAAAAGTTAATTTTCAAATTCCATGAACTTAAGTACAAGATCAGAACACATTTGGAGTCAAGGTAAGCGTTTTCCCACACTAACTTCCATTTTCATTCAGGATACTTTCATTGTCTAAATACTTCAATGAAATTCTTATGTTTTTTATGTAATCATAATATTTTCTATGTGAGTACCATATATATTTTTACAAACCATAACCCTTACTTATTTTATGAATAGTTACACATTTTAAAAGGAACTTTCAAAATTGTTTAAAAAATACAAGCCCGATTCAAGGGAATTTCTCAAATTCTTACCTATTTTCAAGGGCACTCTATAATCTATTTTTGGAAACCATTATCTTTATAAAATCACTCATTTTGTTATGAAAATACTTTCTTACTTCACTTCTGGTTTAATATAATTATTTTTCCAAAAGAACTCTTCTTTTCAAAAGAAAAGAGTATTTATCTCTAGAATTGCTTAATGACTTTATAAAGGTGTTTTAATCTAATTCAACACACTTATTGATTCCATGGTATTATTGGGTTTAATCATTTATGAAGTTATCTACCATATTTTATTTAATGGTTTATGAATCACTCTATTGTGGATGATCTATCCTAAAACCATTCACCATATTATTTTGAATGGTTAGTGTTTTATGTTTAATGATTGGGGAAAGATAGTTACATTTCATATGATAGATTAAATATGAATGTATTTGTTGTTTATGTTTATCCCCACTCATATGAGGAATGTATTGGACTTATTATGTTATTGGTGGGGCCCGCTATATCCCCTCGATGCATAGGTAGGTCTCATGAGACAAATAGATGTAGAATTGGGTGGGGACTTTCCCAATGTGATATAGATTTTAGCCGAGGCCTAAATCATTAGACGTCTTGGCCAAGGCCATGAAAAAATGTTACAGAATGTCTGAGATTATGCATTCCATCATTAGGAGTTCAGATATTGGTATTTCATGTGGTTATTCGACTATTAGAATACCCATGATTATGTTTTATTATGGCATTATTTAATCAGCTCATATTCCTTCCATAATGTGTTCATGTTTATTATTAAAGGCATATGTTTTCAATTATTCACCATGTGTGATGTTTATATTATCATCCACTATATTACTTAATATTACTACTTGTTGGAGCTCACCCCTTCCTTATGTTTCATTTTTTCAGGACATGAAGAAGTATTTTATGAATGACTTGCAAGCATAATCTTGGAGATGTGATGACTCTAGTGGAATAAATTAGTGTTGTTTCCATTCCTCATGTAAAGTTGAACTTATGTATGTATCTTGTTTCCAATAATACTAAACTACTTGGTCCTTCAGGATTCGTATTCCTTGTATGTATTCCAACGTAATAAAATAAGGCACCAACTCTAGGCTACCGGGGACGGGTCCTTATAGTTGGTATCAGACGATGTTTAGTAGAATACTTGGAAACTAGATTTAGAAAACGTAGAATTAGGGAAGAGGCCCTAAGTTAGTCTTTGAGGATAGACATTCAATAATGTCTTGATATTTTGGTAAGGAATAGATTATGTGGATCTTTCAAGCAATACATCCTTGTCTGGATACGAGCAGGTAGAGGTGGCTCTGGCACAGGTGTATCTAGGGGTAAAACCCAAAAACACTGCTTTGAGCTAGACTCAAATGGGAACTAGTGCACGAAAATGGGCCTTGCTACACTCTTGGTTATGACACTCCTGGGGGATATTCTTAGGATAATTCCCATTTTCTTTACAAGCCATTATAAAGGAGTTTAATGTAAATATTCCTCAAAGAATCCATTTTTGTGAATATGGTATTAGCCATGCATAGGATGTCAATTTTTCTGAGTATTTTTAAGTTAAGATTATACATTGTGATTCACAACCTAATCTATTGTATGCCATTTTATTGATATGGCGCCTAGTGGACGGAATGAAAATTGCACGAATGCACATTTCCCCTGTAGTGATTTTCCTCCGAAGCAAGATAATGATGTTGACTCTGGTATTGTGACTGGTGCTGAGCAACTCATAAATATATTGGGACAACTTATTCAGGTTATGAATAATAACCTGACTCATATGGAGAATCCATATCCACCATATGGAGGATCCATGCTAGATCGCTTTATGCGGAAAAAATCTCCATCATTTAACAAAACTAAAAACCTATTTGTAGCAGATAAGTGGATATGTTCCTTTGAGAAGATATTTCTCTCCTTCAGATGTAATAAAAGAAAGAAGGTTGTCATGGAAGTATATCGACTATCAAGAGATGCGGATTAGTGGTGGTCATTAATCCAAAACACAATGGAGGAAGAAGAAATAGAAGAGATGGAATGGAGGGAATTCAAGGAAATATTCTTAGAAAAATATTTCCCTCATGAACAATGAGAAGATATGGAGAGACAATTCTTGAATCTTAGGTAGAAGGAGGATGAAAATGTTTCCAAGTATGAAGCCAACTTTACAAGGTTATCAAGACATGTTGCGGACTATATACCAAATCTAAGGAGCAAAATTGATCAATTCTTTGATGGCCTAAAGAAATTCCTCTAGCCGGCACTGGTCTGCCAAAGCTTTTCATCACATGAGGATGTAGTTTCATGTGCCATCAAGATAGAAAAAAAAAATTCTCTAAGTCATATGACTTTAAGGGAAAACAAGAAAAGAAGAGGGCTACTGAAAACCCTAGGAAATGAAATAAGGAAACGAGGAAGAAGGGAAGAGTCGAATTTCCACCATGGGATAATTGTAGAAGGAAACACCCGGATGCGTGCTTAAAAGGAAAAGGAATATGCTAAAAATGTAGTCAGAAAGGCCATCTTGCTGGTGATTGAAAAGGAAAGAAGGAGTCCAATGATGGTCGAGGCTATAATTGTCAGGATATGGGGCACTATGCTAATAGTTTTCCAAAACGTCATGGAAATATGCAACAGAAGAGGCCAAGGGAGCAAGGACAAGCATATGCGATCACAACTGCAGAGGTTGATGTTCCGCGTGACGTGGTGGAAGGTACATTGATAGTTTCATCAAGCTTAGCCAATGCATTATTTGATTCTAGATAATTGCATTGTTTCATATATTCCCACTTTACTAATAAAATTAGATATTTCCAATTTGATTTAACAAGGGAGTTGTTAGTCAAAACTCCTAAGGGAAGTATCATTGCTACAAATTTCTGTGAATCAGTTCCCATTAAGGAATATAAATGTTCTTTATCTGCTGATATTATCATCATAACCATGATTGAATTTTATATAATCCTTTGTATGGATTGGTTTTCAGACCATGGTGAAAAAATTTATTGTAAGAAGAAGGAGGTTACTATTTTTGATAACGATAATAAAGAACACCTTATCTTTAGAGAAGAATCGTCACCACCTGATTGTTATCTAGATCCACCCCCAGTATCTCAACTAAATTCAATTTTTGGGGAATAAGATAATGAAATAACTTTGGGTGAGGAAAGGAATGTTCAAATAGAGGATGTACCCATTTTGAAAGAATATGTTGATGTGTTTCCAAAATATTTACTTGGAAATCCTCCAGAATAAGAAATTGAGTTTTCTATTGATTTAATTCCTGGTTCAAGGCCCATAATGAAGACCCCTTATAGAATGACCACTATGGAATTAGTTGATCTAAAGAAATAGTTAGAGTATTAGAATGAAAAAGGATTTATTCTACCTAGTGTTTCTCCATGGGGAGCCCCAGTTCTCTTTGTCAAGAAGAAAGATGGATCCATGAGGCTTTGCATTGATTATAGGGAAATCAATTCTATTACAGTAAAGAATAATTATCCCCTACCTTGAATTGATGATTTATTTGACCAACTTCATGGAGATAAATACTTTTCAAAGATTAAAATTCGATATAGATATCCTGAGTTGAGTGTGAAAAAGGAGGACATTCCGAAAATAGCATTTCAAACCAGGTACGGGTATTATAAATTTACTGCAATGCCTTTTGGATTGACCGATGCACCCTCTGTCTTCATGGATCTAATGAATAGAGTTTTCAAGGAATATCTCGATGATTTTGTAGTGGTATTTATTGATGATATCTTGGTATACTCCAAAAGCTATAAAGATTATGAAAATCACCTGCGCATTATCCTGAAGACTCTTAGAAGACATGAATTATATTGTAAGTTTAGCAAGTGTGAATTCAGGCTTCAAGAGATTTCCTTTCTTGGCTATATTGTTTCTAAGGATGGAATCCAAGTTGATCTTGGAAATAAAAAGGCAATCCAAGATTGGCCGAAGCCAACAAACATAACTGAGTTATGCAGTTTTATTGTCTTAGAAGGTTATTATCAGCATTTCGTACTAAATTTTTCCCAACTGGCTAACCCGCTAATTAATCTCACACGTAAAGGGGTTAAATTTTTATGGACCAAAGATTGTGATGAATGTTTCGAATAACTGAAGAGAATATTAGCCAATTATCTTATATTGACTATACCATCGGGGAATAAAGGGTTTGTTATTTATAGTGATGCTTCAAAGAAAGGACTTGGTTGTGTACTTATGCAAAATTATAGGTTTATTTCTTATGCATCACGAAAGCTAAAAATTCATGAGAAAAAATATGATACTCATGATTTCGAGTTAGTTGCTATAATATTTGCATTGAAGATATGGAGACATTATCTCTATGGTGAAAAATGTGAGATTTATACTGATCACAAGAGTTTGAAGTATATTTTCTCATAGAAAGAACTCAACATGAGGCAAATGAGATGGCTTGAACTACTCAAGGATTATGATTTCACGATACACTACCACCTGGGGAAGTCAAATAAGGTGGCAGATGCCTTGATCAGAAAGGATCATGGAGTTTTGAGCAAGATGATAGTTGAAAGAGATCCTATTTTCATGGATCTAGTAATGATGGATATGGGAATAACCATGGAAGGTGAAACATCAATTCTTTTTCAAATGGTTTTCAAACCAACTTTACTAGAAAGGATAAAAAATTCGCAGGTTGATGATCAGAAGTTTCAAAAGAAGATTAAAGCTATGAATGATGGGAGATTGAGTGATTTAGTATATGAACATAGAATTTTGAAATTTGGTAAGAGACTTTGTGTTCCTGATATACCTGATCTAAAAAGGGAATTGTTGGATGATGCTCATAGTTCCAATTTCTCTATACACCATGGTATCACTAAGATGTATAGAGATTTGAAGGAACATTTCTGGTGGGACAACATGAAAAGGGAGATTGCTGATTTTGTGTCAAGATGTATGGTTTTTCAACAAGTGAAAGATGGAAGGCAACAAACTGGAGGAGTATTGCAACCCCTTCCCATAGCTGAGTGGAAATGGGATAATATCATGATGGACTTTGTCATGGGACTACCAAAGACTCATAGAAGGAACAATGCAATATAAGTCATTGTCGATCATCTTACCATGTCAGCACATTTTCTTTCTATAAGAGAAGATCTACCACTTGAACGACTAGCAAGACTATATATTAATGAAGTTGTGAGACATCATGGAGTACCCCTATCGATTGTTTCTGATCGTGATCTACGTTTTACATCAAGATTCTAGAAAAGTCTTCATAAGGCCCTAGATACTGATCTTCATTTGAGCACTACCTACCACCCACAAGCTGATGGACAATTAGAATGGACTATTCAAAAATTTGAAGACATGCTGAGGTCTTGTTCACTTTATTTTAAAGTCATGTGGGATTAGTATTTACCTCTCGTTGAATTTTCCTATAATAATAGCTTCCATTCAAGCATTCAGATGGTACCCTATGAAGCATTATATGGGAGGCGATGTAGTACACCAACATGCTGGGATGACGTTAGTGAAAGAAAGATCGTGGGCCCAGAACTTGTTGAAGAAACAATGGAAAAGTTGAAGATTATCCAGAACCATATCAAAATAGCTCAATGTAGGCAAAAGAGCTATGCAGATAACCGAAGTAAGGATTTGGAGTTTCAAGAAGGTGATCAAGTTTTCGTAAAGATATCTCCATGGATGGGTATTATACGATTCGGTAAGAAGGGAAAGTTAAGTCCCAGGTATATCAAACCTTTTGAAATTATGGACCTAATTGGAGTCGTAGCTTACCGACTGTCAATGCCGCCATGTCTCTCCAAGGTTCACAAAGTGTTCCAAGTGTCAATGTTAAGAAAGTACATGCCAGACCCAACACATGTACTCACTTATGAAGAAGTGGAACGTGAGCTTGATCTATCTTACTATGAAGAGCTTATGAAGATTCTTGATACTAGAGAACAAGTATTGAGAAATCGGATGACTCTTCTGGTGAAGGTTCTATGGGGGAACCATAATATAGAGGAAGCAACATGGGAGCCCGAGGATCTTATGTTAAAGACATACCCGAATCTTTTTAGGTAATATTCTGTGAATTTTGAGGATGAAATTTTTGTAAGGAGGGGAGAATGTAACACCCTAAGGTTTTGAAAATAAATATAGAACACAATTTTGTAATCTAACAATAAAAACAAATTTGTCTCTTCTATGTTTTGAATTTCAAGAAATGGTCATCTAGAGTTGTGTTCAGTAAGTCATTTGGAGTCTGATAGAACAAACTTGATTTTTGGTGAATAGTAACATACCCTTATGAATAGTAATATGAATTGTAATATGACCCTAATGAATAGTAAATTTTATTATTATTTTATTTTCTTAAGGATAGAGGATAAAAATAACTTGGATAATTTTTCATTATGATAATGAAGTAGTTATAGAATTAGAACTGTTAATTTTTGAATTAAGTATGATTTTATTTAAAAGTTAAATGAATAATATTTAGAAAATTATTTTTCAAAAATGTACTTCACTTTTGAATTCTACACATTGAAAAATGTAAGGGGTGAATTTTTTGGATTTTTCTGAAATTCATGAATTTTTGATGAATAGTAAAATACGATAAAATATGATAAATACTAAATACTTGATTTACTACATCATAGGTGATTAAAGGATTACATAAGCCCACTTGGTTTGAACACACATTCCATTATTACTGTTAGTTGTCACAAGAAACAATAATATTGGTTTTCTTGAGGTAAAAAATAAAATAATGAATTAAATATTCAAAAATTACTCCTCTCCTCCACTATAAAAACCCCTCACCACTCCCTCTTCTCTTCACTCCTCTAAGCCTTTAAGATCCTAAAATTTCTTACCAATTACCCTTCCATAGTCTATCCCCACGTCCAGGAAGCTTTAGGTCTTTCCAAAAGACCAAAACCCCTTCCCTTAAGGAGTTTCTCAAGGAGGTTATTTCAAGAGGTAAAGTACCCTTCTTTTTCATTTGGTTTCATTTCAATTTATCTTCTTTTATTATCCTCTTCTCACCAGCTCTATCTAAATGATCATGATAACTCTAGTTAAATCTATATACTATATTTATATCATGTGAATGTAAGAACCATCCTAAATATTTTTACTCCCTCCCTTTTATTTTATAAATGAAATCGACGTCCATGAGGTTCCGATTTATAACCTTCATGGACGATGAAGTTTCAGTCTTTAATTTATTCTTCATTACTAGTCAGGAATTTATATTCATGGTTGAACCAGACTATAATATATGTTTTATAACCTAATTAATATTCATGAACCATAATATTTACATATAATTAAGATATATGACAAAACCCGTTCATAATTTTCCAAATAAAGACGAATAATCGAAGTGGTTGTCATTTAATGGTTCATCCTCATTCCATGTAACCAAATGATATATATGACCATTATCAATTATTTTTGTTCATTAATAATATATAATTCAAATCCTAGAGATTTATAACCATTCCACATGATCTTTATTAATTAAATACAAGTGAACCGAATATGAAAATAAAAGAAACAAACACTCCAGAATGACGAAATTCAATACAATAACTTATCAATAAAGACATAAATGAACTAAATAGAATTATGGTAAACTAAGTACATGTCTAATAGATTCTTAAATAATTTATTATCAAGTAAAAATTCATATTCCAGGAACTTTAGTATAATAGCGGAACACATTTGGAGTTAAGGTAAGGGTTTTTCCACCCAAACATCCATTTTCATTCGGGATACTTTCATTGTCTAAATACCTCAATGAAATTCTTATTTATTGTTATGTACTCATCATATGTTCTGTTTGAGTACCATATATATGTGTAGAAACTTGAAACCGTATTTATTTTATGGATAGTTACACATTTTAAAAGGAACTTTTAAAATTGTTTAAAAAATACAAGCCCGATTCAAGGGAATTTCTCAAATTATTACCTATTTTCATGGGCACTCTATAGTTTGTTTTTGGAAACCATTATCTTTATAAAATCACTAATTTTATTATTAAAATACTATATTACTTCACTTTTGTTTTTTTATAAAGATTTTCCCAAAAGAACTCTTATTTTCAAAAGAAAAGAGTATTTATCTCCAGAATTGCTTAATGACATTATAAGAGTGTTTTCATCTAATTCAACACTCTTGTTGATTACATGGTATTATTGGGTTTAATAATTTATGATGTCATCTACCATATTTGATTTAATTTTTTAGGACTAACTCTATTGTGGATGATTTATCCAAAAACCATTCACCATATTATTTTGAATGGTTAGTGTTTTATGTTTAATGATTGGGGAAAGATAGATACATTTCATATGATTATTTCAATATGAATCTATTTGTTGTTTATGTTTATCCCCTCTCATATGAGGAATGCATTGGACTTATTATGTGATTGGTGGGGACCAATATATCTCCTCGATGCATAGGAAGGTCTCATGAGACAAATAGACATGGAATTGGCCGAGGCCTTTCCTAACGTGATATAGATTTTGGTCGAGGCCTTAATCATTAGACGTCTTGGTCGAGGCCTTGAAAAAATGTTTCAGAGTGTCTGAAATTAGGCTTTCCATCATTATGAGTTCAGATATTGATATTTCATGTGGTTATTCAACTAGTAGAATACCCATGATTATGTTTTATTATGGCATTATTTACTCAACTCATATTCTAGCCATAATGTGTTCATGTTTATTATTAAAGTCATATGTTTTCAATTATTCACTATGTCTAATGTTTATATTATCTTCCCCTATATTTCTTACTCTTACATAGCGTTTGATCTCACCCCTTTCTTATGTTTCATTTTCTCAGGACATGAAGAAGTGTCATATGAATGACTTACAAGCATAATCTAGGAGATGTGATTACTCTAGTGGAATAAATTCATGTCGTTTTTCCTTTCCTTATGTAAAGTAGAAATTATGTATGTATCTTGTTTCCAATAATACTAAACTACTTGGTCCTTTGGGAATCGTATTCCATGTATGTATGCCAACGTAATCAAATAAGGCACCAAATCCAGGCAACTAGGGATGAGTCCTTACAGGGAAGAGGTAACTGTTAAGGATGAGAGGTGAGACTACTCTTGACTAACATGAAACTTCATATGAAGTTCAGAAAAGAGGTCCATTAACTTCCATTCATCATTGGATTCCTTTATGGCCTGTGTTTGATTTTTCCGACTCAGTGCATTATCAACCACATTTCCCTTTCTAGGAATATAGTCAAGCTCCAAATCAATAGATTATAGATATTCGACCCATCTCAACTGTCTGAGGATCAAGTCATGCTGAGGAAAGATATACTTGAGGATTTTTTGATCTATATACACCAAAAGAGCTCACCCAATAGATAATGTCTCCAGAAACATATGTCAAGGACAAATAATGCTATCTTGAGGCCATGCGTCAGGTAATTTCTCTCGTGAGGCCTCAACATCCAAGATCCGTACGCAATGAATTTGTCTTCCTGCATCAACAAACCTCCTATACCAATGCCTCACACATAGAAGAAGATGGTATAACATTTTCTAGGTTCAATAAGAACTTGAATCGGTGTCGAGACAAGCCTCCCATTCAGTTCTTGAAATGCTTTCTCACATGCTTCTGAGCACCAAAACTTAACACCCTTCTTTTTTAATCCAAAAAGAGGTGAAGCAAGATGTGAGAAGTCCTATATGAAACACCCGTAAAATCCAAAAAGACCATAGAAACTCCTGATATCAAACAAATTTTTGGGATTCTCTGAGGAATCTATAGCGATAACACCCCATGCTTCCATGATGCGTTTGTCTTTGAAAAATACAATAGCTTGTACTGTATGCAACATTGAGGTCTAACACACCACGACCAATTAAACTAGCCATTATGAATAGTAATACCCAATTTTTGAAATTTTATAAATTTTATTTTTCAAAATGGACTTCATTTTTGGATTTATAATATCAAAATTAGCTTAGGGTGAATTTTTGGTATTTTTCTAAAAACAATCAATTTTTGATGAATAGTGAAAAGAAGTGCGTTATTATTTAAAACCGATTTTTTATTTTAATAATTAATTATTTTATTTAAATTTATTTTAATTCAAAATAGATACATAATACCTATATTAATTCAATGTAATTCATTGTAGTCATTTTATTATAAAATTTTATGTATAAAATTTTATTGAACCTTTTAAAGTCTTTTACCCACCTTCTAGGCACATTAAAAAATATCCCTAAAATGCAATTTTACATATTATATGAATTTAATTTCACAAATAAAAAAGATATAGTTGACCTCAGTATGTAATATTTGGTTCAATAAGATGAATTTTATCTAGTGAATAGTAACTTTTGATTTTTTTACCACGATTAAAAGTAAATAGGGTAATCAAAGGAAAAATGATATCATAATTAACCTAACACAAGTAATAATTCTATTGGATAAGTGCATTTAGAAAAAAAATAAATCTTAGGATTAAAATATGATCCTATTTGATCCACTTGTATTGGATTAATATGTTTATTATTATTTTATTTAAAGAAGAGTTAAAAGTGTTAAAATCAAATTTTAATAACTAAAACTTTTTTAATACAGAGATATAAATATGATAAATTCAACTATAAATATTAACTAGTAATATAAAAATATTTACTACATAATGGTATTTTGTTCATAATTTTTATACATTAGCTAATTAAATTTATTTATGAAACAATGCTGATGCAGTAATTACCTTATTAATGAAAGAATAAAATAATTGATATTATAAATATCCCAATAAATGTAAATTTAGACTTTTGATGCATTAAAATAATTTTATATTTTAATATGACATGTTAGGGATAATTAAATAAACTTTTTTCTTCGTGATAAAGTTGTTATATCTTTCACAAAACGAAAATACCAAATGGTGTCGAAATTGACATAAATGAGTTTTTAAAACAAATGCTATATTATTAATTGATATAATATTCATAAAAATATAAGGTTCATATAAAGGTCATAGATAAGGTTAGATATCTCAATAATGAACCACTTGTGTTTCTCTTGGATTTTTATAGTATGTTTATTAACCATTTATTATAACAATTCAAGAATACATGGTAAAAGTTAAACTATTTAACTAAGAGTTAAATCTAAAAGATAAAGTTAATATGGTGAGCTAAAACTATCTAAATCCTATTTTTTGAGATGTTTAAACCCATCCCCACCATATCCTTGAAATAAATCCTTTTAGATCCATTATAAACTTAAAATTATTTTATAATTAAATAATATTTCATGCTTTTCACAATGTGACCCTCACCTCTCTTATAAAAGGGTACTTCCCCTTATCTTAATTTCACACCTCCAAAGCCATTTGGCTCGACCAAAACACTACTAAAATATCCTTATAACTATCCTAAATGAAATATAGAGGCCATAATTAGATCAGAAACCATCCTAAGAGCCCTATTGATCAAATCAAAAGAAGGCACACGAAGAAGAGTTAATAAGTTCATCACCTCATTCAAAGTTTTTTCTTCTTTCACTTCCTCTTTCTTTGTTGTTTACATAACAAAGTAATAACTCCAATACCTTCTACATAATATGATGTTATTATATATATGGTATAACCATATTCAATATTCTATCCATCCTATGAATGAAAAATTCACTATATGTGCATACGTACGGCTTACCATCTCCACATCGTGGGGTAGTTTGTTATTCAACAATTAATTATTTGGATGGGTATAATAATCAGTATAAATTATGTAAATAATAAATATAAAATGTTAATGATTATGTATATTTTATATACCATCCAATGACATACAATTTTACCATAATAATAATTATATTATTGCTCGTGCATACGTACTAATTACCGTCTCCACGAACACGATGAGATTTATTCCCCATCATAACCATTCCAAAATAATTTTCATTTTAGGGTTGAAAATAATATTTAATAATTAAATATCATTCTGGATATTAATAAAATACATCCTATCCCGAACAAACATGACTTTTGTAAAAAAACATATATATGAAAATGAATTAGTTACCACCTAAAACAATGATACTACTAAAATATTATTAACAAAGAAATATTAGAAGATCATATAAGATATCATATTTATGTATGTGGTTCTTATATAATTTAATAACAATTATTTAACTATTACACCTGAGGTTGATTAACCCTTTACCAATAAAAATTACAAGATACGAGTTAATTTTACAATCTCTTTATTATCTGAGGTTGTTTATAAATGAGTATCTACTAGGACCTATTTGTCATCCACATCCGTGTTTCTTAAAAATGTATTTCAAAATAGATTTACTATTTAAAAGACTATGTTTTTAATTCATTTATTCCATTGTTTTACTTTTTATAAAATGGATTCAAAGGAATATTTTCTTCACATTCCAAATAAGGTACTTTAGGACCAATTCGAAAAATTAAGGTAAGAATGTTTTTTAACTTATACGGTGGGTGATGCTATTTTCAACTATTATAACTCATTCGATGCATCCCTTATAAAATTATAAGAATATTTTATGAATAAATGTTTTCTTTTATAATTATGTGACTTTTAAACTATTTCAAAATAGAAAGATATATTTTTCTCTTATAGTTTTTATTTCATCTATGTCAATATCCTTTGATGTATTTTACACTTGTTTGGAGTTGATTTATAATGATACACTCTTCCATATAGTATTGAAGGCTTTGTGAAATGTTTGAATATGGATGTATTATTTTTATACCATTCATGTATTATGGTTAAAGTAGTAACACTTCGTATGTTAGTTTTAATACGAATGTTTATGTTATGTTTCCACCTTTTCATATGAGGAATGCATTGGACTTAGTAAGTGACGGGTGGAGCCCGCTATAGCTCCTTGATGCATCGGTAGGTTTCATGAGAAAAACTAGTGTCATGGAAAAAGGCCATGATAAAATCTTTATTTGTAGTTTTTGTGTGAGTACTTGACTATGTGGTTATGATGTCTGGTATTATACATTTCATCATTATGAATTTAGCTATTGGTATTACATGGGATTATTCGACTAGTAGAATATCCATGTGAAAAAGTAAATGGAATTATTTGATTTATCTTTTATATATTGTTTTTTTGTTTTGTTTTAAAAGTATTGTGTTTTAGTCTTATACATTTAATTCGATATTTATTGATATTTATGAAAGATTCTGCTATCTTTTTATCCTTACTGAGCATCTGAGCTCATCCCTTTCTTATGTTTTATTTTTCCCAGGATGTGAAGAATTATATTATGACTGACCTGCTAGGATATGCTAGGTATATGAGTGTATTCTATGGAGACAAAGATTTTCCTTTTCATTTCATCATGTATTGTGAATTTTTTTTATGTATCCAGTACTTCCAAGGATACTAAACTATTTGACCTTTCAGAAAAATGATTTCTTCTATCATGTCAATGTTATGTAATAATGCACCGAATCTGGGTAACTAGGTTTGGGGCCTTATAGTCGGTATCAGAAGAATTTTAGTAAAATCATTGGAATATAGATTTAGAAAAACTGTAATTAGAGAATATTACCATAAGATATGATTCGAGGATTAATATAGAATAACTTCCTAGAATTTTGGTAATGTAGAGATTTTGTGTATTTTCCTAGAAATAAATCCCTCTTTGGATACGAGAAGGCTGAGGCAACTCTAGCACAGATGTACCTAGGAGTGAAAACTCCAACAAAGAGTTTTGGGCTTGACCTGAGATATCCATGTACTCGACAACAAGCCTTGCTACACTATTGGTTACGACACACCTAGGGGATATGCTTAGAATAATTCACATTTTCTTTACCAAACATTATGAAGAATTTAAGATTAAATATTTCATAAAATAATTTTTTTATGATTATGGATTATAGGTATGAATTGTTTAATTTATATTAGGTATTTTACTAGTTTTGAATTATGTATTGCGATTCATAAACTAATCTAGTCTATGCCACTTTTTAGAAATGGTACCTAGTGGAAAGAATGGAAACTGTATTAATGCACACAATCCATGTAGGGATTTCACTCATACACAAGATAATTATAGTGGAGTTGGTGATGTAAAAAGTTCTGAACAAATTATAACCATATTGGGACAACTCACTCTGGTTATGAATAATAACCTTACCCATATAGAGAACCCTAATCCATAATGTAAAGGATCAACGTTTGACTGCTTCATGAAGAAAAAAAAACCAAAATTCAATGGTACTACAACTCTATTTGTAGCTGAGCAATGGATAAGTTCCTTAGATAAAATATTTCATACTTCGGGGAGTAGTGAAATGGAAAAAAGTTGTCATGGAAGTTTATCACCTCACAAGAGATACAGATCAATAGTGGTCATTGATTCAAAAGACAATGGAAAATGATGAAGTTTCAAATATGGAATGAAGGGAGTTTAAAGATATTTTCATAGAAAAATACTTTCCTCATGATCATCGAGTGGATACGAAAAGAAAATTCTTGTGTCTGAGGCAAAAGAAGGATGAGAATGTCTCAATGCATGAGGTAACATTACAAGGTTAACAATGAATTATTTAGATTATATACATAACCCAAAGAATAATATTGATCACTTCATTGATCGATTAAAACCATTTCTCTGTTGAGAATTCGTCTCACAATCCTTCTCATCATATGATGATTTTTTCTCATGTGCTATCAAGAAAGTAAATGAATTATCTAAGTATTATGACATTAATGAAAAGGAAGGGAAGAAGATATATGCTAAACACTCTATAAATGGATATAATGGGAGGAAGGGAAAAGTTGAATTTCCATCCTGTAGTAAATGTGGGAAGAAATACCCTAGTACTTGCCCGAAGGGAATGATAGTCTGTTAGAAGTGTCGAGAAAAAGGCCACCAAGCTCTTGATTGCAAGGTAAAGAAATATGATGTCAATTTAGAATTCTACAATTATAGATAAATGCGTAATTGAAAAAATTAATGGCCTATTTTCCAAGGAAACTTACCTTAGAAAATTCCAAGAGAGAAAGACCAAGCTTATGCGATCAATACTACTGAGGTTGAAGCTCGGAATGACGTGGTGGTGGGTAATTTAATGGTTTCCACAAATTTAGCCAATGATTTATTTGATTCTGGATCATTGCATTGTTTCATATATTCCTAGTTTTCTAATAAAATTAGATGTTTTCAATTTGAAATAAAAAGGGAGTTGTCAGCCAAAACTTTTAAGGGAAGTATCGATGCAACAATGTTTTGTCAACCAGTTACCATTATGGCATATAAACGTTCTTTATCTGCTTATTTTATTGTCATACCCATGATTTAATTTGATATAATCCTTAGTATGGATTGGATTTTAGACCATTATGTGAAAATATATTATAAGAAGAAGGAGGTTACAATTTTCAATGATGATAAAGAGTACCTTATATTTAGAGAAGAAACCTCACCATCTGATTCTTATCTAGAGCCACCCTAGTAGCTCTACTAAATTCAATTATTGGGTAGGAAGAGAGTGAAATAACTTTGGGTGAATAAATGAATGTTAAAATATGAGGTGTACCGATTTTTCAAGAATATGTTGATGTGTTTCGAGTGGATTTACCTAGAAATCCTCTAGAATAAGAAATTGATTTTTCCATTGATTTAAATCCTAGTTCAATGACCATATCGAATACCCCTTATAGAATATCCACTGTGGAATTAGTGGAACTAAATAAACAACTAGAGGAATTTAGTAATAAAGGATTTATTCTACCTAATGTTTCTCCATGGGGAGCCCCTATTCTTTTTGTTAAGAATAATGATAGATATATGAGGTAGTACATTGACTACAGGGAGATCAATTGTATAACAATAAAGAACAAGTATAACCTACATCTCATTGATGATACATTCAATCAAATTTATGCAGCTCAATTTTTTTCAAAGATTCAAATTCGATATGGATATCATCAGTTGTGTGTAAAGAAAGAATACATTCCAAAAACAAAATTTCAAACAAGGTATGGGCATTACTAGTTTACAATAATGCATTTTGGACTAACTAATGCTCCCTCAATATTCATGGATCTAATGACTAGAGTTTTCAAGGAATATCTTGATTACTTTGTAGTGGTATTTGTTGATGATATTTTGGTATACTAAAAAATAAATGAAGATCATGAAAATCACTTGCACACTATTATAGAGACACATAGAAGAAATGAAAAATATGGGAATTCTAGAAAGTGTAAATAATGGCTTCAGAAGATTTTTTTTCTTGGCCATATTGTCTTTATGAATGGAATATATCTTCATCCTTCAATGACCGTGGAAATACATGAATATCTAGCACTGAAATGTATAACTGAGGTATGTAGTTTTATTCATTTAGCAGGTTATTATCAGCATTTTATCCATATTGTTTCCCAATTGGATAACCCATTTACCAAGCTCACAAGTAAATGGGATAATTTTTTTTGAAAAAATAGAGGGAAGAATGTTTTGAAGAACTAAAGGGAATATTAGTCAATGATTCTATATTGAATCTACAACTGGGGAATGATGGGTTTGTTATTTATAGTGAGGCTTCCAAGAAAGGACTTGATTTTGTCCTTATGCAGAATTATAGAGTTATTTCCAATGCATCCCAGGAGATAAAAATTCATGAACAAAACTATCACATTCTTGATCATGAGTTAACAACTGTAATATTTTATATGAATATATAGAGACACTATCTCTATGGTGAAAAATTTGGGATATATAACGATCATAGGAGTTTGATATATATTTTCTCCTAGAAAGAACTCAACATGAGGAAAATACGATGGATTGAACTACTCAGATATTATGATTGCACTATACACTACCACCCAGGGAGGGAAAATAAGGTGGCAGATGCTTTGAGTAGAATGGATCATGGATTTTTGAATATGATGATAGTTGAAAGGGATCCTATGTTTATGGATCTAGTAAAGATGGATATGGGAATAATCATTAATGGTAAAACATCAATATTTTTTCAAATGAATTACAAACCATCTTTACTAGAATGGATAAAAAGTTTTCAGACTAATGATGATGAGTTTCAAAAGAAAATTAAAGTTGTGAATGATGGGAGATTGATTGACTTCGTATATGAATACAAAATTTTGAAATTTTGGAAGAGACATTGTGTTCCCGATATATCTGATCTAAAAATGGAATTTTTGGATGATGTTAATAGCTCCATTTTCTCTATACACTCTTTTAACAATAAGATGTAAATATATTTGAAGGAACAATTTTGTGAGACAACATGATAAGGGAGATTTCTGATTATGTATCAAGATGTATGGTTTTTTAAAAGAATAAGGCTGGAAGACAATATCCTTGAGGGGTCATGCAACCTCTTCCCATACTTGAGTGTAAATAGGATGATATAACAATGGAATTTGTAATGGGGCAACGAAAGACTCCTAGAAGGAATGTTGAAATATGGGTCATTTTTGATCGTCTTACCAAGTCATCACATTTTCTTACTATAAGAGAAGATTTACCACTTGAACGTTTAGAAAGACTATATATTGAGGAAGTTGTAAGACTTCATAGAGTAACCCTATCGATTGTTTTTGATCATGATCCCTGCTTTACATCAAGATTCTAGAAAATTCATTAGAAATCCGTAGATACTGTACTTCATTTGAGCACTGCCTACCACCCTCAAACTGATGGATAATAAGAAAAGACCATTCAAACCCTATAATTTATTTTGAGATCTTTCCCACTTGACTTTCAAGGTATGTGGGATCATTAATTATCTTTGGTAGAATTTTCCTATAACAATAGCTTCCCATCAAGTATTCATATGGAACCATATGAAGAGTTTTATAGAAAGAGATGTTGCACACCAACTTGTTGGGATGATGATGGAGAATGAAAAGTCGCAGGCCTAGAACCTGTTTAGGAAACAATTGAAAAGGTCACGAATATCCAAACCCACAACAAAGAAGGTCAAATAGAAAGAATATCTACACTGATAACTGAAGGAAAGATTTGGATGTCCATGTAGGAGATCGTGTTTTCTTTATGGTATGTATATGGATGGGTGTTATACGATTCAGTAAGAAGGTTAAATTAAGTCCTAGGTACATCAGACCATTAAAAATTATAGAACGAATTGGAGTTGTATCTTACCATTTGGTAATGTTTCCATGTCTCTCCAAAGTTCATTATGTGTTCCACATATCCCTGTTTAGAAAATACATGCCTAACCCCATGCATGTACTAACCTATGAAGAAATATAAATGGAACCCGATCAGTCTTATTGTGAAGAGCCAATGTAATTTCTTGATAACAGAGAACAAGTGTTGAGAAACCGAATGACTCATTTGGTAAAAGTTCTATGGAGAAACAATAAGATGGAAGAGGAAATGTGGGAACCTTAGGAACTAATGAGGAAGAACCACCCAAATATTTTTATTTATTAGTATTATAGAAATTTTTAGGATTAAATTATTTGAATGAGGGAAGAATGTAACAACCAATGCTTCGATTTTATGTTTCTCTATGAATAATACAATATCTTCTACTGTACACAACTTCGATTTCTAGCACACCACGACCAATCAAACTAGCCATTATGAATAGTAATACCTAATTTTTGAATATTTATAAATTTTATTTTTCAAAATGGACTTCATTTTTGGATTCAGAATATCAAAATTAGCTTAGGGTGATTTTTGGTATTTTTCTGAAAACTTTTAATTTAGGATGAACAGTGAAAAATACTTCATTATTATTTAAAAATGACTTTTTATTTAAATATTTATTTATTTTTTTTAAATTTATTTTAAGTCAAAATAGATACATAATACCTATATTAGTTCAATGTAATTTATTAGACTCATTTTATAATAAAATTAGATGTATAAAATATTATAGGACTTTTTAACAACTTTTACCCACCTTTTAGGCATGTTAGAAAATTTGAATAAAACATAATTTTACCACTTCTCAATATTCAATTTCAAAAATCAGACAGACACGGTTGACACTAGTAAATAAAACTTGGTTCAATAAGATGAAAATATTTTTTCGTGAAAAGTAACTTTTGAATTATGTTTACCATGGTTAAAAGTAAATAGGGTAATTAAAGGTAAAAATGATAATATAATTACCCTAAAAAATGTATTAATTCTACTGGATAAGTGTATTTGGACCAAAATATACTTTAGTAATAAAATATGTTTACCTTTCATCATCTTGGATTAGATTAGGACAATTTTTTTTCCATGAATAGTTAAAAGTGTTAAATTCAAATTTTAATAACTAAAACATTTTTAATATAGGGTATACATAAGATAAATTAGACTATAAATATTCATTATAATGATAAAGTTATTTACTATATAATGATATTTTATTTATTATTTTTAGTCATTATATAATTAAATTTCTTTTTGACATAATGATGATGCAGTTATTACCTTATCAATGAAAGAATAAAATAATTGATATTATAAGTATCCAAATAAATGAAAATTGAGACTTTTGATTCATTACACTAATTTTATTGGTTAATATGACATGTAAGGGTCAAATAAATAATTTTTTTTCTAAGTTATAAAGTTTTTATGACTTTCACAAAAACAAAATACCAAATAGTGTCAAAATTGACATAAATGAGTTTTTAATACAAATACCATATTATTAATTGATATAATATTCATGAAAATCTAAGGTTTAGAAAAAGAACTTAGATAAGGTTAGATATGTCAATAATAAGCCACTTGGGTTTATCATGACTTTTTATAGTATGTTTATGAACTATTTATTAAAATAATACATTAATACATGGTAAAAGTTAAACTATTTAACTAAGAGTTAAATCTAAAATATAATGTTAATATGGTGACCTAAACCTGTCTAAAAACTGTTGTTTGAGAGTATTTAGACCCATACACACCTTATACATGAAATTAATACTTTTTTATCCGTTAGAAACTGAACATTATTTTATAAAAAAAAAATTATTTCAAGATTTTCAAAAAGTGACCCTCACATCTCTTTTAAAAGGGTAGTTCCCCTTCTCTTAATTTCACACCTCCAAAGCCATTTGGCTCGGAAAAAATCTGCTCAAATATCCTCCCAAATATCCTAACTTTAATATAGAGGCCTTACTTTGATCATAAGACAACCTAAAAAGAAATTTTGATCAAATCAAAAGGAAGAACCCGAAGAAGAGGTAATAATTTCATCACCTCTTTCAAAGTTCTTTTCTTCTTCCACTTCTTCTTTCATTATTGTTTCCATACCAAAGTAATAAATCCAGTACCTTCTACAAATTGGGATGTTATAATAAATATGGTACAACCATATTCATTATTATATCCATCCTATTAATGAAAAATTCACCAAACGTGTGTACGTGCGGCTAACCGTCTCCACAGCGTGGTGTAGTTTGTTATTCAAAACTCCATTATTTGGATGGGTATAATAATGGGTATAATTGATGAAAATAATAAATATAACATTTTAATTATTATTTATATATGTATACCATCCAATTACATATGATTTTACCATTAATATAATGATATTATCGCTCATGCATACGTACGAATTACCGTCTCCATGAACACGATGAGATTAATTCCCCATAATAACAATTAAAGAATGATTCTAATTTTATGATAAAAAATACTATTTAAGAACTCAATGTCATTCTAGATATGAATCAAATACAGCTAATCCATAACAAACATGACTTACTTAACACAACATATGAAGGAAAACAAATCAGTTAACACCCAAAATAATGATACTACTGAAATATCAATAACAATGAAATATTTGAAGATCATATATGATATCATATTTATATGTGTGGTTCTTGTTTAATTTAATAAAAATTATTTAACTATTATAAATGAGCTTAACATATCCTCGACCAAGGAAAATTACAAGTTAAAGGTTAATTTTACAATCTCTTTATTATCTGTGGTTGTTTATACGTGACTATCTACTGGGACCTCTTTATCATCCACATCTGTGTTTCTTAAAAATGTATTTCAATTTTTTTCCTTCTATTTAATATAATATGGGTTAAATACTTTTATAGCCTTGTTTTAATTTTTATTAAATGGTTTGAAATGAATCTTTCCTTCATTTTCCAAATAAGGTACTTTATGACCTTTTCTATAAATTAAGGTAAGAATATTTTTTAACTTATATGGTGGGTGCGGATATTTTTTGCAGTTATAACACCTTTGAAGGTTCCCTTACAAGCTTATAAGAATATTTTCAAAATAAATTTTTTCTTTTATAATTATGTGAAATTTAAACTATTTCAGAATAAGAAATATATATTTCTCTAAAATAGTTTTTATTTCATCTATGTCAACATACTTTGATGGATTTTACACGTGTTTGAAGTTCATTTATTTGATACAATGTTCCATATAGTATTGATGGTTTTGTGGTTATTATTCATAACATACATAGGTTTCCACATTACATCCTCCATTTTATATTTTTTCCAAAGAACGTTTACTAGTCAAGTTGTTCAATTTTTCAATACATTCTCCCTTGTGTCCAGAATCTCAATAGAATCATAATAGTATGAAAGATCAGGTTCCATATCTATTTCTTCATAGGTGAGTACATGCGTTGGGTCTGTCATGTATTTATTTAAAAATGACATGTGGAAAACATTATGAACTTTGGAGATACTTGGTGGCATTTGTAAATGGTATGCTAAAAATCCAATCCATTAAATAATTTCAAATGGTCCGATGCACCTGGGGATCAGTTTCCCATTCTTACCGAACCTTAAGACACTCTTCCACAATGAAACTTTTAGAAAGACATGATATCCTACTTGATATTCAAAATCCTTTTTATGGTTTTCATCATAACTCTTTTTCCTACTTTGGGATGCTTTAATAAGGGACTAGATTTTCATTACCTTTTCAAATGTTTCTTCGATAAGTTCTAGGCCAATAAGTTTCCCCTCACTAACTTCATCCCATCAAGTTGGAGTTCGATACCTCTTACCATATAATTCTTCATGTGGCATCATTTGAATGATATAATTTAAACAATTATTGTATCAAAATTCCAATAAAAGAAAGTAATGATCCCACGTACCTTGAAATTCAAGATATCATGATCTCAAAATGTCTTCATGTGCTTGAATAGTCCCTTTATACTGTCCTTTAGTTTGGGGGTGATAAGTAGTACTCATAGGAATCTCAGTATGAAAAGGCTTCTGGAGACTTTTCTTGAATTTTGATGTAATCCAAGGATATAGATCAGACCCAATCAATATTGGGGCACTATAAAGTAAAAAAAAAATCATGAATATAATGTCTTTTCATACTCTCAAGTAGTAAATCATCTCTTATATCATTGAAATGTGCTGATTGTGTGAGATGATCAACAATTTACCATATTACATCATTCCATCTAGGTTTCCTTGGTAGTCCTGTAACAAAATCCATTATGATTTCATCCGAATTACACATAGTAATAGATATAGGTTGCATGATCCCTATAAGATGTGGTCTCTCGGCCTTCACTTGTTGACAAGCTAGACACCTTTACACCTAGTTAACAATATCTCACTTCATGATATCTCAATAAAAATGTTCCTTAAAATCAATATACATTATTGTGATACAATAGTGTGTAGAGTAATTTGGTCTTTAATCATCATCTAATACTTCAGTTTTTAGCTCAGGTATTAATGGAATTCCTAACCTCTTCTCAAAATTTAGTTCTCCATCCACATACAAAAATTCTTCCATTCTTCCATCCTTAACAACTTTAATTTTCTTTTGTAGATTCTCATTATCAGGTTGTGAGAATTTTATATTCTCTAGTAAATATGGTTTTGTAATAGTTTGAAATAGGAAATATGTTTCTCCTTACATAACAATTACCATATCTATATTTAATATATCCATTAATATAGGATCTCTCTCAATTATCATTTGGGTCAGAAGTCAATGATCTTTCCTACTTAACTCATCTCTCACATTGTTTTTCTTTTTTTGGTGGTAGTGTTTGGAAAAATAATATTCTTTGAGTAAATCAAGCCATATACATTTCCTCATGGTGAGTTTTTGTTTGTGTGAAAATGTATTTTAAACTCTTATGATCCGTATATATCTCATATCTTTCATTGTAGAGATAATGTCTCCATATTTTCAGAGCAATGATTATGGAATCTAACTCAAGATCATGAGTTGGAAAATTTTTCTAATGAGTCTTCAACTGCCTTGATGCATAAGAAATAACATTATCATTTTTCATAAGGATTCAACTGAGCACATTATTTGATGCATCACTGTATATAACAAATCCATCATTTCCAGATGGAAGAGTCAAAATTGGAGCATTGACCAGTAATATTTTAAATTCTTCAAAGAATTATATACATTTTTTAATCCATACAAACTTAACCCCTTTATGCGCAAGCTTAGTTAGAGGGTTAACTAGTCATGAAAAATTATAAAAAAATGCTGATAGTAACCTACTAATCCAATAAAAATACGTACCTTAGTTATGTTGATTGGCCTTGTCCATTATTGGGATTACTTTCTCTTCACATGACCCACTATGAATCCATCCTCAAGGACAATATGACCATGAAATGAAACTTATTCAATCCAAAATTCAATCTTTCTAAATATTCCATACAATTAAATTCTACTATGAGTTTTTGGAATAATCCTCAAGTGAATATCAAGGTCTTCGTAGATTTTAGAGTATACTAGAATATCATCATTAAAAACCACAACACAATCATCAAGATATTCATTAAAATCTATATTCATTAGATCCACAAAAACAAAGGGTCCATTAGTTATTCCACAAGGCATTATGGTAAACTCGTAATGCCCATACATAGTTCAAAATGTTGCCTTTAGAATATCCTCCTTCCTCACTATAGCCAATGATATCCTGATCAAAGTCAATTTTCGAAAAATATTGGGCTCCATGAAGTTGATCAAGTAAATCATCAATTCATGGCAGAGGATACTTGTTTTTTTTGTTTTAATAGAATTTATTCCCCTATAATAAATGCATAGCTTCATGGATCCATCTTTCTTCTTGACAAAGAAGACATGGGATCCCCATAGAGAAACACTAGGTTGAATAAATAATTTTCCCATCAATTATTTTATTTTTTTGTTTATATCCACTAATTCTATCATTGTCATTCTATAGGGAGTCTTTGATATAGGTATTTCACCAGGAATTAAATCAATAGAGAACTAAACATGCTGCTGTAGAGGATGTCTAGGTAAATTCTCTAGAAATACACCAATGTATTCTCTCACTATAGGTATGTCTTCAATTGGAATATTTATTTCCTCACTAATAGATATTTTTTTCTTCATCTCTAATAATTTCATTCAGTAGAGCTACTGGTGGTGGATCTAGATAAGAATCAGATGGAGAGGTTTATGCTCTAAAGTAAGGGTTTCTACACCATTCTCAAAAAATTTAACTTCATTATTATTGCAATAGATCTTTGCAAAAAAAATTGATATCCAATTAATTATGAGAATTATATAAAATTAAATCATTGTTTTAATAATTAGGTTATACACTAAAACACGTTTATATGTCATGAGGGGGACTCATAGACATAGATTTTTTGCAATGATACATCACCTTGGAGTTTTTACTGACAACTCCTTTATTAAATCAAATTGGTCATGTCTAATTTTCTTGGAAAATTGGGATGATATAAATGAATGTGATGATCAAGAATCAATTAAATCATTGGATAAGTTTGAGGAAACAATTAATATACCATCCATCATATCATTTGGAACATCAACCACCGTAGTTGTAATTACATAAGATTTCCCTTTCTCTTATGGCCTTTTTCTGAGGAATATTTCCTTGGTAATTAAGACACTGATTTTCATAGTGTCCCATCTCTATATAATTATAGTGTTGATCATTATTGAATTGTCTCTTCCCCTTGAATTCACTAGATCGATGAACCTTTTCTCCACACTTACAACAAACCCCCATTCCTTTCAAGCATTTCACAGGATGATTCTCTCAAAATTTATCACATAATAGAAATTTATTAATTCCCTTCTTCTTCTTTGGAACATCAGATTTTCCATGGTTATTAGAATTCCTCTTCTTATCTTTATTTCCATTAAAAAAATTTGATCTAACAAATTCCTTCTCTATTTTTATGGAACTTAATACAATTTCATGTTATAATGAAAATGTTTGAGAAGATAATGCCCTTAAAAGACTTGGATTAAGACATTCAATTAAATGATCAATCTTGTCTTCTGAACCATCTAAAAAATCTAAAACATATATGTATAATCTTGTGAATATAGACTCATACTCCACAACACTCTCTTCTTCCCTTTGATTTAGGATAAGTAATTTCATCTTCATTTCAATTCATTATTCATGAGGGAAATATTTGTCGATGAATATTTCCTAAAAAATTATCCATTAAATATCATATATTTCTTCATCCTTTTTAGTATTTTGGATCAAGGACCACCATTTATCAGAATCACCATTGAGTAAATATACTTCCAGTACTACCTTTTCAATTTCATTGCATATTAATGCCAGAAATATCTTTTCAAGGGACTTGATCCACTTCTCATCTACCACCAGATTTGTAGTACCTATAAATGAAGGGGTATTCTGCTACATGAAACGATCCAATGCAAGTTTATCATGGTCTTTTGAAACATCCTATGTATGTTTTCCCAATATGGCCAGGATCTGATCCTTTCTAACACTGACTTATTTAACTTTATCAATGGGGAAATCCATTCATTTTCCATGGGTATTGATTCCCATTCTTCTATTAGGATCCATCATTAATCAATGGAATACAACAAATTAGGGAATAGTTCATTTTATCGAACTAGAACACACTCAAGATAATATTAAAATTTATGCACATCTAATCCTCTAATCAAAAACATTGTTTATATTTAATTTTAAATTTCAATTAAAAATATTTCCCATTACCACACATCTTTTTCCATAGTTTCAATAATATGTGAAAATAGATTATATGAGTATATGGTTTTATTTTAATATTTTCCATAACCCTCATGTATTTCCTCTCTCTCTTTCCCACTCACCCTCAAAACCCTTCTCCTCATCCTCGTGGATTCTGTCCGATCATCACTCGACTGATGACTTCTATCTCATTCATCCTCATCTGCTTCGGTTCCTTAATCACTCACCATTGCTGTCTCATTCGTGTTACGACTTCTCTATTTGTGGCCTCTCCATTAATGGTTCTTCCTTCCCTCAAATGTATCTCTATTCAGGGTTACTCTACCCCTCAAGTGTTTATCCCTTCCTTCATACCCTTATTCGGTCATTCTTCCTCTATTCGATGCATAAGACGATGTGTTCCTCCCATCCTCCATACCTTTATTCGGGTGTTCCTCCTTCATTTGGTGCATTAGATAAACCATTTTACATCATTCTATTTTTTTTCTCCTATTTTCAGTATTTCTTCTTTTTTGCATTATTGTTAACATTTTTTATAGATCCCTTCTATTTTCATGAGGAGTTTGGAGTGTTCATTATTTTTACATTTGTGGGAGGATTTTTTGTTTTCTAGATCCTGGTTTGTTGTATTCATTATATTTGTGTTTTAGTGGATTTCTGTTTTGTGTGTCCTAGTTTTTGGATTCATTGATTATTTTTTGCATAATTTATTCTATTTTGGGAGATTACAATTATAGGAGGATTTTGTGTTTATTGTCAACTTTTTTGAGGCTCCCGTTTGTTAACCAGTATCCTGTCAACTATTATTTACTACCACTTCATGGTTTAAATTTTATTCTCATTATCATAATTAATCTGGTATTCAAATATTCATGGTTTAATATGTTTACTATTATAGTATATATTTACTATTCTGGAATTATTATGGTTCTATTTAATTTTATAGAATTATTAATTTGAATCTATGTTTTTTGTGTAATAGACTTTGTATTTCTAAAATATATATAATTTGAAAGTTTGGTTTGTACAAGAATCAATTTTGTGACCACATCCCTTGAAAAAAACATTGATTTCTTCAAGCTTTCCAAATCAGTTTGATGTAAATAGATTCTTTTCAAACTATGGATATTTATTTTTCTCTAGAATGACCCCCACGAAATTTTCATCTTTTTTTGCTTCATGAATTAATGTATTATGCTAAAAATCCAATGAAAAATTCTCAAACCTTTTACACTACCATCATTTTCCAACAAATATAAATCTTTTAATCTTTACAACAAGTTATTTAAATGTTTTAGATTTTAGAGCATGATGTTTTTGAGATTAGTTTATCACTAGTTGGGTTATTATTACAAAAAATGCTTCCACACTCATTCCTCTATCAACTATAGATAGGGTGTAAATATTATCTTCATTTTTTTCACCCATTCTTTTATAGATTTTATTTTGAAACCTTTACGTTGCATGAAAATAGATTTAGAAAAATCATTATATTATGGTATGGATGGAACCTTTTTATTCAAGTCCACTTGAGAATTACCATTAGATGAAATAATGATCTTATTTCAATATGATGGAAGCTTTTCAACTCTTGTTTCCTCATTATAATTTTTTTTGTAGTATATTATTTCACATTAAATTGTGAAAACTAAATATGTGACATTTCTAGATCGGCCAGTTTTATTTCAATTCCGGACACTTCATATTGAGTGAATTATTTGGGTCTTCAATTAATTATAAATCTTTTCATAGTATTTTCTCATTCCTAAATCTTCTTCATCATGAGTTTTTATCTTCAAATTTAACAAAGTGTCATAATACTTGATTCTTTTTTTCCTTCACATCAATTTGAGCATTCTTGGTTGAAAGATCTTTTTTAAATTCATCGAATTTATTCTCAAATTATCTAGTGAGATCATCCTTTTCATGGATGGTTTAGATACACTCTTATTCTAATTTGGAGTATCTTTCATTAAGATCCTAATTAATATATTCTTTGAAATTAATTTATTTGGAGATATTTATGAAAGTTAGTTAAATTTTTCTTAAATATTTATCTACATTTTTTGCCTCACCTTCAAACTGAGTGATCTCTTCCTACAAAATTTCAAAAACTCCACAAATAAAAAAAATAATTTCTTTTAGAAAAGGATACAATATATCTTTTAATGTTAAAAAAGATATATCTTTTGAATCAGAAAATATATAATCACTACCAATTATTCTTGGATCTTTTTTTGGGATAGTTTGAGAAATAATATTAACTTACCTCATTTTCACAAGGATCCCATGAATCAATAGAGGTTGTTGGACTGTCCAGCACCTTATTAGTTATCTCAACCATTCTTTCGTCACCTTCTAAGATAGGTATAAACTCTATAGTATCCTCTAATATATGAACTTATATTTTCTTATTTTTTTAAGAGGGATAAATTATTCACCCTTTTTTTTATGTTTTTTTCTCTTATTTATTATAGTATTGGTAGAAATAGTATTCGAATCTATGATAGATAAATATTTACTAGAATTGAACTACATTATAGATTATGAATAAAACCTTCTAATATTAAAAATAGAACAACTTCAAATCTAGAGAATTCAGTATGAGGACAATTTTTTTAAATAAATAAGAATGGTTGGTATATTAACCACATTGAGTGGGGGTTGAATTAACGTTGGAGACTTTTAATTACCTTATTTTACATTTAAAATATTTAACCCATTTATTTTTACCTATATAACTAGTTGGTGAGTGGTTCATTTATTCTATATTTATGACATTATTTATTATATCCTAATAAAAAAAACACACACACACACACACACACAAGTGGCATATTAATGTATAAGGGCCATCTCTCAGTATGATAAGTATAATCCTTAGTGTGATCCGGTAACACCTGAGGTCACAAAACCCATTAGTAAATCCCTCTTAGCATTAAACAATAGTCTCCTAAATGTATAGAGTGTGTATAATACACACTTATTTTGTGTTTCCCACAATCAAATTCATCTCATAATTTTACAATAAATATAGGTGTAAAAACAATATATTGTAACACCAATTTAGAATACTTCCTTATTGTTCATGTAATAATCCATTCTTCTTGTTCTTCCATTGCACAGTTGAAAGTCACTTATTTTATTTTTATACATATTGCTATATAAAAAATCTTCTTCTTTATAGTATCAAACTGATATTCTATAAAATCTTCTTTATATTCCTTCATATATAAACTGAAATACACATAACTCTTCATTTATCCCCTTCTTTCATGTGTAAACTGGGGGCACATATATCTTCTTCTCATAAACCTTAATAACTACATAGTTTCTTCTCTTCTACCTATTCCCACTTTTTTCTATTATTTTTTTAAACATAAAGAGAACTAGTTCTTATTCTACTTTTTTTATTTGACATATAGTGGTTCTTCGAAATCAAAACTATATTGGGTATTATCACTCTTTAAAATACTATATATAAATTCTTCTCCCTTGAATAATAGTTTCAAAATTAAAATTTTCTATATTTAGAACTAATTGAATTTATATAAAATAAAAATTTATCAATTTCTTTTATTTTAGAATTCACTAAAACACATGAATAATTTGTATTCAAATATCCTCGAATTTATGGATCTATAATTTCCTACTCCATATCATTATAACGATTTGTTTTGGGTCTTATCACTCCTTTACATAGTTTAAATAAATTATTCTATATTTAATAATAGATTCAAACTTCCACATGTCTCTATTTTAACTGAATGAATATATTTCAAATATAGAATAACTAATTTCTTATTTTTCAGCATTCACAGAAACAAATGAATATTTTGGATTCAAATATCCCTGAATTATAGGTCCTAGAATTTCCCACTCTATATATTCATAACCATCTGATAAATGTACGTGATAATATCATGTGTACATGTAGAAATAATGTGATCTTCATATTTTATCAATCCATGATGCATTTTTTAAAATAATTAGGTATGGATGAATACATAAATAATACAGTGAAAAGATCATGGATTCTTCCTTCTTCAATCATGAAATTATTCATATTTGCTCTCCTCAAAATTCTGAATGCATTTAATATTTTACAAAAATATTCATGAATGAAAAACCATTGGTTGTGGAAGGGAAGGTGGTAGTGTGTAGGGGGAAGTGGGGGTGACCGGGGGGAGGGATGGAATTGGGGGGGGGGGGGGGTGTTCAAAAGAGTTGGGGGGGGGAAGTGGGGGGGGGGGAGTTGGTGTGTAGGCTCAAAGGAGTTGGGGTGATGGGTGGGGGTGGAGGTTGGGGGGTAGTGTGGGTGGGGGTGAGGGCACTGTGCTAGTGGGGGGGGGGGGCAATGGGGGTGGAGGCAGTATGTTGGTGGGGTGGGCAGTTGGGGGCCAGCAAGGGTGGGCGGGTAGGGGGTGCAGTGGGGGTGAATGGGGGGGGGGGGGTTAAATGGTGGGGGTGTCGGGGCTTTGGGGGTGAAGGGGGTGGTTCAAGGGATTTGTGGTGAATGGTGGGGGTAGTGGTGGTGAATGTGTGTGTGTGGGGGGGGGGGGTGGTGGGAAGTGTGGATTAAAGAAGAAGAAGAAAGGAGTAGTATAAGGGTGGGGGGGGGGTCAAGGGAGTTGGGGTGAAGGGTGGGGGGGGGGTAGTAGTGGTGAATGTTTGTGTGTGGGGGGGAAGTGTAGATGAAAGAAGAAGAAAGGAGTAGTATATTGGGGGTCAAAGTAGTTGGGGTGAAGTTGGGGGATAGTGGGGGTACAAAGGGTGGTGGTTCAAGGGAGTTGGGCTGAAGGGGCAGTGGGGGTGAAAGTGTGTGGGTGTGGGTGAGGTGTTGGGGGGTTGGTGGTGGTGGTGGTGGTGGGTGGGGGGGCGGTAGTTGGGTGAAGGGGGCTAGGGGAAGGGGGTGGGGGTGTCTGGGGGGGGGGAGTGTGCAGGGGTCGATAGTGTTTTTAGTAGAATGAAAACATGTTTACATTGAAATTGGTCTCATGTTTTTAATTTCATTATTTCAAACACAATCTATAAATTTTAGGGTGGTATACTGTCCTAGACATGAGATTCAGTGACTTCAAAGGAGCATTTTCAATTACTCCTCTCTCATGATCGAACCACACCTCTTGCGATCAAACCCATTCTGCCTTCCTCTTTCCTTGCTTCTGGCATGATCAAACACCTTCCCCATTCCTTGCGTGTTTCACAATCGAACCCCTCCCCCACCAGTCCCCTCCCCCCCTGCCCAGCCCTCCCCCCACAAACACACTTCCCATACCCAGACACTCCACCTCCCCTCACCAGCCCCTCCCCCTACCCATCCCCTCCCCCCCTCCCCCTTCCCAACCCATCATCCTCCCCCCCCACTGTCCCCCTACCCCTGCCCTGCCCCAACCCCAACCCCTCCGCCTCCCAACCCCTCCCCCTCCCAACCCCTCCCCCCCCCCAATCCCTCCCCCTCCCAACCCCTCCCCTCCCCCACCAGCCCCTCCCCCTCCCCCTGCACAGCCCCTCCCCCTCCTTACACACTAGACCCTCTCATATACATGAATTACACCCCAATATTCTTATAAAAACCATCCTTAATATATAAAACCCATGTTACACTCTAATTATATTATTCTAATATGATGCATTGCACACTAATAAGACATTTGAATCCTTTTCCACTATATAAGTTTCTAAGAATGACACCCTTTGTACATATTATTATATTTTTATTAGGAAATAAAATGATACCTCCACTTGAATCTCATTTATTTTAGTATACTATTTTTAGATAATGTAAATCACTAGTGACAATGATTTATTCATTAAAAATATTTACCAATATCAAAAAATCAAGGAACTTACTAGAAACCCAAGGTTGATCTATCATGGTGTATTAATTGATAGTAAGATATTTCATTATGTATTCTCTTAACATGACTTTAATATTAATTAGTGGATAGGGGTATATTTATTATATGATTATGATTTAGATATCTCATATATTTTTGTAAATGATAATGTTATAGTTGATACATTAATCTTGAACATTTACTTTTGTTTCTCGAGAATCATGTAAGTAATATAAGCTTATGAATTAGTCCATATAGTACTTTTATAAAGCATGAATGTGTTCCAATGTTGTTATTTATAGACAAAAAATTTACTAACTATTTTTTAATTCATATTATAATGGATAGAAGATGGATGTATAATGTTGATCAGATTACTGATGTGTTTCAGAAGGAGTTCGAATATTTTTTGGATTTTTCATTCAACAATTGCTCAAATGGTGGATTGATTTGATTCCCATGTTTTGATTACATTGGAATACCATGGTTAACACATTAGGATGTAAGTTACCACATCACTAAAAAAGGTTTTCAAAAAGGATATCATGTTTGATATCACAATGGAGAAAAAGTTCAAATAGAGAATAATGTTGATTTAGATGAAAGGATCAGAATAAAATTTTTTATTTCCGATCAGTTTTTGTTTGCTTCTCAAGCCAAAACATCATGTAGACTAGTGTAAGAGGAAATGAATATGGGAACACATTTTTCATCTAGTGATCATAATGATGAGGTTGAGAATGTTATAATGTTATTAAAAGACGCAAATACCCTAGTATACCAGTCATGTGGGAAAATGACCAAACTAGAGTTTTTAATGTGACGGTATCATGGGAAAATAATGTGTGGATTTAGTAATACTGTGATCAAATATCTACACATCCTTTTAATGACTTACTACCTGATGATGAATGTATTCCTGAAAATTATTTTATGACATTAATTTTGGTTTAAAATATTGGATTTTCATGTACTAAAATCCACACATACCTTAAAGATTATTGACTATTCTAAAAGGATAATTTCGAGTTAAGTGAGTGAAAAAATGTGGTACATTGAGATGGAAGAAAAATAAATGTTGAACTCAATCCAGTGTACCATAGAAAGTGATGTGGAGCATTCCATTGATTCCCAGAATTTAGAAACTTTTTATGTCAGAATAAATGGATAAGAATATGAGATAGAATAAAGATGAAATAAATTAGGATAATGGTGATATAGTTCATCCTAATGAAGGGTTATCATGGAAAAAATGATATTTTACATCTTTATTTTTTTGCCAACCCACAAAATGTTAGATTAGGATTTTCGTGTGATGGTTTCAACACATTTTAGCAGATGCATACTGAACATAGTACAAGGAATGTTTTCATTCGTATTTATAATTTTCCGTCATTTATGTGTATGAAAAATCTAGTTATTATCAAGATTATTTTGATTTCTGAAACCAATGGTCCTGGAAATGTTATCGACATATAATTTCAACCATTAATATATGAGTTGAAAGAGATTTGGACCGTTGGGGTGCAGACATATGGTGCATTTAGAAATTATTACTTTATGTGTTGTGAAACATTATTATAGACAATAAATGATTTACCTTCATATGGAATGATGTACGGTTAGGGTACCAAGGGTAGATTATCTTTTCCTATATGTACAAAAAATACACATTCTAGGATATTAAAGTTTCAACGAAGTTTTTGTTTCATAAGGCATCAACGATTTCTACAAATGGATCATCAATACAGGAAAAATCAAAGACAATTTGATAATTCCATAGAGACAGATGAAATTAATCAATGAATGTCGGGGGTGATGTCCTTAATCAACTTCAAAGTTTTAGTTTTTTTTCATGGAAAGGGTCAGCTAAATTCAATCATGTAGAAAAATGTTCCTTTGAATTCGAACAATAATTAGAGAAAGAAAATTATATTTTATGAGTTTCTGTATTGGTTATCAAATTTTTTTCATCACTAAATGGATGTAATGCATATTGAAAAAAATGTGTGTGAAATGTTACTTGCAACCATTTTAAATGTAAAGGGAAGGAAAAAAGATGATTTGTGATCATGTCGTGATTTAATGGATTGGGTATTAAACCAAGACATAATCCTAAGTTAATTTTTAATAATTAGTGGAAGTCCATTTTTCTTTTTTTTGGATGAAAAATTCAGAGAAAAAATAATTTCTTCAAGTGTTGGAATGTTTAAAGGTTTCAGATGGTTATTTGGGTAACATTTTGAAACAAGTGAAAAAATGATGTGAAACTAAAATCCATCAAAAACCATGACTATTTTGTCTTGTTGTATGAATTGATTCCTATTTAAATTCGACATTTAGTGCCACATAATGTTAGGGTCACTATGATTAGATTATGTCACTTTCATCAAGATCTTTGTGCTAATATATTGAACAAAAATGTAGGGAAAATAATATAGAATGATGCACTGATCATTCTTAGCGACTTTTAGGAAAAATTTCACCATTATTTTTCAAACGTATGTTACATATGACCATGAATATTACCACATAAGTTTTTTTGATTATTTCTTTTTCTAGTCGCTGGATGTATCCAATAGAGAGAATGATATTTACATTGAAATATTATGTCAGAAATAATGAATCATCTTTATGGATCTATTGTGAAATGTTATTTAGTGTAGGAATGATTGGATTTTTGTTCAATGTATTTCACTAATGTCACCATGAGATCTAATCGACACATGATACTAAAGATGACTACTACAATCCCACTGATTTAACATTTCCTTCACTTCCCCACTTGAGGAGGATATCTATATCATAACGGTTGTGTACTTTGAATGGTGATGAGTTGAAAATGGATAATTGTACGATATTAATTAACTATGGCGTGGTTGATGATTACATCAAGTAAGTACAATTATATATATATATTTTTGTTGTGTATTTTTTTTATAGTTTCTAATATCATTAAGTTTTCATATTTGCAGAGAAAACAGTGAAATTATAAAAAGAACACATCTCCCTTTATCTATTAAGAGGAGGGAGAAATTAAATAACAAATAATTTATTGTTTAGTTGAAGTCAAATGTAAAAAATTCTTTTTTTCCACTACAAAATTTTTGGTTGTTGTTCAATATTCGTTGTCAATATATTTCAGGTGCAAAGTTATTTATCTACTGGAATAAGGGAATTGTTGTTTAGTCCAAAAAATGTGGTTTGTGATTGTAATGTAATGGTTTTCAATGGTTTTAAATTTGTTATAAATATTTGTCCAACAAAATGGCCACACATCATGACAATGTCACTATATGTGCCACAACAAATTGTTATGCAAGTGCATCAGATAGTCAGCCTCGATTAGAAAATATGTTGTATTATGGGGTTGTTGAGAGAATATTTTTATTAGATTACTGTTTACATGGTTGTGTCACTGTGATGAAATTCCAGTGGTTTGATTCAAAGACACAACAAGGCTTGTATATAGGTCGTTGCAGTTTTAGAGTGATTGATATGAAATTTCAGTTGTGAATATATAAATGATGTATTCTTTCATCATAAGCCAGAAAAATATTCTATGTAAATGACCCTTTAAAAACACAATTTGGTGTTAATGTTGATATTATTCCCAAAAATATTTTTCATGAAGTGTTGGATGATGGTGCTATTTTGGATGAACCGGTCAGTATTCACACCAATGTATCAATCGATGATATATATGATTCAATTGTGAGAATAGATTCTGAACCTAAAATTATAACATAGAATGCCTAGGGTTACATGTTTCAAAGTATTTGGATTATATTATTCTGACCTGGTTCATTTTTTTAATATTTTAATGTAGATAATTCTTTTGTTTTGTAATGTTTTCATTTTGAGGGAAAATAATATAATGAAAATTCATAATGGAAGATGTAATGATTTGAAAAATAATATGAATTTTGTTTGAATCTTTATATTTATTTAATGATTTGTTATATTCTTAAAATTTTCACATCACTTTTTAAAATTTACAGATAATTATGTCTTACAAGGAGGTTCAGAGAAAACAAATGAAGGAAAACAATCACTGACCTAGAGAATTTGGATGAAAAATATTATTGTTCCGGTGAGTCCCTTGTTTATTAATTGTTTATGTATGAACTTTACACAAATCATATTTAATATGAATATGAATCATTGTGGTGGAAACTTGTGTTTAATGAAGATTGTTCAACCACTCCAGTGTATAGGAACGACCCTACATTCGACCCACCTAAATGTACTGCCACAAAATCCATGGCTCTATAGTCACCAAAATGCTTTCCTATGATTATTCCCCCACTTATATGCCTTATCCATATAGGGGCGGTAATTCATTTTTATCCATTTCCTTATCCTACCATGTAGGGTATTACATCTCCTTTTATCCCTAAGCCATTTTACCCTTATCCTTCTTCATACCTAAAGGGTACACCTCCATTGGTTATTTCCCATGCATTCCCATACCCACCTACCCAACCTCAACATCCATAGACTACTATGGAGGGTAAACCTAAATTGGTTATGTACCCAGTATACTCGAACCTTCCTACCCAACATCATCATTCACATTTTACTATGGAGGAAACTTCTCCAGTTTCTACCCCTAGCATAGTGTGTAGGATCGAGCGGCAATAATGAGTGCTACTAGTAAATATTTAAAAAGTAATGAAATTATAAAATTTTAATTAAATTTCAGTTATATATGTGTATAAAATATTCATTTCTTTTTTCATGATCATCTTCTAATAAATGATATGTTCGTACAAAGATGCGTAATGTGTGTAATAGACACACACAAATTATGGTTCAGTATAATCAGGAAATGATAAATATTAAATAAAATGGTAATGAATTTACAAGTTTCATAGGGACACTCAACAGACATTTCAGTATTGTTCCAGTTCAAGAAATCGAGTGGAGAAAAGCTGTACAAGAAATAAAAGACATTGTTTGGGCAGAAATTTGGGTAATATATTTTTTAAAATTACATTGGAATTTTATTATAATGTATTATTGATAATTTTGTTTGAATATTCACCTTCTCTTTAACTCCCCGGGTGGTGTCCATGATAAAAGAGCTAGGTTAATGGAACTGGGGAAGATGTGGCAGGCCTACAAGCATGAAATTTGTGTTGGATGGAAAAAAATAAGAGGTACTCATCTTGAAAATGAACTGATCTTTAATGAATGCCCAATTTCACAATACAAAGAATTAATTTCATATTAGAGTTGTTCCTCTTTCAAGGTAATTTACAGCCTAAATTTTTTTTAATTTTTTTTATTAATGATATTTTTTTATAGTGGATGATTTTATTAGATGTGATTGTGTTCAGTTTTATTTTTCAAACTCGGTTATTTTAGTTATGTCATTAACTCATTGAATTGTTATGTTGAAATGATGATTTTTATCCCTTTTAACTTTTTAAAAGGATAATTTATTTTTTTACTAATAGGATTCATCTAAAAAGAACATAATAAATATGGGCATCATGATATATAATTATACTCTGGGGAGAACTACACTGCCAGATCCTGAACTGTCACATGTAATATATGATTTAACATTGAATATAAATTTATTTTTATATTGATTTATGTTCAATTTTCATGTAGAAATAGGTATTATATATTGAAGGATGTGTTCCACTATCATTATTGTTATGTTCTATTAGGAACAAGAAAGATGGAACTACTCTGAATCAAGCAACGTCAGAAAAAACTGTAAATATTTTTTTAAATTTTTAGCTTTTAGTATGCAGTTCCATTCAATAAAAAATATTTGAGTTGTGTTTTCCTCATAGAGAATGAGAATTCTTGAGTCAATAATATCACTAGTTCCTATGGTATTATATACAAAAATACATTATCTTCCAGTCTCTTTAGTATTCATAATTACAATTTAATAAGATCAATTCAAGATAAGGTTTAAAAAGGACATCTGAAATCCATACATTCTAGAATAGTGTTTAAGGAACCTTCTCATTTCTTTTATACTAATAATATAATCATGTTTCTCTATAGAGGATTAAGGAATATTTAGATTCTCAAAAAAGTCTATAAACACTAATAATATATCTGTAAACCCAAATTGAATTCCAGGATACTAATATAAGTTATACCAACCCTTAAAACTAGTATAATGAATATGAAAGTACTCACCACCAATTGACGATATCAAAACCTTAGATCAATCTTTAGAGAAAAACTTATATCCTACCAAACATGTCATCGATACAGTGAAGGGGATATATATTCTTCACCATCAATAAGTTAAAACTATATAAATATAAACATAACTATAGTAATCATTCCTCCTTATTGGGAAACTATATAAGAGAAAAACAATGGGAATTCGTGGTTGAATAAACCCATCACCTATAAATCCTCTTATTAATCCTTTTGCACATAAATCTCTATAGTATCCATTATATATAGCATAAGGGTATATGCTCTGTACCTAGAATAATCTTGATTATAAACTCATTCTCATCTTCTTTTGTAGATATAAAAAAATCCTCAGGAATAATTTTGAAGAAGTAGTAATATATGGGATAAAAAATAACTTGGAATATACCCTCATCCCTATATGACACTCTATCGAACTAGACCATGATCACTACAAGTTTCTAACTGTCTATTGCCCATGGTTTTGAAAATGAATCATTAACTATGAAAAATATTTTTATCCAATGAAATGGGGGTGTACTTTCTTTATAACCAAAGATAGAAAATGGATTAGAACACTACAATCCATCTAACTATAAATAGATATTAGATCAAAGATTTATTTCTTAAAATTGTGTGCTTTTAACTACACCAATATTAAAGTAAGGGTGAATGTGTAGACAAAGATTACATAAACATTCACATTATGGCTTGACATGTATCCAATCTTCAGATGGGATTACAACAATCAGGATTCCCAAAATAGGTAAAATCATTTAGTATACCAAAACCCCTTCTTTCTATCTTCCTACTAGCACTAATCTTCATAATTCAAGAATTATTATTAATGCATATGATCTCCCACTTGATTTAAGAGATGTTCATATGACAATATGTAAAACTAACTAATAGGGAAATAAAAAGTTTTGGATAGAAATGTCATAATTTCGAAAGAGTACAAGAAATATTATATCATTTATTCTATTTCACCAAGCCTTAAGTGAGAAACGATAATATATATATGAATTCCTTTGGAAATGTAATTTTTTATTCTTTTCCTCATAGTCTCACTCATCAATTTACGTGTCAGACATTTATAGTAGATGAGGTCATGTATTATTATCATAGGTGTGCAATGAATACTATCATTCCATCTTTCTTATATGGATGTTATTGAACGAAAGAAGGATATTGATTTTTTATTCTTCAATGAAATCTATCCCAGTATTTACGATAAAGGGAATAATGCAAGGAGTTCCAAAGGATGTTCATGAACATCCCATGAATATTTCTAGTAGCTTGTGGAAGAATGATTTTTTTATTTCTTTTTACTCTATAGTTTGAATAAAGACATTGAATAAAAATAACAAATGTTTATTACTTTCTAGATCATACATTCACCAAATTTGTGTCTATAAGTAAAAATTAATGATTCTTTAAATGAGTGAAAGAGAGTATTCTATGTTGGTTTAATAGCTATTGAATACATAGCCACACACTACCCAACCCTAAATGTATACCCTATTATAATAGTTTCACAAATTAATGATTAAATCTATCCTAACCTACATGATCTGAGGTTAGTTGTAATATCTAAAGAGTCACACAATAGTCAAATAATGTCTTCAATAATAAATTATAATTAGATATGAAGAGTAAAAATTGTAGAATGAGGATGCTACTAGAAAATCGTGTTTATCAAGTCTTGAATACATTAACTCTTTCTCAAATACATTAACTTTTGTTTTAATATATTAAATCTTGAATGGATAAAATCCTATTTTATATTAATTATTTTTTGATTATCAACTAAAATGGTAATGCCCTTTTATAGGATGATCTTTATGATTTAATGGAAAAGGAAACAGACACATTTGGACCAAATGATTATTTTCATCAGGTTATTTGAAATGATCACAGTGGAAGAGTTATTTGTAAACCCGAAAATAAAAAAAGTGCCATCTAAATATTGGTCATCAGGTATTGAATCTTCTAGAAATATTTCCGGAATAGTTACTAAAGAAAACAATCATGGTGCCATTGATACCATAAAGCGAGAAACCAGAGAAGAGTCTGAAAGGAAACAGAAAAATGAAAATGAACAATTGTTCAGGTTGATATCAACTGTGTGATCTTCACTTCCGCCAAAGGGTGAATAAACAGTGGATGGTTGTTTATCGAGTTTGGGCTCGATGTATGAGGATAGTGATGATTGTGTTACTGATGATGCTACTGATGGTGGATAATCTAAAGATGCTGCTGATGGTGGAGAGGCTGAAGATGTTATTGATGGCGGAGAGGGTGAAGATGTTGCTGATGGTGGATAAAATAAAGATATTATTGATGGTGATGATGATGGAGCTGTTGATATTGGTTTTGATTTTGATTATGATTCAGATGAAACTTTGGTGAGACATTATTGATATTTTATATATTTATAATTTTTCCATCATTATTTATAAAATTTCAATTTTATATGTATTTTTTTTATTTGTGTGTAAATGAGATTATAGATTGGTTTATTGAATTTATTGCAGGTGTATGTGTATGGTGTATTTTTATACTGCAGATTTGTGTAGGTTTCTCCTATTTTTTCATATCAAAGGAGCCTATGGCCATGGTTTTAAGGTTGGATATAGGGAGGATAAAACCACAGTTTTAATTGTGGTCATAGACACCTATTGACATGGTTTAACCATGGATATATGTCCTTAATGATATGGTTGAAACCATGGAAATAGGAGCCTATGACCACGGTTAAATCATGGCACACCAATGTCCATAGTTAAAACTGTGGAAATAGGTGCCTACGACCACAATTAAAACTGTAGTTGTAGGATTCGACTACTTCCACGATAATATCCACCACAGTTAATGAAAATCGTGGAAATAGGCTATGGCTACATTTATAGGGCTTACGACCATTGTTTCAAACCATGGTCGATGGTTAAATTTATAGTTATGAATCCTTCATATTTTTTGTAAAAAAATGTGAATTATCCTATGAAATCTCCTAGGAGTGTCAAACTAGGTGCGAAGTATGTCTTTTTTTCATGTACAAGGATACCCCGAGTCAAGCCTGAAACTCCTTGTCAAAGTTGTTACACCTAGGTACATCTATGAAAAAACCACATGCACTTGTAGTATCCATAAAGGGATGTATTTTATAGGAAGACAGAGATAATCCATACATTACCCAAATTCCATCATTCCCTTAAATGATTATCTTTAATGTCTAACATAGGGTTATGTTCTCTAAACTATGTTTCCTACATCCTGTTTCCATTTTTGGTACTAAAATTCCTCAAATACCAACTGTAACCCCTCAACCCAAGAAGCCTAGAGCCAATGCAATACTTATTAAATTGGAATGAATACAACAATTGAAATCTGGAGGGAGTGATTTGTTTAGTGGTCTTTAGGAAACAAGATACACACATGTAACTCATATTACATTGGGAAAGATAAAAAAATACAATACATAACAAAAACTAATAAACGACATCCCTGGGAACTCAATAAATGGTCCACCCCTCATAAACTATTGAATGTAATCAAATGAAAGGGGTGAAATAAAATTCTTAGCAAGGGTTACAAATAGTGGAATCATGAATAAAAAAAATTGAATCATAAACAGATTGGAACAGTCAATAGGGCATGGTGAATAAATGAAAAACCCATGCCATTAATAAATTGAGAATTAAATTTCATCCACATATTTTGTAATAGTCAAAACCTCATGGATGGTAACAAATGAAATGAATAATGATAATTCTTATTAATTGGAAATCATGTATCTGGAACATGATACCATTATACTGTCAAAATGGTTTAATTTTGTGGGTAGATACCCGCCTAATTCTGTTTAGGAAACAAACTCAATGGGTTTCTTTCCAACTAACGTGTCTAATGAGACCTGCCAATGAATCGAGGGGCTATAGTAGGTCTTGGACATCATCTAAAGTCCAAATAGTTTTTTATATATATACTTAAGACTAGTAAAATATGCCTTCTCATTATCTATATAGAGTAGAGGATACAAATTCATCAAAATTTCCATAGTGAAAACAAAATTCCAAAAAAACCACGTATGTAAAAGGGTATATAGATTAAGAAAATAATCATATCCATGAAACCAAAATATTGATATATAATATATTTTCAATTTAAAATGAAAAAGTTTCCCAAAGGGGATGTAGGTACACCACTTAAGAAATATTAGGTTCACAATACAAAGTAAATCACAATGAAATGGTAACCGAAACAAAGTCCGTTACAATAATGTAATTAGTTAAGTTAATAATCATCAAGTGAATCATTGAATACCATGAATATAAATATAATAATGAAATTATACAAAAAATGATAGCACACACCCACCATAATCACGAATTAAGTGGAGAACAATAGAAATACCACAAAATTAATATTGTGATTAGAAAAATCATACCTTATGGCCGAAGGTGTTCTCGATTGATCTTAATGACGGGAATAATCAAATTTATCTTCAGTCATTAATAATTAAAAATCCTTATCTAAATTTAATTTATTTATCATATCCTTAATATGTATATTTATTTCCTTTTGTATGGGGTTGGGAAGTTCAATTTTGTCCTTTTGGAAGCATTTTTTCCCTTGGTTTGTTTCTCGGTTTACTTGTATTCATGAGTGGATGTTTGTTTAAAATGTAGTTAAACATACATAAATATTAATATATATTATTAGTGAAATTACTAATACATGAATGATCTTATAATGATTTTGGTTATATACCATAAGGATGAATCATTAGATAAAAGTTAATGATAAACGCTTGGATTAACAAGGCGGTTTTGTGCACAATGGAATTTTTTTGTATTATTATTTTATATTATGGTTGTGTTAGGATTATAGAAACTTTTATAAGATAAAAAAATATATAATGATATTTTTCAACTATTAAATTTTTTTCATTATGATCCTCTAAGATATTAATAGAAATTGAAAACCTATCATCCTTGAATGTGATAAATTAACACATCTCAGATAGTGTTTTCATTTTTAGTATAAGAGGAGGGGGAAAAGAGAGATGATGATGAAATAATCCATTTTCATAATAATTTTTCATTTAATATTAGTTATTGGAATTATAATATCATTTGGATGAGGTGAGGTTAGTAGAGAGAAGCAAAACAATGGAACTTGTAAATGAAGTGGAAAGAAAAAGGAAAAGAGGTTCACCTCTTGAGTACTCCTCAGTGAGTGTCTCCTTAAAGCCTTGGTTTTCAGACTTTTTGTGTGACCTGAAGGTCTTGGACGTGGGGGAGGTCTTGGGATGTGTATTTGGAAGAATATAGGAAAGAATCACAGATATAGTGGAGTGGGAGGAACAGGGGAATGAGGGTCGTAATTATAGTGGAGGAGAGGAGGGATTTTACATTATTTTAATCATTATTTTAATTTGTTTTTCTCAAGGCTATGAAAAGTCTTGATACATGTTACCGAAAATATTAATAATTTCATGTGAGTTTGAAATAAGTGGACTTAAATCACCTATGAAGTCTTAAAATATATTTTTATCATTTATCATAATTTGTCATATTTTACTATTCATCAAATATTCAAGAATTTCTGAAAAATCCCAAACCCCCCTAACCATTTTTCAACATGTAAAATTAGAAAATGAACTAAATTTTATTAAAAATAATTTTATAAATATTATAAATTTAATTTTTTAATAAAATCACAATTTATTCAAAAGTTACAATTTTAAATCTATAACTCATTTTTCTAACACCACAAAAAATTAATGAACATCTCATTACCTTATAACCCTATGAAAATAAAATAATAACATGATTTACTATTTAAAAGAGTCATTTACTACTCATATTACTATTTATAAAGGTATATTAATATTCAACAGAAAAAAATTTGGTTCTATCAAACTCCAAATAACTCACTTATCGCAACCATAAATGACCTGTTTTTTGAAATTCAAAACACATAAGTGAAAATTTTAAGATTAATGGCTAGTTTATGACTTTCTCTACTAAATAACCAAATATTGTTTCAAAGAGACTCAGAGATTCATGCAATATATGATTTTTAATAAATAGAATGTATTTAAGAAAAACATACCATAGCATGATTGGGGTGTTATATCGTGTATCATATAGTTAAAATTCAACGAAAAAACAAGTCACATGTCCAATGTGTTATGGTGAAACCAGAAGTTTGAGGAAGCACCTTCAGATCTGGAAGAGTCAATGAAGCATAAGTTCCATCACATATTTTCAATTTAGTATCTACAATGAAATATCAAGAGAAAAAATTATTTAAGGATGTAACACAACAAAACTTTAATTAATACTTATTTTTATATAAATTCAATATCATTGATATATTTTGATTCATATAACCCCAATTTTAAATGAAACACTTTACATTATTAAAATATTATAATTTAAACATTATCATTTTACCCAAGCCCTTAAATTGGATAGTATGTATAAGAATAAATGAATTATAAAACTTATATATTACACAAATATAAAATAAATTAAATGGTTTTATATTTATTATATATAAAATAAGAACCATTTTAAATAAAAAGAATTTATATTAAAAAGTTTTTTTCTTTCTAAAAGGTTAATTTTTTTAGCTTTGGGAATATATTGAAAAATTAATTTTTTCCAATTTTAGAATCATTATTTCAATAAATGAAAATTATTTTCTAAATTATCATATTAAAATTATCATAGGGTAAACCTTTGGGACATTTTTATGAAATTTTATAATTTTATAAAGAGTATAAAATAGTTAACTTTATTAAAAACTATATTTTTGTTTAATTAATTTTCAAGCCCTATTTTATTTTAATTTATTTTAGAATATTTTTTTTCAATTATGAATTAATTATTCTAAATCATTTCCTCCGAATCAATTTAATATTTAATATTTATATAAAACTTTTGTCAAATTTTTTATGATTTTCTTTTGGAAAACAGTTTTTTTGACATGTATGCAGGAATAATTTTAAAATAAAATACTCGTATTCTATGAGTTTAATTTGTAAGAAAAAAATTAAAGGTTTTGAATCATAAAAATTTATATTATCTAATATCTTCAACCAATTTTTTATCAAATTAAATTGTAAAAAAAGAATAATTATTTTCCATAGTTATGTTAAAAACTGGTTTCTCGGGTGGTTAAAATAAATATATATGGGTTAAATATTATCCAAAACAAATATAATTCCTATATGATGCTCATATTTAGACCTTATATATTATAAGTTTATAAAATGGTTCATTATTTTTCCTTTTTATGAGAAAAATTTTTGAGGATTACTTTCTTTTTGAAAAATCCTAGTGTGTCCCCTCCCCCACTTATAAAATGACAGCCCCTCTCATCTTGTTTCCACAAATCCAATTCCACTTGTTCAACCTAATAAAAATGATATAAATTCCCCAATTCCATAATCTAACCCTATAATCTATGTATTGTTTGTACATACAATCTAGTAAGGATTTTGGTTTAAACTAAAAGAATTTATTTATAGATTAAGTGTTGGAAAAAAATCTCTCAGGGTAACATTAGATCATTTTTAGGATGTTTGTGTTTGTTGAGAAATCCAATTTTCAAGGTGAATTTTCATGTTCGAGAGAGGGTGTTGACAATCCAAGTTGAAGAAGAACCATTAAAAAGGAATGGATGATCTGGAGGATGTACAAAAGAAAAAATAAAAGGAGGTTCTATTTTTTAATGTTTTCCAAATTTTTGGGTCCAAAATATGGGAATTGGTGAGCATCGTGAAAAGTGGATTTCTCAGAATATGTTATCAAAATATGGAAAAGGAATGAGTTTCATGGAGATGAGCTTCTTGATGTGTATTTCACAAAGACCAGATGAATGCTGATGGCGAGCTCTGTGATTACAACAAGCATTGCGAATAGAAGAGATAAAGTGCATTGTGAGGGAGCAATGTGGTGGTGACACAAAAGAATTGGCGGAACTCTCTACGATTACGATGAGCTCGACAATATGAAAATTCTAGTGGTTCTTCATGATATATAGTAAATTTAGATGGGAATTTCAGGGCTTTCCAATTTTAGTTGACAGGGCGCTGACATTGCATGGAAGGTTCTTGATTTGATAGAATCACCAATATATAGGCCTCAACCCCCATGAGAATAGTAAAGAGTTTTTCAAGAAAAATTTTTGGATCTCGAATCGTAAATGAGGTTCTCGAAGGTAGTGTGCTTCGCGAAAGGTAGGAGATTTTCGGCGGCAAACATAGCTCCACAAAAGATGTGTGTTCCTTATTGGTTTAGTGAGCTTTAGGAATGACATTTAATTGAAACGTCTTCACCTCTACAACAACCTAATTTCTACGAAGGTGTGTGCTTTGCGAAGAAGTAGGGAATTCATGAAGGCTTTTTTGAGCTTTGAAAAATTCGGAGCTTTGTGAAGGTATTTACAAATGATTTTTCCTAGTGATCAATAGAAATAGTGTATTCATCTGTGGATGATATTTGGACTTCAATAGAGCATCTACATACATTGATGGACATACTCATTAGAGATAATGAAAGGACCTACAAATATTTAAACTATGATTGGATATTCTAAAGAAGAAGTGGGCTCATTTATGTTCATACGGTAGTGAGTTCTCAAAATTTGAATGGTTGTAAACTAGTAGGGACTGTGAGTCCACATAGAATATGTAAACATCCATGCGCTTATAGTTGATTGGTACATCAGAACATATCCAGTGTATGCTCCATAGACGTAGCCATGTGAGGGTGAACCAAGTAAAATTGTTGTCTCTTCTACAGAGATTAAGATTCATTCATACTCTATAATATGAATGAGAGAGATAAGATATTTTTTTCTGACAAGAAAACAAGATCAAAAGGGGATGTTGTTTTAATTTTCCACAACCTGATTCACCCCTATCAGGGTATCTAGCCTAGTGGACCTAACAATATAAATCATCCTAAACCGTGATTTTTTTTTATTTTCCTGACACCTTCTCAAAATAATATTAATCCATTCTAATAAAATAACCTAATTATATTTGTTATTAATATATATATTTTTTAGTTATTTTCATGACCTAAAAATATCTCCTACTCACAGAAATTGGAAATGTAACTATTGATCGTGTGTATGGAATATTACCATCTCACTAACCATTGTAATTTCGTTTCCATCACCAATTATCATAGAGGGATATAATTATATATCTAATTTATATATTATTTAAATGATATAATTATACTTATGGAATTATAAAATCATATATACCATCTTAATTTCCATTCCATAGAGAATATGATAACGTCACTCTTGTGTACAGAAGACTTATACTACGCGAAACAATGTAGTTCGTTTTTGACATAGGATTTACATTGAAGGTAAAAAGGAGTAATTTTTATATATATAGTTTTAATGAAAAATTAACCTTTATTTAAAATAAATAAATCACATAATTTATTACATTAAGTCATATTAAATAAATGATAACATCCCAAATGTGTACGACGGACTACCACCTCAAATAGCGATTAGATTTATTTTTTTAATTTAATACATGAATTGTATATATAATGGTATTTAAGGAAATAATTTTATAATCATTACATAATTATATTCCTATAATGAATAAATAACAATTACAATCTTTCCATACTGATCTTAAAAAATGGAAATGTTACACATGCGAACGTATGACCTGCTATCTCTGTGATTGTAATGTAACCCATTTTTCATAAATATATTTCAATGTTGGTTGAAAATGATATCTTAGGCATAATAATGATAATTATTTCATGTTTAAAATTATATATATTATGAATTATTAACCTATGTTTTCTTATTTTACAAACCAAATTGATATTAGATATATGAGTCATTTTTTGTTAAAGCATCCTACATGAAATAAATTTACTAAGTAATTTAATATGATATGGTAATGAAGAAAAAACAGAAGATTTATTTCTAAAAGGATTATCAAGAATGTAAAAATTTAATTTAATTTTATTATTTAGAATGGTAAAGAACCCACGTGAAAATCGAGCCAAATGTAAGAGATGTCTCCCTAAACCACCATTTCCATTGAGTTATGAAATTTTCTCTCTAACTCACATTATCTCTCTCTATTAATGTTATAAAATTATTCTAAATTATATATATATATATATATAAATCTCTAATATATTAATATATTATTCAACGTTCCTTTTAGGGGGTAATGCATGTGTTATGATCATTTCCCAAATTCATTTATTACGAAATTGTATTTGATTATGATATGAATACATATTACATAATTTATTTTCATTCCAGATGTAATTATTATGTTATGAATTACGATAATTCTACAATACATGATACACATAGATAATAAACATGTTATAATTGGTGAAACTAGATAGCTCTATAATTCATTGGTTATGTTTTTAGTCTCATGTTGCGTCATGTATAGGATTAGTGAGTAAACCTAATCCATTATCGGATTTCTTTCATGTTTTGATATTGTATGAAATTTTTTCCTTAAATTATTTTTATGTAATGTTATATGTTAATAAAATTTTTCTTATGATCCCATGATAACATGATAGCATGCTCTTTATGTTATGCTTCATCTTTATTACTCGTTTTAATATCTATTTTATGATATCATGTTATATTTTTTACTTACATGTTATTCTTCATTATCATGTTTATTCAAATACTAGTTTTTTTAGCTCCCACATTTCATTATGTAATCCCCAGGTTATTCCATGCCTTTTTAGGAGCTTCAAAAAAAATTTAGGACCTTTCTATAGAGAATAAATATACGGATTTCATGTTTTATGATCCTTTTGATATAATATGAACCTAATTTTCCGAAGACACTATGCCTTTACAATCCTTATGTCGTTTTAATGAATAATTATCTTAATTAATCATGTAATATTATATTTAGGTTACATGATTATCCAAAATTATAGTCTGATCAAAGGATTATTCTTCCATCATTTTTAATGGAAAGGACCTATGCACCCCACAGTGAAACAATATAGTGGATAAAAACCTTAACCATATTTTCTTGTAACTACTTATTTAATTCCCCCAATTCAAGATAATACAATATATTTATATTCCATGATATATAATTTGATCCATGTATGAGTTATCTTGACCACTCATCCACACAAATTGTGGGATGACTACGTAGTTAATCAGTGAATATATTTGTATATTAACATATAATATGTTTGTTTTCAAAATTGACTTCCAATATTTTCATTAGATCTAGGAATTCCTCATTTATTATTATATTAACCCATATTATAGAATTTAATTCCAATAAGAAGATCATCCTTACTATAATTAACAATATTAGTCTTCCTCCAAACCTAGAACCCATCCCAGTACACCACAATGCATGAAGTGAATTCCCAATCCCCATTGTCTAGAAACATATCCTAGGGAATGCCAAGAATCCGTTTGTGAAATATTTCTCCAAAATCAGAGATAAAAATTTATGTAATAAGTAAATAAAAGTTCCATCATAAATAAACATGTGAAATATTTCATAAAAACTAAACATATCCAAACCATTTTCATAAATATAATCATCATCCCTAAAAGGAGGATACATAAAGTAGTAACATATAAAATAATATCTAATAATAAAACCACAATAAACAAACTCAAGTTGAGACTAAAACATCTCCACCTAACCTCCAGTTTCTCACCACCACCCATTTCACACCTCATCATCTAAAAATTGTAGAGAATAAGTCCAAATGAAAACATGGAACAAAAAAATACGCAAGAGATTAATATTTTAGTATTTCACCACTCCCTGATGAAATTATGAAATATGTTTCATAAGTAAATCAATCAATTATAGTTTGAAATAAATTACAAGGTAATATTTTTACGTATGACTTCTGGAAAACCAATAAAGTCCAAAATAATATTTAAAAAATGAATATATATATTTGAATTCCATAATCATACATTTTGATAATAAATTACATGGCGGAATGCACTTTGAAACTAGACACACACAAACATTTCTCAAGAACACTGATTTTTTAACAGAAAATGGACGCATTGAAAAATTTCACTGGTCAAAGCCACATTGAAACAAAATAACCGATTTTGAATTCGACTATAAATAACCAATACAAGAGTCTTTAAATCTAAAAAACATTACCAAACATATTTGGAAACTCATTTTTAAATGGAAATGATCCAACACACATGCATGAGTTAATGATACGATGAGATATCAATCTATTACATGGAATGGATTGAAAAATAAATAGGTTATGGTAATATAGAAATAAAATAGAGGAAAAATAGAACTACGTCAAACTCCCCTATATCAATTACTAATTTAGAAATTAAATGTGTCATGGTTTCTACCTTGGCATATCAACCTGCAAAATAGCTACTATTTTAAACTAAAGATCAAACCAAATGTAATCCAACTATCCCACATAAGCCTAATTATGATGAAAACCACCCAAAAATCCCATTTTTCTTATATTAAATAGTGTACTACTAGTGGAATGTTAAAAAACTAGTAGAAACAAATATATCTCCCACATTGTATCTTGTTTTGTATGACCAACAAGGAGGTTAGTTGTAATAATGTGTAGTACATGTCTAAACCACATAGAACCACCATAGTTACCCTATCCCCTAACGACTAACAATGAATACCCACAAATATAAAAGGGAAATTAATGGATAATAAGAAAATTTCCACACAAGGGTTGGAATAAGATTCATAATGTTAAAAATAATTCACCAAAGGGGTAACAAAATTATGGGCAATAAAAGAGATTTTTTTCACAAGAACATTCTAAAAATTCAACTTACCAGTCAAGACATTGACACAAAAAAATGGATAGATCTGAAATAATATTTAATATATCATAAAAAACCATTCAAAAAATGATGTAAATCACTTATAAATTCAATAAATTTTCAACACAAACTTTAAACTACAAGATTCTTCTTTAAAATAACAAATATGGTCCAAGACCTTCATTTCTATAAAAAAAATCAAAATATCCATTAATTAATTTCCCAAATAGGGGTGGATCACTCACACATTTCAAATCACCATTTTAATTAAAGTAAAGAGTACATTTAAAAATCATTTGGAGGATAACAAATCAATTTAAAAAATCTCAATTTTAAAATGTAGTAACCACTCCTTGAAATCTAATATTGTATTAAAATTCATTTTATGATGTGGAAAAAATTTCCAAAGCCCAATGTTCATTTAAAAAAATCTAATAACATTTATGAATTTCATTTCAAATAAAATAAGATAGAGTGAAAATGAAAACCATTTATTTAAGGACAAAAAATGAAATGGTTTCAAATAATCAAAAATATATCACTTATAATAATACATTCAGTAAAAAGGAATTTATAAATCAAAATAAAACTTTTTAATTCCAAAATAAAAAAATTTCATAGAAAAATCTACTTGGAAGAAGTGGGAACCAATCTGAAACAATTAGGAAAATGTCCCCTTCAATGGTGACAAAACAAATTGGGATAAAGATGGAGTCTACAAACACTTGACACAAAAAACCCAAACATTAAATCTACTAAGACCCATAAAATACTCCATTATAGTATTAGGGTTCACGAGGGAAACCAAACCCCATTGAAAAGTGAGAGGGAAGTAAAAATGTGTGAGAGAAATAAAAAAAATCCTCAAAAACTATTTTAAATACTAAAAATAACATAAATAATCATGAATTGGAAGAATATTTAGACCATCCATTCCTCCCAAGGGTCTCGTGATGTAAATAAGAGAAAAAATGAGTGGAAACCTGAAAAATATGAAGAGGGAAAATCAGAAATTCACAAAAATGAAACACCTATGAAAGCCACTCAGTTTGGAAACAAGATTTGTGAAACTCTGCACCAATAATTTTCTGAAAACTTTCTATTCCCAAATCCCCTCACATAGTTTACATAGTCACTACATGATTCGAAAAAACATGCTCTGAAAGTTCAATTTATCCCAATAAAAATCCAAATCCAAATTTAACACTTGTTTCATGTTTTACTAAACCAAGAGAAATCCATGTCCCATACACCAAGAAACATGCATAGTTTCTCCTTGGGGTCAAACATTTGGACCTTTTAATTTATAGTTCAAGATGAAAATAAATTTTCAATTCAAAATGAGCTGAAAAGAAACCCCATGAATAGAGGCCACACATTTTCACTCTAACCCCTCACCCTAACCATGCACAAAATAAAACCCCATTGAATTTAAATGTTATTAGATAAAACTTCATAGATACTCAACTAGAATATCATCCCCATAAAATAACAAAAAAATAAACAACATCATGACATGTGTGCTGTTAGGAAATGCCCACTATTATAATCTCTACATCTATAATGAAAAGGGATGAAAAGAAGTGGTAGGATAAAACAAAATAAACAAGGAGGACCAAAAACAAAAGAACCACTCAACTTGATCTGACCTCTATTTACACACCTCATATCCACAAAAAGATCAAACATATCAAATATAAGGTTTTTGAATTTCTCCAAAATCTGCCAAAATGAGAACCTTAAAAAAATCCTACCAAACTGGGGATACATTACATGGCCCCCTAACATTTAAAATTATTCAATCATGGTTGAACCAAATATAACTATAGAGAGATGAATCCTTGAAAAAAAATCAACCATGAGATAAAATCACTCTAAAACCAAAAACACTTTGAAACACAACAAAATGAATAACACCCATAAACAACCACAAATTAATGACATGAGATTTCACCTCAAGTAACATCACAAAAAAATAACATAGGGTCAAAAAATTGATCACCCCACATGGGGAATCCAAACCAATAATAATGAACACTATGTAGTGTACTAAACTTAGCTGGTTAATAAAAAACCATAGCTAACCAATCAAATTCCCCTTTCTTTTCTCATGTACCAAATAATGATCACATTAATATTTTAATAATATTAAGGGTGAAAGTATAACAGTATATAATATTCAACCCAAACCAAAAATAGATAACAAATATCCCTCACATCTAACCATGAAAAATTCCAAAGATGGAGAGAAATAGGATGAGGGATTTCTATAAGTAAAACAAAAGAACTATCCACAAGAATCATCCCAAAAGGGAACAATCCACAAGATTACGACAACAACAAGAGAAGATCCAAAAACTAAGCTTATAAAAATCATGGTAATGGTCAATAAAATATCACATCCCTAAAGGGTTCAAAATCGAGAGCTATTATAAAATACCATCTCAAAACACTTTTGATGTTGGCCCAAATGGCCGAAAAATAGGAAAAGTCAATGATACTTTAGATTAGAAGGATTAATATTCCTAATAACCCCACACTAGAATAACATGTGTTATCCTTTACTCACGTAAGAATGAATCATTTTTTCTTTATTGGGATTATCCTTCTTCTAATCCTCACTTATTGGGTTATCCTCATTCCCACTAGATGAAACTATGACATCTGCTACCACTAATTTCCTAGAATATTCATCTTCCACTTGAATTTCTATGTAGAAAATCTCTTAAAAACATTCCAAACGTAGAATAAGAATAGGTGAACCAAAATCTAGATTATTTCCACCTGTTAGAAAACATTCATAGAAAAATTGAAAACCCACTCTGAGAAATGACAACCAACCTCAAAAAATTATTGATGTATTCCCTCTCTAATTGGTCACCCGGATGAATACCCGCAAGATCTAGTGCTCTCACTATAATAAAAACCATGGAAAATAACCATTGAAAAAATGAATTCCTAAAAATCTCACATGATGTACCTTCCTACAATAGACTATGTACTATCAAATCTAGAAAAACATAGCTAAAATTATAGAGAAATCTCTCAATATCATTCAACCATAAATAATTAGGTTTTATAAGGGAATGTATGACTATCAAAATATCTTATAAAAACCTCCCCACATCCACTAATAGTTGCTCACTATTGAATGAAGATGGATGATGTTTCAAAAAGTTCATGATAGGGTCTGATCATAACAATGTTATATGTCCATAACTCCCCTTAGAGTATGAGAAGGAACTATAAGCAGAGAAAATAATTCAACCATTCTCATAGGAATACTAAAAACACCTAATCAATTAATTGTATTATCTCACGGCTTAAAACATAAACCAAATAATTCCATCATGAGATATAAATCAAACCAAAAGTGTAATCCATCAAACATTTCCGACAACATTTACACCAAATAACCATCCATTTTGAAATTCCAATTTTCCATAATAAGTGAAGTCAAAAAATTCCCTTTAAAAATTCCATTTCATTTTGAAAACCAATCACCTAAATAATTCTCAATAAAAATCATTTCCATTTTTGTAAACATCAATTCAATTTTTTTAAAATATATCATTTTCCCCCTTATTTCAAAAAACCAATTTTGGACCACCATATCAAGAAATACCCTTCATTTCCCAAAAAATGTTTTCCAAACGAATAATAATAAAATAACTATAAAAAAATTCTGGAATAATCATAATAATAACATTTTCAAAGGAAATCAAAACACTCCCCGAACCCCTACAATTGAAAATATTTTTTTTGGAAATATAGCATTTAAAGGAGTCCCAACAATCTAACTAGTGTAGGAATAGTTGTGTACCAGTTTTGGAAATATAGGCTGGGAAACTATGTGAAAATCATTCCACACACTCTAAAAAGAAGGAAAAATTAACCACACAGGTACTACATGGGTTCCCAAGCCTTATGAGATAGACATAAATATTGTGCTACCCTCCAAATCACCATAAAACCATAGAGAGATCCTCAATATCAGTCACAAAATCAAAGGGTATCATAAAAAAACATCCCACATCAAAACCAATCATAAACAACTAAAAATATGAAATCATATTTCAAAACCTAATTTCACCTAGAAGCATGACTCTTGGGTTGAGGAAGAGATATCTATACACTCACCACCCTTCCCTCTTAATATATAAATAATATATTCTAAATTTTAAAAGAAAATCCAGAAATAATAAGGGATATATAAGAAGACTTGTATCCTACTAAAGAAAACTCAGACCTCATATAATACCATTTGGTAGTGAATTATCCTAGGATTCCACCAAATCCGGCACTAGACTCAGACCACCACAAGTATTAATGTCCATTAATGACCCCCATAATATAACAACTAGTGTAATGGAATCAAATCAATCATATTTGTAATCATTTTCCCAAATAAGAAATAATAGATAAAAAAATAAATAAATACAATATAAAAAATTAATAAACATTACAAATACTTCATGAATAACTAAACCAATCCAACCAATTTTCATAAATTTAAATACCATCCATAAACATTAGGATACCAAAAATCATTAATGTATTCAACAATAAAGAAAAAAATGACACAAACTCAAGATATTCTCAAACCATCTCTATAAAATCTCCAGTTGGACACCACCACCCAACTCACCCAACATCAACCTCAAAGAATGGACAACAAATCCAAATGAAATCCTAGAACCTAAAATATGTAGGAGTGATCTAAATTTCCTATTAGGTCACCAAAATTCACTAAAAATAAGAAATATGTTTAATTAGAAAATTTATAAATTCTACTTTGAACTAAAATAGAATGTAATATTTTTATATAACTATTCAAAAAAAATCCATATATATCTTTCTAAAGAATATTTTTCATTATCCAAAATTAAACTCATACATTTTTAAAACAAAGTCCTCAACCTGAGAGATTTTGAAACTAGACACTCCCCCATTTACTTTTTAAAAAATTATTTTTTATTTAAATGAAATTTGTAACATTTAAACATTTCACAATCATAATCTCTTTAAAAAAATTAAACTACTTTGAAATAAACATTTAAGAATCCAAAAAAGGATCATAAAATCCAAAATATATTTTCCAATCAACATTGAAAACTCATTTTCAAAAGGAAACCAGCCAAGACACATGTATGGGTTAAGAAAGAAAGAAATAACTCTATAAAAAAAGTTGTGAAACCAAAAATAAATAACAAATGTTTTGATTACAACAAAATTATGGAAAATTATAAAAATTATCTCCATAAAAAACTCCCCTATATCAATAACTTATCAGGAAATCGAATGTTTCATGGGATATACCCTAGGATTCCTGAATTTCAAAGAATAAAACTATATAAGAGTTTATGCACCCACAAAACAACTACTGGAATGCCTTGAATTTCATACCAAAATTCATCTCACTATACCACACAAGACATAATGTGGTAATAACCCGCTCCAAGATCTTTGTTCCTAGAACTATTGGATAGGAGGTGTGCGAACCAACTTGAAAAAATTAGATCTCCAACTTAGTATCTTGTTTCCCCTGAACAATAATGATATAAGGAATAAGAATATGTATTCTAAGTTTAAATGGTTAGGATAAACCATAACTACTCTCACCCTAACACCAAAAAATAAATAGCCCTAAATATGAACACCACACATGTAATAATAAGAAAATTACTATACAAGGGGGAAAAGCATCTCATGGTGATAAATAAGCAAAAGGAGGTGTAAACAATAAGTGGGTAATAAATGTGTGTCTTTCACAACCACCATATTAATATCAATGTACCAACTAGGCTTTTAAAAAAATCATGGATTTAGTTTACAAGCCCTTCCATAGTTCAAAAAATATAATTCCAAACGCCATTGGGAAAATTATATAAATCACTCACACATTAATTTTTTTTTGAAGACTCCGTTTCAACTATGGTCTTATTAAATACAATATAAAAAAATTCTAAAAACATAATTTAAATCAAATTTATTTCAAAATATTCATTAATTGATTTCCAAAAAAGTAAAATAACTCACACATTTCAAACCACCATTTCAAATCCACTAATGAATCCCTTTATAAATTTTTTTTTGTGGTCAAAACCTCTATTAAAAACAAAGCTCCTATTTAAATAATCATTTTTAAATCGTTAAAAACTAATTCCATATTAAAGTACAATTTACAACGTGGTTAGCATTTCAAAAATTCAGACATTCCTTTCACAAAATCTTATCACATTTCAAATATTCTTTTCAAACATGAAAACATGGATTTATCATGAATGAACATTTATGAAAATCTAAAAAAATGAAATGATTTAAAATCACCAAAAAGATATCTCAAAAAATAATACATTCAATAAAATTAAATTTAGAATGAATAAGAGCACTTTGACCTATATAATGAAATAGTTACATAGATACAAAAACACACAGGAATAGTATTATAATTAAAAATTATTTATAACTTTTCCCCTTCATTGGTGACCACCCAAATGGTGATAAGGATGACATATACTAACCAAGGATACCCGAAAGTAGAAATTATATCATTATCTTACTATATAATTCGCAATAAATGAGCTATGGTTCATGGGGGAAAAATTTAACAAGAAAAAAAGAGAGACAGAAGAGAAGAAGAGTGAGAAAAAGAGAGAAAAACATAAAAACCCCTATAAATATACAAAGAAGATGAATAATCATGATGAGGATGATGATGGAGCTCCTCATTTTCTCCCATTGGATGGCTGATGAAATGTTTTTAGAATAATGCTAGAATCTCAATTAATTCAAAGTGGTAAAATGGGAAATTCCAAAAAAAATAAACACCAAGTAAATACAAATAGTTTGGGTACAATGTTTTTAAACCATGAATTGACCACATGCTAGTATTGGAGCCCCTAACATGGTTCACCCTAGGATCATCCAAGTTGGAAAATCCATAATCCAAATGTACCATTTAGAACTGTAAAAAATTAGAGACAAACTACATGGTTTTCACATGTTATACCAAACCATGTGCAAGTCATGCACCACACTACATACACACTAGGGAACCAACATTATTTATCATAAGGGTCTCATGATTAATACCAAAATATTAACATCATGTGTTGAAAAAACATGGGCATATCAAAATGAACTGAATAGGATCCCACAAAGAGAGGTCTCATGGTTTTCCACTAAACATGCACCGGAACCCTAAACATATGTAAATCCCTGATAATTTCTATTTTATAAGTTAAAGCCACATGAAAACTCAACCAAAACTTTGAAATCATGAAGAAAAACAAAATCAATAGCACCGTGACTCATGGAGTTTCACACTTATGTTGTAACTTGAAAATAAGATGATCTGGGATATGAAATTATATCTCATTCTACTAGAAATTTATTTGGACTCTATGTATGGAAATTTGATCCATACACAATATTATCTCAAATTCACCCAAAAGAAAATGAGTTAGATATTCCATAAGTATCCTCCCCAAAATCCCCATAAAATATGATTTCTATATCATAAATGTGATCATTATACCACTATGATCTTTCATAGATAGTTTGATATTCATCACATGGGGGCTGATGGAACATTCGTAGAAAACTTGGGTAAAATCAATGAATGTGATGGACCATAATCAAATAATGTACTTGAATATCTATAATAAATAGTAATTTTAATATATAATTTTTTATCATGATCTACCGTAGAAATAGTTTTCATAAATTTCCTTCCTTGTTTCATTGATTTGGGGGGGGGGGGATTATAGGTCCTATTTTCTTCATTAACCTAAGGGTTGGTTCATTAAATATCAATATTTCCAAACAACTTTCACATAAAGAATATTATTGTGGGTATATCATTAGTTGGAACCTTATTTTACCTTATTATGACAATTATCCATATATCATTACTTTTTTAGTTTTGGGATTGGGGGCCTACATTACACTACATAAAAAACTGCCTTGACCTTTAATGAAATTACTGGGGCGATTCTACTAGCACTTTTATCATGTAGGGGGTTAAATTTATTCCCTCCATGATACATAGCATTATGATTCCCATGATATTATTCTTTTATTTTTCCCTCTCTTATGTACTATGATCCCAATTATTCTATCTCAACCCTCAGTAATGATTGAAAAAACTCTTTATATCTTCCAATGTCTCTTATAGCCAATGACATTAAAATACGATCTTTAAATCCATATAAGGAAAAATATATTTGGAATTTTTAATTATATATAAAACTAAAGAAATATCATATAAGATATGGGATTTTTTTTGTTTAGTTTTTTGATGGACACATCATCCAATTTTTTTCAACTCCATGAATTTACTCATCATATTCATGTAAAAATTTCTAGGAAAACACATCATAATGATAAATATATTAAATTCCTCCAATTAAATTGAATATACTTCCTCTTTATTCATTTTATTCTCAATGAATGTAAACAATGGTTTTACTCACCTCCTAAATGGTAAACAACCTGAACAACATTTACTTGCTCCAAACAAATCGGAATGGAAACTATCTTTTCCATATAATTAATCCGTTACTCAATGATAAGTGTATTTGATTAAACAGTAAAAGATGATGGATAATTACAAAAGAATGACTCAATAAAACAATTATCCCTCCTTAGTTCACTCAAATACTCAATTCTATTTCTATTATTATTCATTTCATATGGTAGTTAGATGACAATTATTGTGAGGTCTTGTACTCCAGCTTCAATTCAATTGGGTTGTACATTGTGGAATCCACCACATTGTCTCTCACACCATTTTTTAACAAGGTTTCATCATGTTAATACCATTTCTAAATCCAGAAAATGACTTACCATGAGTGAAGAACAATTAAAATCATAAAGGAATAATAAACGTTATTTAACCTTACAATTTATAACACTTTTACATTGTCATGTTAGTCTACAACTATTTAATTTCAACCTGTATAATTCTTGGTTTACCTTTAGATTAGTTTTTCCCATACATCATTACAGAATCCCTCAATGTAAAAAGGAAATCAATACTTCGTAAGGGTTTATGATGAGGATTTTTTCAACCATGTAATATCCCCTAGTATTACCAAATGAGGACTACATTTAGGAATATTTATCTTACACCAGGAGACCGTTGAGTTAATACCCAACTCACCCTTTTTAGGCTTATTACTTCTAAGACCAATTTTTTCAAATCCCTCATCCACTTATAGTATCCATATACTGATATAATTTTCTATATAAACACCTAATTAGGATATTTCAAATATTACATGATATCATCTTATATATAGACTCTTCTCTATGATTCTTTATAAGGATCCATAAACTATTATACATAAATAATTATAATATTTTATTGATACTAACTATACTGAATAAAGTTAATCATTACTTTATTTTTACATCTTCTTCACAATATAAAACATTATATTTCATAAATATTAATATTTTATCATCCTAGAAATCTTCATTATCTTGTTTCATGGAAGGATTTCTACTTTTCTTATGAAACATCCCCAAGGTTCCAAAGGATGATAATAAATTCCAAGGGGTTCAATACAATTGGGGGACAATTTTATCTTTGATAAAATAAACAACTAAACCAAACATACCTCGAAAAAATAATACTACATGATTCATTATAACAATGTAAAAATACTCTATACAGTACCGTTGATACAAAAATGGAACTAAAATAGTGCACCATAGAAGAAGAAAACTAACATGACTGAATGAAGCAGAGGACAAACCAACAACACTCAACAACACCAAAAAAACTCCAAATATCACAATCTTATCCATGATATGACTCCACAATACAACCCAAGTGTCACAAACCCAACAAAGAAGTGTGATACATTACCTTTTCATGTGTCTTGATGAACAATATAAAAAAAATCACCATATATTCAAATAATGGGTGAGTAATAAAAATCATTTTCCTTTACCCAAATGACCTCCCTACTCACACAACTAGGATAAATAAAGTTAAAAAATTTTATAAAACAATTTATCTAAAAACCATTTTAAAATGTTCAATATTATGTATCAAATAAAAATAGTATCATACCAAAATATATCATAGGTAAAAAAAATAGTACTTTAAACCATTTCATGTTCTTTTTTGGCATACCCTTTAAATGATTTTAACACACCCACACATGCATTCTCCAGTGAATGTACCATATTCATTAGAGGTTTCTCATCCATCCACTATAAATTCACTAATTTACCAATATTCCTGTGTCCCAATGACACACACCCCACATCTAGGTTCACGTCCCACTATACCCCAATAAAACATGACTTTAATTAGGGTCACGTCAAAAGAATGAACTCACACAACACATGAATGCCAAAATATTTTCAAATCAACAACCCAAAACAATTCAATAGAACTATTATTTTATTGAAAACCATTAAAAAACCCCATATTTCTATGAATCATAAAAAAAATATTTTAAAATCAACATTTTAAAACCATTCAACAAATCACCTTTCACAACAATTCCACAATCCCTCAAAATACTCAAAATAACACTAATTAGGGTTTCTACAATGCTTTTCACCCCAATTTAGCAATAAATTTCATGTAGTATAATATAATTAAACAAATACATAAATTTATAATAAGAGGATTCGAGAGTGAAGCCACCTACCTCAAATATTTTGTCAAGAATGAAGAATGGTATGAAAATGACCACAAAACTGTGTTGAATCTTCAACAACCTCCTTAGATAACTTCCTCTAACATCAATAAGGGAAAATATAACCACAATTGGAATAAACCACCTTATATCTATAAAAATAAGTGTATATATATGAAAATGAGATATGGATAAAATTATATCTATGGAAAACCATGGGAAACTACCATAAATGAAGACTTACTAAGGGAATCAGGCATGAATGCACCAAGAATTTCCTCTAGATCTCTTATAATTTGATGGGGAATGGTTCCACCACTTTTGGGATGAATAAATATATAGATGTGGCCGAAATATAAGAAATAATAGGAGTTAAAAGTTAATCTTTTCCTATATCCATTTTTAGGATCTATTTGTCAATGCGTACCCTATTAGTCACACTATTAAGAAAACAGTGCACTAACCCTGCACCAGCCTTTGTCTCAATGAAAACCTCACACAGTCAGCCTAAATGGTTAGAATAACTATGTTTTGACCATGAAAAATTCCTCTATAACACTTTTAAAGGTTTCTACTACATGGTCACACTATTTGAACAAATTGTGTGCCTAACCTTGTGCCATCCCATGAGACCTGGTCTCACTATGAATGGTTTTCTATAGTGTTTCACGGTTTCCACAAAACATTCTCCAACAGTGCTAAATTATAAAGTCCAGAAAAAATTCCAAAATTCATCTAATACCTCCAAACCATCACCAAATCATTTTACATACATTAAAATCATAAATAAAGTGTTACTTCCATTAATCTATGGGTGCTACATTATCGCCATGATGGGTTATTTTTTCCCTATAATATAGAAAACCACTATTGTCCCTAAATATTTTGGTCCATTGTTCGATCATTTCCTTCCCTCATTCCCATGTATCATCTTAAATCAGATAATTTTTATATAGAATATGGACTGGGAATATATTTTCCCATGAAATACATTATCATGACTATCCATAATCTGTAGTGGAATATGCACCAATTGAGCATCAAGATTTAGTTCAATGTGATATTATTGAATCATATGGTCATGATCATGCTAATAATTATTATCAGAGATGCACGAGACACATTATTCCTAAAACCAAAATGCAAGGGAGAAGATAACTAATATTCAACCCCACAAACCCGTTCATGTATCTTCAAATGGTCTATGTATCAATGAGATAAATTTTCATGCTTCCCAAAATGAAGATGTCCATACCTTTTAGAGATACCAAAAAACACATTATCACTCACGTCTAATGAAAATGACCATCGATGATAATCTTCATATGAATTATAACGACTATGATCCATCTTCATCCATTTATTGATAAACTAAATCATCTATATTTTTCCTCCGTCAAGGATTATCCCAACCAGTGAAGTCTCACTAGCTTCCACCCAACAATTTGAAGATTGAAAAATAATCACATAAAATGCTTCAAAATTATTCGTATGTATCGAGGCATAATAACTATTTTTATATGATAACCCTACTAATGGTACGCGATCTTCACATGAGCCACTGAAATCAATCAAAAAATCCATCATCTTATCTTCCAAAGTTTGTGTAATCTATTCGAATTATTTTTTATTCTAGGGAAGATACATCATACTCAAAGTTAACTAAGTCCCAATGTCTAGCTCCATGTACCTATATAAACAATACATAAACCTTGGGTCTCTATCTGATACTGTCAAAACAAATATAAGAAGTGTCTTTACCACTTCTTGAATATAGATATTTGACAAGTCCTCCACCACATGAGATTCATTAATAGGGATGAAATGGGATGAATATGTGAGCCAACCCACTATCACCAGTTTGGAACTGTGTTTTGAAACTATTTTTTTGTAGACATGTTATAAAATCTCTGGTTATCTTTCACCACTTTTAAAGATGGATGGGTAAATACTGTAACATACAAGTTATTTTTTGATGCTATTCTATATCCTTCTAACGAGTTAGGTATATTGAAAAAAACATTCCTACCTTACTTTTCATGCTAACCCACAAAAACATTTCTTTCAACACCTTATACATGTTCAATATTATTGGATGAAAACCGCATCTTGAATTGTGGTAAGTATTAAGAAGTATTTCATGACAACTCATAGGTATGACTATCTGATTTCAGAACCACAACACTGAACTTCTATATAGCCTCAAGCCCTTAATAGTCTTCCCACCATTGTTGTGTGACCTCATACAAAATCATTATGAATCAGATTACTATTCCCCTTCAAATGTCTCCTCCAAATCAACAAATAATGAAACATGAAAGAAAACAAAAAATTTATTTATGTCTTTAGATTCCATGTGCATGTCAACTATAACCAACATCAACTAACACTCATTTTAAACTTCATTTACTAACTGAGAATATGATTTTCTACTTAATGCATATACCACCTAATTTCTTTTACTCGTTGTATACATTAATTTAATGTCATACATTTGGTGATACTACATCCATATTCTTTGTCATAGGTTAAAATACCATTATGAGAAAACAATTTCAAGATTGTATGGTCCATGAACACTGTAAATTTGTCATGAAATAGGTAATGATGCAATGTATTCAAATCATGGACTATATAAGTTAAATCCAAATTATATGTTGGGATGTTCTTCTCATGTAACAATAATTGTCTTGAGATATAATCAACAACATGGTTTCCCTATATGGGAACACATACCAACCCAGACCCCGAAGAATCAAAATATATCATGTACCCTTATGTTCATTCAATAAAGATAAATATTAATTAAAATATAATGGGAACATTAATCTCTTTGAAATAATTTTTATATTCATTAATCCATTGGAATGAAAAAACTTTCCTTGTTAATGTTGTCATTGCTGAGACCTATTGTGAAAAATCAAGTAAAAAGCATCGATAATAACTACCTAAATTAAGGAGACAATGTATATTGAAGACAATATTTAACATCATGATTTTTTAAAATGAAACACTATTTTTTATATCATACATGATACGCCACATCGATCTTAAATATACAACTAAATACTATTATTTAATATGGTAGTTATATCACAGTTGTTAGAATGGAGGGAAAAAATATGATTAATTGAATTATGAAAATGTTGTTTAAAAATTAATATATTTTTAATTATTTAGTGTAAAATTAATTATAAATTAAATTAAATTTCTCTTTTAAAATAAAAGAAAAAACATTTTTTTAAAAAAATATTTAAATATGCGCAAGTGTCTTTTATACCACTAAATTAATTAATCACACTTGTAAGATTATATATATGAAATATATATGTATATACATAATTTAATTAATTATGTGCTTAAAAATCATTTTATGTGTTTTATAGACATGATATAAGAACAAATCTAATTTGATGAATAAAAGAATTATTTTTCAAAATTGGCAGTTTTTCCACATTTTAAGGGCACAGTTATTTTGAATCTATTTTAAAACATTTATAAGTTAAATTTTAAAAAATTAACCTATTCATTGAAAGGGGGATATCAAAATTAAATAATTTTTTTGTATTTTTCTAGTATGTTTCAGGTTTTGATGAATAGTGAAAAAAATAAGGTCTTTTAATATATACTAATTTTTCATCAAATTTATTTATAATGATAAATTATATTTTTGAATGGGGTTTAAAGGATAATTATATAATTTCTATCATTTAATACAATTATGTTCATTGGAATCATTTTCACATTGACATTGGATAATCAATATTTGTGAAGTTTTGAGTGTTTTACTTAAAAATTGTTTTTTCTCATTTTGTCAATGAGATTAATTTTTAATTAATTTCATCCAATTATTTATTTTTTATTTTGAAAAATGAATTCCATATTTTGGGGTCATATTGTCTAAATTATGTATATAAGTCCATTTTTATTTTTATAAAATATGAATAGTAACATTATAAATGTTTTTAAATATCACGGTTAAAGGTAAATCAGGTAATTTTGGGAAAAATAATGTTATAAGTATTATAAAATTACCCTATAACATGTCCTAATTTCTTGGGATGATTTTTTTCAACCTAAATAATCCTTGGGCCGAAATTATGACCATTTAAAGTCACTAGGATGAGAGTGATACTTTTATAATATTATACCAAAAAGAAAATGTCAATTTTTTCATACTTTTACTTTTTACAAGAGAAATATTTTTAATATGAATTTTTATTGAAGATAACAAGAGAATAAATACATATTTTCAAAATAAAAGATTTATATTCATCATGGTAATTTATTTATATATATTAGGAATTAAATAATTAATTCAATTGGTGATGGAATGATTATGAAGTAATTTCTTAATTAATTGAAGAAACATATAAATGATATAAAAATATTAAAATAAATATAATTTGATATATTTAATGCGATCCAAGATTATTATAGACTACTTCTATATGTTGAGGATGAGTTAATATATTTTTTATAATATATAATATTTTATGATATTATTTAAAAGTCATGAAATGAAAAGTCTCAAAATTGACACACATGGTATTATAAATTAAAAATATTTTATTAAATGAAATAAAATTTCTTAAATTATTAGTGTAACACACAAATATTTTTATTAGACATATTCATTTTAATTTATTTGATGTCTTGTGTTGTGCACTACACCATTAAAATATTTCTCTACATGTAACACAAGCTTAGCTTGTGGTATATGCAACAATTTTCTTAGATGGTGTTACACACAATTTCATGTTCTTTTGTTTGAATTCATATCATACAAGACCGAGTATAAGGGAAAAACAAAATGTATTTATGTTACCTTATAACCTATCCATTATTTTTGTGGGTATTAATAGTATTAACTAAATAACGAAATTATTTTTTATACATGTATATATAATTAATTCCTTGGTGAGAAATTGATTATAAATGAAAATAAAACATTTTTTTAATTAAAATGAAATGTTATTCTGAACAACTATTTAAATGCAAATAAGTGTCTTTATAAAATAATAAAATCATTATTGATGAATTTTATTAATAAAAAATATATATTATATATGAAATATAATGTTTTAAATTTATATTACATGTTTTTCTAGATATGATATAAGAACAATTTAAATTACTTGGGTAAAAGAAGTGTTTTTCAAAAAATGAACTTTTTACACCTTAAAATAGATAACCCATTTTAAATGAATTTTTAACAAATTTATATATACAATTTTAAAAAAAATATAATTTTGATATGGAATCAAAATTAAAAGCATTACTTTAGAGGAATTTTTGATATTTTTCTGATAACATTCATGTTTTAATAAATTGTAAAAATATGATTTTAATTGAAAACACATTTTTCAGGGAAATAATTTATTTGGTTATGTTAAATTAAATAATGGTTTTATAATATATATATATATATATATATATTATATTACACATTTAATAAAATATTGGTAATTGGAATTAATTTTACATTGAATTTAGATGTAGAAAAATTTCGATATTTTTCATCCTTAAACTTTTAAAACTTGTTTCCTAATTCAAAAAATGAGATTAATTTTAATCTAATTAATGAAACATAAATGTTTAAAAATTTGAAAAATGGGTGAAATAATTAGATTCAGTTGGTCTAAATTTTTTAAGTAGGTCCCTTTGATTTTTTTCCAATATGAATTATAACCATGGTAAATTTGTTTACCATGGTAAAAGGTAAAATAGGTAATTTTGGTTAAAAATAAAATTATAAATAATATAATATGACCCTTAAATATTTAAAAATATTTATTAGATGAATATAATTTGACCCTTAACATAATTTTTTTTAAATGGTGTCATTAATGGCTACTTATCGATGAAAAGGATATAGATATTAATAACACTAAAGAAAGTGAAAAAATGTCACTCACATTTCTTATAATTATAAAAAAATTATATTTCGATAACCAAGAGATATCATCGAAAATAAATAGTTTCTAGAAATTATATATATCATGGTAATTAATATATATTTTTTAAGGACAAAATAACTACCTTTATTTTTGACACAATAGTGATGGAGTTGTTATTTTATTAATAGAAATATCAAATTAGTGATATTGAAAATATTAAAATAAATATAATTTTAATTAATTAGGATGATAATTGAATTTTATAACTAACTATGAAATTTTATAACTGTATTAAATAAAATGGGTTCATATTATATTTATGTTTATATTTTATTAAAAGTCAAAGAAATGAATAGTTTGAAAATTGACACTAATAATATTTTAGGAAAATATATTATTATTGAATTATTTAACAACAATTAAAATCATTTTCAACTATAAATTTATTTTTATATGGTCTAAAATGTCATAAAGTGTCCATTAAATGATAATTGAAACCGTATAAGTAAATAAACATAACCATTTAATATTTAAAGGGTTATTATAACAAATAAAATAAAAATTTATTTAATATCGGTTAATCAAAATAATAAGTTATAAAATAAAACAAAAAATGACTATATTTTATTATCTGATGAGATTAAGATGTTATAAAATATAATATTAGAATCCCTGGAATTTTGGTGGCAGTGTAATATAATATGAATTTATTATAAATTAATATTTTTTGAATATCCAAAAGTGCCATTTACATCAATTATAAAAGGGAACATCTTACCTCATTTCATCACATCCATTTTTGACATGAAGCCAAACAAAAATCGGAAAATTTCAATTATAAACATCCCTATCCATATTTTATAGGTGTTCGTCTTCTCATAAGAATAACTCTAGGGTCCCTAAGAGGAGACATAGAGGGAGATCGTTGAAGAAATGGTAACATCCTTACCGACTCTTTAAAAATCCTTTCTTATTCTACTTACATTTACTATATTTTTTCAATTATAATATAATAACACCAGAACTAAATATATACGTTGATTTTATTATGGTTATGGAACAACCATTTTCCACCTTCTATGCATCAAATGAAAAATTAAATCACCATAGCTGTGTATGCACAAATTTTCATCTCCACATCATGCTGTATTCTATTTTCCAAGACCACTTTTCTTGGATGTGTGTAATGATGTTAATAATAACTATATATGACCATTATAAAAGTATATTTATTATGGAATAATATATATAACATCCAATTCCATACAATTTTATAATTAAAGGATTGATACCATCCCTTGTGCGTATGTACGACCTACAATCTCCTCGATGCTATACGAATCATTCTCCATGATCTAATTAATGTAATGGTTATATAAATTTATTAAATGAATACATATGATATATATTACATTATTATCATTATATAAATGATATAAAAGAATCCCATGATGTTTACATGTGATTTATATGTAAAACGTGTGGAAAATAACGCCCGAAAGAAGAGTTATACTGAAATATTATTAATTGGGAAATAATATAACCACATATTATAACGTAAATATAAATATGGTTCTAGATAATGTTTATAACACTATTTAATCTATTATATAGAAGTTTTAGATATATACCAAGGAATCTGACCAACGGTAATGGATAACATCACAACTTCATTATTATCTGATATTATTTATACGTACATATTTACTATGGTTTATTTATCATTTGTGTTCATATTTTATAAAAATTCCTCGATAAAATATTTTATTATTCTCATATCCATGTTTAAATTAAATTTTACTCATTTTTGAATGTTACACAAGGTTTTAAACGAATCTTAATTTCAATTTCCATATAAGGTACTTTTTGACATTTCTAGAAAAAGTTTGAGAAGTATGTTTTCCTTTAAATTATACGAAATGAATGGATTTTTATATTTTCGGAACACCTTATTTTAAAGAATCTTACTTTAACTAGTTTCATTTTCATTTTCAAATAAATTATTATTTTTAAACTGTGTGGAATTTAAAAAAAATTCGAAGAAGCAATGATATTTTTCTCAATAATTAATATTAATTATTCTATAAAAAAAATTTTTCTACCAAAGATGACATACTTTAATTTGGATATGTTTCTTGTATACTATCCCTAATATTCATATGGTTTCATTATGATTATGATGTTACAATATTTATGAAATCCACTTGTTTAACATAGATTACGTTATGATTGAATGATTTTTAAGAAACCCATTTTATTCCTTGGGTTGTGCTATGATTAATGATTAATTTTTTGTGGAACACACAAGAATGATTTAATAATGTTATTGGTGGGACCAATATATCCCACACATTAATTAGGTAATGATTTATATCTCATGAGATAGACATGGAAAACATTGTCTTCTAATATGGTCTTGAGAGTTAACCATGACTACTGAGATGGTAATGGGAGTGAATCGTGGCTACCAAAGATGGTTATAGGACTGAAACAGGACTACCAATATATTATAGGTAGTGAACCCATAATACTAAAATGTCCTTGGAAGATATTCATTAACTAATATGGAAATAATTTATATATTATTATATATCGACAAAAATTCATTGTTTTATTCTTATATAATGATTTCAGGGATTATGTTCCTTATTAACTTTTCATTCATGATTTATGACCTTCAATTATTTATTAAATGAAACAATAATTTGATATATATAATAAAAGGTATGGTTTTAAAAAGTTAAGTTCATTTTTTTACATTCTTATTCTCATGGTCTATTTGATATTTTCTTTATTTACCCATACTGAGCTTATGAGATCACTATTTTCAAATTTTTTCTTTTCCCTAGGTTATAAATAATGGTTTTATATAGGAGTAGTAATGCGATAGATTTTTCTCCAAAACATTGATGATTTTTTTCATAAACTATTATTTTGGGTTCTATGTATCAAAAGGCACTAAAAGAATATGGTCTTCATGCAATTTCTTATGTATTCTTCAATAACGAGGTAATATTAATATATTTCATGCTTGGGTCTTTATAGAAGGTATCATAGTGAATGTTTAGTTAAATTTTGGAAACTAGGATGCAAAAACTTTAGTCAGAAACCTATAGATATTTCTATGGACATGACTAGGTATTCCCAAATGATAAACCAAAATATAGGTTATAATCATATAATTTTTTAACAACCATAAATAACTGAGGATTCAACCAAAGATTTTAGAGATTGAATGTAATTTCTCTGGGTTATTTTGTTTTCAATGAAATATTTTTTCCTCTCACACTATAATTTTTGTGTTTTAGGAAATGTATAGAACTCGAAGGAACCATGTTAATGTTGAATGTACTGGCCAATGCAATGATTTACCTATTGCACAACTGAATGTTGTGGGGGATGGAACAAAGAACCTTGTTACAATGAACACAAATCCTTCTAGACCTACAATTTACTAATAGAGGGAACAAATTTCTCTTGAATGCTTCTTATTGAAATGTACACCTTCTTTTAGTGGAAAGACTGATCAACTAGTTTCTAAGAACTGGATTTATTCATTTGAATATATAATATTCATTATACAATATCTAGAACATGATAAATTTAAGTTAAAAACATAACTCTTGAATGGTAAATAGAATATATGGTGGAACATTATCAATAATATTAGAGAAACAAGAAAAAATTGACTCCATGGATTGGGATGAGTTCAAACACTTATTTTTCAGTATGTTCCTTCATTTTATTCTTCTTAAAAAAGGGGGATTGAGGTCACCCATTTATCTCATGGTTTTGATAATAATAAAAGGATATAATTGAACAGAAACTCTAAAAAATGGACAAAATAAAACTATATTTTCTCTATGCTAAAATTTTGGAAGGAAACATAGAGTAAATTTTCTTTAGGGGACTAATAAATGTTTTATGTACGGGAATGAATGTAATTTGGAATTTTTTAGCTGTAGTATTAGGAATAAATAGAACACTCCCATGAGTTTACCACCCACAAATCAATTTATAAAGTGGATTGAAAATTATAATTACCCTAACTAATCACCAAGTCTTAGGGTTAGTGATGATGATAAACATCATCAACAACATAAAGAAAAAGATAGATGGAATTCATATGTGATCACTATTAGTGATGTGGAGCATTACAATTTTGTTTTGGAATGATTGGGTGATTATGTGACAGATTATTATAATAATTTTGTGGAAGTAAAATTATTGTAATATGGAATAATGAAACTTCTATTTATTTTTATGCTATAGTTTTTCTAAAAGGATTTAAGAGAATATATTAAAGGGTACTGGTAACCATGAAAAGTGATTGAGGTAATTAGTTGACATTTTTTGAAAATAAAAGATTAATGGATGGATAATCCTTAATATGGTCATGATAATGAGATAATGAAATTTATATAATGAAATGTTGGTTATGAATAAGTATATTGGACAATAATGACTTCTTTAAAACTAATTAAGGAATTTTGAAAAGAGTTTTTTTTGCTATCACAGATGAATTTCATAGATTTATAGATATAAGAATAAGTAACCCTGCATGTTTTCAATAAATATTTATGATAGTTTTGGTTATTATCCATTTTTAAATATAAAACATGATGAAGGAATTAACATGTCTGGAATGTGACCAACAAGTGTGAATTTATGATTTATGGTGGATAAATGTTATGCTGATTTCGTGAACCTGTTTCTAAATTTTTGGATTTTTAGATTTCAGAAGGATTGAAAGGATATCAATTTATGGAAATTTTAATTTAATATTTAGATAAATATTTTTATAATAAAGTATTATCTCACCATAGGTGGACTTATGCATATCTGATAACATGTGCTGACCTTTTTGTTGTGAAAAAGTTAGATGCAATGACCTATCATTCTTTTTATGGATCACCTGATCTGCTAACACATCAGGAATGAAAAATTAAACTTCATTCCATCTAATAAGAAATGAAGTGGAATTATTTCAAGGCATTTCCCATAGGGAGAATATACCAATATCGAGTATGTATATCTCTCATGAAAATTTCTCAACATTAGGAAAAGGGATCATGATGTAAATGGGTGTCTTATTATAATAATTTTTATAATAATGACCTCCCTAATGCTTCTTTATTTTATGGTTTTGTGATTGTTAAATTTATTTTGATCACCCAATTTCTTGTGATCAATCATATTTATCAATATATATGATTATTTATGCTTTTTCTCCATTCCCAAATTTTCATCTATGTTGTCCAATGTAGAGACCTCATTTTTATTTATGTTGGTAAATTTTATATTCAAACTATTAATTTTCAAATGGATAGTTTAGTCTTTTTTTATGATATTTCTTTTCTATGGAAGAAACTTCCAAGTATTAATAATTTTATAACCTCGATGAATTTCGAGGGAGAAATTCATTGTGGGGGGGGGGGGGGTTGAATGTAACACCCTGAGGATTTTATATGACAGATTGTTTTTAATTTCATTTATTTATGATGTTGTGTGCTACTATAGGATAAGAAATATTTGTAAAAAATGTTTTCTTAGCTTGCAGTATATGCAATACAGTGATTATCTTGTGTTATAAACAATTTCATGTTCTTTTAATAGAATTATATTCTCACTAGACTGAGTATAAATGAACAATTGCATATTATTATGGTACCATATAACCTAGAAATTATAATGAAGGGTATGAATTACATTAACTAATTTATGAAAACACTCTTTACAGAAGTATATATAATTTATACTTTGGTGGTCAATTAATTTTAAATAAAAACAAATCCTTTTTAAATAAAATGAAATGTTTTTTTTCTGAAAAAACTATTTAAATGAAAATAAACGAGTTTATAAAATAATTAAATAACTCTTGATGAATTTTATTAATTAAATATATATGTTTTATGTTATATATAATGTTTAAAATTCATCATACATGTTTTCTAGAAAAGTTATAACAAGAAATTCAATTTTTTAGATAATAGAAGTATTTTTAAAAAAATTATAGTTTTCCACCATTTGATGGAACATACATTTTAAATAACATTTTAACATAATATTATATTATATTTGAGAAAATAAACTTCCTATTTGGAATTGTAATATACAAATTTTCTTTGGAGAATTTTTTGATATTTTATGGTAAATTTCATATTTTGATAAAGTGTAAAAATATAATTTTCCTTAAAAACTATTTTTCCATAAAAAAATTAATATTGTTGAATTATATTAATTAATGGTTTTAAAATATAAATAGAATATGTTTTAATGATTTAATATAATTTAGGCCTTAGGAATTAATTTTACATTGAATTTAGATTTCAAAACATTTCAATCATTTCCATGTTTTATCTTTTCAAACATGTGTTTTCTCATTCTGAAAACATGATTAACATTAAATTAAATAGTGAAAATTATATATTTTTAATTTAAAATAATAGATTTAAATTTTTTTTAGGAGGTCAAAATTGTTTCAAGATTTCCATTTTATGTTTGGCCAATATGAATAGTATCCATGTCAAATTCAGTCACCAAGGTAAAAGGTAAATTAGGTAATTATGGTTATAAAAAAAATTATAAAAATGTAAAATGACCCTAAAAATGAAAAATATTTCTTGGATGAATATAATTATACCATTAACACATAAGGTTCGAAATGTAGTCTTTTAATGGCCACTTGTCTATGAAAATGACATAGATATTAATAAAACCAAGAAAAGTGACAATATGTTAGACTCATATTTCTTATAGGTATAATATTTTTATATTGGGATACTCAGGATATATCTTAAAAATTAAATAATATCTAGAAATATAAAATAATTATCTATATCAGGGTTATAAATTTATAATTTTTAGGGGAAAAATAGTTACCTTTAATGGTGACACAATAGTGATGCAGTGATTATTTTATTAATAGAAAAATAAAATAAATGATACTGAAAATATTAAAATAAATAAAATTTTAATTTATTAGGGTGATACATTATTTATATAGATTACTATTTCATGTAATAATTTTATTAAATAATTTTTTAAAATCCATCTTTCAGTTGTTATTTTATCAAAAGTCAAACTAATGAATAGTTTCAAAATTGACAGTAATTATATTTTATGAAAATAATATATTGTCAAATTATTTAAATATTATTTAAAATAAATTAAAATTAATAATATATTTCTATATGGTCTGAAATATCATAAACTGATCCTTTATGGACAAATTATACCATATAAGTAGATAATTATTACCATTAAATATTTAAAGAGTTATTGACAAAATTAAAATTAAAATAGATTTAGTGAGGGTTAATCAAAATGATAATGTTTAAAAAAACCAAAACATGTATAAATTTTATTTTTTGATGATAATAGAACCTTATATCATCTAATATTATAATTCATGGAATTTTGGTGGTATTTTTAAATATAATTTATTTATTATAAATTAATCATTTGAGAATTTCAGAAAGTTCCCCTTACATCAATTATAAAAGGGGGCCCCATCCCTTACTACCTCACAACCCATTGATCCATGAATAAAAAAAAATCTAATAATTTCACTTATAAACATCTGCATATATGTTCAAGAGATTATAGTATTCCCAAAGACAAACTCTAGGGTCCCTCAGAGGAGATCTAGAGGGTGATCGTTGAAGAAGAGGTAACTTCCTTACAGACTCTTTATAAATCATTTTGTTCATCTACTTCCTACTATTGTGTGGGTTACATTATAATAAAAAAAATATACTATTAACTATATAATAATATGTTATTATGGTTTTGGAATAACCATATTCTACCATATATTTGTCCTACTAAAAAAAATCACTATGCATGTCTATGTATGGCGTATCGTATTCATACCGTTGTGTAATCCATTTTTCACAACCACTTTACATAGATGGCTATGATAATGAAAATAATAAATAAGTATATATATATATTATTATAATATTATATTTTTGTTAGAATAATATATATACCATTCACTTCTACAACATTTCATAATTAGATGTACGATATCATCGTGTGTGCGTACATACGACCAACCATCTCCATGATGTAATGTGATTCATTATCCATGATCTCATTTAAATAATGAATATATAGATGTATATAATGATTAAATACTATATATATTACATTATTATAATTATATAAATGATATAAAGGAAACCCATAGAGGATAACAAGTATTTATATGATAAAATGTGCAACAAATAATGCCTGAAAGAAGAGTAATAATGAAATATTATTAAACAGATGATAATATGTTCACATATTATAACATAAATATAAATAAAGTTATTTATCCATTTCATAAAACTCAACAATCCATTATAAAGGAGGTTTGGATATGTACAAAGTAATCAATCCTAGGGTAAGGGTTAATTTCACAATCTTATTGTCATATGAGATTGTGTATACACAATTATTTACTGGGATTTATTTGTCATCCAAGATAATATTTTCTAAAAATGATTCCATAAAATTTTTTTTCTCTTATTCTATGGATGAATAATGTAACATTTAACCATTTTAACATTTACTACATGTTTTGAATAGAATCTTTATTATTTTTTACATAATAGGTTCTTTTTGACATGTTTGGTCAAATTATGAGAATAATGTTTTCTTTTAACTTATATGGCATGAATGTATTTTTATATCTCCATAACACCTTATTTACATGAAGATTCATTTGTAATATTTCAATGTTTTTTCAAATATATTATTTTCATTTATATTTTGTTGAATTTTTTAAGAAGAAAATATTTTCAAAGGATTATGTTCTTAATTACTATTATTCATATGGCTTGATTATGTTTATGATGGAATTATATTTATTAAATCCATTTATTTTACATGGATTATGTTATGATGGAATGATTTTTAAAAAATCCATTTTATTCACTGAGTTATGATATCATGAATGATTTATGTTTTTGTGGAACACAATAAAATGATTTCCTTATGTGATTGGTGGGACCTATATCTCCATAAAATTAATTTGTTAATGACTTATAACTAATGAAAAAGACATGGAGGACCTTGTCTAATATGATGGTCATGGTAGTGAACCCTGACTACAAATATGGTTATGGGTGTGATCCCATACTACTAATATGTCCTTTGAATGATTTCCTTTACAATTTAAATCATTTTTATATGCTTATTTGTCTTACTCAAATTCCTTATTTTATTCTTGTGTTATGTTTTCAAGGATTATATTCTTAATTACATCTTGATTCATGTCTTATGAACTTCCAAGATTTATTCCTTGTCTTAGGATCTTGATATATATTATATAAGGTTTGACTTTCAAAAGTTCTGTTCCTGTTTTTACATTCTTGTATTCAGGTATTGTTTAATATTTTCCTTGCATACCCTTACTGATCATCTCATCTCACCCTTTTCATATTTTTTATTTTCCAAAGGTTATAAGGAAATGTTTTTGGTAATATTACCAAAGAGAGAGATCTTTTTGGTAAAAATTTATGATCTTCCACTAGATTATAAGTTTGTATTCTATGTTTCTAAAGGAACTAATATAATACTGTCTTTGGGTGCGTTTTTTAGGTATTCCACATAAAGATGTAATATCCATGTATGTGAATCTTGGGACATTATAATAAAATTCAAAAACTAATCCGAATAATTCAAAAAATTACATTAATGACTGATTAATTTATTTTTTTAGTTATAATTTAGTAATTATATTAACCCTTAACGTGTAAATTTCATGATTACATGCTATGATTTAAAAGGGTAAAACAAGGGTTAAAATAACAAGATAAGGCTTAAAAAACTATCAAAACCTCTCTAACATTCAATGGATGAATGTTTTTGACCCATACTCATCCTATCTTCTACATAACTCAATTTCAAGTTATTTTAAATAGAAACTTAATTTATATTAATTTAACAATTTTAAAAATTTGATGAGTTCCCCTCCCCTCTCATATAAAAGGGAACTACTAATTATAATTTCATCACACTAAAATTTGGTTCATATAATATCTTCCAAAATCATTTCCAAGAATCCCTCCCCATATTATAGAGTACTTATTATAGGTAAAACACAATCTTTAGATGTGTTATGGAGATAATCATAGGAAATGGACCAAATATGGTGCATCATTTTTATTTAAGTGTTTTAATTTTGTTTCTTCTTCATCTTCATTAAAATAATCCTCAATGATGATGAAATAAAAAATATAGTATCCTAAAAATAATGAGATGTTATTATGTTAATATCATTATCTAAATGAATATTCAATTCTATCAATTGGGAACAGAAATAATCATTGTTTCGTACGTGTGAACTATCTCCTTGATGAATTGATATTATTCATTTTTCATTACTATCTATCAATACTAGTAAAAATAATTGAAGCGATGTTTATATATTATATTAATGTCATATTTATCATTATTACATTGTAACATATCCATTAAAATCATTCTTTCCATGCACATAAAAATGACAACATCATTCGTCTGTACGTGTAAATTATCACCTTCGCGAATTGATGTGGTTTATTTTTAATCAAAAAAACAAATGAATAATATATATATTTAAATTATTAATATGCTATTAATTATATAATTATAATTAAGAAAATATAATACATTCCTTCTTTCCATATTGATCATTGAAAAATTAAACGTAACTCATGCGTACATACGACCAATCGTCTCCCTGATTATAAGGATGTCCATTTTTAAAAACCATACATAAATGATTTTATTAAAATGTATAATTTAGGTAGAAAATTGATTATTATGTCCTGAATATTATTCTGGGGATGATGGACTGATATCCCCTTTGACTGTTGACATCTTACCGATGTCATTTTGGACCTGGGTACCGAATTTCGACAAAACCTCTGACTCGAACTTAAATAATTATGAAATATTTATAACATGACAATAAGATATATATAAATATTAATAAACCCGAAAAAGTTTCTCAAGAAATTAAGTAAATAACAATAGTTTTTTATTTAGGAAGATCAAGAATATATGTATTGAATTAGACTCAAAGTATGGGATTTCATCTCAATTTCCATTCAATGAGGCATTTCATGATGATATGAACCATTATCATTTTACAAAGCTTATATACAGCCCATTTAAAATTTATGTCCATATTATATATATTCTCATTTTATTTAATGTTTTTTAATGGTTATTATGTTATGGGGATTAAAATTATAATTCTCAATTTTTTTGGGAAAACATGAATGATTAATGATTAATTATCACAAATTTTTCTCAATGTCAATATTATAGATATTATTTAACATATTTATATGGATATAAAAGTATTATAAAGGTAAATTTATGTTTATTTTTAATTTCTTTTAGTTATTTTCAAAATTAATATATTTATGTGTTTTTTATAGAACATATTTACTAATGAAAAATGGAATGTTATTATTAATGTATATGGTGACAAAAAATTCCCAACCACAATGATAATTATTTGGCTGATGGATTACTCTATATGTATTCATATTTTTAAATGAATGGGAAACCAATATTTTTTTCTAGGTTTTTTGTTTATTTAAAATGGGTTTGGAAAATGGATTGATTATTTCAATTTCATGAAATGATTTCTTGTGATTTCAAATGCTATTTTATGAGTAAAATGTTTAAAATTACAAGATTCTTTGTGTTGAGAATATATAATCTAACATAGACATTGGATTGGTGGTTACTTGATAAAACACGTATGGGTTGTTCCGTGATAAACCAAGGATGGGTGGTTATGTTGTAACCCCCAATGCATTGGGTATGGAAGTCAGATGTATGGCTATTTAATTTTTATGAGTGAAAACTATGGAATTGGACAACATGGTTATTTCATTATAATAATGATATGTATAATAATTTCCCAAGGTACCTTTAGGTATTTTTCTATTCTTTCTATGGGTTTTATGGTAATATTGTGACTAAAAATGTATGAAATGATTTATTTTCAATTTCATGTATTTACAACATTTTATGGAGGAAAAGTATTACTTTTGGATAATGTTTTAGTGGGTTTTAATATTTATCAATGGACTAAAAATTTCCTTTTTATATCCCCAAATGTTATTTTTTTATCTTCTCTAGATTTTTTAAAATGACTTCACAAGGTTTAGTGATGGGTAAGGTAAAAGAAGAAGTAATTTTGAATGTATTAAATTTCGTCCCTAAAAACCAGTCATGAATTATTTTAAATGTTTTATATTATATTAAAATGGATACTGATCGAATGTTTCCACTTTTAATTTAATGCTTTTGTTAATTAATGATTTGTGGCCTAATTATATAATGATCTATACAGTAAAAGATCCTAAATCTGAAAGAACTTATAATTATTGACTTAACTCAATATTTTGGAAAGCTTATGGTAGGGTCTTTATAGTTTGTATCAATAGAAATTTGTAGAAATATTTAGTGGTTATGAAACTATTAATATAATTCCCATATAATATTTTAATTTATGGTTAATTTTAAATTATTTACCAATTTTAGATTATATTTTTTCTTCATCTATGATATGTATGTTCTAAATGGTTTTACATAGAGAAAACATGGTAGATATCGTGGGAGGGAATCAAGAAGAAAACATCCTTCTAAATTAGCACCATGATATGGTTGGAATAAGAATCAAACATTTTTTTCAATTATGGATCAATTGATACGAGATATTTACAGTTCTAGTATCCATGCAGGAGAGGAACCTGACATACCATGAAGGAACATGTCTAAAGTGGAATATTCCATGAGGCAATATCCCCCATCATTCATTAGATCATTTGACCCCATTTTATCTTTAGGATGTATTAAATCCCTGGAAAGTATATTTAGTGTCATGGGTTGTTCATATCACCAAAAGGAAACTCTTTGAATTTATCATATTGAAGGTTAAGCTGACCAGAGGTGGTCAACGATTAAGAATATCAGAGAAATTGAAAATATGGATTACTTAGATTGGGATGAAAATAAGAATATAATTCACAAGAATAATTTTCCTCAAGATATTAAAATTAGGACTTCGAGGAATTAAGACAAAAAAAGAAGATTTGGTGGTTGCATACAAAGGAAACATGAACCAATTCGTATGGTAAATCCCAAATTTGATCTTGGACTCTAATAGTAAGATGAATCTATTTTACTCAAGATTTAAGCTGATTAATAGAAGGGAATTAGATTCTCAGGGGTTAAAAAGATATGAGAAACATGTTTGATGTGATCATATGGTGGAAATAGATTTTGGGGATGATCATGTTTCCATTAAAAATATAAAAAAGAGGCCCATTTGGAATGAAATGAGAAGGTATACATCAATATATATTCTTGGTAGGAAAACCAAATTCCTTTCTTATGATAAGTGTGGTAAAAATAATCTTGTAGAGTTTCTTATAATGACATATAAGTACTTCTAAAGTTGTTCGCATGGAAATATGGATAATAACTATAAGGGAGATGATAATGAAAATAAAGATATGCCAATGATAATATTTTTTATTTGAAATGAGTTTGAAAATTATTCTAATGTGTGTCTGATGTTACATACATTGGGTGGAAATCATCATGACAGGAAACAAAACAGTGTGTTAAAATATTTTTCTACTAATATAGTTGATATCAAGACATGTATAATAGGTTGGAATAGCTATAGTGATAACAAAAGTCGAAGGAGAATTGTGTTTTCTTAAGAAATTCACAATTCTGTCGATTTTACATAAACAGTACATAGAGATGGAGATGTTTTTGTATAAGAATATACAGGTACTAGATAATAATAAAAGAATAAGGAACAAAGAATTGTAGTGGCATCGGGGACCGAAGGTCCCCGAGTCCACTCTACCAATCACCCACTCTGCAGGTTTGGTGAATTTCACTAGTAAGGTCCTCGTATCATGAGACTGATCAACAGCTGAGTGCAGGCAGTTTTCACCCTCACAAATGAAGGCATACAAAATAGAGCCTTCTAGTCCTTTTACAAGGAATTGATAAAACCACAGTTTCGTGCAAGAAGTTTACACTCAACCACGACTGAATACGAGCAGTTGAAACTCAAGATTGATAAGATTATGTTTTCTAACAAACAGATGTAGCTCACAGTTGCAGCAACATGCAACTGATAAAAGATGACTCATATCTTCAGAAGTATAATAATCATGAAATATATCTGAAGAGATTATGTTGCACAATAGGTCATTAATTTTCATAACAACTACACTAATAGAGAATCAAAATTCTAAATTTGAACCTGTATATACACAAAATGTATTCCTCGAATCTGAAATGCTTGATCGCTGAGCAGCGAATTATTTTTTTACACGAAATATTGAAGAATACGAGTTATATATACAACCAAGAAATCTTCATCTTATCATATCAAAATATTTGATGTAGAAAAATATATATAACAACATATCTCATAGAAATACTTCAGATCCACAAAATACACCTGATAAATAAAGTGAATTCAAAATCAAGGAATGTAGCTCAGAGTAATCGTAACTTCCCTTAAGTATAGGAGAGAAAATATATTCCATAAATGGTTCTTTAAAATATTTAAAATGGGCTCTGAATAAATCTAAATCAAGTTTTAAATTTCCCTAAAATTCCACAACTTTATTTGTAAAATTATTTGATAAATACGTAAATTCAAATTTCTGACGTTGAAAAGTGAAACCTAAGGTAACATCACAAAATGAAAAAATAAAAGACATAGGGTTAAACTTCATAATGTAGGGTTGATGATCCCAACATTTTTCCACATCAACATAGTTTTCCGAACATAACATTGATTATCCAATCATCCAATTTTCCAAATGTAAGGTTGATCATAAAAATATGGTTCATGATCCATATGTTTGTAATGATCTATAATTTCTTAGGGTTCTTTAACCATAATTTTCTTTTCATGAATACATAAGGTTATTATCCAAACGTAATGTTCCTTAACCACATGTTTAATAAAATGTAATATTTATTAACCATAAATTTTATCAAATGTAGGTTTTGTTCCATACGTTACATTGTTCGATGCATTGAATGTATAGTATTTCTAGTAAATGAAAAATGGTGAACAGTGTTTCCAGAATACACTTAAGAGCATTCTGAATAATTTAACAAATATTTCTCGAAAATAAATAATTGAATATTATTTCAAGATAATAAATATTAAAGAATATAAATTTCCTAAAATACACTCAAAATGAAATCATTAGTAAAAAAGGATATTTGTGAGCATCAAAATCAATAATATTTTTATTGTATTGTTGAGAAAGTACAAGCCCAATAATCTCCCCCTTTTTGATGATCACAAAAACCGATAAATTAAAATTATAATCTTAGAAAAATAATTTATAATTTTTTAATCATTAAAAGAAAATAATTTTGATTTGAAAAAATTATTTTTATAATGAAGAAATATTCAAACTTCTTCCGCAAAGATAGATTTCAAAGAAATGTTTGAATTTATCTAAAGATAATTTTGTGCCATCTAATTTCTCCCAAATACAAATTATGAATTATTTCAATAAAGAAGAAATATTTTAATTTTCTCAAATAACATGTAAAGACCTGGAAATTTCAAGGAAAATGTTTTTTAAATACTTTGGAATTTTACGAGTCTTCGGTTTCTGACGGAACTTGATTCTGAGGACAAGTGTGCTCGGAATAAATTTATGAAGTTTTGTTTGGGTATATTCAGTAAATGTACGTGCTGGTTTTTCTATATTTTTAACCGGTGCTCAGAATTGAAATCAGAGGGCACCGATGAACTCACAACACCAGTATTCGCTTAAGGGGACCTTTAACGCAGTTGTGTTTTATGTGAGTTGAAAGTTAATATTTGGGGTTTAATAAAATAGTTAAATAAAATTTTTGTGAACAATTTAATTTATCTTGGGTAGTTAAATCCTACATGGGGAAGTTATTGGTTGGTCCCGCACCCACATAACCTCTCATGAGAGGATATTTGTGGGGTGGGGCCCACACAATCTTGAACTTATCACCTCCCCTCAACTCCCCATTAACACCCCCTTTAATTAATTCGACAACTCCCCCTAATTGAATGAGATCTCTTCACATCCCTCTCTCTCTCCTTAATATTTTCCAACACATTATAATTAATGAATTCAAACTCTTCAATTAATTATTCAAAGATTTTGAATTTTGAATTACATGTATTTATAAAATTAATACCCTTAGATATTATTTTATTTTTGGGCATTTGTTGTGTTGAGAGGATTTTTGGGAGGGATCTTGAGATTTTGAAGAAGGAGTTCCTCTCTTTAACGAAGAATACCATCCTTCCAATGAAGAACCGCCAACTAATTATGATCGTATCTTTCGATCTTCGTCCATGCCAAAGGAAAAGGAGCCATCCACATGGAACGCCGACGACATGCCATCCTCGACTCCTTCTTCCCCGACGTCAACGAGTTGACGCTGTCTCCCCGCGACGTCATCTTCCATGACGCCTGACTATCACGATTCTTATTTTGAGGTAGGGGAATTGTATAATTTTAGTATGATAAAATTATACACTTAACATTTTTGAATGCGAATGGTTGTTTATGCCCAATTGATACCGCCTAACGCAGAAGGCTTGGGCCGAACGCACACGGCCTAACGACCCTCATTAGTATCTTTTATTTGTGATGGATACCATCTTGGGAAGGTGGAGACGAACAAAGGAGGTGGCCTCGCTTTGGCAGCATGTAGAATAATCATGGCCCGCAACTGTGGGCTTCTCAGTAGAAGAAGAACCGACCGGCTAAAGCCGGCCGGGCCAAAGGAAGACTTCGGCACCACAAGGGGCGTCGTGCTATGGAGGACCACGACCTGCACTCCGTGGGGCGCTTCGGCGGTGAACCAGCTGGGTGAAGGAGTCGTGGCACCCGAAGGTGCCGTTCATCAAGACTTCGGCCTGCCCGAGTTGGCCTATTGTGCCAGGAAGGCCGGCCAGCTTCGGCCGACCGGTTGGGAAGACGGCGCTGCCAGTTCGGGAAATCGGGGGTCCCCCCCCCCCCCCCTCAGACCACTCGGCCCCTCCGGGCCCAGTTGCAGCCAGTCAGAACGCGCCCTGCCAGGCCGGGCAGCGCAGAGCCATGCCAGTCCGCGCCGAGTTGGGCCGGGCCGGGTCCCGCCGCGCCAGGTTGGGCTGCACCCTCCCGGGCTGTGCCGAGCCATGCCAGGCTGGGCCACGCCCTTCATGTCGGGCCATGCCCCTTGGGCTGGGCCACACGACCCATCGTGCCGGTCAGACCCTCTTCTGGGTCGGACCCACCAAAACCGATTTGACCCGACCCGCCAGCCCACTGGGCTTAACGGGCCGAGCCTGTTTTCACTAAAACCTGAAAAACTATAAGACCGCACGTCTGATCGACACACCATCTGCAGTACTAGGACCCTCTCAATGAAGTGGTACTTTTGGGATACTCTATGTGAGTTTTGGGAAACTTTGGAAAAAGGTTGGGTTTAGAAAGAGCGTATTTCCAACCTATCCCCTGGGGAAAAAATGCTAATAACTCTCAGACCGGGCGTCCGATTAATGTTCCGTTTATCACATTGGGTTCCGTTTTATGTGACAGAACTTTGGGATAAATCAAATCTTAACTTAATGAAAGTTGATGTATCAACCAGTTTGCTCAAGGAGTGGATACTCCCGGAATTGAGCGTGTTGTGTGCGAGAATCCAAGAGCTGGCTGCGACTGTGACGACTACCATACTGGAATCCTCCATGGGTTCAAAGATGAAAACTACCATTCTGGAATCCTCTATGGGTTTGGTGATGACGACTACCATACTGGAATACTCTGTGGGTTTGGTGACGATTATTACTATTCTTGTATCCTACGTGGGTCTAACAGTTTCACTTATGTTATAGTATCCTACGTGGGTTCAACAGTGTTGTTGGTCTAGTATCCTATGTGGTTCCGACATCTTAGCTGGTCTAGTATCCTACATGGGTTTGATAGCTTAGATGAATCTGTGACTGCATCTGATCATCTATATCACTTTACAAAAGGTATATACCTGTGTGAGCTGAGTCTTGACTTTCAATCATTATCATTGATGTGATTGACTTTTTTCCTGTGTGGACAGGGTTGTGCTTGGGCTCGAGAGTTGGAGCCGAACTGGGATTGATGACTTAGGTATAGGTATGTGCATATACCTATGTAGTGTTGGTTGATATATTGTGATTGTATCTTTTATTTGTGGTTTATACTTCGTGGATTCTGGGAGACCTTTGTGGGTCTCAGGGTCCCTACTGAGTATTTTGATACTCACCCCTACAAGGGCTATGCCCGCACTATGTTATGTTGGATGCAGATGACGGACAACACTAATCGTGGTAGAGACTTATGGAGATGTATGGTACTCAGAGGTAGAACACTTGGAGGGACGTACACAGAGCGGACGGACGGACCCGAGGTTCCGAGGAGACCATATGTACCCACCCTTGAGGTGGGATTCCCAGAGGATGACTCAGTAGTTTCTACTTTACTTTACTCCTATTGTACTAGACTGTCAGTTGTACTGTACTTATTGTTGGGCTTGTATTTCTAGCCCCTTTCATTGTAGCACTCACTTTTGTATACAGTTTTACTTTGTGGATACTTCTGTTGTGTACTCTGTTGTGTTTGTTTACTATATAAAGGCAATTCCTTCCCTTTTTTATTTGGATTTACGCCTTTCTTGCTAGTCTCCAGCCCCTGGCCTATGGAAGGCGGGCTTAGGGTAGTCCCGACATGGGCCCCGAGGACGGGTCATGACATAATAGAATAAAATATATGTTCTGTTTATCTGAATTTCTCCCCATTTTGTGATATCAAAAATAATGTATGGAAAAAGACTAAAACTCAATTAATATTGAACAGAATGAGAATTGAAAGTTATAAGTAACTATAATGAATAAATAGAAATGGATTTTGATTATATACAAAAATATAAAAGTAGATAAAATAATGAAATGCAATATATAGATAAAAAAATTCTTCGATCAATAATGTCATTAATAAAAAAAAATTTGTAACTGTGAAACAAAGTCATTCATTTCTATGGGTCAAGGTTGGAAAGAAAATGAAGGCTAAGAATTGGCTCGATGAGAATTTTGTATAGCTTCAAAAATATTCTTAAGATCTGTCATACGCAATCTCAACTTCTTAATCAAACTGTATCCTAGCAAGATTATCAACTTCCCAGCATCATTATTGACATAAAAATTCTCAAAAATGTTGAATTTCATAAACTCATGAAGAATTTCCTCTTTCTCCATGAACAACTCCAACTTCTCTGAAATCTTTCCCAGCCTCAATTGAATGCTTAGTTATCCCTGAGTTAACCGATCCACATGAAATTTTTTATTGTCCAATAAAATTATTAGAGGAGCACTATTTTACTGAAGATCCTAATGTCAAATATTCTTACATACCATAATGGATGTAATTTCCTGAATTCTTTTAATTAAATAAGGACTTGTTCTAGGGGTAGAAGTATATGCACTATCCTGATTCATTGAACATTTCACAGATTCAAAACGACATCCCAAGTACCATTTTAATTCTGCAAAATCTATTTTTGGTACATATTTAGATCTGATCTTCCCAATATTATTTAACATGTATCTTTTGAAGGCATGAAAATCACTTCTAGAAAAATATTCTTATTAAGATCCTAAATCCTTTCCTTGGCTATTTCATGTTCCTTCCATATATTGGAATTCTATACTTGAGACTTTTTGAATTTCATCACATGTTCTTCAACTTAATGAGATAATGATTCAGATGTCCCCTTATCTGAATTCATATCCTGATTTTCATTTTATAGGCAAGGGATCTACCACAAATTTCATTATATATTATTCAAAATAAAATGAATAATTATCCAAAACTTCAGTCTGCCCACCATAAATAGGATCTGACTGTCCCATAGTCTAATCTACCATTAAAGGATGAATTTCTATAACTGATTCTCGAAATATCATACTTTCTTGAACATCTTCTTGTTCAATAACTCCCTCATTGATAATCATAGATTGAACATTTTCAGAATGAGTATTTTGTTATTGATGTATTTCCACTAGAAATATTTATTGTACTCATTCACTCACCAAAGGTACAATCATAAGATCACAATCGTGACTCTCCACCTAAACATCCTCTTCAAAAACAATATCATCCAAATAAACTAAGCATGTTGCTTCGCGAGAATCCAAAATTTTCTATTCAACATGAGGGGTATATATTTTTATGGGTTTCATAATAATACCTTCTTTACTTTTTTATTCCTCTTCTTCTTATTCAGTGTAAAATCTAATTCTTCTCTTTGATCACTGTGAAACTAAATTTGTTTGAGATTCAACTACTACCTCCATTCGAACACCTGCTTTCTCCCCCTCAGAAAAAGCTCCAGAGATCTGTTCTTCCTTAGATCCAACAGGTAAATTTTTTTCCTTTCACTGTGCTCAAGAAAAATCCATGTTTTCATAATGTTACAATATTCAACACTTTACTATGATGAAATTTTACTCTTTCGTCAACCATCCTGATCATATATTTATTTTAAAAAATTGTTGAAATTATCTGTCCATATGGATAAAAATTCATTCTTGCATCTGGTGAGAAAAAATAATGAATATATCTAAATAAATAGCTTGGGAAATTTAATTTTATATCACTCAGAAAAAGAAACATGATATACATGTATGGGTAAAGTATTTTCTCCATCTCATCCATCCTTGGAGCTATTCATGTCTGAATAAATTTTTCAATGATATTATGATCCAGTTCTAAATCATTAAAAACATCTTTCTAATGTGCGTTGAGTTGAAAATAAACTAAATAATAACTTTTTAAGAAGAATTCATATCTCCAATCAACATAATATCAAAATGAAAACTCCTTCATATTGATATTTCAATATCATCGCATCCTCATTTTAAGAAATAGAGAAATCCCTATCATTGATTCTAGTAAAAATAATTTACGCTTTACCTCTAGAAATAAATGGAACACTCTTATAAAAAGAATTTTTTTATAAATCATATTGAAATTCTGAGTTTATGTCATTTAAATCTATCTCGAGACCTTGAAAAGATCATTCTTTCTTCAGAAGTATGTTTTTTTGGATAACTATTTGAAATCAATCACCTTTCCATGAATAAAATTTCTACCAGAAATTCCTTGAAGTTTCGGTTAACTTTCTTATCCTTCTTCGATTCTCTTGGTTTTAATCATTCTTGAGAATCTGAAAATTTTAAATTTTCGTCTTCTTATGTATAGAAGGATGAAGAGAGAAGAATAACTGAAATATATTTTTTGTTTTTGGTAAACAAGATTAGGAAGATGATGGGTTTCAAAAATGAACAGTTTCTAACAAATGATAGATGTCCTCATTTCTCATGTCATAGTGTAATTACTACAAAAACAAAATAATTACTTGGTGTAATGAAATTTAAGTTTACATGTATTAACTGAAATACTGTAAGATAAAAATAATAAATGTAAATAAAATTTACAAAAAATTAGGCATCAGTTATAAAAAATTAAATTAAATAAAATTAATAAATTAAAATAAATATTTAATTAAAAATTTCATAAACCCAACTCCCCATTAATAAAATAAAATAAAGTAGTGGGAAGAGGTTTAGAAACAATATCAACAAATTTTTATTTAGTACTAATAAATTCTAAAGATATATCTTTTTTTTGAACATGAACTCTTAGAAAATGGTGCCTAATGTCAATATTATTATTTCTAGATTGACACATTGGTTTTCTTTTTGAAATGTTTGGAGAACTTATATTATCATATAAAATAAGTGTATTTTTAAAATTATGTTCAAAGTCCATTAAAATGTTTTTCATCCACAACACTTATGCACAACAACTGCATACAGATACATACTATCCTTCGGCTATTGATAGCGAAACATGGTGTTGCTTCTTACTTTACCATGACACAAATGATTTTCCTAAAAGGATATAGGTTCCTCAAGTACTTTTTCTATCTTATCTATATCCTCCAAAATCTACACCGGAATATGATAATAAATTAAAGGTGATATGTTCATGAAGTTCTTGTGAGGAATTAATGAGTGGTAATGGGGTATCCCATTATTTATATATCATAAGGGAAGTATGGGGGAGGTAAAAAAACATACCCCATAATTTGGAATTAAAAATAAAAGTACACAACATATGGGGAATTCTTGAATAAAAGTGAGAGAGAGGATCCCATACCAAGAACATATCATTAGATTGAGGAAAAATAAATGACCTAATTATTCCTGATAAGCATAAACCCACAAATTAAAGTGAATATAGAGAATAAAACAACCATAGATATTTCACACATATTTTGGGAAAATACAGAACCAATGACATTGATGTTTAACTCAACGAATGGAAATTGAGTTAAGATATCCCTTAAAAATATTGTGTCATTAGAGTGACGATAAATCAATAAAATATTTCTGTGTGATGAATAAAAATCGAAAAAATACAATTGGATATATAGTATAAAACAATCATAGGTCATTCAAACATATTTTTGGAACAATGTAACTGATGAAATAGATGTTTAACTAAAAGAATGAAAATTGAGTTAAGAAATCCCTTACATTATGTTAGATGGTGTTCTTGATTGTTCTTAATGACCTTAATTATCAAATTTATCTTCATTAATTAATATGTACAGAACCACATAAAAATTTAATTGATATGGTATAAAAATATTATCTCCATTAATGAACTTTTTAATGGGTTTAAGAGATTTAATTATATTGTTTTGGAGTCATTTTCTTCCTTGGTTTTCATAATCAGTTTACTTGAATTGATGACAACAAGTTCTTTTGAAATGTGGTTAAACATACATAATAGTTAATATATATTATTAGTTAAATTAAAGAGATATAAATGATCTTATAATGATTCTGGTTATATACCATGAGGATGACTCATTCGATGAGTTAATAATAAACGCTTGGATTTGGTGTGGCGGTTTGGTGCACAACGAAATTGTTTTATATTATTATCCCACATTATGAGTGCGTAAGGATTCAAAAACATTGAAAAAGATTAAACAAATATATTATGATCTGTTTCAACCATTTAAAAGGTTTCATGACCAATATTGAAGATATTAATGCAAATTGAAAACCCATCTTCCTTGAGTGTGATAAATTAATACATTTCAGACGGTGTTTTCATTTATAGTATAAAAGGAGGGGAAAAGAGAGATTATAATGAAATATTCCATTAGAAAATTTAAAACCTAGTACATATATGGTACTATAATTATCATCGAATTTGGATGAGGTGAGGTGAGAAGAGAAGACAAAATAGTGGAACTTGTAATAGAAATTGGATGAAAAAGGAAGAGAGGTTCACCTCCTAAGTACTCCTCTTTGAGAAACTCTTTAGCACCTTTGATTTTGGAATTCTGCTGATACCAGAAGTCCTTGGACGTGGGTAGAGGTCTTGGGAAGTGTATTTGGTATAATTTAGGCAAGGATTGATGTTTGAGTGGTGTGGGAGGAAGAGGGGGTGAGGGGTGGTTCATAGAGTTGAGGGGAGAGGGGATTTCTCAATATTATATTAAATAATTTATAATTTCTCTAGAATACAATGAATAGTGAGTCTTCCAAGACCATGAATTGTAATTTTATCATGTGATTCCGAATCAATTGGTAAGAAATATCATATGATCAAACATGATTCTATAATTAGTTTATTTAGATTATTTTGTAAATTATGGTATTTCCTAATTCTTCCAAAATTCATGTATTTTAGACAAATAAAAAAAAATCATCCAAATCATTTTTTGACATATATAATCTAAAAATAAATTCCATTTTTCAAAAATAATTTTCTAAATATGATTAATTTATTATTTAATTAAAAATATTATTTAATCGTAAAATATAAACACTTAAAATATCCATCATCATTTTTATGGTGTGTGAATTTATTTATACATTCATAGGTATGGATATCATTCATGAGATTCATATTAATATTTATAAGGGTGTGTTACTATTCATAAGGGCATGTTACTATTCAAAAGGTAAGGTTACTATTCACCAAAAAATGAGTTTTTTTATCGGAGTCCAAATATCTTACTGATCGCAACCGTGTGTGTCAAAATTTTAAAATTCACATCATTGAAGTGACAAAATTATGTTTACTTGCATAGTTTATAACATTGTGGATTTGTTAGAGACTTAGTGATCTATGCATTCTATAATAAATCTTTTTGTAAATTCATGGGGTGTTACAGTCTAACTACAGTGAGGTTGACTTCTCTATCACCTCACTTGAAAACAGAAGATGAAAAACCTTTCTATGGGAATCTGCTATTATGGCTAATCCTTGAGTGGCCCTCAAGGTTAGGACACCTAACCTATCCTAAGTCCACTATCACTCACATGTTTGAGAAGACATTTCTGATGAAGTGAACCATTAAATATAGAACTTGCTTCATTAGAGAAAACATACGACCATAAATACTACAGAATGTGTAGCACTATCCTCACATGTCTCGTATTCTCCAACTCTAACACCGAGGAGATGAGGTTAACATCACAATAGACTACCAAAAATCGATCCAATGAAGGTTTAAGGAATCCTTGTGTGGTATATCAACCTCTTGAACATGGAGTTACTGATGACATATTCCGAGGTAAAACTCAGATATCAACTTCCCTATCATCCACTGGCAAAAAATTCATCGATTCGCAAGGGTGGTTACACCCACTCACAACATTGTTTCAAGTGATACCCATCCACACCTGACATTAAATCCTCATCCCCCATGGACCCAAAAAACATAAGGATTCCTAGGAAGACACTTTAGGTCTTACTAAGCCCCCACTTTATAGCCCCATCCATCCGTAGTTCTAGCACTCATAGATACAATGGGTTATCTGATATATTAGAGTATATATTTGATCATCCTTGTTAAATTTCAATATAAGATGAAAACACTCAATTGTGAGGTGAACCTGAACTATCCTGAAAAATGATTACCTCATACTCCTTCACCATCGTAGGAAACTCAAATCTCGTAGAATCCAATACTCCAAGGATAATACTCGACATATGATAAATTCGATATAACCTCATGAAAATGAGCACATCCTACTCTACCTTGGAATAAATCCCCACGAAGGAGGAAAAATCAGTCCCACATCCTAGAAGAACTACCGTACTCGCTGGTAGTAATCATCTAAGCATGGATGGTCGATGGCCATTCCATAATAAGGTAAACTTCATACAATCCCACTTCCGATAAAAAAAGAATTAATGTGAGTATATTTCTATTGGAGCCACCAACATAGGCGTTTATAAAAAAGGTTTCCATAGAATCTCGAGGTCCTGAACTAGGGATACATATAGGGAAATATAGATTTCAACTCTATAATATATACTTCAAATAGATAAGTTATGAAATAAGTCATACATCAAACCATACTTGAGCCTCCATGTCATAATACCCTTCATTAAAATGCTCATCATTTCCCTTTCCCAAATACTCTCCTCAACCAGGGCCTTCACTGATACCAAAACATGCTATAAGGACCTTAAACACACAATTTAAGGGAACTTATCCACCCCATCTCAATACTATTCACTTTTGGACATCTTGAATCACCCATAAGAGTTTAGATCACGCCATAAGAATGTTTCTTGGTGGTTGAATTATGCCTATACCCTTCATGAATGAATCCCCATCGAATATTCATAACACAACGATCTTTTGACACCCCGCGTCACTATATAGAAGTTTAAATGTATGAACAATCATCTAAAGGGGTCTCATCCATGCATGATATCAAATCCCAGGATAATGCTTAACCTCAAAGACCTGATAAGTGAGTCTGGATCAATATGAAACCTCGGTGATATCCTTTTATGGAACCTATAATTCACACTCTGTATTGGTGTAACATATAATGATACCATAGGAACCAAATGATGCTCTATGAAGGGAACTATTTGTGAGTGAAAGCAGTCGATCAATTAGTATCTAAAAATGCTTGAAAACTCAAATAACCAACTATATCCAATCCTCCACTTGCTGGGGGTCTTCCTCATTGGATAACCTCAACGACCACTAGTGATGAAACTCACAATGTGCATTACACATGTGTGCATCCTCAAAATTGTTTTCGATTACTATCATATAATCGACATGTGATGGTGCAACTACCCGCTCACCTTGAGAAATGACATTGCATTATGTCCCCGGAATTCATGCCCCATCACTCATTAGGTCATCATAAAAATCAAGAATCGTTAACATGGTTAGTTTTCATGGTAGAATCATCTAAAAAGTGATCGATATATACCATGGTTAAATATATATATATATATATATATATATGAGGATAAGACTAAATAAATATAGTCAGAGAAAAATTCATATATGATTCATGTACCATTTTTTCATGTAATTAATTTCCATATATGTTGAGTCGACAAGCAGGTAATCACAATGCTGATGTATAGATGCACCAGTCGCCACACCAATATTGGGTTCCCTATCCTAAGAGACAAAATCAAGACAGTTTTACATTGATTCCATATATGATATAAAATACTTAAAAGGGTACTACTCCAGCACCATCCAAAGGAATAAACCACCATTGATACAGATTTTCCATGACCTGACCCAACAAGGCTCATGGCTCATATACCCCAATCCTGCATCTATAGGACATGGGATGGAGAAATTTGAAAAAATGTATAACTAATATGGGAGGCATTTTTCTATGAACATATAATATCACACAGAACCATATTGTTGCATAATTGAAGAGGAATAAATGAAAAAACAACAAAATGGAGATAATAAACTACGTAGTTAATAATATTTAGGGACTATAAATGCAAGATAATATAAAAATAATAGAAAATATGGGAAAATAAACATAAAAAAAGAATTATATCCCAACAAAACAAAACATGAAAAGTAAACTTCTAAGAGATCCCAGCTCTGAATCTCCAATCTCTAACTACAATACATTGTCAAATGCATAAGATATCCCTATACTCATTTGTAATCATTGCCAACCTATCAAATGTCTTCATAATAAATGATATCTAAGGGAAATACCCATGTAGGGGTGAATATATATATACCTAGGTGTAAAAAAAAATTATAAAGGAGGAGTTTTAGTATACAAGATAGGAATGGATAGTAATTAACTCAATCCATTGTAGGATAGAAACACAATCCAACTATAGGGAGCTTAACACGACGAGTAGCTGGACTACATATCATGTCCCATCAACCCATGGAAAGAGAGTAACTGGATCCAAAAACACACATATATATATATACATTCATCCCAAATAAGATTAAATGAGAGAGGATGGGGATCACCATCTCTTATTCCTTCCTGGGAAAAGATTCCCCACCTATTCCAGAATGCCCAACAACGATACCCAACATCTCACATGCCTACTTGAAGAAACATTCAATTCAAGCCAAACCACGACATTGAGGTGAACATTTGAGGGGATGAACATTCCATATAGAAGACTCATGACCAAATAAAACCTGAGGGTTCTTCTCAATAGATATCTATATGACCAATGAACAATCCTAGTAGGAGGTTTCCACTCAGGTAGTCTATAATGGACCCATGCCTATCCTAGTTGGAGGGTTCCACTATAATAGTCAGTAGAGGACTAATTACCATCCCGATTGAAGAGTCTCACTCTAGAAGTTGGTAGTGTACCCATGACCATCCCAGGTGGAAGGTTACACAATAATAATTGGTAGAGGACCCAAGCCAATCTGAACAAGAGGCTGCCAGTCTAGTAGTTGGGGAACATACCCAGATATCGTAGGAGAGTTCCACTCTCGTAGTCTGTTGCAGACCCATTCCCTTTCCAACGAGATGTAACCACTTGTAGAGTAGATAGAGGGCCCATGCTCAACCTGCTAGAGTGTTCCACTCTATCTATAGGTAGAGGACACATGATTTATCCCAATATGAGAATGTCCCCATAGATTCCTCTAGTGATCCAGCCCAATCACTACCATCGTCGAGCATCGAATAATTATGTGTCACAATAATAACATATTGTATTGGATCTCAGAAGACACAATAGAGGGAACTATAGAGTTTTATATGAAAAAAAATTCAGGAAAGGCTACTCACGGGTTAAAAATATGAGACCAAAAAAGAAGATATGAGAGAATAAATTTTACTAAAAAGGAATGTAGTGTTATACGATACGCAAGGGGACCCACATGGAATGTGGTACCACACTTCTTCCTGACCATGTCCTCGCCATCGCTCGACTTTCTAACCATGTAGTATTACACAGTGTGTAAGGGTACTACCCAATGTGTCTAAGATAAAATTTTAACAATTTCACGAGCCTGGTCATCGGTATGATGAAAGAAAACATAACACCACATATATTTCACCGTAAATGGACAAAATAATCATTTCATTATGATCCTCATAAAAAAATTATTGGGATAGTATAATTACATATCCAAATCAGACCCACAATGAAGAATACTCATTTCATTATATCACCCTCAAACAACATTTTTCAGGTCTGATCCATGAGTACGAATTAAATACCCAATATTGGTCTTGAATCATCCAACTCAATTTGAAAGTCATGATTTCATTTATGGTTCTTTATTTTGAAACTATATGAAGAAGATGTGTCAGAAACAAGTTTAAATAACAATAATAATAATATTATTTATTGGGTGCTTAGTGTACCTATGAAATGAGCCCAAGATAAATTTCCAACATTGGTGTCAAAATTTACATCTCAATTTTAGTGTCATGATGCCACTGACAGCTCATCAATCTGAAACCATATGAGGAATTAATGGGCTGATTATTTTTTTACCAAAATAAATAATAATAATATTTTATTACATTAATATTTATTAATTTATTGTTATTTTTTTAAACCTTGTTCAAATGAGTCCATGCATAATCACTCCGTATTTAACAAGATTCATGCACTTCCTTTAAATTTTTCTCTCTCCCTACCTATTCTTAAAAAAATCCATATTATTATGGAATCAATAATAATAACAAACTCACCCATCCTCAAAATGGAACCACGTGCATCCCTCTATTAGGTAAATCCCACTTCATATCTTCCAATTTATTAATAAAAACTTCAATAACCTTTTCTAAAAAAATACACCTACAATTTAGTTTTTTAAAAAATAATAACCAAAATTTTCATTATTAAATTATTAACATTTAATCTTGTTAACCATAACTTTTTTTAAATGTTATTATTATTATTAAAAAATAATAATAACAACCAATAAGTTGACCACATTCATCCACCTCATCGTATACCTATCTATGGGTACTATCATGTCAATGTAGAGCAACCTACTCAATGAGACCTCGCACATGACCTCCCCTCAAAACCAATTTCATCACCCACATGTCATTCTCATGCATCAACCTGGAAAATGGGGATCCTTGATTTGACTCAGAACCACCTCCAATCAACTAGTATCCTCATCACACATATGTCACAAACCCACACTCAAAGTACCAATCCAATACATGAACAAAACCACACCACTCATTGTATTCCCATCCATCAAGATATTGGGCGATCAATCTCAATTGAACCTGCCTAAAAAAAGTCGAACTATGTCTTCATGGTCCAATGGTGAAGAATGAGAATAGTGGTGGGGGATAAGCATAAGAAATAATGTTGATAATAGATGACCAAGAATTCTTGGAGAAAAATAAAATATGAGGAATATCTATGACGAAAACATGTCATAAACAAGAATAAAATGAATTAAATAAATTTAATTTCTCTACGGGGGTCATGTGAAACACCAAAAAATGTGGGCTACAAAGAAGATAATAATTCTCATTCAATATTAAAATCCAAAGGGAAATAAATAGCAATTGATGAGTCCTACATTTATTATGGATTTATATCTTATGAAAAACACATCCTTTAGCAATGAACGTGATATGATTTGTCTACTGTATGTCACTTAACTTCGATTTAATCACCTCTCATTGTCTGGTATCAATCCTCCAATGAAGAACAGATATATTCTCCTCCCAATGATCCCAAGGGTATGTGGATAGCATAGTATATTGTTTGTAACAACTTATTTAAATATCGAAAATGGTTTTGGGGATTAAATTAAACAATTATAAAAATAATAACTAATTTATTAAATTATTTCACCCATGATGTCCCTAATCCCAATCACCCAACAATAACCATTGTTATGTTTCACCTAGGGTAAGACCCACATTTTGAACTCAATTTTGGTCTTATATGTCCCATATGATTCTCATTTTGGGTGTTACTTGGTTTCTGGTTGTTAAATAAAAAAATTAATTTAATTAATTTCTCAAATGATCCCACAAATGACTGCCTCATCCCAATGTCTCCTACTAAAATATTTGATGTAATGCATCGGGTAAAGCACACGATATGGATTTAACCATGGAATAATATTTCTAATTGGACACTCAATTTCAAAGATATTAATATTTTAAGAGAAAAATGTTCCGCCGTGACATAAATTATATTTAATATCCTGATAAAATTAATTCCATAAACTTAATACCTCATAATCATGGATTGTCCAAGTTCCTGGATAAAAAAATATTACTACGAATATTGTATAGTATTACATGGAATAAATAGAGTCTCTACAATGGTAGGGGTCTATAATGTGCGGGTGGGGTGGGGTAGGGGAGAGGCTAGGGACCACACACAGTGGTTGTTGGTCGAGGGGATGAAATTAATATGTTATAGAAAATAATTGAATAAGAAAAAAAGAAAAACATATAATTTTTTTAAAAAATAATAAGGGGCATACATTATACATGTTTAAAAAAATGTGGGTATTGGTTCATTGATTTCTCACATATAAAAATCCATTTAAATATCTATGATTTATCAAAACTTTATTTCACTGTGTTTATCACATAATTTCCACATGTTTTTCCAAAACATGAGGATATATTTTAGTGACATTTATAAATGCAGATATATGTAAAATAAAAGTGCAGATAAATTCATTTTTTCTATATCATTGTTTTAATATATAATGAATAAGAATTATATGAATGAAGAGTATAATAACACTAACTATTTTATGATAAAAAATCACATATGACAAATAATTCAAATTTTTAATAGATTCATCAATGGAGATAATTCTATCTTACTCAATATCAATGAATACAAGAATACTATGGATTTCAACAACTAGATATGTATTTGGGGATATATAATAAAATTCCACTATCCATTCATAAATAAAAAAATCAATTATTTTTCTGAATTTTACTCTAATGTTAGAAAAACATTAATCACAAAATTTAACATTATTAAATTTTTATATTTATGAATGACATCAGATTTTTTCTAAAAATTATATCCTAGAAGATTTATTCCCCAAATATATCTTTTAAACTCATCCTAAATTTTTGTGAACCATTGATTCCCATAATGTTTTGAATATTTTATAATTATTAATATTTTATATCTTTAGTTTAAAAGATATACTACAGAATCTATTTCTAATTAAAAATATAAATTTTTTATGAAAAAATTTATCTGATTAATGTTTTTTGATAATATTTTGTAAAATATTTATTTTCTCTAAATATGTATTTATAGAAAATTTAGAAAATCTAATGGATCTTTGATGATGAGACCATAAGTCACACCACTTTGGGTATTACCATTTTATGTTGTATATGAAATTGAAAATCTAAATACACATAGAAAGTCACTATATATTTCCATATTGTCACATTTTTTCTAAATACCATTATTCACCGATTTACCATTTACACTGAAATTATTACATTTAAATACAATATCTAGAATATAATTAGAGAGTATGAATAATCAATTCAAGATGCATTAACTAATCACTTGTCTGACCATTATTATGTAATCATCACCCACTTCACATATTTATTTTCTTCACTTTAAATGTAATTTCTAGAATTCTCATACATCTCTTTCCCAATTTTGTTTTTTAAAAAATACACCTCAAAACACATAATCAATTCATCCCACTGTCTTGGAATGTTTAGAACCATTTTTATAAAATTGATCATCTAAATGAATTTTATTTATAGTAGAAAGTCACCAAATTAAACACACATAATATCATCTTGGAGACATAAATTTTTTACAAAAACCCATAAAAGAACAACATGGGATAATGTAGTCTGGAATCACTAAAATCACACAAAATTTAACAAATAATCATGAATTTAAACCATATTTATATAAAATTAATCTCAATATTACTATTTAAAATAAATAAACTATTCATTTGGTCTAAACCCTGTATTAGATACAAATTTATATAATAAATTAATCAAATTTATCTTTAAATAATCAATATTGAATATGAAAAATTGCAAAAAAAAATTCATGATATTTATTATTAGATATTTCAAAAAGAATTCCATGTCCATAAACATTAATAATTCATTAAATCTCTTATAATACACAAAAATAATACATAATTATATGATAAACACCATATAATGGAAATATGCCACCTTCCATGGATTAAACAAATTATCCATACAACAATAATAAAAAATCATTTGAACAATGGGACAAACCTATAGAAGATAAGAAGAGAAACCAAATTTAATTACAAATAGTGAAAAATTGAATAAATTGGAAGAAAAATAAAAAACATGACAAAATATGTAATATCACTTAAAATAAGAAAGTAGAAACATAATTTTGGTTTTGAGGGTTGATTCATTTGAAATATTTGAAGGTGGTGGAAAAAGTATTTTTCTTTCAAGAGAGATTAAACTAAGTGAGAAAGAGGGGATCATTGATGCAATTATTTTAAAAGAGGGAAAGTTATTTTATCAACATTAGTAAAATTCACTAATAAAAAATATCATTATTAATGATTAAAAAGAAGTCACTGATAAAGGTAGGATTTAGAAGTCCATTTTTATCATTGGTAAATACATGGATTTATTAGTTGAAAAAAGAGATAATCAATCATATATATATCATCATAAATTTACTAGCACGAGTTAAGAAACTTTTATCAATGCTTAATATAGTATTGATAAATACTACTGAAAAATAAATGTTAATAATTAAATTTAAAAAATAAGTTATATCCACAATTATATTTAGATGAATATTAAAAAAAGTACACTAAAGAAATAATTATTGGAAATAAAAAAAATTTAAAAATATTTTTAAAAAATATTTATATTATTATTTTTATTAATAAATATGATAATATTTTGATAAATGTATTATATTGAAATAAATGTATTAAAAATTATGAAAATCTTAATAATATTATAATTTTTTATTAATAAATTTATTAGTATTATAATAAATATTTTATAAGTAAATGTTTTTATATTATATGATATATTTTGAAAAAGATTATTAATTATGGTTCCCTTTATTAGCACTAAAAATCAACATTCAAGTGCCCCATTTATCAGTGCTAAATAAATCTCAGATAAAGGGTATCAATTCTGAGCAATAAAAGAATAATTAAAAATGATTTCCTTTTATTAGTTATTTTTTATTATGTATAAAGGGAACATTTTTCATCCCTTTTAGTTGGTACTAGTAAAATTATACTCTTTATCAATTTTCTTAGTGCTGATAAAAGGTGGTGAAATATGTTTATAGATAGGTAATAGTGATTAGGGGAATACATACTCCATAGATTAAAAATCATAGCCTCATTTCTTTGGGGGGCAAATACCATCCCTTCATGTAATATTATATGGAGATAGAGGATCTCGACATCGAGTAAATTGGGGGATTACACATTCCACCAGTAAGAGGAGTATGCTTTTGTTATCATGCTCTAACCTTAGCACTAGTCATATGGTGGTAAATTCAAAATCTTCCTACCACACCTAAAAAAACAATATTAAATTGAATATTACAGCACACCACTACGGTCAATATGGAAAAATTGTTAAGATATTCTATTTATATATTGATAATTTTAAAATTTTAAAAAATACATAAATCATTAAAAAATAAATCAGAAGAGTTATGTGACATATCTTGGTCGAATGAAATGTGTCAGAATTATATCAAATATTGATCTTGAATCACAAGTCTTAATTTCTGGGAAACAATTCCATAGACATATTTCCTATATTTATTCTCTTTATAAATATACAACTGAAAATAATATATTGAATGGTTAGAAATTACTTGAGGGTATTTTGGATACCCTAACACATGGATCCTTTGTGAAATTAAGATGAAAACTATTACAAGGGAAGATGCATTATATTAGTCCTTAATGTGTCATATTTAATATGAATTCATGTTCTCTTATAAAATATGACTCAACATATTTCCATTAACAAAAGTGTATGTATTCTCAAATCCTTCATTAGGCATTATAATCAAGACGTCCGACATCACTACACATCCTTGTTAAGGATGGAAAAATATGTTAATGAAGGTGGAATTAATCTCAAAAGCGTAAAAAAAATTTTTTTTGGAGAAAAGTTACATTTGGAGGTTTTTTGGGTCACTTAATTTAGTCCATGTTCATTAGGTAGAAATATGTGAGTTCCCTAGTTGGTTCACATGAGATTCCCTTTGGATCCCATCTCTAGGTGGCATTTACAAAATCATTCAGAACAGTTATGATAACTCCTACGAGATTAATGAAATAGTTGAGATTTAATTATTGATAGATTATTGTGATTATCTACCCCTTATTTCCCATAGATTCATACTGTTAAAGATAAGAGTTTTCTAAATA